>OZ038438.1:11922719-13122719 GCA_964036275.1 Litoditis marina | reverse complement strand
CGTCCGAAAACCCGGAGAATACAATGAGCGAAAGTTCCGAAAGTGCAAAGACCGTCGAGGTAAGTGTAGCTTATTTAATTCAGGAACATGTTGATAGTTATCTCGCGGTAAACGTAATGAATATCATACATCTATAAATGTTGTATACTATACTTTTATTCAGAATTCTGCATTCTCCTTCTATCTGTCCATTGCAGGAGTACGAAGCAGAAATATTGTCACTGACACAACAGTTGCAAGAAGCAAACGGCTATGTTGATCAGGTTGATGTAGAGGCGGAGCAGGTTGGTAAATACGTTATTGAAAAAATTGTTCCAGAAGGATAAATCTTATGTATGATCCAAGTTGTGATTATGAAGTAGCACTTATAACCCACATAAATCCCATCCGCTTCACGAATCTGCTTGACTAGTCGTTCTATTTATAAAGGATGGTTTTGCTTTGTGGTTGTAGTTCGACGATGGTGCTAAAAAGAGTCCAAACATGGTGTTCGCTGATCAAACCACAACTCAAAATTGATCTGACAATCGGTCAGTTTGCGAGTAGCCTTCATCCATGCAAACTACAAACGATTTCGATATTTATCAGTGCTGTATTGCTTTCAGTAGGTTTACGGAAGGACAATTAACGGTACATACAATAATTTATTCGTTTTCCTGGGACTTGTTTTGATCGAGTTTTATTTCAGCAATACACTGAATTGACTGGCGAGATTGACGAATTGTGTGCACTTGTGGAGGCAAAAGACAATGAGATCACTTTATTGAAGAAAGAGATGAATGAAAGTAAACAACATTCCGAACAACTGATTGAGCAACTTGAACTACAGAAAAGCAAAGAAACGCGACACACAGACGTAATTGATTCTATGAGGTGGGTAGTTTGCAGTCTCATCCTTGGAAAGACAGGACGGGAAATGGAAACTTTATATCATGTAAACAGTACCGATCACGTTGATGTCTGGTAAAAAAACATAAATCAGAAGTTTCACTCGGCAAAATTGAATGATAGAGAAAAATCGAAACTGCTGTTTTTTATAACAAGTTCATCATACTCCAGAGAAGATATTGAGTTGCTGAATAGCAAATTGAGAGAGTCTTCCAAGGAAAATGAACGGATCGCACAGGAGCTCAAACAAATGAAGCAAAAGACACAACATCAGAAGGACGATATTTTGGCTAAGGTATGTCGTTCGAGAATATTTGGATCACCTCCTAGGGAACCATCAGAAATACAATGAAAAACCATTTTTAGGTGTGGTTCCTAATGTTTGAACCTGGATAATTTAATAATGAGAGATGTTGTGCTCACATATAGACATTGCAGGAGCTAAAAATGAGTGTGGAAATCGAAGAGGTTCAGCGTGAATTGAACAAACAGCGAGAAATACTGTCTAGCTCCAGTATGTCAGATGTTATCGAACGCGTAAGTTCAATCTTGAAACATTTGATCTTGAGTTATCTTTTCAACTAAAACTTAAATATGAGATTTCCTTCTAATTAAATTTACAAAAATGGGCAATTACAGTGGGAGCGGCGTGTGGCTGATCTCGAGAGCGAACTATGTGAACGGAGCATCATAATTCATAACCAAAAGTCAATCATCAACAAGTTACGTCTACTCTCCACGTCACCTCCAATGAGAGGTAGGATTCACATCAATCGTGTTCAGTAGAACTACCTGATTTCCCCGCGGAACACTTCTGAAAATAGTTAGAATTCTATTATTCCAGGGCTTCATGTACACAGTGGAGGCAGCAGCTCCGAATCATTCCAGAGCCAAGGATTAGATGATTCTAGTAAATCTGCACTCTTCAGTTTCATTTTGAGGTGAATTGGACGAGTTCTTTATGACATCATTTTATTGAATCGTTGCGCAGAATGAGAAGCCCGATGTAGAGATAACAATAGAAAGATGCGAGAAATGCGAACAATTCGAAATAATGTTGTAGGAATGCGTTTTTTCGTAGATGTCATCACACAACTTGCTCAAATGTTCGCGAGACATTTTAGAGCTCATTGAGTACTTGGTACATTTAAGCGAGGCTGATAAAATTTCAAAATATCAATATCGTGATGAGATTGATATAACTATTAGCCGATGATGCCCACTTTTGTTTGAGTTGCTTGTGATCTGGCCGATTATGAGTTTTACGTAGAACTCATTTACTTACAACGAAACAAATCCTCTGTTTTCAGTGACAGCAATGCGCAACTGGCGAATGTGTACTCGATTGGGCGTATTCTTGATCTCACATCACAAGAAGAACAATACCTCGAGCGACATCTAGCCGATCGGGCTTGTCGACTGTGATAAATTTCCGAGAAACATTTCATAAACATGTAAAGAAGAACAGGTTCCACCAACTTACTCTTAAATGCTGTTTTGCGTGAAATCATCGATAAGTTTTGGCTGAAGTTGAATGAGAACCGGTGATTTGGTGGCAGAATTATCTGAAAAAAGAATCTGTACTTCTGTCACCAGTAAAACAAACCAGGGAACTGTATATCATGATGTGTGATGAGTTCAAACATCACTTTCCATAACTTAGTTTGGATGAGTGTTAGAGCGACTGCTGAATCATTTATTTAGGCACAAAACTCATTCGACGCGGACCACTCAAAATTTGGCCCTACCCTGAGCATTCTCCAATGTTTTTGTTTTAGTTCGACCAACCTTGATGACATCTGACTGGAGGTGGAGGTACCAATTCGTATTCGGGTAGTACGTATTGTAATTGCGGAAATACTCTAACTGCAGCGTCTCTGACAGGAAACAGATACCTAAATTCCAAACGAAAAGTCTTGCGTGTAATTACAAGTGAAAAACAGCGCGTAGTTATTGTTCCTATTTTAGTTAATGTTCAGTGCTGAACAAAAATAACTGCTCAGCAACCGAATGGGTATCGTCAGTAATTCTCAGAGGATTGACAGATTTAGGTTACAAATACATCATTGCCAGCCAGGAATCGAACCTGCGGGACCCTAGGCGGAGGCGCGCTGACAGGCACTGCACCACTGGGACACTGTACATAATACTGGAAACATTGTGGTTGCGGTTGCCTCAACTACAATGTTGATCGGAAGTACAAACAAGGTCTTCGTTCGTTGAACTACTTCCTCTAACAAGAACGCTTCCCACTCACCATATCATCAAAACTGGATGAAGAAAGGATATCAACAAGGGAATGAATACAAAGCCGAGTTCTATCACAAGCATCACGCACTGAAAAATGTTGTGTTCAGAAACGTGTTTCGGAAGTTTTCAGTTAGTTGATTGAATGTTTTTGAACTTGACCCCACGAACATATCTTAAACAATAATCGATGGTTTATTTCTATGTGGTTCTGACAACCTTTTGTAAAGTAAAGAACCTGTTTATCCCTTTTGCCTTGTTTTGATAGTAGTTTGTAATTGTATTTTAAACGTAAATTATCTACTTTAGACTTGCAACCTGAATGTAACAGACAGCCTCTTGGAGGATAGCCGTTGTCTTCCTAAAAGACTCTGTTCCTTCAACTCCCAGCGCCCTTTTGACGCCAACAACACCTTCACACAACACTCTGTGATACGGGAGAAAAATAAAGCTTGTATTGTATTGTATTGTATATTTTACCTCTAAACATGGTTCGATGATCACGTGCATATATAGCACAGAACAACCGGTCACCAACAGTGACACTTCCCATAATATGGCTTCAATAGTTATCAAATCTCGCATGGAAATGGCAAACACCGTGGTAGGGAACAAACTGAAAAAATCAAATGATGTTATATGGCTAATAAAAATTTTTTTATGTTTTTTTATACTTTTTTCGATTGTCTTTTTGATCCGTTCTTGAAGACTTTTTCTGTAAGCAAACAACGTTTTCACAGTATAGAACAGTGAACGGGAAACACGCGTATATGCAAAGGTCGTCGACAATAAGAACGACAACTTGAGTGCGAGTCCCAAAAGATATCACAATTCTATCTTCGTAATAATATTTACACCCAGTGAACGTCATTTTACTACTGAATTGTTTCATTTCCAGAAACATAGCGTGATAAAATAATCACATCTATTTGTGGAATGAATAAGAACAAAACCTGCTTAAATACCACACCAGTTACATGTGATGAAGTATTAACCTGTTATTTTTCCGCTGCGCTATCAATGATGACGTTACAAGAGCCACAGTGTATAGAACAACGAGGAGTGTTAGAAACCAGAAGCTGAGCTGTTGCTTCCGCAGGGCCAGCAGTATTGTACACTGTAAAACAGGCGTATTTTCACAAATTAGGTTCAGAATAGCTAGTGATGAATATGGATTATGGTAGCGTTAGTTCTTATTGGGAGAGTTTTTATTAAACACATATTCAATTTCGATTATGAAAAAAACATTGAATCGATTAGTTATTGTTGACGTGTACTAACATACCTGATTCATGGTCAACGGGTGTGAATCCTCGTCGAACGCGGTGAATATCAACGTGATAGCAATACAGACCACCATCAACGCACTTTGCCAGACCCCACAGGTCGAAGAGCAGGAAAGAACGCGACGCTCGTTCCTGCGGTTCAAACACGGATTATAACATTTGATTCGGTCGGCCTAACTTTTAAACTGAATCTCTAAACATAAACATCCACCATTTTGAGATAAACACCACAATTACTAGAGAACAATATAATAAATCTATGTGATAGTTATTCAAAGAAAATGTGATAGTCTTTCGGAAAAAAAAACGACTAGAAATGAAATAACAGACATTGAATGAGAAATTATATTGATGTGGAACATATGAAACTCACTTCAGATTATGGCCAGTTTGTAACGTAACAATACACGTCGCTAATGCACAGTGAATGTAGCAGAACAGTAGAGGAAATTCTTGAAGTTTGCAGGACACCGAGGTCACCTTTAACTCGGAAAAGTTGAGCAAGTGGAAAATCAACAGTTCACGAAATCCATAAAATTGAACAAACAAACATGTATGAAAACATCTGTGTGAAAAGCTTACCGTATTTAAGCATGGTGTGTACACCGATATCAAGAAGAATACGTTCCGCGTGAACTGAAAACCTCCCAAAAAAGCAAAGTTCATGGAGACGGATGCCTGTAAATTTTCAGGGTAACAACCCAAAATTAGTTTTGGTATATATAGAGAATGGTGCTAAATTTACCTCGACAACCTAAGCTGAAAAGTTATATAACTATTAAATACAGATAGATGGTTTTATTAGCGTACAAAGTCCAAACATTTTACCTACCAACATAGAAAACTAACAAAATCCAAAACTGATTTTTGAAAATGAATGAATATTTTCATTTAGTTTCCATGAAAATGAGGCTTTGAGATGTGTACAGCTAATTTGAGTTTATTGAGATTGTAGGAAACGGTTTTATCAAACGAAGAGGTATGAGATCTGACCGATGTGACACATCTCAACACTACCTACCAACATTCTCCGTTGAGCGAACCGAATAGGTATTGCATCATGTATAACCACGGTCAGAATACAATTACCGATGATAGATAGAACAGCGAAGCATACTTCCAGTATATGTATCATCCTGAAAATATTCAATTTAGGTTCAAGTTGTAACGGAACAAATGCTTTCAAGTTGTTAAATAATGAATTACGTACCAAACGTGGGGTTCCAATTGCGCTGCAGTACAGTCAGAAGTGTTCTGGACTTGAAAAGGCATCTTATATGTTCACAGTAGTAGATTTCGACTCGTGTACTGAAGTAAATAAGCACAAAGTTGTAATGACACAAACCCGCACAAATAACGCGTATTGCTATCTTCACGGAGAAAGCAAACTTGCTCTACGAATTTTTTCTCCTATAGCGTTTTATTTCAGCAAGCAGACTGGAAAATCAGTCACATCTTATACAAATTCTCAGATTGGGTGATATAAAACCGTGAACGGATGAGTTAAGAGTTTTGTCAGGATGTGTGCATACTCTATGATGTCTAAGGAAAAAGAGCAATATAGACGAGAATATACATATACACCGTTTAGTGGTGCTGCAAAACTGAAGTTACTTTGAATCCTGGATAAATACGTGATTTTGTATGGCTGGCATAATGTCTAACTAGGAAGAAGTCCCCGCGGAATGGAGCCCGAGCAACATCCGGATCCAAATTATACTGCTCTGCCCTCTCCATACACGCGACTCTCCCAATAATTGACACTAATACGATTCGAAGTCTCAACGTCGAACTGCCAACATTTAAAATCAACAACACTGATGAAGAGAATAATTAATGGTCGAACATTCCATGTACAAGTAGTTTACTAGTAGTTGGATGAAATTCCACGGAAGCTGTTTTTTCATCAAAAGTCGTAGAAAGCGGAAGTTAACGATTTTGCTTCGTTTTGGGTTGGAACCTGTGATCAAAAAGTAGGCTTGCGCATGTGCTAATAACTTTCTCACTGGTTTTGTTAGTACCTTTTATTGTGTGGTTGGAACAACAATTTGTGTTGGTGCACCAAAGATGGTGATTTCACGTGAACTATGAAATATCAGTACAAACATTTCGATGACTTTTGTGTAGATTCATTCATTCCAGTTAATGACTGATTACAAATTCACAATAATCAACGACAACAAAAACAACAGCGAAGGTAGAGCTGAAGACGTAGACAGGGTGCAGAACGGGAGATAAACCTGCACAGGCTTTTCGATAGTCTGAAGTATTTTGGCTTAATGTTTGTGTTCATCTGCGAAAATTTCTGTGCATTCACTTTCTGACATGATAAACTTAAATGAAAGCTGAGAACTCTATAAAATGAAATGAACTGCGTTACTGTACTCAGCACCTGGTGTGGAAGTCGCGATAATATTTTCAAACAGACCAAGGAGCTCAGAGAGCTTCACCTCCTTGTTTTGTAAACTAACTCGAGTGTGAGACTTTTACAACCCTCTTAGAGATTTCTACCACGCGTGAACTCAACCTATAGCATCATTCTCACCTTGGTAACAGTTTGGAAGGACCTAGTGCCGCAGGACAGTTCGATGCTAGGGCGAATGCAATCAACGTAAGTGTGGAGGGCGCTATAACAGAAATAGTTTGAAATGAAAAAAATGTCCATCAACCAAACGACGATAAGAGAAACTGCCATTCGCTAATTGATGTTTTATTGTATTTCCGTCCAATACAGCCAGTCGAACAAATTGACACGTGAAACACGTTGTAAACAGAAAATGTGCACAGATAAATTACAGTGCTGCATTCCTCTTCAATTTTATAGTAACTGTTTGATGTATTTCCAGTTTCAATAACACAGGTAGTTAGCACTCACAAGCAAGCTCCTGCTCCGAGAGAGTAGTCATTGTACATTTCTTCCGCACGAGATGCAACTTTTAGAAACGCAGCTTCGCATTGGGCTATCTCCTGACTGGCCGCCACAGACAAGTAACATCCCCAATTGCTCATCATAGCTGAACGAAGGGTGACAATGATTACGTAAATCATTGCATCAAATAGTTAGTCAATTATATACAACATGAAATAGTTATTAACCATTCGAGCACTGGATGGAGTTGAGATAGAACTTTCTATGTTCAATACAGTACTCTGTAATATGCCTGGCTTTTCCTGGTTTACTTAGGTCATACAATGTGTCAAATTATATGCATACGCGCGCTATCCATTGAAACATATACAATGTGTCAAGTATATAGTTAGTACTCCAAAAACAGATGAGTAACGATTTGTCTTAAAGAAGGACGATTATGTGGTCCAATCGCAACGGTTCAGTCCTTTAAACTGCAATACATTTTTCAATTTCAGTTTAAAGGACCGTTGTTGACAAGGGACTGGTCCACATAATCGTCCTTTTTTACCTTTTCTATTCTCCGAACTTTCTATATTCAATACGAAATGTCATTTGTAAGAGAACGTGGGTGAACCTACATTCATAGCCTTCTCCACAAACATAATCGAGGGTTGCGTCTGCCACGGCGTAACGAGACTTCAGAGGCTCATTGGGATAACAGGCCTGTTTTATATAGGTGCCACCCAGACACGAGTTGAAACGATGGAAAGCTCTACAATACAGAAAACGATTCAATAGTCTTACATACGGAAAACGCAATGACGTAGCTCCAAGATAATAGATGAATAACAATTCACACGATTGAATATCCTCAATACATGTGGCTCATCGCACTGATCAGAAAAGAGCTGGAACACATGTTTGTAGAGTCTCGGTCAATTTGTTCAAATGATAATCGGTACCGCATACGCGCGATCTCACCAGTGAAACAATGACAATTTGTTTTTCTACGATAATAAAAGTTTTAACTGACGTGGTTAAAAGTTTATCTAAGCACATAAATACCTACATTGGATTGTTTCAAAAGAAAATCCTGGCAAGAATGGCAGTCATTGAGTAATTAGTGTTACCTAACTGTTATTCTCTGTTTACCTTATACGTGAAACTCAAACGAACCCGCACAGATGAACGAAGTAAGTACGTGACTTGGTGCGCATGGCTCCGAAACTCAGTTGGTCGCCTCCATGCGAGAAAACACCCAGCGCATTCAGTTCTTCCGCACAGTTTTCTATTTTCAGTTCTGAGTTGCTGTCACAGGTGGAGGAAGCGTATACCGATGTCAACTCGTTGTTCATTGGTGCTGGCGGGTAGTAAACACCTTAATGATCCAAGGATGTAATGAAAACTACGGCTCACACTGTTTCGAAGCGAAACAACTTGGAAGGTTTCAAAACAAGTTCTCTCTATAAGCTATAACTGTCGATCGTTTCTTGCAACTTTCATTAAACAATCGCGGGCAGTCGAGCAGATATACTACTTTTGACACTATCTTTTCACAATGTGTGTTAATGGGGGCATTTCTTGCAACTTAATCGCAATCTATAGTTCACACTATTCCTACTGAGACTCCTACAATAACCTTACAAACTTTTCGAAGGCTGTTGTGAAGCTGAAAATGAAGTTCATGGAAAATGCTCCCGTATATTTGCACTACCTGAGAAGGAGAGTGAGGTACGAAAATCCTGAAATTCTCCGATCAAAAGTAAGTGAGCAAAACGGCTTGGAAATTTCGAAGTCCTACTGTAGAAGTCTCAGTAGGAATGGAAAAGACTATACCCTGCAATTAAGATTTTTTACCGTTCCATTGTACTGAAGTGTACAGCTAAACGGCAGTTGTTCAATAAGACATGTTCACCTTGAATGCAGTTGGCCCAGAGGAGAAGAAGAACGAGCTCGCAGATCATCGTCAAGGAATGCTTGCAAGTGTCTAATCTCTATTGTCGCGACGAGATACTGACGGAAATGTGCGGCCGACACCTTGTCAAATATTTGGTGTTCTGTAACAGGAAGCTAGGTGTGAAATGACCACTGACAGGTCGAAAGAACAAACCAAACTTTGTTTTATCTCTCTTTCTCTCTCTCTCTCTTTCTCTCTATCTCTCTCTCTCGTTCTCTCTCATTCTTGTTCTCTCTTTTCATAAAATGGTCTTCTGTGACATGTGAACAGAATATGAAGATTGTATAAAATACATTTCATCATAGCGAATGTTGGCATTTATTTTGAAGCTCAAACTTCAATGTTTGGTTGTTTTTGTTAGTTTCATTTATTCTCTAATACGGTAATAAGACAACCCATCTACACTCTTTTCGAAGATATGGAACATTTATTGCACAATGTATATAAACAGAATTGCATGATTGTGAATATGTAATATAGCACCCGGGTTCACTCTTTGAAATGTGTTGAGCTAAGATGTGGAATGAAACCTCATTCACAGCAGAGAACGTTCTGAATACTCATTCACTTTAGAAAGGGGTAGACAGAGAGAAGGTAACAACAGTTTGAATCATACACATTATGAGAGTTCTGCGTTTTGACTAACACACACAGGGATCATAATAATAAGTCTACAAAAGGCATCAATAGAGTCCGGAGCTGTGTTTAAATCCTATGTACAGGGGGGGGGGGATTGACTGAATTGTAGTTTGATCTGCAAACATCGCAACATCTTCGAAGACAGACAAAAGTTTAGCAGGGTTAAACTACAAACAGAGAAAAATGTGAAAAACCCTGTCATGCAACAGTTTCACTATTTAACTTGAGGTTCACTACCAACGAAAAACGGTTCAGATCGGTTCAGGACTATTGAAATGTGATGAAATGACACGAATCGTATTTAACCGAGTCTTGAATCTTCACGGTGACTCAATTGCAAACCATCGTCCTTGTAACTGTGCCAGTTCACGTTGTACGGATTGTAATTGTGTGGAGGTACGTATCCCCCTCCGATGGCTCGATGGTATCCTCCGGAAGCACCTCAAATAGAGAGATAAACAAATGTATTTCTCTATCCTCATTCCTTTGTCTCCGATCCTAGTTCAGAACTTTTTAGAGGTATCGAGCTAAACTAGTAGGCACTGTTGAGAGAACATCGAACATACTGACAAATATTGACGATCAAGTATAAACTATTGTGAGAACATTGTTTCAACAACACGCAGTTACACGCGTCAGTTCAGTCTTTTCTCGCAAAACTACTAACACACACGTCGCGTGAAAGTCAGAGGCTATGTCTATTTTTTTCGATTGCGCTAACAAAACCCACCTGAGAACTCAACGTCATCAAGAGAATTTCTGGCAGAGTGTGGCACCGCATCGAAACCTGCAACAAAAAGACAGTCAGATGTATAAAAACGAAATGAACGAGAGAAAATTCACAACCAGTTTGTTATATATTAAATATATGAAACGAGATGTATAAGAATACCTTTAAGTGTGTCTTCTGCCTTCACTCCAGCCAGTATCGTTCGAGATTTATTTTTTCGTGAATGTTTGTGCTGTGTGAAAGAGGGTGGTGTCGGAAAGTCGGAGTCAAGAGCCTGCTTGGAGTCCGATTCGAGCTGGGTAGAGTGCGAAGAGTGTCGCCCAAACTTCGAGCCAACTAGGTGAACTATTTCTGCACTTTTGTGGTTTTGCAACAAGTCTTCATCCATTACGGTAGCTAATCTTTCACGAATTAGGTCAATCAATTCGTTGATGGGAGATTTGCTGGAAGGGGTTCCAGAATCCACAACTGCATCGTTAATAGAAGCCTGAATCGAGACCACGAATAGTAGCAAAACAGAGGAATACATGACAAGCTAAGAACGTGAAGGTCAGCAACGGATTTTATATGTACAACACAGGTATGCGCACTGGATCATGGCCGGTCAAAAAAGGCCGCTGTTCACGGAGGTGACGGGATTGGTTGTCAAAAAACAGATGATATTAGCGGTAAAATGAACACATCCTGGAACGCCTTAGCACTTGTTTCAGAACAAAGTCTGCTATTCATTTCAACTATTCATAGGAAACCAAAATGTATCATTCTGACCGTTTTCAATTCGTTAAAATGCATACTTCTTCACTTCTTTGGTTGAATGTTAGAAGGTATCTATGATTACCACAATTTGTTGAGCAACTAATAAACGCATAAATTCAGAGATATTGTGAGCAAACACTGGTTTCCCTTTCCAATCCCTTTTTATTAATGCACTTTGAATGAACTAAACTTCGCCTTCGCTACAGTCCACCATGGAAACGAACACAAACACAACGTTCATACAGAATGCCCTTATTAGCTTTTAATGACAATCTCACTTCTGCTGCCTACAAAAACGTACCTTTGTTTGGTCAGTATACACCACTGTTAATTTCAAACTTTTGGTCGCCGGTTCGAGCGTTTAAAAGGTGATTTTTTTCAAATTCACATCACAGCGTACAACATTTCGATTCAAAACAGCAATTATTTATCTTCAAAGTCGGTACATACAATAATCTCCTTTTCGCATCCAAATTCCGACGTTGCGACACTTACTTTTTATAGCCAATTTATACGCTTCCGCCTACATCTCTCACTTTCCAGAGTGTATGTTGCCTGGCGCAAACCACTGTGAGTTGGAGGTTGCGAGAGCAGAAGAGCAGATGAACTCTGAGAACTGAACGTTAAGTAAGAAGTACTTCTATTAAATATTGAGATCATGAAGATGAATGGTCTTCTGGTTCATATCCACTAAGTACATCTCCTGTAAAGGTGATGCTTCTTTGATGTAGCAGAAAGCACATTGAATCCAATAAAACAAGCGCAAATCGATTCTAAACACATTAATTGCTATTTATTCAATTAAATGCACCTGTACAACTGATCAGGTAAACCCTGCCCTAATACTACAGTAGTTCGCGTTCAAATGAACGTTATCACAAATAATCAATATTTGCCATCCGCTTCTTAAATTAATTAATTGTTATATTTTCGACCTTATTTGTTTTAAAATGTACGAATTTTCTATTTTCATTTTGTATTCTAGATTTTTCACTGTATGAATAAATAAATAAATCGGATGATACAATTCCCCTATACTAAATCATTCGGTTCAAAATTATCGTTAGTAGTAAGTAACGAACTTGCCAAAACCGGCCGCCTGTATTTAATTTGTCTTTTATATTTGGTTTTTAGTTTTCTTTGAATTCTGGTACTGGTTCATTAGTGTTTGAACCCGTTTTTCATTATCTATATTTCATTTTGCTTGTGTAGTAGGGTTTAGTAGTTTCGTTGGCATTCGCGTAAAGTTTTTTTTAGCTACAACGTTATTATTAAGGTATTTTCTTACAGTGCTGGGTGTTTCGATCAGTTCAACATGGTCGATTTTGTACAGGACGCGAATTTTCGGGAGTTGTCGAGGTCTATTCAGCCATCTTCAGAAGTGAGTTGTGTACACAAAAGACATCTTTCTAATGCTCCCACTGAGTTCCATTCACAATGAATGTGTGGGGCACACATTTTGCAATGCGATGCACGGTGAGACCGCTTCCGAAAATAAATAGATTTTTTTTCAGATTTTTTCAAAAACAGTCAAAGTCAGGTCAACTTTAGGCAGCCTAGCTCCTTAGTCTGTTATTGCAATTTTTCTGAGATGTTCAGTGTTCACGTTTCCTCTACTAGTAAGTAAAATGAATGCCTTTCAGCCCATGACTCGTTCACTATTTATCAGTCTGATGAAGCAGTTTTACGATCTGTCCTGGATGAAAGGGACCGGTGGTGCCATGGGCTGTCTCTCATCCGGAGAGCTGATCATATCTCCGTCTTCTCTGCAAAAGGAGAGATTAACCGAGTGAGTTTCGTGTTATTTCGTTAACTGACTGACCACGATTTGTCTTATTTTGGTGGCCATGCTGTAATTTTTCAAAATTGTCAGTGATTATTACCATATCGTTCATAATCTATAGCCGACTTCTCAAGATGTGTTGGTTGAATTTATACTGGATCGTAGAAATAAGAATTATTTTATACGATTGACGACTACTAGTGGAAGAATTTGCAAAACCTTCACTATGTGATAGTCTTTATGGGCAAGGTTTTGCAGTGCATTTAAACAGTTGTGAATATTTTAAGGGAAGACCTGTTTGTATATAATGTCGAAGACAAAAGCCAAGTCCAACATGCTGTCAATCCTAAAATCTCAGTCTCTTCGTGTGCCGTACTTTTCTCTCTTGTAATGAATCAAACAGGTTAGTTATTTATATGTTATGTTCAAATCTTTGAAGCGTTCCACGCCAATATCACATGATTCTTGTTGTCCATTCGTGGGATTTCTGTTTTCTTGAGATTTGCAAGGAAATAAGTGATCATTTTGAACGAAATGTCTAGGCCATCTGAAAATCGGGATTTTTCTATCCGTTCTGAATTGTTATTTTCGTAAACAATTTGAAGAGCATAGAGTCTGAAAATGGGGACACTTGAGCATTTGGAGGGTGATTTCCCTTGTGCCTCCCCTATTCTGAAGGCGATATTCCGGGTTAGCATTTTACTTTCACCATGATTTTCGTTTGCTT
The DNA here is from genome assembly GCA_964036275.1 of Litoditis marina. Lineage (NCBI taxonomy): Eukaryota > Metazoa > Nematoda > Chromadorea > Rhabditida > Rhabditidae > Litoditis > Litoditis marina. The sequence continues at coordinate 13,108,855 of OZ038438.1, read as the reverse complement.
TGCTTTTGGCCATACTCCTGGTCACTGGTGGCCGTATGTAGTCGTTAGTACTAATTATAAACTACCATGCTCCATGCACATTCAGTAAACTGCTTTCTTCATTATAATGAGTTCAAACTGCTGTAAAATTAGGAAGTTAGACGTGTTCCAAGCGTACACCCCCAAGGGCCTCTTATTCCTTCAAAATTCTCGCGACCCCACCGTGTTTTCTCGTGTAGCGACCCCCCAAACCGGGGACTTTCAAGTATTTTCCGTAAGATTATGGCTGATTTTGTATGAAATTCGTTAGTTAACAGCTCGCGACCCCTACTTTTTACAAGGATTTGCTGGCGACTCCCCCCTTAATGAGGGACCTTGGCGGTGTATGGTTCCAAGCGAACAACATGCTACCTTTTTATTAACATTCTGGTATTGTATAGTATTCTGTCGTCTATTTCGTAGAACATTCCTAATTGCTGGTTTGCGTTAATACCTTGAACATAAATGTTGTTTCCAATAGGTTTTATCTATTTTAGGATCCACTTGTGTTGTTCACACACACTCCAAGGCGGCGAACCTAGTTACCCAGCTCACGGATGGAAACTATTTTGAGATATCCCACCAAGAGTACATAAAAGGTCGGTCCCTTATCATTAATAAGTAGTTTAATGTCTATCATGTTTTCCCGTATGGTTTTCTCGACGACGAATATAATCACATTTTTGGTTGATCTGTCACTACTATTTGGATTTGAAAAACACAGATCAAATGCCAAGACATACATGAACATGAGTACAATGATATGGTAGAAGAAGAAAAGTAAACTTATAAAATATATAGATAATTGAAGGGGAATATGTCTATTCAAGATAGTGGATAGTGGAAAATGGTTGTTGGTTGATATATGTGTTAAGTTAATTTTCTGTTTCAGGGGTCTGGGATCCGTTCACCGGTAAAAATCTTGGGTTTGAAGATACATTGTCGATACCGATAATTGAGAATAAGTCAAGTGAGCACCTACTCCTGGTAAGCCTTTAAAGTATAAGTATACTTTCCACATCGTTTTCGCATACGTTTTCCTAAACGTCGTAAAATAGAGCATTGTTAAGTGCCCTAAAATAGACCATTGTTAAGTGACCAGTATACTCATTTTCTTTAGAATTGGAAGTAAGCAAGTAGTAAAATGAAATTCATTCATAATGCGTTCAATCATATCAAACTATCTTTTTCGTTTGATAAAGTTATTTCCATATGACTTTCGGCTGTATTTCTAAAAGGAACCCGTTTGTTGAATGCAATAGGAATACGTGAGATTCCATAGTTTTGCATCAGACGTAACACGTAACCGGTTTCCCGCATTGGTTCTGACTATCAATATAAGATCTGAAACAAAGTGTTTATCAGTTTGTTTTTCAGCCAGCCTTAGCTGATTGTCTTAAGACAAATCCAAGATCGTGTGCGGTGCTTGTGAGGAATCATGGACTTTTCGTATGGGGTCCAACTTGGGAGCAAGCTAAGATAATGTAAGTTAGTAAGTTTACCAAACTGTTTCATTCATCAGTTCATTAGTAGTTGTTGTCCCCTTTGCCGTTTGTGTTTAGTAAAATTACTTTTATATGAATCTCTCACATGAGATACGTCACGTGGCTAGCTTTTAGACGATATCGTAACTCTTTTCAGGACGGAATGTATCGATTACCTCCTCGATCTGGCAATCAACATGATTGGGCATAAGTTGCCACTTGTTCAAGAAACCCGCAGTGTTACCAAGACCGAATCAGATTACCAAATCAGTTTCGATCAGTAATCAGTTAATTGTTGTAGTTTAGTTAGCTGAATAGTTGTTGTACATTATTATTAGCATTCATTTTTGTTCAACAGGTCTGTTTCATTCATTTCACTTATTCCAATTTTTTGTTGATCTGTATTTTTGTATTTAGTTGTTATACCCATGTAGTCACTGTGCAGTTTTACCGGTCTTGTGCAATACCGCCTGTTTGGCGTTATATTCACGTCGATGTGTGATATATACTGTGATAAGTTAACTAAATTGTAATTTTTTTAAACGGGCATATAGAACAATTTTGTTTTCCGGAGATTTGTTCCATTTTTATCATACAACTGAACCAATTACCGTATGAATCTGTACTTCTGCCCATAAAGTGATTGTTATTTTATTATGTTTTAATTTGATCAATATACTCGTGATGTGTTTTATCAGGAATAAGTTCAGTCCACGACATCCAATTATTTTTCTTTTCAAAGTATTCGAAATACATTTGAAAAGAAACATTAATCGAAGTGCTACGTTTGATCATTGTAGGATTTCATGTTTGGTAACTCTCTTTGCTTACTGAAAAAGTGGAAAAAATAGCCATGTAGCTGCCATAAGGCGCGTAACAGTATACTAAGTTTCACCATCCGTAACGCCTTGCAGTATACAATCGAACTCCCCTATGATTGTTTTCTGAACGCATCCTCGACCTCTGGTAATAATAGAGGCGGAGAACCAAGTACGATAATCTCAAAACTGTAATAAATTGGAAAATCTGGAAATGGCTCGGTGGACTCGAAGCCTCAAACATCTGTGTACTGTATGTGTGTATGAGCGCGTTGGGTTGACTATTCAATACATCTTGTTCAAGCTATATAAAAACGAGTTATAGAAGTGACCCAATATAACCCGTAGTTAAATCTCGATACATGCCATAATGGACGAGTTTCGACCGAAAAAGAACGGGATCAAACTACAAACACAGCGGGATATGGCAACCAACATCGTAGTGTATAAAGAGGCCAAATGCTTTAGAGAGAGCTAATCATATAAAGGTAAGAGCTGTCTGTTCTCACAGGATTAATGACAAATGTTTCATCAATTCAACATAATGAGTTATTGAGAAAACAAACATACTTTTTCAAATACTTGAAAGGCAGTTATTAGACGAAATATGGACGCGTTGTTCCATACTGGAATAGAAGAGTAGAAACTGATTTCACCACTTGCGACCACATCAGTGTTCTCCAAATCCGTCTTTAGTTTGGCTCTTTTGAAAGTGGTAGTCTAGTTGACTGACAATTAGTTTGGTTCCATTTTGAATTGTCCCTGTGATGGTGTTTTGAGTTAGCGGGACGCGACCTTTGAGTCTTCCACTCTGTCGTTTGTAGTTTGGCAAGTCGGCCCTCGCAACAGTCTTCTATCTTCCATTATTTCATTGCCGAACCTGCTAGTTTCACATGCAACATGCAATATTACATCTGTGAATTCCCCAAGTGGTTCAAATTTCTTGTATTTGGTTAAATATGGTCAGAGTAAATCACGTAGCCAATTTTAACACTCTGTTGACGATTATTGTTCATGAAACTGTGGTTTTTGTTGTTTTATTATCAGAAAGAGCACGTGTGTTCCCTCAGCGTGGGGGTAGACCCTGCCGCAGTGTAAATAGCCCTGCTTTACCCCGACACTTTTCGTCTGCGATATTGATAAACTTCTAATTTATTATTCGAATTAAACTCACCGGATTATTCGAATTAAACTCACCGGAAGTTTAGGGCTCGGTTTGCTTCTGGTCTGTATTGTGTTCTAATTTGTTCTCTCTGTATTCGCATTTACATTTCGCCTAATCTTTCAGCTCTAGTTTGCTGAGAGTTTGATAATGATAGCAACTGTGTAGATTTGTTAGAATGATGTAACTTATTATTTTTCGAACCTAAATTATAATATTGATACATGTGTTGAAATTGTGAATAATTCATCGTACAGCTGCGAACCTAATTTGAACAACCCTATACTAGTTTTTGCTGCTTTTCAGAAACTGCACTACTGAATAAGTGAACGCTTCAAATTTGAATTCCTGGTTGTACGACTGATAACTACGGAGAAATTAAAAAAAACTAACAAACTCCAAAACAAAAACTATTAAATAGATATACACTAACCGTATAAGACCAAACATTTCAAATGTTCGGATCAATCAGCCAGAAGATTGTGTTCAATGGAAATCGAATGCGAAAAAAACAGAAGAAACAATATGCATTCTCTCCTCCGCCGGTCTTCTCTTGTAAATACGGTTTTTTGACGTCATGAAGCTATCCACTCCATGCGATATTCCAAATTCACTTGAATCTGCCACAATCATATTGTGTTTTGAAAAACGGTACTGTATACTCGTTTCACCCATACGTAACCATTCGCAATACGTTTTCATGTATTCAAATGGTTTGTTTAATCAACATAGAGGTTTTTCGTTGATTATTCTGGCTAGTCTATTTTGCTGAATGCAAATGCCTATGGTAACTTGCTGAGGACTGTCACTTATAACACACTGTCTGGAAGTTTCGCGACCATAGCAAATGTATGGAATAGACTCTATACTCTGGCGATGAGGTCAAATAACTCTCAACATTTTTTTTCAATCAGGGCATCTATACAACTACGACAGTCACGTTTAAGCGTACATTTTGTTCATGTAAGCTTTGCATTTTACAGTAACGTGTGTGATTACGACAAAATTTTTTAGGTGTTACAATTTGCAGTACAGTGGTATTCATCAACCAGAAATCAAATCTTATTTCTCGAAACAATTTATTAATGATTTTTTCTTTGGCTGCGCTTTTCTTCTCACAGCATGTATCAGTTTTAATCTCGACATATGTATTGTATTAATCATCGACACTGCGTGACAAGAAATAAATATAACACCGCAATGATGCGGCCATGCCCACTCATTCGAAACATGATACAATATGCAACTATATTTCACTGCGATACCTGTTGCTAATGTTGAGTATTAGGTGAAGTCATAGTACAGAAATTGTGTAATCCATTAAGAAACAGATCGTATCGATGTTTCCTTTTCCCCCTCTATTTTGTTTCTCGTAATAGCTCCTAATACCCTAAGCTATTTCAGTCAATGTTAGCGCATATAGGACTCGCTCCTTCCAAAGCGATCATGTAAGGAACATGTTTTTCTAATTCGCTGTAATTGTAGTTTAATATTGTTGCTTTTCTTCAAAATTCTTCGAACCATGGCGTGTATCGACATCAAAATACAACGAAGATTTGATCACTTTCTATGCTCATAATCTAAGTTGCCGACTTGTTAAACTTGCGCTCTTATCGACAGGTTTCTTCAAGATGGCCTCCCAAGTAGCGCCTAGGAAGTACGTTGGATGCTTTTGTTCGAGTTTCCCATTCATCAACCCGTCAAAACACACACGCATCTGTGTGCACACATACACACTATTCAAAGCTAACTTCACGCTTTCGGGCCGCGATTCGAAAGCAGCGCGGCATGCGCGAGTCCACGTGAAACTGGCCCCCTTGTTTGTCTTTCCGTGTTGCACCGTATGAGTCTGTAATTCGTGCGACTACGACTTATGCCATACATTCTCACCCACGCACAAGTCATGCATGCTCAGCTTAGTTAAACTATTCATGTCACAGTCATTTTGAAAGTTGAAAAATGTGTCGCGATGATTTTGAGGAGCTTTTTTTTCGGTTTTATTCTAGAGGGGTGAGCTGATGGCTCAACTCTCTAAGAGTCAACGTCGTTCTGATTTTTGACACAATTTGGAGATACTTCTCAAAGCATATTCTCATACGTCAATAATAGTTTAATTATGCAATTAGCATAATATGATGAGCCAACAATAATACCGTCAGCCCAAAGATTGCGATCGGTGGCATTTGTAATTCCGCAACTAATTAGTTAATTTACATAAAAACTATCCCAATCAAGGTAATCTGTTCTTTTTCGAAATGTTGACCTCTCTCTCTCGTGCAGACACATTTCCTCCATACTTGAAGTGCCAACTTACCTTCGTTCCATTTGAAAAACCACTTACTATTGCTTGCAATAATGTCCTCAAGCATCTTCGAGAATGTCAGTATTTTCTTATTTGTACATGCATTTTTCTCAACTATCTTGATCAAGACCCCTCATTTTTTTCCCGTTTTTTTTGTGGTTGAGAGATCGTAAGCCACCCTCCATCCGTTCCTAAGTCTGTAATTGCAGATTTCTCCACCAACTAAGACTCTTACAAGAAAAACATGTTGGTTTGTACCTGTCACATTTCGCGGCAGTTTACCAAAAAGTTTACTCGGGACATAATTTTCTATCGAATTTTCGAGAATCATTTAGTTCGAGAAAAGAGCAATAAAAATTGGCGAATCACTTAATAAGAACACTTCTTATGAGTGACATTTAACACTAGACGTTCAGAATTAGATAACAATTTAAGTGCACAATTTAGCACTGTAACAACACAATTTAATCAACAAGTTCCCGCTTTCGTACATCAACAGTTCTTGTGTTCGATCACGTCATGGCTATGAATCTCTCTTCTTCTTCGCTTTCTCACTGAACTTGAATGCCACCGCAGCTGAACATTGCATTGTTAGTTGGTCTTACATTCATTTCATCGTCCATACCAAATATGAACCGCCGGCGTTTTTCTCTGCAGGTCCCCATGGGATCAGAGCCATCTACAAGTCAGGGAAAAATCAAAGTAGACGAACACTATCCACTAGGTAAGTCGGAAACGTTCTAGAATCTTGCCCGTTATGAGATTTTAGGATAGTTGGTATAAGACCTATTTCTATATTTTCAGAGCAAGATGAGCCACCTCCATTTGATATAAAGAAAATAGAGAACATTCGCTCCGATGTGAAGTTTGAGCACTGTTATGAGATTTCAAAACACATTGGAGAGTGAGTTGTTTGTTAAATTGTGGTATCTGGTTGCTGATGTTAATGTGTTTCTTGTTCTACGTTGTTAATAATGAATAAGTCAGTTGAAATTTTCAGTGGAAAGTTTGGAAAAGTCTTCCAAGTGAAAGAGCGGACCACGGGACGAGAGTTCGCTGCCAAATTTATCAAGTTGCGAAAGGTGGGAAAACACTTTTCGAAATTGGCAAAAGTTGTACATTTTGGAAACTATTATGTACTTCGCGAATTACTGTTTTGATAGGGTAGGGTCGATCGACTGGCGTACAAGCGATAAAGTAGACTGCTTAACAATGTTCCTTTCACAGAGGATAAGAAAAATTTGCCAAAGCGAACGAAAAGGTCAACTAAAGATACTCTCTCATCCTTCATGGTCTTTGTCCTGTATTTGCTGTTGTCTAGGAAGCTGACCGGCAAGAAGTTGAACGAGAAGTCAAAATTCTGACCCAGTTACGGCATCCACGAATCGCTCAGATTTACGACGCCTTCTATACGACAAACAGTGATGTGGTTCTCATAATGGAGATGTAAGTTGTTTATTCTAATAGGTTCGTCCAACTTGCCGCGAATAACACATGGTCCATCGTTTTCTTTTACATGAGCTTTGTGAATTGCGATCCATTCAATGGCTCAACATGACAAAACTTCATTCTTGTTGTTTCGTGTGCCTCTCAGCACTAAACTTTCCATGAACAACGCTTCGAGGCAGCGCTGGTGCTGACTGGAGAATAATTTCTTTCGGGCAAGCTATGAATCTGTTCACAACGCGATGACTGAACACCAAAATATGACAATGCATTCCGAATACAAATGTGGAATTTCTTATACTGTTGTGGATTGAAAATTGTACGTTCCTCACATCAGCCAGATACTATACGAGATTCAAGGTACTTGGACAGTTTTCTGCGAGCTGTTACAAACAACCACAAGTTCACAGGGCTACTATAATATCATACTTCTTTTAAACAATTTTAATAAAAGCAATTGAATAAGTACGTTATATGGAATATGGGTTAATAATACCTATTGTGTTCACAACAGTCGGGTGTATTGACCTATGAGTGAAACCAACAAATGTTCGGTTGTAGTGTACGAGGTGGCGAGCTGTTCGACCGAGTTGCCGATGAGAATTATGTGCTGACGGAACAGGCAGTAGTCATGATCATCTGCCAGCTATGTGAAGCCATCGAATACATTCATCAGCAAAATATTCTTCACTTAGATATCAAGGTATTTTGAGCAAACATACGGAAATATAATCCATGTTAAAAAAAACTGAGTCGTTCTAAATTTCTGTTCGAAATTATTGTATGAACTTTATGGAGTCGAAAGTCTCATGATCGTTTTGAGCTCAGAATCAGTCATAAGACAAGACCATGGCATGAGAAGTGTTTTTCCCCAAGAAATTGGATTTCCGGTCAGCTGTGCGGGGGTGGCTTCACGTTGAACAAGCTGTCTGAAAACACTCAATGACCGCAACAGCTGCTCAATAACTCTCACGCGTTCATTCCAGATTAGACAACAAAACAAAGTTATATGTGAGAAATCATAGAAGAAAATTTTTTTCTCCCCTTTTCGGACCATAATAGCTTTTTTACAGCCGGAGAACATAATGTGCATCTCGCAGACGGGTAACAGAATAAAGTTGATAGACTTTGGTCTTGCTCGGTACTATGATGGTACTCAGGTAAGCATGAACATCATAACCTACATCAGAAAAATGATTAGTTTCAATTAGCCATTTTCACAACTGGTACCAATTATTTCATACGGACAAATGAAGTTTGCGGTCGATTTAGCGGAAACAATTTAATGTGGTTTCGACTATATACACTCTGTCATGACGTGATTCCACTCATTAACTTAGATACTATGTTGAACCAAGGTTTTTGAAAACGTTTTTTATGGATCATACCGCTACATAAAAATGTGACTTATCAAATTTTTCCAGGAGTTGAAATACATGGCGGGCACACCAGAGTTTGCCGCACCGGAAGTGATCAAATTTGAAAAGTTAGATTATCACACGGACATGTGGAGTGTAGGAGTTATCACATACATTCTGTAAGTTATAAACCTTGTATGAATAGATAATCAAACATATAACATAGTCCTTCTCATTTCCACTTGTTTATGAATACAGTTGGAATGAATAATGATGGTTTAGAAGAAGGTATAACACAAACGTTCGCTGATTGCAGAAAGGGACAAGGATATAGACTCACAGAGGTGTTATAGTGACATTTTCAAGAAAATCAGTAAATGTAGTGACTCAGTATTGGGCTCCGATCCCTTCAACTGAAATATCTTCCAGACTATCAGGATATTCGCCATTTCTGGGTGACAATTTGGGTGAGACGTACTGCAATGTTGAAAGGGGGATCTGGGAGTTTACAGAAGAGTTCGACCTTGTTAGTGAACCTGCCAAGGATTTCATTTCGAATCTGCTTGTTTACGACCGGAGGTCAGTGATGCTCAAATTATTCGAAAAATAACGGTACACTAGGAGACAATGTTGTATTTTCTAGGCTAACTTAGTGATATAATTTTCAAGAACAACAAACATTTTTGAAACAGTTGATTTGATTCAACTGTAGTGAAAAGTGGTAATCTTGTGAAATAATAAGAGCTAGATGATAATAAGTTCCATTTTGAAGAAAAAGGATGTTGCCCTCTGCATGTCTGGCCCATCCATGGATAGCGCAGCATCGGGAAAAATCTCAGAATGATGCTATTTTGGAGAAGCCGGGAGAAGGTCCTAAAATTGACAACAAAATGATGATGCGGTACAACGCAAAGAGGAAATTCCGGGTGGGTCCTACTTCTCGAGATAACCACACCATAATCCTTTCTCAGTTTTCTCTCTGGCTAGTTGTTTGAAGAAAAAAGTGTATTCCTTTATTATACAGCTGGAAATAAGAAATCCCATGTTGGTGAGTTCTACGTGTAAACGTGACTGTTACTTTTAAGTTGATTTTCTTCTCGTTGAATCTTTTCAGAAGTTATGCGCCTTTCTTTATTTCCGTTTCCTACTCGTTTTTTAAGTCTATCTCGACGTAACAGACCTCTCCCCAATGCATGACTGAGAGAACTATGCATGAAGAGTGCCAAATATTTCTTTCTCTTACGAAAAACTCAATATGATGCGAACGCTCATGAAAATTCAGTCTATTTATTCTGTACAAACACCTCTGTCCAATTGACAGTTAATCTACTGAGTTGGCTATGAGGTACTCTTCTCATTTTTGAGTGATACTTATGTTGTTTGAGAGCTTGTCGATACAACTATCAATAGATGTTTTTCGAAGTTATATTTGTTCATTCCAGCGCATGGTCATATATGTGAAATTCCTCATCGAAATGAATCGACTTCGTTCGTCGTTGAGGGAGCGAATGAGTGAGCATGGCCAGAAATTCTTCGACCCCTTGTTGAAAATGGCGGAGGAAAAAGAGAGAAGAGTGAGCATTCCATTGTTAATTGAAATACTAGAGTCTTTCGAAGTATGTGAATGAATTGAAACTTTTGATTTCCCTTCCACGATTACATCTTCGAGTTTATAGGTGGCCCTCATATGCCCGAAGTTGCCGAAGAAACGCGAAGCTACTGAAAAGGCGGTGAGTTTGTATTGAAATAATATGAAACTGAATATATATATATAGGAGAACTGGTTCACTCATGGCAGTGATCCTTTTGAGACGTTTTGTGAATATTTCGCTTCCCAAACAGAACTTTTTTTCACAACTCAACGGCCTTACTATTTGTCCCGCTTCTCTCAAATGAGTGTTTAAAAACTATCAAGAGTATTTGAACGCCTGATGTATATTTCAGCCAGAAGTAAAGATCGAATTAGCGGAAGCTGTCGAGAAAAAAGAGTGCCCGAAAAGGTCAAAAACAGTGCCGGAGAAGAGAGTTTGCAAAAGTGAAGATGTAAGTTGAGAGGAGCTTGCAGAGTATTCGAGATTCAATTTTCCGCGAATCAATTGAAAAGTATCACTGAAACGAAGTCATGCACTGGTGCACTATCATGGTGGTGAGCAGTTGGTTTTTCACTCTGGAGTTAGTATTCGTTTACTTGAAAATCCGGTCTAGTATTGATAAATGCGCTTTTTCCTAATTTATCTCGTTTGTAGGGCAAATCTGACACTGCTGATGAACAGAAGAGCGCCACCGAGAGTTCTTCCCCAGAAGTGAAACGAACAAAGAAGAAAAAAGTCCTCCTAACCCCCGAGAAGGATTCGGAGAAAACAAATTTCCAGTCAATCAGAAAAGCCAGCGAGCCGGTTCCGGAGAAGAAGAAAACTACAACGCCGAAGAAATCGTCTCTTCCCGGAGTACGAATGGCCGTATCCCCTACACCGAGCAAATTGTTCGTCGAAACCAGCTGCGGTAGTGTGTCGGATACGGCTCTCGACAAGTCAGATGTGGTGAAACGGATAAAGAAGAACTTAAAAAAGGTTCCGTCCAATGATGTTCTGTTGAACGATGTCCCGACCAAAACTCGTCTGTCAACAACGAGCATACCATCCATCGACATAACTCCGGCCTCCAAAGAAACGAAACCTCATACAAAAGTGAGTTGGTAATGTGCACGTTTTTTTGTTTTCAATAACAGATGAAACGGAAAACGTAAAAACCCTTCTTTGCAGACGAAGAAAACTGAGAGAGTGGAGAGTACGAAGGAGAACCAATTGCAAGAAGAAAAACAGCCGGCTCGACAGGTAGAAATCATTTGTCGTGGTCAGGAGATGCTTTCTCAAATTCAAAGTTTATTCACTCTCATATTACACATCGGTGAAACATCAGCGTTCGCTTTGTGGACGTTTTGCAGTTGTTCCTGTTGTTCCAACCTACTTTGGAACGCGATTAATGTATTTGATGTGCTATTCAAAATAGAACAACTTTTTCATATCTGATTATCTTCCATCAGGGGGCCCTACGCAAGAAAGACAAGCCGATTGGGAACATGAACAACATTTTGGATGTTCGCCCATCGGTTGGAGAAGTAGTCACCAAGCTGGCGGATGACGTCACCGCCTCGGAATCAAAAGGAAAGACGAAAGAGAAAAAGCACGCTGAAAGAAAGGTGGGTATAGAGTCGAACGAGTTGTGCACTCATGTTCACCTTCAAATAATTGTAAATATAGATTGGTGAACTCATAATGTCGTGAGCTGCGGTTGTATTATCATAAAACTTTAGTTGTTCCAGAAAGATTTTGGATGCCGAGGTAGGAGTTAGAGAAAGTTCGAGCACATACACTTCATCTCTAATGTTTTTGACTCTAGCCACCTAACTCTACTTATATTCGAGTTACAGTCCTGTCCAACCGTTGAAGTCACGGAGCCAAAGAGAACCAGTTCTCTCACTCCCGATTCAACAAAGGTTAGAAGACTTTCTAGAAATTCAACCAGGCGTCCAATAAAAAAATCTTCGAAGTATGTGAGGCCTTCTCTCAATCAAACGAAATTATAGGCTGTGTTTGTCACAAACAAAACGAGTTGAATTATCTACGATTTCCACAAAGAGTCCTTGAGTTCAATGGGCTATGTCATGTTGAAATGTTTTTATGTTGTTGAACTAGAAAAATAATTCTGTGCAGGTCAACGGGTCACGCGTTGGTAGTCTGGTACATGCTCGACTTCAGAAGATAGGTTCTAACTTGGCTCCTATTGATGTGAAGATTGTGTCTGTTCCAACAATCAAGAAGGAGGAAGTCAAACCTCTGAAAAAGACAGCTGCGGGTAAGCTTGAGAGAGTAGAATGGTTTTTAATCAGAAAACGAGTTATTTCTTCTGGCTTGGTCGCATAGAGTTGACCCGATCGAATCTTGAGATGTAATTCTTCAGATCTTTTATACCACTAAAATAAATGGTTTGAAATGGAGATGAGATGGAATGAATGAAAAACTAATAACACTCTCTATCTATCTGAACCCGTTATGGAAACTTTTGTACGAGATTAGTTGTGTCCTTCAAGCAACGAAAATGCAGAGTTACAAACAGATTTGTACGAAATAACCACTGGAGAACTACTAAAACAAGTTGACCTTTCTCCCAGACCATTCCAATCGTTGGACATTTTAACCATTGCATTCCGTTTCATTCCATTCAGAAGAACCAAAAAAGGCAAAACTTATCACAATGAGCACCGAGAAGAAAACAACTACTACAACATCCACCACCACCAGCGTGAGAAGTAAATCCTCCACCACGGAGAAGAAGGTAAGATTGAATTCACGAACTTCACTCAACTCGCACACCTAATCTTGGCATAGCAACATTCTCTTTTGGAAAAAAGATATGTATCGACGCACATACACATGATTTATGTCAGTTTTCTAGGCGTTCAATTTGCACTGCTGAAAGAGATGTCATAGCAGTCATTGAATGACACTGAAAAAAACACGCTGGGGAAAAATATAATAACGTTAAAACCGGGATTATGTGTAGCACCCGACCGGTGATTTGCCGAAAGGGTTCAATTTCTTCCAGTAAACTCTTTAAATGTTTCAGGTTCATCATACCTCGGATAAGAACAGTGTAGAGCAGTCAATGAAGAAAACAAGTTGTCATGACGATTTCAAAGTTAGCCAGGTAGGTAGTTAACTCTATTGCGCAGTGAACTGAAAAAGGTTTTTGATTTAAAAAGACGCCTGCCGAAATATCCACACTACAGGCATAATACTGCCAATATTATTGCAACCACATGAAAGAAGCTACAACTTTCAAGAGTTCACCCAGAATACATAGATCAACAACTTTCAGGTAACAACCAAGAAAGAAGAATCTCCTGAGCTGGGAAGCCCCAAGACTTCGGTGAAGAAAAATACAATTAAGCGAAAGTCGTCAAACACGAAAACAGAAAAAGAACGAAGAGAGGAAGAGAAGGGGCTTCAATCCAGCATCATCAAGAGTTCGAAAAGTGTTCAGAACCAGAAAACTGACAGCATCTTGATTGCCGAGAAAACCAAGGTGAGTTCTGATTTGTTCATCATGAATTCGAAATAAACTAGATCAATGATATAATGAACAGAATGAAGAACGAGCTGGTATGAACCATGAAACAAAATGCAGAGCAAGCGTATAACGTGATTGGAAAATAAATCACTCAAGAGAGGCAATTCACTATAGTTGATGGTTGCAAACTAGTTTTGATTATACGCATTCTATTTTTCCTTCTTTATCTCGTTCACACTAATAACACATGATACCGGACAAGATGATAATTGTAGAACTCGTTGGGTCTCCAAAAGCAATTATCGGTCTCGGGGTGCTCGGACGTCACAAAAAAGGTGGAAGGAAAGGCTGAAGTGGAAATAACTCCGAGAAAAACCAGTTTGAGGAAAGCCAGTGTCACGTTGACAGAAAAGGTAGGGCTTCTCAAAACTTATGATTTGTTTCTTGTTCACCTGAACGGGTAGTCAATAGTTATGAAGGCAAACCATGTTAATAGCTCGCGTATCGCGGCTCATTTTATCCTTCATGTTCTTCGACTCATAAATTAATAAGTCGAAATTTAAATTTTTGAATTGCTTGCCAGAATTCTCCCTACTGTACTCCATCTTCAGGTCAACACTATATATCTTACCTTCAGGTCAAGAATATCTTGGAAGTAACCGACGGTACCAAGAAAAGTGCGTTGCAGAATGTGTGTAAAACCAAGGTAGGTCCAAGTTTCCAAATAGATCAAGCATTTTCAATCTTAGTGGCAAAACTTCAAGCAAAAAGTTTTTTTTCAGATAAAAGTTACTCCGGAGTCTCCCACGACGAAAGGCAATGAGCAGATCAGCACGCATGGTATCTTGGAAAAACGGAAGAAAAGTAGCTTGGATGTTCCGTCAAAATTACTTTCGAGAGACAGTTCTGAAGAGACGAGAAAGGTGCGAGTGAATACTACCCTTAATATGAACAAAATATAGCCTCCATATCCTTTGTGTGAAACAACTACGTTTTTGCAGGTTCGTTTTGCCGGCGATGCAGATAAACAAAACGAACAAGCTGCATCGAATGGGGTGAACGTTCGAGTTGAAGGCAAAATCAAGGTGGAAGTGAAAAAAACCAAGGTAAAACCTGTCAGTTCCCCAATGGTCTGCCTATTATCCAGTTGACAAACTAATTTCAGTCTTTTTAAGCAGTCGGGAATACACTTTTGTTCTATTCGGCTGTATGTGTGTAGTTTGATCGAGGTTCATATCATGCGAAATTCAAAAACTCTGTAGCTTGAAGAGCAAACTAATACATAGATTTAATCATATCATATTTGGCTTAGTTTTTCATTGAAGGACGACGGTGAAATGAAGAAGAAGAAGAAGAAAAAGCTAGTTCTCTCGAAGTCCGAAGATGTTTCTGACTACGTGCCCCGCGACGAATTCTCTTTCGACAGCCTGAAAGAGAAATTGATCAGAAGAGTCAGTATTGCCGACGAGACCAGGAGAGACTCGAAAAAAGATCTTGTTCCCATTCCCAAGACCAATTCCGTGAAAGACAGGCTGAAACAGTTTGAGAAAAAATAACTTCCTTTCTGTACAAAACACGTCGACTAACCTCCCCTTCCAATATTATTGTATGTCTCAAATTTAGGTTACCATCACACTTGGTGTGAGTTAAGAGTTGCATAGTTATCACTTCGGGTATTTCAAACCATTCATAGTTGGAGTTCACTGTGAAATTACAACTATGGGAACTTTATCATGAAACTTGGGTCAAACTTCAAAACGGAAATTCATGCAATTCACGAAGCTGGAATTTTCGCTTAATTTTCGAAAGATTACAGAGGAAGTGAATCGATTAGCGACAATGGGCAGTTCTGTATTTCAAATTTATACTTTTAAGGCCTAATGTCTGGTATGGTTGACCACAATTTTAAGTTTTCTCAGAAAATTGTCCGTTTGATTATACGCATAATAAGGAAATGTGATTTTAATGGGTTCGTGTACTCCGCTCCGGTGCCTTGTAAATGTTATTGCTTGTTTTTAAATTAATTCACTCTCTTGTACTGTACCTTTGTTTCTTTTTCATTTGTGACTCTGTGAATCGCATGAAATGAAAGATTTTGCTCACTGTGTTGGAGTCAGAAACTGGTGATTCGCTTGTAATGCGTTGTAAGAATAACGAGCATAGTTGTTTTATGGTTATCTAATCTCGATAGTGGGCCGCGTTGCTTTGTTTGTAAGCAACACATGTTCTCAAAGAGGACAGAGCCGCGCATTTATATACAGTCAAACTGATTGACTCGTGTCAGTTAGCAGGCTATGCAAACTCTGCTGTTATTTTTGTTGATCGCTCAACTACAAGAGGTATTGTTTTAGTATTTTTAGTGAACTTTTTCGCGTATTCGCACGTACGCGAGGACACGTATCCATTAACATAACGTACACTTTATAACAAAGCGGAGCAGGATGAGATGAAATACTCGTGTTTCCTATTGGCTCCTAATTTTACGCCCTAAAAAGTTCAAACTGATAAGTCGAATGTCGGAACTAAAGAGTAAACGGTTCCATCAAAAAATCGGAGCAGTCTTCCAAGCGTTACAAATGCAATAGGGCAAAGGTTATTTTTATTCAAGTGTGGTATTGGAACGAACGTTCTCTTGGAAAAAAACTTCATCTTTCATCTGAAAATCAAGTTATTGCTTCGTTGTTACAGATGTTATGTCATGAGATGTTATTGACAGTTGATACTGTGCACTTCAAGACTCTGGACTCATCAGATTGGGGAGGTAAATACAACCAATAAATTTTAGAATTCATTTTGTTGATTTTATCGATAAGCAGCTAAACATAAGTTATCATCACTCAATCTTTTAGAAAAAGTGTATTTATCCGGTTGCGTTACACAACTGCCAAGCAAGAAGCCGTGCCTCGTGTCAAATGGATTCGTTCAAGCAAAGTATGACCACTTCCCAACTCTCATACTTCCGCTGAAAGACATCAATGTTGGAAAGGTTCGTGGATCCTTCTTATTCAGGCTGTAGTGACCGTGACGGATTCGCGGTGAAATCCAAGTGCACAGCATAAATTTCGTATTGGCGTGGAAATGTGGCAGAAACAAATCGCTACATAGCAAAATAGGAACACACGGTTGGTTCTTGCCGGAAGGTATTGCGGGCTATTGTTTAGTTTTGTCTTACACTACCATTAATGCTGAAGTTCTCAAAAATTGTATGTTGATGTTACAGCCAGGTTTTGAACTTCTACTCAGGGTTCACACTGTTGAAGATGATATTGTTTCTATTAGAAGGAACTATGTGCTCGAAGACTTTGAGAGACCGGTCGAAGCTATACAGGTACGCGCAAGTATTCTACTCACGAGAAAGAAATATGCAGTAATGAAATTTTAATTTACGAATGAAAGACTATAACAAACTACGCGATTGTTAGTTGTTTTAATTGTATGCACAACTTTCAGATTAAATATTATTATCTACTCATATTTCAGAAAGACAGTCATTGTTGGTTTGCCGTACACATGGAAGTATTCGAAAACCCATTCCGTTCCATCAAATCGAGTGAAGTGCTATCACGGTTTGTCCGGTTAAATTATTCACAGCCATTTATACCACTTCAGTGTTGATAGTATCTTCATAACACATAATGTGGTTTATAGAATCCCCAATTGCTCATCTATATATGTAAAACTGAATTTGAGAAACTTTCAGAGTAAAGGACAGTACTCGAACACATGGCAGATCCTATCCGCAACATATTCAGGTGGGTTAGTGTATTCTAAGTTTACAGAGATTCCGATATTAAAAAGTTTTTTCACTGTAAAAAACACATCTTTGTTGAACTGTAATTTATTATTGTATTTGCAAGGATGTTCTCGAAGACTGGATCACAGATTCCGATACGCCTACTATGTTGATCATACTGATATTCTATGTCCTATTCAGTTTACTGGCCGTGCTGATAATATGCATTCGGAAAATGTTCCAGGTTAGTTGAGGATTACTCCTGTCCGTCACATGAGCCACCACATCGTTTAGGTTGATTTTTTCTCACCTAGTAAGAAGATCTAGATGTGCAAATGCGCCTTGGTTAGCAAATATACAACCTCAATCTAAACCGCCTTGCACCAAATAACATCATAATGTTTTTCACTGAGCAATTCAGAATATATGTGTATGGTCACTGTTTGAATATGAAATCAGAACCACGTTCCCTTACGTCGCTTCTAGACATTCTACTTTTTGTAATATTGAACTACATGCAATATTACTGGATAACTCAATAGAGTTTTTCGTGGTCAGATATCTTTCTGATAATGAAAATATCTACACTTTTGTTTCAGAGAGACCAGAAAAGCTGTTCAGCCTATACAAATACTATCGAGATCATCAAAAGAGAAAACATACTGGAAAATGGTGAGTCAGTATATTCAACTGTCATATATTTCTGGCGGCCCCCAACTCTGAATGTGGCTTACGATTAACCGCAGAAGAATAACAATACGAAATTCAAAAAAAAACTAGTTTTTTATTGTTCTAGAAAGTGTCAGGAATAATGTGTATTTCACTCAAAGACACTTGTGGATTCAAGTTCACATGTATTCTTGTACTTTTTGTTTCTATTCTGTACGCAGATCAAACTACAACTCAGTTATGTTAATCCCCTATAGAATATTTTCAGATTTCGATAGCATCTCGTATCCAACGGACACAATTGTATAGTTTTGAGAAAACATCTTACATGGATTCCAGTCCTATATCATTGTTGTCTTCATTATCCTCCTTGGTTTTCGTTTCTTCGATCTCATTGGAGATTTCACTTTTTAACTTTTTTTCCGGTAGTGTGTGAACTTTTGCGCTATACACACTGTTCTGATTTCGAAAAAGTAAATCTCTTATTCGCGTTCTTGGTTGAGTTTACCAAATACATGATGAATTGTGCAAAAACTGTATTGAAATGATTGAAACGACACAAGTTTACCATTGAGGTCGGGTTAGTAGTTTGACCGCTCCAATCTTTCTAACGAGTTACGAGCTTTTTAGCATAAAATGCATATAGTGTCCGCTTTGCATAATTCAGCATAAACGCTACATGATTTTTCTACATTTGTTTCATATATTTGTTTGAATACATCGCTTTTTCACTTTCACTGTGATTGACAAAATCAATTTGTTTTTATCGTAACATTGTTAATGAATTATACGCAGGTTCTCGAATAAATGAATACGTTGTACGAATTCTCGATAACTGCGTTCGAGCATGATCGGCCAGATAGGTTTCCAAATGCAAACATGACATGAATGGGATATACATTGGAAACCCGACCCGTCAACAATCTGCTTTGAAGCCGACCAATGGGAACTATTTCACAGACATAGTTGATTCGCTCCTGGTGAAAATGTGTATACTTCGAGTAGAGATCGTCAGAAGTACCGTGAACATACTATCAAGGTGTCTGCACTTGGTATTTGTTCATCAATTTCTTTTAATTTATGTATGTTGTATATTTTGTGTTTTACGCCGATTTGTTTTTGGAAATATAACTACGAGTTATTTGGTGTGTGTGGGAGAAAGCTGTGAATCTTCTTTTGCTATTTTCACTGATTATATTGCACTGCTTTTCTCAATCAAGAAATTCACTATACCATGCTAGATTCTCTCGCTTTTTCTCGCTCGGATACATGGAATAGCTGTTATCATTATTCTGAATGCTGTTAGTTCTCACAGTGAGAGAACCTACGATTGTCTCAAATAACCACTTAATACACTTTGAAGTTTGTTGTCAACCGCGAGCTTGCAACTCTTTGTCTGACAATTGGTGCTAGCTTCCTTTGGGAGACTTTGTGGATGACATATCTTGACTGCTGCAATCAAGCATCGGTCGGTTCGCCCCGGACGGCCTAATCTATCCCGATCTCCTGCCCATAACTCGATCTCGTCTCAATTCCGTTGGTCAATGATAGTACACTATAGTAGACGCCATTGATAAAACAACATTGACAGTTAACTAGTTTTCGTTTTGTTATATGAAAATATTCTGCAAGACGTTTTTCCCATTCACAATTCTCCAAACATCTCCATTCTTCCACATGGAATAATTGTGCAAGACGTTCGTGTGGTATTTCTCTGAACAGCTATGAAAGTTAATTTCATTATCTTTATAAACGGTTTCATCTTCATTAATTGAAGAATTCATTCCAAATTACGTGAATTATTAATACTCATTTGTCAGTTGATTGAGTCCAATGGCTTCTTTTGACATTTTATTCATAGCAACATCCCTTGAGGATGATAGCAGACGTATTGATTATGAGGTAAGTGCTCTATAACTGTTAACCCACATTCTTCTTGGAAATATTCACGAAACATTTTGCTGGTAAACACTGGCTGTTTTTCCCTCCAGTTTCCTGCCAAACAAAAAACAATACGACTGTACGGAGAACAATAAAAAAAAGTCGTCTCATAAACTTTTTCTGTAAAAAATCCGTGGAATTGGGGTGGTGTGTCGACATTCTCTGCCCTTTGAATGATACAGATCTCGTGTCTCCCGCACCCCCGTTTATGCCTTTTATGACCCGCATGCACGAAACCAACATCAACTGTTTTCATTTCATGAGTAATCTCTTACATGCTGCTGATTTCGTTCTAAGTTGAGCAATAGTTGACTAGTCTGACAGATTTGTACCCCACTCAGAATCGTTTGAAACACGGTAAATAAAGTCCATGACTATGACGCAAGCATACTATGTTCCAGTGTTACATTCAGTTTTGCTTAACTTGGTAGCAAGACGGTACCAAGAGACAAACGGGTAGTTAGTCTGTTCATCAGCCATTGAGGCAGTCAAAATGGTGGTCTCTAGCCAGTCTCCCGCTAAGCCGCGTCCAGTTTCTAGCCAAGTAAGAACAGCGAATCGAACCGCCCTCGACTCCTGTCACTGAAAAAGATACGCTAAAGAAAAGCTGTTTTTCGGGATTCTCCATCAGCACACTGATTTCTCGTTCTCTCACTCGCTCATATTGCCTAACAAAAACTAGATCATTCCTAATACCCGCTGAACCTCTTAGCTAACATTTTTTTCACGCTGATGTTGGTGTTTGTAACTTATTTTTCCGTAACTTGAATTTTCCAGACTGTTTGTTTTTCCACACTTGACTGCATTTGAAAACAGTTTTATGCCATGTCGTCTAGGCTCTATTTTTTGTTGAAAACATTTTATGTTCGTGAGGACGAGGCTGTGACAAATCACTAATGTTCGAAAAATTTACAATCCTTCATAGTTCTATCAAGTTTTCGGTATCAGGCCTGAACGGTAGATTTCCTTTCTGTAGTTTTGAAATGTGTTTATCCTGTATTGAATCCAAAAAAAACTTCTTAGAATAACATGTATTGTTTAGCTAGGCGCGGATAATCGTGTTTGCAATCCTTTGGTCAGCATTTAACGTAATTGTCCTCTATTACCCAATCTGCGGTCAGACACTATTATTTGTGGCTTCCTACAACGAGAGCGCGTAATTAGAAAAGCAAGATATTGAGTGTACCGAACAACCCCTAATTGGTCAATGGCTCTATTCAGATGGTTCAAGCAGTGGTTGGTTTCATTTTTCCTTGCTAAGCCAAAGAGTGATGGACAAAATTAACAATTTTAGATTAGTTGTCATTCACTTAACGCAATGATATAAAACACCGCATATTCCTAGAATATCTCAATAGGGTTTTGGTAGTCTCTCAGTCGACGTTCCAGACTGTTTCCAAAGTATCATAAAAGCTACAACAAAATAGCGACTTCCGAAAGCGTTTCTACTCATGGTTTCATCACGTAATAATAGCAAAGTTCTTAAAAAAAATTCATTTTCCCGGAAAAATTCCTCAAAAAGTGTGTTCATACTATCTTGAGGACTATACCACATGATGTTCTCACTCTACGTAGGCATAAACGAGACAAATGCCACACTTCGATCAAACTTCGTGCTTCCCAGATCCATGTATTTATTCTACTCTGTGTATATGTACATTCGTTTAGTCACCCCAATTCGCCTTCCTCGTATGTTATATGGTTCACAATAGTGAATAAATATTTTGAGCTACGTTCAGATGCATCTGTTATTTCTATTTCTTCCGCTTATTCCTGCACTGATGGCTACCACTGGACAATTGAGATGCCATTCATGTCTCACACAGTGCAAAACAATACACGGAGGAAAGGTGTGTTTGAATAGTTATCGTTATACACAACAATGCCGCGGTTCGAAGAAAGCAGAACTTGAAGAATTGTTTTTGAGTTGAAATTGTTGATTGGAAAAAGATACAAACACAAAAGAAATTGAACTTATCTAGGATACGTGCAGACTCCAAGATGTCGATTGCCACGTGATCACCCCCCATTACTTCCAGTGTTACGAGCGTCACGAGCATTTCTCACGTTCCTGCTTTTTCCCATTCTAAATATAAAATATCGTACTGCAATACCGCGCCACGGTATTGCGAGTTTGGCCATGTGTTAGTGTGATATTTTATTTATCGAAATATAATTGTATTACGCTTCGTCCAGATTATATCGATATTCATGACCACTGAGAAACAAATACACCTTTTTTTTTGCTTTCAGTATAGCCCTCTGTTAAATCCCTTCTTCAAATTAACATAACAACATTTCAATCACATAAGTGAAATCATTCAGTATGAAAACCACCTGTCAGTCAATTACGTACTAATTATCGAGATGTTTTTTCAGGTTGACTCAGCCGCATGTGATTGTGTTTCCGAGGAAAAAGATATGTGTCTGGGAAACGCGTGCTTCGCGAAAATTGAGATTTTCTCAGAGGAGAATACAGCCATTATGCAGGTGACGTCTACACCGCTGAACACATTTTTATACTAGCACGTTATTTTCGTTCCTCTTCCTGTATCCGCTGCCCCAGTTGCATCAGTTGGGCTGAACATCTTGCACCAAAGTTGTGCACCTTGAACTTCGAGCGGTTCAGGGTTCTATCGAATCTTAGGTAGTTTCAGATAGGCAACTTCACTCACACTGCATCGTTCCATTTCTGAATCTTGTGTTCAATTATGTTCAAAAACAAAGATGAAATCAGCTGTTTTCGGAATTCAATTTCTGTCACATTCAGAAAGGCTGTATCAGTGATATTCCTGGAGGAGTGGAGGGTTGTCAGTATGCCAGCAATGCAGAATCAGTACACTGCTATTGTGAAGAAGAACAGTGCAACACGAGACATCAGGTATTCATTGACTAACATGTTAGTTCTCTTTCTCAGTTAGTTCTCTTTCAGTAACAAATTCAGTAACACCTCGAGTGATTGTCGCAAACATTGAAATCATTTAGATTTATTTTATTGGGACCGGTTTTGTTGGTCTAGAGCTCACTCAAAAGAAGACGTTGTTGCGTACACAACTGATTTAGGTTCATCATGAATCTAATACATCATGTGAGCATGAGAATCTAAGGAAATTGGTTGTCCATCATTCTACGTTTTTTGAATCGGCTGTATTTTGCTCGTCACATACTCAAAAGACTGCGGAGATTGAATACAGAAAATGAGTCAAAAATGTATTGTTCAACTCAAACAGTACATATCTTCTGCTAATCGACAAAAATGTAGTGATTCCAGTTGAACAACTACATGACCAATCGACTGCCCACCGTCGAGTGTTGTGGGTGCTCAGAAAGAGCAGGAGAGCACTGTCCCACTAACCAATGTCTGAAGAAATGTAGAGGAAACTACTGTGTGGTGGACTTTGACGGAGTTGAGCAGGTGAGCTCTCGAATCCCCTTCCCCTCTTTAGTTTAAAATGTTGATCGATTACGGTAGCGACTCGATTAGCAGCTAATTTGTTTTTTGATGGAATTTGCGGTACAGCTTCAATGTTTCACGGTCGGGTGATGCAAATGCAAAAGTCTTATTGATCGGAAGGAAGCGTACAGGGCCAACGGTGGTAAATATATACAAATTGAAAAAAAATGTGTTTGTTCCATAATTTACAAAATTCTATACATTCATTTGACCAATGAAAACGATACAGGTGAAAAGCGAAATGATCGTAACCTTACTCCGAGAATTCACTCTGAGAAGTTTTGACCACAAGTTAGGCAGGTCAGGCGAGAATTCACTCTGAGAAGTTTTGACCACAAGTTAGGCAGGTCATTTAGAGAGTATTCAGATGATTCGGCAGTGGTTTTCTGAAACTTCTGTTATCACGCTGATGATCATGTTTTAGGGTTGCGGCCTCGGCTTCCCCAGACTTCAATCTTTTCTTCGTATGGGAAACTACCTGGATTATCAGGGCTCTCCTGTTTGCGCGAGGTGGGTCTTTGTTGTTTGAATGGAAGAATAATATCATTATCTATCAACATAATAGTTTAAAGAATCGTTTCAAACAGGTGCTTCGGTAGAGCTGACAATATTTATTATATGTGAAAAGAAAAGTGCGACTTTTAAACCTTAGCTAATTGTTGAGTTGAGCTAGCTGGATATTTATTTTGTAAATAGCGTGTTTTTGTCTTCATTGTTTTATGCATGAGAAACGTTTAGGTATGAAGCCACTTCCGCGGTTGTGATGAATGGGTGTACCTGTACGCAACCTTCGGGTCTCTGTAATCAGTTGAACAAAACAAGAGAATATCAGGTAACACTACAATCTATATATAAAACATGATTGTATTGTTTAGGTACGAAAATTTTGAGTTTCTTTCCATTTGGCTGTGTAATAGATCTTAATGTTCTGTTCCAGGTCAAAAATGTGATTGAACGCAGGCAAGACGATCAAAACTATTGCTATAGTTTGAGCCACAAATCGCACAAACCGTTCGGACAAGAGGTTTTCAAGAAGTAAGTTGCTCGACTTTGGACCAAAGAAACCTGAATAGTAACCAAAAACCACTAAGTAGTGCAGATTCCAAAAGATCATATTCGAGCTGAACTAATCATCTTGTCACCGCTGGGGAATTTGTGATCATATTCACTCTAGTCGATCAAGTTGATCGGATCATCGGATGACTGTTGTAGCAGGTTAGCTCTTGAATCCCCTTCCCCTCTTCAGTTTAAAATGTTAATCGATTACGGTAGCGAATCGACTAGCCGCTAAATTGTCTCTGATGGGAGTTGCGGTACACTGTAAGAAGTGTTCCAATTTGTTTAAATCATTGTGAACTTTTCACAGATCCACCACATGTGAAGGACAATACTGCTTCATCTCGTACACCTCGTCTGAGATTGTACTGGAGAGTGCCGATTTCAAACACAATTATGAGGATCATGATGAATTCATTGGCATAAACCGACCGCGATTCGAGCTTCTAGCTGGCTGTCTAAAAGTTGATGACGACAAGGTGAACACTGGCAGCAAAAACTAAATGTACCCGGCTTGTGAAGTGAGCGCCAGAGAGTACGAAAATGAACAGTTTTGAATCAGTATTTCTGGGAAATACATATATCACTATAATAGGAATGTTTTGAAGTATACTTCCAAACTATTGTTTATTAACAAACACCGCACAAGATGGCTGACCATCGGAGATGAAGAAAAACCAGTCACTGCCAATCCAACTGGATATTCATAGAACTGTATCTCTTCAAAAGTAGGAATGAATCTACAGAATTGAACTTTTTTTGTATGATTTAGTCCACTCTTTGCTTTCGATAGTTATCTCTCTTACAGAAAATTCAAGTTGGTTGTACCACGGAGTACACATCTAACAGCAGTTTTCCCTTGAGTCGCCATTGTATTTGCGACAGCCATCTTTGCAACTTCCACCACTTGGTCAGCGGATCGGAAGATGGTCGCCCACGAGCCACCAAAAAGCAACAGGTACTACTCAGAAGCATTTGCTCCAATTTTTCGCGATCAAACTGCAAAAGCGAGGGAGGTTGGAGACATGAGACATTTTGTGTCTCTCTGATCTGCACACTCTCTTGTCGTAGCCAAAACAAAACTGATTTGCCAATTGGCACAGAATCGTCAAAGTAATGTCACTTTCATGTAGGGGACGACTGTAGCTGAGTTTGTACACGATACACGTAAGAACTTTTGTATATACATTAAAAATCAACGAGATCAAATTACAAATAAAGTGAAATTGATAAAAGTACACGGTATTGGCTTGCATAAAAATGAGGGAATTCCATAACCACTCACGTTTTTCATAAGAGAAGAGTAAATTGATCAAATATCTACCAGCAACAGAACAAAGAAATTACAGGATAACGCGGAGAGAAATCGCAACACTGTACCGCAGTCGCAAAGCAAAGGAAAGATTTCCACGAAGGCAGCTGAGAACGTGTTTTATCTGTTTTCTCTCGTCATTTATGGACTCTTTAATCTGTGAACCCAGGTGTAACTCATATCTCATTAAGCAGTTCTTGTCTCATTGTTGATGGTACATCGTTTCTCTCAATTCACACTCCTTTGTTCTATGTTGTAGTAGTGCAAATAGTCTAGTTGCGATTATGCAAATTCCGTATTATACAATTAAGAACTGAAAACCACCAGTACATCAATTTTTTTGGAAACACTGCTAGAATTTCGAAACAAAGTAGCATTCTACAATTTTATGATCGCCTATCAGAAAGTGAGTGATTCGTCTATTCCTATGTGTAACGGGTCATTGTTCATCCCAGTCTGCTACAGTATATTAAATCGAAATTTTATTTATTGAGTTTTGCTTGCACATCTAATTTATTTTCACTCTCATCAATCAAAATTATTCTCTACATTTTGAGAAGATATTGTTTGAATAACCAAAATGACACAAATAAACAATTAATTGAAGTCATGTTGGTCTGTGCAGTATTTAATCGCTCAGGTTTTATTGAGAATTGCAGGGTCAGCCTATGTCTTCGTGTCAGAAATCAAATAAGAGAGTGAAAGTCATAGAATTGCTAGATATTTACACCCAGAATGAGAAAAGCGCTCATTGGTTGTTTTAATGAGACGCTCAAGCGAAACTAATTGTTTTTTCGGCATAGCATAACTTCCTCTAGCTCATCCTGATCTCCCTAATTAGTTTTTCGCCGGCGAAATTCTCTACACAAATCGAGCTCCGCTCTTTGAAACCTGCCCAATAAGAACTAATTTCATCAACTGCTGAAAAGCTGCTGATTTGATGAATCCTTGTAATAATAACACTACAGTAATCTGAAGACTAATTAGTGAGAAAAACAAATCATGTTCGGTCGCAAGAAGGCATTACAAAAAAATTCGAGTAGTTGAAACGAAATCGAGATAGTTGTTGTTCAGATGAAATTTTACTTTTTGTCACACTCACAGATACGAGAATTGTTCGGGCAGCTTTGAGTGTGTACATATCGTTGTTTCACTGTTCCTTGCGTTTAGTCTTGTCTTTCTAATTAGCATTCTCGATATTGCGAGCTGATGAAAATGTGCGTGAAATACCTGGTTGATCAACAGTTACTACGTCATTTTGTGTTGAAACCGTTCGTGCTTGTTGTCACCCATTTCTCCTGAATTTGAGTTGTTTTCGTGCTCTAATTGAGGAACCAATAGCTTTAACTTGTACGTAATGCTATGACATCTAGTCATTCATGAAATATTCTGCCAGTTATGTGCATCATTCAGAGGCGAACTCGAGCGTTTGACGTGGAATGTAATAACACACCCATTGACACGTTCACAATGAGTTCTATGTTGTTCCCTTTTTCGATGATAGTGCTTTCTGCTCTTATTCATGTAATTTTGGTAATCTTACTTACGTCTATTGTTTTGTGGTTTTGAGTTACAGTATTTTGGGCTCGGGTTTTTGTCTGTTTGTAATCAACAGGCTTTCTGTTAGTTGTGATAAAGTTACTCCTGATGCTTAGGATGCGCAACACTCCACTTCACTTTCTATGAAAAGCCGTGAGAATAAAATATCGTGCCTAGTAAACGTGTCATTCGCAACATAGACCTTTTTTTCGTTACACATAAACAAACTAACGACAATAGTTGCTATTACTCTCGAAAACATCAAAACTTATACAGTCCCAACATCTTCTAATGTTTAGCATGTATGGCCTATAATTTGAATTTGTGAAATGACGCAAAGAACTTAATTCCTGAACAATTCAACGAAAATATACTGCCGACGGTTTCATCATTCAAGTTTGCGCTTCGCTCTTATTGCTACTTTGAATAATTACACAGCTTACGAGAGAACATTGCTATGTGATTGTCCACATCCCACACAGTTCAAAACTATTTTAATTCAAAAAGGAAAAATACAAAGCGTGAAAAAATATATTGAAATTCTCCAGAATTCAACAAGTAAGCAGTGCCTAAATTGCAACTTCAATCACAAACTTTTTTCTACCCTGCATATTTTTGCTTGATCATCTCAAAACCGATACAAACCTAGCAATTATTTCTGTAAGCGTAGTTTGTGAATGAAGCTTATCATTATAGAACATAAGTAGTGCTGCAATCTTCTCGGAAAAACCTCCGAGTCTATTGTTTTAGGCGTATCTTGGTCATTCTAACTGACATAGTTTGTCTAAACCAATTTAGAACCTTGGATTTCGAAATGTACGAACACAATCGCTACAAGATTCACCAGAAACCTCTGTACGTTCGAATATATGTTTTCAGGAGGAGTTCTGGAATTAGTTTATGTTCGAACATACTTCCCCAATGTTATGAAATGATTGTCATCTTCCTCTCTCCATGCGCAAATATTTTCAAACGGATATTTGGTTGCCCCCAGCCTGAATAGCATAGTCATTAGCGAACGAATATTGCTACCACATAACTTTCATTCTGAGAACATGGCTCTCCAGTATTTATCTACACTACTCTACATCATAGTGGCTACCGTAATTTCTGACTATTGAAATGTTAGGCATAGTAGATATCCGCACAAGCATTTTGTCTGATGTCAGAATGCGAAAAGGAGAAGGCACGAGGACACAAATATTCACAATTTCCCTAGAACTGCACTTGGAAGCATATCGGATTATTCAATTTACACGAAGCCATTGTCGAATTGCGGTAATGGTCGTCTTGTTCGTTTTTCTTCTGTATGCCCAAGATGCGGTCAAAAAGTTTAAAGCCACACTATACTAGGAGTAAATTAAATAGTCAGGTAAAATTAGCATTCTAATGAGGAATTGTGCACTTTTTCATTGCACATTTCCGAGTGCTGCTGTGTTCAACATGTTTCATGTGACTGTGCAATTGACTAACAGGTAGTGTTGTTCTGCATCAATAATATTGTTTTGAAACATGATTTGTAATATAATCAATACTGAACGGGAAAGCGAGCAGGAACTGATTAGAAGTTAGAATATGTTGGAGCAATTGAATTACTCCACTTTTGCGTCTTCTCACGAGTATATATTTTTCTCAACAACAATATATCATATATCGGACTGCGCGGGCAATGAAGTTAAACCTTAAACGACATTTTCTACTATTTCCGCCATCCTCTCCAACCGCCGCCGCAACCTTTTGAAAACGTGTCCTTCTTATATTCTAAATGTCCCAATCCTCTGAGAACTCTTTCATTAACAAGTTTTCCAAACCTCATGGGGTAGATTGAGTTATCTTCCTAACCAAGGATCACATGAGGGAACTTGTTCGAAAATCGGAGAAACTTTATTTTTCTCCCGTCATCTATTTCTGTCTGCAATACATATATTATCCAGGTTAATTGATTACACCTATATTTCAGAAAGTAGTGCAATTCCCTCTGTACAAATCCATGTGTCACTATATAATATATCTTAACAGGGTTGATTACAAGTGCTCCCTCTGTTCGATGCATGTTTCATGTCTAATTTTTTTTCGTGCAGCTCAAATCATTTCGTTGCTTCAATTGAATAATAAGTGCATGTAGTATTCCGTAGCCCGAGGTGCCGCTATTACCATTCATCCGCATTAGCGACGACGTAGGTCTGTGCAAACTGCAATCCCCAACTCTAGTCTGCGTCTGCTCAGCAAATTCGACTATAAAACTCGCGTCATCCCATATCTTCTAGAAGGAGGTTGCCATTGTTGTTTGAATACCTGAAAGAGGAATCTGAGTCATTAGCTCAACGACCAAACTTAAATTGCACACCTGAACGCACCAAACGCGTTATATATTCAAACATCATCCTGTAATTAGTAATCATTCCCATTCATCACAGCTGCTAACATGGAATTTGAAGAAATTAGGAGAAAAAGGGAGTCTCCTAGCGTCGTGAGTCGCAGTTTCTGTATAATTATTTGTCACACCTCAGTATGTCTCAGAAATTTCTATTGTAGGTTCAACTCCATGGCGAGTTAGTTGCCATCTAATACAGAAATTTTTATGGAAAAATAAAGGTTGTTTGCAAACCTTTGATTAACATTGTGGCCGAACATTTCATTTTCCTATTTAGTCGTGGACCAAATCTTCACCATGAAAAAATTCAAATAATCGAGCAAATCGGCGGGAAATGGGGAAATAGCAAGATGCAAGACATTTGATTTTTTTCAAATCGCTTATCTGGCTATTAAAGCTTACAAAATAGGGGGATAGGATTAGTCGACCACTCTATTTGTGGTGGATAAATCATTGTTCTCCACTGCACCGTGTCTAACTGAATCAACAGCTGGCAACTTCCGCGATGAATGTCACATTGTTAAGTTAGTGTTTGTGGTAAACCTCTCTCATTCGTGTTTGAAAGTTTGTTTTTCGTTAATCTCCTATTGTGTCACCTTCACGGCACAGAATCGACTGATGACATATGAGATACTAACAAATGTTTCTTGCCTATTTAGTAAAATTCTGTTGCTTTGACTGATACTAGTATAAAGCAAAATATTTTTCGTCAGCATTGGAACGATCGTTCTTGCGATTAATGTTTATTTAGCTGGTACAACTTCAGAAAACTGTTCAAATAACAAAGAACATTTTCTGAATTGAACAAGTAGTGTTACTCACTTGACAACGATGACATTATGCAGGTTACACCGGAGAGTTCTGTTCGAGTTTATATTCCAATTGTTTCACCTTTAACTCAAGTCCACCCCCAGTCAGAGAAGAATGATAATATAATCCGTCAAATATCATACATTGAGTAATTCATGTTAATCATGACACATTCCATATCCCTATTATTGTTTCCCTAGATGTGTGTTTTTGCTGTAATGTGTCATGTTTGAGGCATACAAGACCCCATATTAATCATCATTTATCACGGGATTGAGAGCCAACTCCTCGTCAACCAGGAGCAACTCTCCTTTGTGTGTGATAAGCTGTTTCCAGAATTCACATACTATCTCACTTTCGATTCGAGTTTGATTCCTCATCTTGGCTCTACACAATAAGCCTAATTGCCCCATTCCGTTTGCGGATCTCAATTCCTTCCTCACATCTTGTGGTCTCATTTATTGCCAACATGTTGTCTCTTCATTTTACACCGAGCATGATCGATATTTCAGAATACTTCGAGTTGCTTCCGAAAATGATTATCTAGAATGGATAATACATGTCGTAATGGTCCTCTCACGGTAGCCTGTCTGAATGTGGGAGAAGCTGTTCTAACCATAGCTAGTATGTTGACAGTGATGCTGGTGAGTCAGACATTGTTTACTATTGCGGATGTTAACAATTACAATTTGTAATCGTTTGTATTCTCACCGGAAACATTGATTCAGATAATTGTTCTCGGCAATTTCCTGGTGGTAGTTACTGTTTACCGGGACAGGAAACTGCGCCTGCAGCGACAGAACTGGCTCATCGTCTCTCTTGCATTGGCTGATCTTTTGGTTGGACTATTGGTCATGCCACTAACGCTAATATATGAAGTTGTCGGTGAATGGAGGATGGGTATGTTAGATGAAGTTTTTATATTTAAAAAAAAACTTTCAGTCGGGTTTCGGTCGCTCAATGCTTTCTGGGTAGTTTTGGTTCTTCCATTGATCTCATAGTTCAATATTCAGTCGCACAAACATATAAATCACGTCAAGCGGTTGGAGTAGCCAAAGGACAACACACACAGAAATGTTTTTGGTTCACGAGACCTACCACATTAATTCACCGTAGCTGCGTGTTAATTTCAACTAACAACAAAGGAGTTTGGAAAGTTCAGCTTCATATATTCATGTGTTTTAGGAAACATTTTATGCGAACTGTGGCTCGCTCTAGACGTTCTCTTCGTCACTGCTTCTATTCTTCACATTTGTGCAATTTCTCTGGATCGTTATTTCTCTGTCACGTCACCGTTAACGTACCCTCCTAAAAGAACACCGAGAAGGATGTTTATCTATATAGGTAAGTGCTACGATGCGTGATCATGTTTGGTTCCACAGCAGAAATGCTGAATTTTGAGGTAAATTTTGAGTTGTTAAAATATATAACATAGTTTATCCGGTTAGTTAACATATTCACTTGTTTCTAACTCTAACTAGTTGTTTTGACGAGATCTTGTTTTCATATTCCCAATTTGTGATGCTAACTCATAAACGTCTTCTAACTGCCATGAAAAACGGCCTTAATTACTTGTTCATTCGGGCTGGCTCTCAGTACCTCGAGGAACAGCGGGATAGAAAAACGTTGAAACGACTAGATGTTCATTTTGCGAATTTGAAGCGAAAAATTATTAAAGAAATTGTCCTATTAGCAGAAACATATGCTAGCCTGATAGAGAAAGGTGACCTCTACACAAATGATGAATGAGCTTCCCAATCAACATTGCTTCCCAATCAACATTATTCATGGTATAAAAAGGCTTTGCCATGTCGTCACAAAAAAAAGTATCCTATTCGGGTATTCAAATATATGCTGACGTAAAATGTAGAAAAAATCAGCAATCGAAAATATGTGATAATGTTTCCTGAAATCATTTAATTATCACGTTATCTTGCCGTTCAATTGCAATAGAAAAAATTCATGTTTGGTACTCAGATTTGTTTGTTTCTCATCCAATAGTTTTCGCACCATAAAAGTGACACATTTATGGTGGACCTATAACCTCAGCAGTGAACTGCATATTCTCTGCAGCTTTTCGATTGGCTGTGTTCGAGCATAATTTATGGGATGACAATATTGTCAATTCAATTGATCTATGAGATACGTGTCTATCTGTAATGACCCCATAGTTTAGGTGTTTCGTGGATAGTATCTCTGCTTATCTGTCTGCCTCCAATATTTGGGTGGAGACCGGAACGAAATAAGTTCGAGTGCACAGTCAGCACTGATCTTGGTGAGTAGTTATATCGAAGATGTTATCATCATCATTATGAATGATGATAATGATAGTGTTTGTCAGTACGATGTAACTTTATCGAGAATGATAATCAGTTTGTTGTTCGTATACGTGAAACAGTTTGAATGGTTTGAAAATGTCAGTTTGCGCCGACATTTATGTGTTTTCATGAGTCGGCAGGCACTACAAAATTGATTTTCAGGCTATGTTTTATACTCATCACTGGGCTCGTTTTACATCCCGGTAATTATTCTCGTGATCGTTTATGCTAAAATATACTCGATCACAATCAAGCATTCGAGACAACGGTTGAAAGAGACTGACAGAAGAGATCAAACACTTAACCAATTGACATCGAAAACATCGCCAAGTAAGCTCCTTGTTCCCATGTGTAACGTTACGATAATTTTCCTCAGTATTTCAATTAACACTTATCATTTTAAACGCTTTTACCAGACAGGTTTTCTACAACGAGCCTCACTAGTTCTATACGTGCTTATGGAAGAAACTTCCAAGAAGCATACCACGAAATAATTACGCGATTCGAGTCTTCATTGTTCTGTACCCGACAATAATGTGTATAATAGGTGTATAATTGAGACTTCTCAATCTTTTCAGTAAAAAGACTAGTTGAACTCGAGATGATCGAAGACAACTCAGACACGAACAACTCCGGTCGGGATGGGAAAGACGATCAGGTAATTCTATCTGCATTTCGATCTGAACGTCGGAGACGATTTTGAAAAAAAAACATGTTTTTTTATAATCTGGCTTTCAGAAAAACATCGATCAAGTTTGCTGGCACGTGCAGAAAATTTCAAACACCTCTGCGGAAGAAAAGAAAAAAGTGAGTTTTTCATCAAGTTCAGTCAGTATGAAAGTAGGAAACAACATTCAATGAGGACTCCGTGAACTGAAACACTTCAGTCTTAATCCCAAGAACACGAGGAATTCTTTATGGAAAATTCAACAATAAAATTTCGCGAAAAAGATGAAAGGAGTAACCGTAAGAGATTTACAGCTTTTTTTGCTGTTTAGTTGAAAACAAACATGAAAACGCCGGAATGTTTCACATTTGTCGATAGAACAGTACAGACAAACGACTGACTTCAGGCCGACGCAGAAACGGAGGAACCCTGCTCCCAAAAAACTGAGAAGGAGAAAAATGCAGAAAAACGGAGGAAAAAGCTGAAAGCGAAAGAAAGACAAGCTACTCTTCTTCTTGGACTCATACTATCGGCATTCATTTTCAGTTGGCTTCCTTTTTTTGTGAGTTTTTCCTAATCAGAAAACAGTTAATCTTATTGAACTTAAAGTATTCATGACTCAATTTTTCAGATCCAATCTTTGTTTCAATGTCAAACAATGACATTTGTTCTCATATTCGTCATGCCCTTTCGATTGAATGTGTTTCCAGGTTATGTATGTTGTCGGAGCCTTTGGTTATGAAGCCCCGGCTGTTGTGTTCAAATTTTTCTTTTGGCTCGGTTACTGTGAGTGATTTTCACTCTCTTTTCTTCTGACTACATGTTTCCAAGCTATTTGTTCCGAAAAACTCGCTGAAGCAACACAAATTTAAAATGTGGTGTAACTTCTGTTTCCACAGGTCATATTGTTGGAAATTCCGTTTTCCTTTTCCCAAATTCCGCTCTCGTTTCCCAGTTGAGTTGACTGACCCAGTACCTATAGGCATTACTGAGACTATTCTCAATTGAACAATTCATATTTGTTCTCACGAAGACTTCAAAATGGTATCAGGAAATTAAGTGCCCAGTGAAAGGCATAAAATTGTTTTTATACCTTTCACTGAGCACATATGAAGAATAGAAAACTTGTTTGAGAACTGATTATTCAATGGAGAACAGTTTCGCATAAAAGAAGTTGGATGAGTTTCAGGTAACTCTGGTATAAATCCAGTTATCTACACCGTCTTCAACCGAGAGTTCAAACGCGGTCTTTGTCGACAGCTGAAAGCCTTCGAGCGATATTTGGCGCCATTCGCCAGCATTTCATGATATTCACGAATCGGTGCAACTACTTTCCTGCATAACCGTTAACTGACAAGAAAAAGGCAATACTGCTGGACGGAACTAACTCGGGTGTACACTTTCGCAACAGTAAACAGCTTGTGTCTACTCATGCTACTTTGAATGGACAAATAGTTTTCTCATTACTTTCATTTCCGTTTGCAATGACACTTGAAGCCTTATCTTTCCATTCAATCTCATTTGTTTCTGTTTCTCTTCACATGTATCTCAAAATGTACGGTTCCAATAAATCCAACGTCACATCTCCTTATTGTTTTTTTCCTTTTTCTTCCGCTCTTTCTCTACCTCTCTGTTTTTCTTCATTGTTTAATTTCCGCTGATGTGCTATAAGATATTGTGTAGATTTCTCTACCACACCACTGCTTATTAAAAAAGGGAAGTATTCAGTTTGCTTTAGGTTACGCTCCACTCGTGAGGAACAAATAATAGCAATTATAGAAACAGCAATTACTTTCCGACGTCTTTTCCAATATTGTCACCAATATGAGTGGGAAGAAGAACTTTACATCACAACTAATTAAATCGAAGATTTTTGATTTTCTTGGTTCAACCAGCGCAGTAACAACATTCATGATAACTTCGTAGTTATGAGCTGAACAGAAATGAACACGAACATTACACGCATTCACAATCAAATGTTCAACTGGGACATGGAGAGTGCGTTTTTCTTCCGCCTTCGTATTTTACGGTACTTTTTGAAAAAGCCTTGACGAGTCGGTTGTCCTACGGAGAGCGAATCTGACGCACTTGATCCATGACCCTGAAAACTTCTTATTTCGAGGAAAACCTCAAACATATTTCTAGAGGGATGGTATATATATCAAGTCCATTTTCTACTTTAAAGAAGAGTCGAAAAGTTAAAAAAATCATAATAAGACTATCCAAAAGAAAGGTGGGTGTTGGTTCTTCTATTTTGATCGAGCAGTTGTACTGTTTCTTAATCTCACTTGCGACTGTCTTCTGTAGGTTGATATTCCGGTCATAGAAGATGACTTCGCACGTGACCTCTCAAATGGGTCTTGCTGCATTGTTGTCGCCTGCAGTAATGATTCAGCTTGTGAGGGAAATTTTCAATCGTTTTTTTAGGACCAGAATAACATGATGGTGCGTACGTAGTTTACTGTACAAAATTAACAAACACCAGTGTTTCCCAATTATTTCTGTGAATATCCACTGAAATAACTCCGAACAGGAGCAACTAGTCTGAGGACGAGTTCCTACTATTTACGTGGCTCAGCGGTGATAATGGAGATAACATGTGTATCGATACACGTGTTTGACACACGACTGATTTGATTCGCTTGACATGTATTGTTTACGTCGACGTAAAACGTCTACGAGAAGCGTACGACCGGGCTGACTGCTTTCAACTGACTTCTTGTGCAGCCTTGGTGGTGATGGGGTCGATGACAACGTAGTTGATGCGAGAACAGATTGAATTGCTACTGGACGAGGAATGCGTCTGCCGGGGTGCTAGATCACAGTAGTTCACGTTGATGGTAGTCACCGTTCGGCGACTAAGCTGACTTTCTGGAAACCACTGGTGAAATTCCGGAGATCAATAAATACGCTTGATGACTGTTTCGCAAAGTGTAGGAAACGATTCCTGTCACAAAATCTTGATCGAAATTAGCATGTACCAGAAGTTCCATGTAGAAGAAGCAGTTAGAAAATGTTTTCTGAAGAAGCTACAAGCTTTGTCTGTGCTGTTTATGTTCACAAGGGTATCTAGTGGAGGTTGTTATCTCGTTATGTTTAAACAACATCTCATGCTGACTTCATGTAACATTGGGCTTCAATAATTAGACGAACTCACGTAAAGATTGGCTGGAAATCGATTTGTTGTCATGGGTTTTAGGAAGCGGCACTGGTGAAACAGTTCGTGTACTGTTATTGGAGTTCAGTGATTCGAGTGAGGATACATCATTCAGCTGGAATAAAAGCTTGACGAAATCATTAACAGTGGTAGATTCGAACCTACAACAATACACATATCATTTTCGATATGAAGTTGATAGATGATCACATTTCTGATGTTTCTACGATGATGTTTGATTGGTGAATCTCACATTTTACGAATCTACGCGTAAAAAGATAATATTATATCATGATCTCATTTCACCTTGATTCTTGTCACAGTAGTCAGTAGTGGTGCCATTGTGCGAGGCGGCGAGTTGTTCCGCTTACGAATTGAAATTCTGGATCGAGCATCGGATGAAAGTGATTCGTTTGACGATCTAGAGATTGTATAGTCAAATAAAACGAGTGGGTGACGATTAAGCTCGAGTGTATTAAGCTACAACGTATAACTCACGTTGAAACATTAACAGAGAGTTCAAAGTGTCACAATGGATAGTTTATGTGACTAAACTATGTCTGTTCAAGTTTGGAGAAAAACAACTCACACAGTTTCTGATGGGAGACATCCGCTCAATGTGTTTAAGCTTGATCGTCACCCACTCATAAAACACAGCAGGTTGAGGTTAAGTTATTGCAAACAATACTTTTGAGTTCGTTTAGAACGGTACCCCTCTATTTCGACCACACTGATAAAAGACAGAATACTAAAATATATAGCAACGACTGACAAGTTTTCGAAGCTTGAACACGCTGAATATGCTAGTAAGTTCATTCATTTTATAAACAGCGTGATATTTGAATTCATAAACAATTGTTCAAACCTAGTGCAGTCTGAATACGAATTCGAATTCCTGTGTGACGTCAAATGCTGCAGGAAAGGTCTCTGGCTCGCGTAGTTTGGTGGATCAGCAGCTGGTTCTGTTCTGTCAGTTTTCAGGGGATTCCCTATGTTAACCTGAAACAAACTAGAATTACTGCCATTTGTTTCAACATAGAAAACGTAGTCAGGGGTTTGAGTTCTTTAGATGATGATAAGAACGATCCAACTATGGGCTTAGAAGTTAATTTTCATTTTCTCCTATTTTTCTCTTAAAGGAGACCGGAACACAACTTGAGCAGAGGTTTTGTTTTGGGTTGCTTCTAACTGTATTGAAATCAGAGAGCACAAATAACTCGTATACTAGTTTGATCAGTCCACGTGACATTCACATGACAATGAAGCGCAACACGCAACGCATCCAATCAAAAGTAGGATACAGCAGCTTTACGAGAAACCATGTTGCTCTCCGGTCTCCTTTGAGATCATACTATTAGTTCGATTGTGATCTGAATTCTGTTCCCATACATATGAAGACAAATCAATAAATTATAAAAAAATGAACTGCTCTCTAATTAATGCTTACTCGGTGGAAAGAAACGTTCGAAGCTCTTCTATCGCTCATTTTTAGCTTCTCTTGACCACGATTGACAGCCGATGTTATGCCTGAATGAAAACAAAAAAACCTCTCTACTTCAGAACCATACACATAAGCAAAATCTGCGATATTACTTGGTTTCCACAATAAACTAGGTACAAAGTAGTTTGAGCTAGAGATTGTCTAACAAAAACTGCATGAACAGCAATCGATCACCTTTATAACTCTTCAGCTCTACGCAAAAATATACTCAATTAATCTTCTAGCACATAATCCGTAAATAACAAACCATCAAACTTTTCGGACTTTGGAGGTCTTGGAGGTGGTTGGTCGGGATCCACTGAGGGTGGAGGTGGAGGGGTCGGTTGGTACATGTGAGTCAGCTTTTCACCGTCATATTTCTGAGAATTTATTATTTTTTCACTAATAAACCATTTTGTTCAACTTATGACATTATGAGTTCATAAGAGAAAAATTTACAGGAAAACGTTTGCTATCCATCATCATCATTCATCATCAGGCATTCATCATACAACTGATAGAATGTAAGTTTGGCAACTACTATTTTGCAATATATCCAACACCTTCGGAATGAAAAATTACGAAAACCGCTGAAACTTACACTGAATGACCCTCTGATTGAAGATGCCAGTCGCCGAGCTAGAATCGCACTCACGCCACTTCTACCTTTGAAATATGACTCTTCTTTGGGTCTGATTAAACCTTCCGGCGGATTCTCATTCAGAGCGGGCTGCGACGCCTGAATTATAGGTAGAAAAACAATGAGGATTTGTTCACTCTGTTTTTTTCGGCTTATGAACTTAGGCTACACAGAGTGTAGGAGAAACAAAACTTCTTCAAAAACACCCTAAAGTTTGAGTAATTAGTTGAAAAGTGGATAAGTTTCGATCATAACTTTTTGTTGTTCGTCAGTTATTGTTATAAGGTTTGTTTTCAGATACCCCCATGTGCTCCGATATGGCCATGTTGAGTGATGGGGGCAGATCTTCAGGACCACTGATCGATTCAGTCGACTCGCAGGGAAACTGAAATGGAGAATGGCGTTGCCAATAATCCGCAGAACGACGGTTGTAGATAACCAAATTGTTTTGAAAATGACTGATACTGCGCGTTGGTGTGATGATCTGGTCGTAGCAGTTATAACATAGCTGTGGGAAGGGGAGTTCGACCAACTAATTTCCCTCGCAAAAAAAAGTGTGTAGAGATTAATCTACTTGGAAGGCAGTCGAAGAACATAATTTCAAAACGATTGGACGTGATATAACAAATCTCAAAACGTTACATATGAAATTGACGAGGCGAACTGCAGAGCACCGGTGCTGGAGGATTTTTTCAAGTTCGGTCGGCTCTGAAAAAAGCAATAAGATGAACGTTTTCCCAACTTGTTGGCCTGATTCACCGGTTTGGAACCAGCCAAACTTTACGACTGTCGCGATTATCTGCATTTTCTATTCACTGAAAGTGCTGAAGTTGGTGCACATGTATTGTAGGCTGGGAACGGAAACAACTATATCATGCCGAAGTTATTCAATGAACAACTCAACATTCTGGGTAAACGAAATGTATACTACTCCCAGAGATGTGTAATGATTATATTGATCAATTGTTGTCGGTTACATTTAGCTCACCTGATACTTTCTCTGTAGAAGATCGGACTGCGACTTTGGCTTGAAGGCAGAGAAAAATTTCTTCGCTCGTCGCCAATTCTCGTGTCTCAGATCTGCTTCATACGCTGTCGTTGAGAAGTTCGGTATTGAATTTCCTTTGCTGAAACTAGTGCGTAACGCCACGTTCAATACGAGATTACACATTTAGTAAACACAACGGTCGTGGAGTTTGTGAATAATCACGACATACTAATTTTAACATACTTTTGAGATAATGCATTTTCGAATTTTCATATTCACGAGCTCTAAGATAGCATGATTGCTATTTTAATCGTGTGTAGTACTCATTCTTAATCTGTAAAAGTTTGAATCTGATAAGCTCTAACTACTGACCCCCTCATTCTCATGGGAAGAATATTACTCAAATAGGAGCACCTTGAAAAACGTCATAAGCGAGCTATATTTTTTCGCGCATGATTATATTTTTGCAAAGAGGAGAAAATACACGTGACAAGTGATTATTAAAAAATTGTACGTTTAAATCAAATAATTGAAATGAAATGAATTTCTGGAATATGAGCAGTTGATAGTTGTCCTATCTCACCTGGTAGAGGGCTGCATTGCAAACTGAGCCATTGGGTTATCCGACCGCCTTCGAATTTTTTCTGCGATCGTCGAGGTATTTCTTTCTTTGGGCTTGGCTAATGTGACTGGAATGAAAACTTACAAACTGTTTCTCGAAGTGTTTTCAATAAATAAGTTGATAATCATTACTGTTGAAGAAGACATGACCTTAACAAAATGAAAATACTTCCTACTCAGATGAAAACTGACCTGGAGCTACTCCTTGCGAGAGTTGCACATTCACATATTCCGACAGAGAACAAGTTCTCGATGCTTCAAAATAAATAATTCAGTCAAAAAAACCGAAAAAAACGAAGTTAATCAAAAATCGTTCATACTTGTCGCAGTTCTTTCTTTTTTCGAAAATCGTTCACATTTGTTCGAAAAAACCGAAAAAAACGAAGTTAATCGAAAATCGAAAAACGCGAAGTTCAATAAACAAAACTCGTTTCGAATGAGTGTATATATAACCAAAAATTGATGAGTTTCATTCGAGCGTGAATCTCTCCGTCAAAGCATTGAGAAAAACAAACCAAGGTATGTTCGAACTCAAATGGAGGGCACACAGAATTCTGTATTTCGGTTGAGAATATCATACACACCGCCATCCACAAGTTAATCGTTCAAAAGCTAGCTCGTATAGTGTATTGTTGGTCTGTATCGTTTCATATTCAGGACAGTGTTCAGGACATACTTGACAATAATTGTTGAACCTTAATGTTAGTTAATGTTTTTCTATTCTATAGTTCACATCATTCCTACTGAGACTCCTACAGTAACCTTACAAACTTTCCGAAGACTGTTGTGAAGCTTTAAATGTAGTTCATGAAAAATCCTCTCGTATATTTACTCTACGTGAGGAGGAGAATGAGGTACTGAAATCTTCAACTTCCCTGATCAAAACTGAGTGAGCAGAACGGCTTGGAAATTTCGAATTACTACTGTAGGAGTCTCAGTAGGAATGGAAAAGACTATACCTTGCATAATTTGTGTGGTGGCACCTTGGTTGGACTGATCACAGAAACTTCCAGATGCACCGCAATTGTAGTAATCCGAGTGGCCGGGCTCCTCTTGGGGCACTTCGATAGAGCTATTGACTGAAATACATTCCAATATTAACTAATTAAACAAAGAACTAACGTTTTTTGCGACAAGTGTGAACGAGAAAACTGAAGGAGTATTTCTACCCTCAAAAACAGGCTGAGTGTAGTTCTCGACGTTCCCACCACGACTTTGGCAGCGTGCCAATGAAACTTCAAAGAAGGCTCAGACAATTCCCGTCCAATTGGCCAGCCACTCTTGTAGCGACCCTGCCGACAGAGTGTGCAGGTCAGAGATACGAAGATGTCTGCTGCCTCATTGATCTGCATGCTCTCTCCCTTTTGTAGCTGGCCAATCACAGAAAATTGGCGCTAATCTTTCTTTATGAAAAAAAAATAGGTTTCATGAAACTAATTCTAGCCCTCGTACTGTAACAAAGCTTAACTGCCGCTAAGAAAACCTCATTTGGAAAAAAAACAATATGATGAAAAGTCTCCTGACAATGTTGTTGGCACGTTGCCGGGGTCTCAATGAAAATGTAAGAAAATTCACACTTACTTTTTACAAAGTTTTTATGAACAAGATTCACATAGTTTCCAGATACATCTTCTGAACTTTGTTGCGGGACTGGATGCGGATCACACATTGTTGAGTAATAAGCGGCTGCTGGAACATTGGAAGAATGAGCTAGATAAGAGAAGGATATTGAATAACAGACACACGAGAAGTTTTCCTTCTCACTATAAAACATAGTGATTCACTTAAGATCAATCCTAAATCTTTCATTCCTCACTCATTTTTCTCTGTCTACAATTATCATGCTTGAACCGCATCAAAAAGACTTATGATCTTGACGTCTTCCGAACGTCATCCGAAGATTATATGTCAACGTTTCAATCTGAACTCCACCGTTTCCATGATCGTCGCTGTCTCACTTTTTATGGCCTACCAGAGGATTCTTCAACAAAGAAAAAGGTGAATGCTATTTTCAATTTGGTGTCCGTTTCTCCATCTAACATCTCTATTCTACACCGTTTGGGCTAACCTCGTCAAGATGGTTTGCCTCGCCCACTCAAAGTTTGTGTCAAAGATGGTATTCCGTTTCCTCGACTGAGTGCTCTTTCTACTGCTATGAAATCCGAAGATTCTATGTCAACTTTTCATGTGCGAAAGTTCGAGACCCCGGAACAGCGAAAGGCCGAATTCCTCGCCAGACAATCGAAACGAGACGCCGCCCGAGCTGAGGTCACTGACCAGACTACAATTCCCATTCCCGCTGATGCCAACCTACAAACCGAAATGGAGGTACTTGAACAACCCAGAGATAATGTTTCC
This sequence comes from Litoditis marina, assembly GCA_964036275.1. NCBI lineage: Eukaryota > Metazoa > Nematoda > Chromadorea > Rhabditida > Rhabditidae > Litoditis > Litoditis marina. Next base: position 13,066,080 of record OZ038438.1, on the reverse strand, counting down.
GTTTCTCCAATTGCCGATATTTCTCCACTTCCTGAATTGTCCGAATCATTAGCTTCTCCTTCTCCAACAGTAGAACCTACTGTAATCGAAACCGTTCCGGTCGAAATTCCCAATTTGGTTGTATCCGCTAATTTACCTGTGCATTCTTCGTCTACAACTGATTCATCTGTATCTGTACCCTCTCAGTCTAAAATTGTTTTTCCTGGTGGCTACAAACTACCTGCCGGTTTTGTTGTTCCTCCCAATTTTGTGTTCAACCGGAAAATTCCGGATACTGTTGTCACTATGTATGAAATGTACGAGGATGGTGCTTCTATTAGAGATAGGTAATAGGTACGAGTATTTCCGCTCTGTGTGTTCAAATGATCCAGACATTGCTGCTGCTATTTCGCAATCGTACTTTGATGTTTATGGTTTCCGTTACCATGTCGAACGCAACGTTTCCGCTAAAATAATTCGACTTTGATACTCATAACCGTTCGTTTCATTTTATGTTCCGAAAATAGGGTTTTTAGGTTTGTTTGTTTGTTTGTTTGTTACAATCCATTCATGACGTATGTAACCTTGATTCCATTGTTGATGATGAAATTCTAAATGGATAATGAATTATTATTATCATACTCACTTGAGTTAGCCCTCGACAGAGGAGTGTTTGTGTGCTTCGACTGACTGTAGACAAACCTGAAACAACAACGTTCGAATGAAAAATATATATACAAACATGCAATAAATGTATAAAATGAGTTGTTGTTTGCACTGTGTTCACGTCCCAATCTGCTAACTTCGACTCGAAAGAGACGGGATCATATCCGACGTGATAGAGAAAATACGCCGTATTGGCTTGTATTGCTCTTTACAAAAGGCTAATCGCACAAATTGTGTTCATCATCGAAAAGCGAATGGATCTCTGTTTATTGCCTAGTTAGTTAATCACAACCTCTGAGTGATAAATGTGATTAAACCGAAACCAACCCAGATTTGGATTTCTGTCTGTTCAAGCGGTTCGGTTCAATCCTTGAATATGTATCTGGCTCAGGCGTGCGCATCAAGCTGGCTAGCTCCGAGATGTTAACAGTGAATTGGGACGAATGATCTGCTGATGTTTTTGCTCGCGGCAACCATTCTCCGTCGCACTGTTGTCGACTTATGAGACTCTGTGTGGATCCCTGAAATAGAATTTTAGTAACATATATTGTGAAGACTGTGGAGGCGGGATACGATATCGTAGAATAGGTCATGTACCTGCTTACGTATTTTTGTCATTAAATTGATTACATGTGATGAAACTCAAATCTACAGTGCTTAAATTATTACCGGTGGTTTTTTGGCTCTGTTTCAACCAAATATGCAATTATTTTGTACGAACAGCTGGATAGGATGGGAAGTGAAATGGTCAGTTCTTCTTCTCGTTACTTAGCGTACATGGCTGTTTCAACTCAAAATACCACAAGTTTCTACTCTCAGCTGTAAAGTGACGTAATCGGTTAGTCAATAACCAGTTTCTATACAATATGAGAAATATAATAATTGAAGATATGTACACAAACGCCAAACTAAACACAAACGTCTAGAAAAGTTCCAGTATGAAACACAATGTGAGTGAATGAAGGATTATCGCAATGTTGGGAAGGACACATATGTTTGACATATGTATGTCGGAAGCCCGAGAAGATGAAAGACGGTGGCTGTATGCATTTCAAACACGTGATAATCAAACTATTGGCATGTTGTAGGATCTAGCAACAGTGTAAACTGCTTTTGTAATATGAAATCTTTCCGTGAACAACAAAACAAGAGAACAGTTTCTCCTTGTTGAAACAGTTATTATAAAGTTGGACTAATCACTGTAGGAGTCGCCGTGGGATAGACCATGATTAAATAGCTGTGATTCTCTATCCAAATAGTATATTGTTTACCTGACATCTAGCAGCTTCAATACAAATCCTGAAGAATCGACTCCGTGCGCATAGGAAAATGAACACCTCTGTTGGTTGATTTACATCCGGACAGAACGTTATCACATTGTGGGTTTCGTTGACTTCAATAGCACAGTCAAAGACATCGCAGTAAAATATAACCTCCTGAGGCCTGCCATACACCACGGCCAATCTACCATCCTGTAAACACAGTGAATGGAATTCTTACCCAAACGCTCCTCTAGCTTCATTGTAGAAATAGAGAGTTTTCAACAATTATAGTCAGCAAGGTTTTTGTAGGTCTCATATTCGAGAGGCGCCAATAAAATGTTGGTAAACATAATATTAATTGAGTATCTTTTTTTCATACGTACAACGGAAGTTTAGATGTTTCAAATCCTATATGGAAGTTTAATGGTTTTCTTCTCGCAAACTCACATGTATATGACATCGAACCTCTTTCAACAAAGCTTCATTGTGGTTAGATGCCAATGGTAGTCGCTTCAACTGCATAAAGAATGAAATGGCTGAAAACATTCAAACATTACTCTTTTTGAATTCGAGAAATGCAATGCTATTCATGCGTCCAATAGATTCATTGACTTACTCACTTTTACCGCAAGTATTTTCCAACCATGTTTTCCAGATGATCAAATTCTCGGCTCGCTCAAAAGCTAGCGAAACGACAACATCTTCAGTGAAAATACACAGGGTGTTGCTCCTACGCTTGTACTCAAAACCTGCAAACATAGGTTGTTTTCATTTTGAAAATCTATATTGAGTTAGTGAATATATTTATTGATTGGTTATTGGTTCGATTTGTGCGTTACCAGCAGAATAACTTATGTTTGTTCGCAGTGCAACTTCATCAATTTTGTTTTTATACAACCAGCGAATGAGATTTAAACATCTTCAGCTTAACTCAGCACTAATATTTGGTATAGTTTCACATTTTTGAACTGATATTCATTCCAATAATTCTACAAGAGGATTAGCTCAGTTGGACAAAGATAAACCTGTTCTCTCTGTCTCCACACAACAACTGCGACAAAAACACAAAGTGGTCAACATTTGTGGAGATGGAGAAAATGATCACTATATTACGTTTTAATTACATTGTAATGATAGTTGTGATCACAGTAGCCTTAGTTTAGTCGGATTTCGTTACTTACTTGGTATTTTCTCAAATATTTCTCAGATATTTTTCTGAAGTATCTCAAATGTATCTCAATGGAGTCTCAAATATTTGAATTAAAAGAGTTTAGAAGCATAGGACTATCGGTCAAATATTGTAGCTCACCGCTTTCGAATCCGACGTAGTTTTGGAGAGCTCGAGAAAACTTGTACACATTGTGCTGCTTCTCCCTTTTGTTTTTGTACACGTATAAAACAGCCACGTTGAGATCTGTCGGCTTTTTACAAAGCACATATCGGTGTGTCCACTTAAGAATGGAATTATGATAGTAAACATTATTATAACCAACTTGTCAAAAACCTTAACTAAGGTTTTTTTAAACCTTAACTTAGCTTACGCACATCAGCTGAAAATTGTTACGAAAGAAAAATCTCTACACGTCTCTATTTAATGTAAACGGTGTTAACTAACTTTGTTGTCTTGTAGCACGTAGGCAGTGGACTCGATGCTGAGACCGTTGTTGTTCAAATCAACACGTTCCTTCATTATTTGTTCCGCTCATGAGAGGGTAAGTAATACCTTGACGCTCACTACTGACACTGAAGATGAACGAAAGATTTCGATACAGAAGCAAACAAATTATGAACACACAGTCGCAATGAACAATCTGTACATAAGCACGAAACACAGTTTTAAAACATGTTTTGTAATTATGGAAACAATGGGATAGAATGGAACGAAGTTCTTGTTGAATGAACAAATGATAGTTTACGCAGGTAAAACTTGTTATAAACTAGACGAGTGAGAATATAAACATAAATGGAAATATTGATTAATAACGTTCTGTTCTGATATGTGATATCGAACCAAATGGGGATGGCTGGTGCGCACAGTGTAATAATGAGTAGGGGACACCGGAACTGTATGATATTCCCAAAATTCCTGCACTCTTTTCGTGTCTGTCAACAACTTGATCACGATTCTTACAGTCCATGTCAATGTCAATAATATTTTATTATTGAGTAGTGTACGATATTTTTGAAAAGCAGACAATGGGGTTATGTAAAAACTACGAGATTTTTTTCTCTAGTTCACATTTTGCTTTCTTGTTGTTCCAATCTGAGATTTAGGTTAAATCAGAACTAGAGTGAGAGTGTGAGTACTTATTTCGTGACAACTATGTTTACACATGAAAAGGAGACTTTTTTAAATGTGTGAGTTACATTTTCGATTTGTGCGTCGTAAACGAGTATAACTATTTGCTGATAATATGAAATCCTAACTAAATCCTATGCAGTCTTCATCACCTCAACTAATGCATACTACCTAACTTGAAACGAAAGGTATGTATCTGGAAGTTGAGAATATTGAATTATTTCATCATTTTTCTTTCCACCAGTGCCAGAGAAAACCGGTTCTATTAGTATTTCTTTGAACAATGGGACACACTTTCATTTCACTTTATATGTACAGAAAAACTGAATATATAGAAAGCACGATTGATTACAATATGTAATTTTGCCACCGAATCATGGATGATAGATAGTATACATTGAGAGAACCCGTAAGAATTGGTCGTTTCATTGCGAGTCAGTGTTCTCTTGGCTTTACATTTATAACAGAGACAGAAGACATTGGCAAACGGACACTCTTCATTTCTTTTGGCCCACCACACCTGCAATATACGAGATTTATGGTTACTTTTGCCGCGTTTTCACTGGTTTCTGAATATATCGAAAGCCTGAACATAACAAGAGCAAAGCACAAAATTCACCCTATAGATCTTGATGTTATTTTATTGTGAAACCATTCGTTTGCATTTACATAACAGCGAGTTTCAGTCTGGTTATACCGGGTAAGTGAGGGACTGTCTCTGAAACTTTCCAACTGCTTCAAAAACGTCTTAATAAGATAATAATCGTTTCGGGATAGATATAAGTATTATGTCCGACCCATTCTGGTTTTTAAATCGAAAATCAGGTAAATATTTGTTGTCCAGTCTAATACAGTTTCTGTTATAGTCTGTTCCACCCACTTATAACCTTCTACAGTAATCTGCTATATCTTCCAGGTCAAAGTTTGGTATATTAGCGTATCCAGAAATCCTCAAAATCTTCATAGTGTCTTTTTCATGTTTACTACTACTGACTCTGAAAATTTAAAACAAAAGTAATGACTTTTTCATTAGAAAACACCCCATTGAATAATTGACGGATTACTGTAGAAGTAATCGATTGGTGAAACAGACTATAACTGATTACGTTGAATGGGTTGATACCTTAATAGATTTTTCAAATGCAAGCGCAGAGATGTCGATAATGCTAACATCAGCCAAGGTCCGATTCCACCGTATATGTCGTTGAGCATGTTGTAAATCAAGTAGAACACCTGAAATACATACTTTTCACCACACATAGTCGAATCTTGAGGTATAGTCGTATATTCAAAACATACAACATCTTTTTTCTATCGCTTCCGGTTTTTTTCTCAATTTCTAGATTCCATTCGAGCTTTTCTCTCTGATTCAGGCAGGGTTTTAGGTAATTTGAAATAGCCGGTGGAAAGCACCATCGCCCCTGTAGTTTCTTCCAGCGAGAGATTTGCTAAAAAAGTTCACCTGTGTATTCATATACGGGTTGATGACAAATGCGTATACTATGTAGCAGTAGAAACTGATTTCGGAGAAACAGGTTACGAGAACAACGATGCTCAGATTGTTTTCCTGTCTCTGTTTCTCACTCTGATGCCTTTGAGAAGAAGCTGTTTTAGTGGATGGGGCTGCTGAGCGCTGGAATGAGTTTGTTTTCTTGAATCTATTAAAACACTTGGAGCAGTTCAAAAACTAACTGAATGTAAAAGAAAGGACTCAATAGGAATGCGGGTTCTGGAAGTTGATTGGAAATGGACAAACCTATGAAAACATCGCTAACTGTGTGATTGTTTATAAGAACTACAGTCCTATTAGAAAGGAAAGCTTACTGTCGTGTTACAAACTTAAGCTTCTCTACGATGGCTGCTGTTTGTTGAGATCCCTTCAAATTTTTCGTATCGTTTCTGGACCCATTGCCCGTTTTTCTCATCTCCTCTCCCTTGCAAAACTATGTGCAACAAACTATTCAGAACTCTACGACGTTTATCATACATGGTTGCAAAAATGAAAATCTGATCAATTTTGTCGTCACCAATTCATTCCATTTGCCCATGTGTGAGATTTAGAGTAAAGATTACCATGCGGTATTTGCGTCGAAATGTGATAATCATAACAATGTTGGCGATTAGTGTTATCATGAAGGCCACAGTGTTCAACGCATAGGCCGTCTTGAAGAATATTTGTCGAAAGTCGGGATCATTGAACTGAATATAGTACCTGAACAAAAACTACTCATTGTTTGATCGAATTCATAAAAAATTATCACCTCAATCTGAAATCATTGTAAATAAAGTGTTGTATTGAACAATACGGTTAACTCTGAAGTTGAAAACCGAGTTGTTTACCAAGGTTCGCTGAAAACCCGTTCGCTGAATTACCAAGGTTCGCTGAAAGTTGTGAATCAAGGTTTGTACAGTTTACCAAGAACGTGGTGCACAATTGTGCACCAAACTTTGATTTCACAACTTGATATCAACTAGTGACCAATTTGGTGGGGCGAATCTTGGTAAACAACTCGGTTTTGAACTCCAGAGAAGTATGAAAAACGAAGTGTCAAGTTGTACTTTAGTTTTGAGCATGTTTTCTCAAAGGTAATCAACAGTTTATTTCACGAGAAAAGGTGTTTATTTGAAAATGGAGAGTTATCGAAATAAAGATCAGACTACGAAATTGTTAAACTGAATAGAAGAGAGTGTTTTGTAAAAAAGAGAAGGTGAGATAGAGAGAGATTTGGGGATAGAGAGGTAGAGAAAGCCACCCGTTCGCCTGCTGCTTCCAGTGAAAACGTTGTGGAACGAGAGCTGCTCCCACCGAGAACCCTAACCCCAAGTGAACAACGAAAACCATGTTCGCCCAAGGTGAATTCCATATCTGAAAGCGATAAAGTTTTTTGATATAAAAAGTGAACAGTTTGGCTCACTGCGGAATTCAATTTTTTCAAAGAGTTGGCTAATTCATTTTGTTTAACTCACTCAGTATTACTCACTATTCCAAATATTTAATTCATGCAAACAGTCCCGATGGATATCAGTAACATTGATATCGAAGTTACAGAACACAGGATACTCTGGTTATTAGAATCAGTTATTCATGAATTGATTGAAATCCAGCTAATCACTTACACGTCGCAAGAATGCTGCGCTAACTACAGTAAATAGCAGACTTATTTGGTTCTGGTTGAGTTTTCGACAGTTATACCCAGTAAAAAATGATACACACGGTACGATGTTCCGTGTACCAGATTTTTATCCAAATACGTGAGCGTGAACCTCATTCCAGCTGTGTCACATGATTGGTGATCTCACTGGCATTCACAGACTTTAGACACCGTTTTAGCGTAACAGAAATAGTTCTTCTTGTGGGTTTCTGCTGTGTTTGTAGTGAGTATCCAGTAAATTCTTCATCAAACTGCAAATTATTCGTGATAACGCCCTATACTGACCCTTCGATGTCGCAAGGGACTACACACGGCGGTGGCCCTGTTCAGTGCCAGCAATGTTATTGTGATGCCCTGTGTGCATCGTGTTCCCCAGGCGAGAACCAGATAGATATGTCCTATCATTGTTCCTTGAGAAAGGTACACATCAATCAACCAGCTGCAATCAAATAATCGTACAGAAGACAAGAGATATCAAACACATTTAATGGTAAATTCCGTGTTGCCGAGTTGTACTCTTTTACAAAACAAAACGAATGTTGAACTGAGTTCGACAAATTTAGTATGCGATTCAAATTTGACGATTCCGAGGAAACCTCCTATGTAAGAAACGACAGATTCTCATTTGCAAACATTTATGGGAAGATTTTGTGATTCATATTCGTCGTAGGAACTATCAATTTGCTCTTTTTTGTCGAGTCCAGGTATTTCATGATACATGTTTCGTATATCCTGGTCTTGTCACGTCATAAAATTGTGCCCTAGTAGGTACAGATGTTACTTGTCTACCTCTTTGCTGGAAATATAGCCCCGACATAATTGTTGATTATAGCAATAACATCCACGACGCCGCCAATCATAAAAATACGGTAGAACATTCCTAAACGGAATGTTCGTGGTTATAGAGCAATTAGTGACAATGGTTGTGTTTCCTTCTTCAAATGCTAGTGAGAATGTTTTAACTGATCGAGACAATTTAGGTAGGTAATACAACATATCTGTTCAAAATAAAGCAAAAAAACTTACCACAATAGGAATGGTTTCTTAGTACAAACATGATCATGAGCACCATGATGTATAGAGGAATAGTCACCGCCACGAATACCATACAAATAGAACTTATCATGGACTCAACAATATAGAACTCGGGGGGCAAACTTCCATTGGTGCTCATTCCGAGGGAGAACTGAAAGGTAAGTTTGTTGGACAACTGTTTTTGATTTCCTGTATGTTGAAAAAACTACGAATGCCTATGAAAGAAAGAGAAAAGGTTATTACAAAAAAAGATAATAGATACAATATTGTTTTGTCAAACAGAGTTGAATGTTTCGATTTTTTCAATTATAAGAAATAGATACAATCGTTCTCATTCCTAGTCTTCTACAGTAGGGAGCTCAGTTTTCGCCAGTTGTTGGTTTAGCCAAAAACTATGTTCTGCATCATCTACATCAGGGAGAGTTCTAATCAAGGATGAAAACCATTTACACAACTAAAAAAACCTTAAAAAACTTGAATGTAGGGCGAACATTTTCGAGTAGTACTGTGGCCGTATTTTGTAAGCTCAAATAGCCGGGTAAGCTATTTGAGTAAAATTATAATAGTGTACTACAAACTACTCACTCACACGCTTGGATATTTATCTTGTTCTTATGTAAAACTAGCAAACCTGCGTTCAATTAGCAGAAAGTATAGTAAAATAATCGTAACCTGAATCAGAATTCGGTTATTGAAATTTTTCACAAATAGCTTACCCGGCTATTTGAGCTTACAAAATACGGCCACTGGAGTGATATGGTCTTTCCAGGTAATGGCGAACAAATATACTGTTAGTCAATTGCACAGTCACGTGAAACATTTTAAACACAGCAGAATTCTGAAACGTGCAATGACACTATGCACGGTTCATCATTAGAAAGCCAATTTCACGTGACTGTTCATTTTATTTCTAGTATTCCAGATATGTGAAATTCAGTGGCAAACGCTCAAAGAGTTCGAACCCATGTGTACTGGGCTCGAAAGCAACATAGAGAAAATGGGCATACTACTTGGATGATAAATGGGATGAGCGTTGAGATAGCATATTCAGGAGCAAGTCCATACGATGTGTGTTACCTTGTCCCACTGGGTGCATAGTTTGATCCCGTTGCTTTTTGAGAGCGTGTTTGCATTACATTATGGCGTGTGCTATGTTCAAACTACAATTCAGCTGTGGTAATTTTCTACAGAACGCAAATCTAAAAGACTTGGAAACTGTTTTCTAGTTTGCTCATAAGCTTCCAACCATCAACTGAATGCGCTTCGACGAGTGGGATATGGTAATTGTAAAGCCGTTATAAGCGCGTTCTAGTCACTGCAGGCTAGTGGGGGCGTACTCATATTAGTTAGAAAGAATGATAATCACAGCGAGAACATTTGCGGTAACTTGTTAGCTCTCCCATAGACAGTGTTCACGGAAATAGTGTAGGTAAGTTGTACGCACGATAAAAAAACTGAATAAAATTTTTGGATATGGCAGTTCCTGAAGGAACCGTTTTCAATTTCAACTTTTAAATTATCTTTCACTTAAGACTTGTATCAATGTATCTTATTTGCTTTCCTTAGAGAGGTGGTTTCTGTTAATTATAATGTACAGCGAGGAAATCACGAATAAGAAAACGAAATAAACCCGATTAACTTCGAAAAAGATTGTCTACCCTCTTAGTCCCTACCACGGCCATAAACTGAATTGAAAGCAAATCGACCGAAAAACTTAGAAACCAAGCCTGATTGCGTTACAAAGGATTTCTTTTCATGTTCATGTCTCAATTGCTCGGTGCTATGCACAAATTCAGTGAATCTTCATAGGCAAACAATCAGATAATTCCTTCAGATTCAATATCCCGATGTATCTGCTAACTTATCTGTCGAAAATCGGTACATACCGAGTACAAACGTGGTACATAGAACATAGTGTGGTTCAGCCTAATCACTCATCTTCCCAGGGTATATAGTTTACGACTATCTCAATATACAATGCACCGTGCACGTGAAACAAGCATGACAATCTGGATCCTGATGATATATGACTATGACCTATCCTGATGCGTCTATATCAAGTCCATGTTGAGTCTATATTAAGGCAACAAGACATTCAGTGCTCTCAGTTTCACCCTGCTATCTAGTCACATAGTGTACAGACTTTATCGGGTTAAATGTACGTGAGAAGATCTAGTGCGCTCCGCTCAATCGTTTTTATACTTTGTACTCATTGAATTCATCGCAGCCTTAGTTATCACTCGTGTTTTGCAACAGAAAACACGATTCGGTGAACGATCTGAACTCGCTGCGTAGGTGCGATCAAGAACCATTCCCAGTTCTCTATAAAAGCAAATTATTGTAAACCCTAAACAAGCTACCCTCTAACGACATCTGGGCTCTGATTTGAAAATTTTACACCAGTTTACAGCGGAATCAAGTATGTAGGTTTTGCTTTTGTTTTTTTATCCTGTTTCTAAAATGTTAACCATGAACCTCATTTACCAATTATTAATTTATAAAGTCCAATAAACGTGAATTAATCGTAAAGGATCATATTTTTATCACACGCTTCACTTGGGATGCATTCTTTCATTCATCTACCGATGACCCCCAACTTTCGAATTCAGCCAGAACGGTACCAACTTATTATCTTGTTGGACGGGAAAACAGTTGAGAATGTGCTATTCTACCCAATGATACGTATTTGATTACTCAATATAGTTTTCCCTATGAATTACATCCTTTTAACGTGATGTGATTGACTGAATATTGTGGTTAATACTCGAATGGACATTTGAACTGGTTTCAAACCGCGACGAAAATTGATGTAATAGAAAAGGAAGAGACAATGTGCATAAGTAAAATAAGATAGTGTATCATTATCATGTTATATTTAACGTCACGGGCTGGAACCAGTTCAGATGTCCATTCCAGTATTTAAGATCACAGTACTCCACCAATCACATAATTTACCCACAGTCTCACATCAGTATTTGTTCTGCCACTTTCCTTGCCTTTCATTTACCGTTTTCAAATGAATATTCTTCAGATGTCCGCACCTCTCGCTAAAACAGCAGCAGCTATTTCCAGAATCCTAATGGTTCGCCCAACCCACTTTCAGGTGAGATATAACAAGAGTATTGTAACAAGAAGATATTGCACGAAAAGAAGGTTTCATAGTGGATATCCCATAGCACACTGAATCAAAAACAAAAAAAAACTGAGGAGGTGAAATAAATATTTGTATCTCACACGCATTAACGTAGTCTGACGTTTGATTTTCTGTTCGGAGTGAATGCACCTCTAATTGCAAGCGGTTTTCTCCTAAATAAAGCATGATTACATAATGTGAGTTCAAAAGGCCAGTGCAAATAAACAAATGTCGGAATTAGTATTCAAAATCACAAACGAATATCCGCTTTTTGGGGTGCCCTTTACTGCGCAACAAAAATGATAGTCAAGCGTGCAGAGTAAAATGACATCACGAACCTATCACTTCACTTTTTGTTGGATATTATGCAGTTCTCGAATTCAATTCGCGATTCAAACGTTCTGGATCAATTCGATTACAGTTGGAGTATTCCATCAATCCTTGGATGGACATGCGAGTTGGTGTGAACAAACAGAAGGCTATGCAACAATGGGAAACGCTGAAGACAACACTGGAGAACTGTGGAGCAAGAGTGGACGTCATGGAATCTGATGTAAGTCCCAGAAACACCTGCTTCCTACCTACTTTGAAATCAATCAAGATTAAAACACACGCACACATATTATCTCCTCGTAGTACGCTAAATGAAGGATTATATAAAGGGAGAATGCTCTAACGTAACTATTAAATGATCTTTTCCCCCTCTTTTCACCAAATTTGGTACTATCAGAAACTCGAGTACGCGTATTCTAGTCGATACACAAAACTAAGAACATAAGTTGAGATGGATGCTAGAAATAAATTCGCATAGCAAAAATACAGATCTTCCTATATCAACATTGCATTCGAGCTTGTGGAAAAAGCGCCATTCCAGATGTCGATTGCATTGACTAGCATCTTTTTTTCCGCAAAAATATTTGAGCAAAAAAAGAATACCTAGCAATGAACAGAATATGCACAATTCCTCAGTTGTTAACATGATCACTTCTATCACGTTACTACCTTCCAACTACAGTGAGATGAGAATCTAGAAAAGTCATTGTGGATGTTACCTTACTCTCATTGAAAAAATTTGTATTTTCGTTGAAGTAGTATTAAAGAAGGACGATTATGAGATCCAATCCCAACGCTTCAGTCCTTCAAACTGTAATACATTTTTCAATCGCAGTTTAAAGGACAGTGGACACGGGATTGGTCCACATAATCGTACTGCTTACAAAGTCGAAAACACCAATCTCTGAGCCGTTCTCTCACATTTTTCATTTCCTGGTTTCGTCTTACTTTTTAGAAGATTAATAATGAGTTCATTAGTATAGTGGGTAGGAAGCAGGTGGTTGCGACTGCGCGAATTCTATCAATGACAATATTAAGTTCTTTCAAGAAACGAAATTACGCCTTTGAATAATAACTAGTTGCACGTGGCGTTTAATATGATCAATTGCTTCAACTAAATGTATGAGCAAAACAGATTAACTGAAGGTCTAACTGAGAGTTTGACTTATGCAATACAGTGAATGAGACCGTTTGAAGCTTGAAGAAGCAGAGAGGTTTATAATGAGGTTTGCCGTTTACAAGGTGAGTTTCCAGGACATCAGGCATGTTTAGATACACAAGAATGTGTTTCTCGAGAAAACTTTCGCATTCCTTCAGAAGTGAAACCGTTTCATTTCTTTCCAGGCCGCTGTCCATCTTCCGGACATAGTGTTTGCCGCGAACGCGGCAGTAGTCCGCGGACGCCAGGCTTATCTAGCTAACTTCACTCACCCGGAAAGACAGGGCGAGAGGTGAGTGGAAAACTCTTTATCATTTCTGTCTCTACCTCATTAATATAACTGATTATAGTTATGGCTTACCTTCGAAGAAAACAGCAATACGTCTATTTAATTTTCTAAATAAACTTTAATAATGAAAATATATGATTTGAGTAAGAAGGTTAACTGAATTTCACATGCATCAATGAGCAGCGGATTGCCAATGTTTTGTTTCAGATATTTTTATGAGAACTGGCTGACGAACAATGGGTATGAATGCATCGGAGATCTGGATATTCCCTTTGAAGGTAACATTTTCAAAATAAGAATAATGTTAATAATAAACGCAAAAGTAACAGAGCCGTTCTACGCCAACCTCTTCGACTGTGTATTACTTCATTGAGTACACGTACAACTCGAATAAAGGAGAATTCATAGAGAAATACATTTTTTAATTAACAGTGATAGAACACTGAATTTTACCAACGAGACAACTTGTTGTGGATTGCTACTGGAACTAGGTATTGGAACATTTTTCATCGTTTAAACTTCGCCCAACATTTTTTGGATCATGAATAAACTAGCCTGGGATATTTCCGGCGCTTCCAAATCAAATATCAGGCACGTGGAGCAATTGAAACGATTGAGGTGCTCGAAGATATATATACTTTAATTTCGATAGTGAGCGCGAGCGATGGAATTAAAATTAATGCCTTATTAGGCCTATATTGTGGTTCATCCTTCCAAAGTAAATAAAGACGGGTCTCGTTTTCGGATTGAAAGATGAGAAGCGATTGCCCTGGGAGCCAAGTATGTATCCCCATGCCCTAAATAATCTTCTATAACCGCATTTATTTTGCTGTTGGCGAAATTGATCATGAAAGCAATGTTTTTTTTCTTTTCTCTGGGTTTGTAGTTTGATTCTAATGCACCCGCCTTACTCATCAAGAGATCGGATAAGGATCCAATTTGATTCAAGTCTGACAGGAGGTTTTCCGTTGATAATAATAATAATAATAATAATAATATAAAGTTCATTCGCATAGAAATACTGACATAAACGAGATTCGAAGTTTTTTGATATAACTATTATTTTGAGGAGCCGGAGACGCGCTCTGGGGAGGGCAGAAGAGAAACACGTTGTTCGTGGGCATCGGGCCCAGAACCGATGTACGATCGTTGCGAGATCTTGCACAGAAAATGGACAGATCGCAGCCGTGGAAGGCACTCGGATGTCGACTTATTGATCCAAGGTACATTTATTGATCCGGAATCCCACAAAACCCACAATTCGAAAATAATCTGCGAGAAAATGCTTCTACAGGATATTCTGTCGTGCATATATTGCTTGAAACATTATGGAGTAGATGTGACCGATTCTTACCTGTTCACGGACTTGCAGTGAATGAACTTGAAACATGTAGGTTATTTGTTGACGTGGAATAGTTTTCGCTTCACGGGTTTTTGCACGAATTGCCACCATCGATTACATTTTTCGAAGATGCAAAGACCACCTTTCTGTATCTTCTCCCTCTGCTCTCGTTCTCGCCACTTCTCTCTCCTTCTCTCTATCTGACTCTCTCAATTTATCTTTTTCGTTTGTCTACTTCCTAGCATGTCAGAGTTGTTGACATATACTTTGATTATTCCAGATTCTACCACATTGATACGGCCTTCTGTCCTTTAAATGAAGAGGTCGCAATATATTATCAGTACGCATTCGATCATATCACTCAGCACAACATGAGGAACGAAACTGCTCTGATCAAGGTTGGTTTGAGTCAGCATCACCTATTAAAAGAACATTTCAACAATATATTTATCCATTCCTTTGTCGCACAACTAGGTGCAGAATGGTATTGAAGAAAAGTTGTGATTATCTTGGAAACCGCTGAACATGCGATTAGTCATTCATCGATAGCTCTATGTGGCGGTGTTCGCTATCGATTCGTATCAAGTCGAGATATTGAGACCTGGCAGTTGAAAAGAAAATCCCACAGAGTCATTCTTACTTTGTTGTGGGGTTAAATTTAAAAGTTGAAGTTACCCCTGTTCTTCAAAGTTCCACGCGGAACTTGCAGAGGAACGGAACAAGTGTAATTGTGCAATGTGGAGAATATATTACTCTTTATTTTCATATTCACCATTTCTTCAATAACAGAAAAAAACGCTACATGTAAAACTTTCTGAATAGACAGGTCTTAAATATGTTGTTCACCAGGGAGTATTGCAGGTATCTGAACGGGAGGCGAGAAATTTTGCCTGCAATGCTGTTGTTGTCGGACAAAACGTAATAATGCACAAGGATAACGATGACATCGCGAAGCAACTGGAGAAGATAGGCTTCACCGTAACGTGAGTCTTCTCCCAATCATAGTTTCCTAAACACAACATAATTCAACTCGTGATTACCATTTGAATCTTTTTGTACTTGAACTTGATAAGGATTTTTGACAGAGTATGGTTGATCTCTTCCAGATTTGTCGACATGAGTGAGTTCATCAAAAGTGGAGGATCGGCGAAATGCTGTACTTTGGCCATTTGAGAAACTGGGATATACCGACCATGCCGTCCGAATGATACTCCATGTTTCATGTATGAATAAAATGCACAAACTTTTGCGAATATTTAGAATAGAAAACAGGTCAAAAAATGCAGATTCAACTCTCTCTCAATCGTGTATATTTCGATTACATAACAAACCAGGCGAAGCAATCATTCGGGTTGAAATGAGGAGGTCGCAAAATGATGAAATGTGATTTATTATGTCTTTATAACTACCAAAGAGATGAATTTCCAAGAAAATGGAGGTCGTAATCTAAGACTCGGTTGACTCCCCGTGGGGTTGAATTCTCATCACCTTCTCAAGCTCGTTCAGATCAAAATGCTAACTCAAGAGTAAAATTACAGAGAAATATCTTGTCGGACAAACGTTTACCCATTTTACAGGTGAACGAATGGAAAAATAACTAGTCCAGAGTACTTGAGACACATTGAAACTTTCGTCTTACTTCATCAGAGTCCATCCCTAAGAAAGTTTTTCAAATACAAACTCTCGCTTTGTAGTAAAACTTCTTGTCACATTCTGTCCCAACGGTGATCAACTGTAAAATTCTGAATAAAAACCACACCAGGAAATTTATTTGCTCGGTGCCAAATTTTCAACGGGCATTTAGGTATCTCTTCTGTACTCCGGGCATAGGTTATACTACAAGACCTGGTAAACCTGTCAGCAACTACATTAACCCTGAATCCTGAAAACCAGTTGATACGCACAGTTATCAATAAAATCTAACTGATACGCTAGTAGATATCAAACACACGTTTGAACCTTTTGTACGTTCAGAGAAGTTCATACGATACATGAAGACACTGGCCGAATTTAATTTCTGAGAATCTGCAGACCACAATGATGGTGATCACATCCATAACCAATGAACGTGGCAAATATGGTCACGCCATTTTGTTCCACAATGAAACGCGTTTCAACACCATAGAGTGTGAAATTCATTTCAGACAAGACAACATGCGAATGTTCAAAACTGTGTTGGAGCAAACAGAGAGTTTTCTTCAGTAATAAACTCTCTGATAACAGTTGAATGTTGTTCTTTCTACTTCTTCTACGCACGTTCGTCATGAATCACTGGAAATTAACAACTGAAAAACCGCAGAATTCTTTGTAATTAAGTTCGGGTTTTCCTGCAAACTCTGATACAATTCCAACTTTCGTTCGTGTGTTTTATTTACAGCCCATATCTTGTTTGTTGTTTATTGCCTCTGATAAACCACCCATTCTCGGGGACTAGTTCGAGAGAGGGGGGGGGGGGCAGTTCTCGTATTCTGATATAGGAAGTGTCTTGCGACTCTCTGCCTTCCGAATCCTACATAAGGATAATGTAAATGTTATGCGCAATAAAAGATGAGAATTTCTGCCGATTATATGTGCGCCGAAATTGTGTTTTCACAGGATAACCGATTTCGTCTATATTGTAAACGACAAAATCGTTATTAAAGGATCAGCGCACACGAATTTTTCTATTCTTCTCGTTGAGTTTTCTTCTGAACAATACATTTCGCTCTTTTCAAACTCTTCATGCTAAAAACACACTTTTCACTTGAGTAAGGCTTGATCTTACCCTACTTCATTCAGAGCAATGCACGTCATTGTCCTTCTGGTGATTTCACTCTCTTCGGGAGTCCTTGGCAAGATTTGGAAACCGCAACCATTCAAGTGTAGAGGAGATGTTCCCTACTACGATGCGCCTATAATCGTGAGTCTGGAATGAAGGGGTTCTATACATGTTTTGCGTTGATCACGCGGTGGTTAACCATTTCAGGTAACGTGACAGAAATGCGATAGACACCATGTCCCAACGATCGAGGGTATAACACTTTTACAACACGTGTTGCTCCAGATGCTGTGAAATAGTTTTCGAATGACAGAACTCCATTACGGCTCATTCAAGTGATATGTAATGGGTAAATGTATTTTGTTTCCAGTACTACTACAATGTTAGTGCAACCCTATGTTTCGCGGATCGCGAGGGCTGCACTCCGCGAGAAGTCAAGAAAACGTACTCCACGCTTGACGAATGTATCAAGGAGGAATTGCCGGGTACGACTTGTGCGCTCATAAACACTTCGTGGATATGAACTTTCCTAGACAAATTATTCACTGTGCAGTAATAACAAAGTAATGCTTCGCGTTAGAAATCCTCTAACAAACTACTCTCGTGAGCCATTGGATGAGCCACCGGTTTTTTTGATATACCCTGACCATAGGTTCTTCGGAACATTGTTCCCGAAACCCGAGATATCTCGACATATACTTTGCGGTAATATACCAGATTGCTTGTGAGAATTTTCCAATATTCAGATGGTTAGTGATGAACATCCTGGCCTCTCCATCTGAATCTCTTTTTGCGAGGTCCGCGAAATGGTGCGCAAAACGAGGAAACGCATAATGGGATGAAGGGGCTCGGATTTACTTCACACTCTGCATACTGAGAAACGATAACTAAACACATGCTGCAAATGAAAATTATATTCCAGATGGTCGCACGATTACCGCTATTTTCACTTGCGACCTGTCACACTACAAGCACAGAATTTTTACTACCACTTTCGGAAAGGACAAACAAATAGTAAGTTGGTGAACCAGCTCAACAGACAGGATAGTTCGAACTGCGATTCTTTGAAAAGTACCTTAGTTTAACAGCAAGAGAGAGAGAGAAAGTCTCTAGTGAAGAGTAAACAAATTTTATATTAACGAAACTAAAAAAAGTTTAGTTTCCAGTTATCTTAGGCATTCGGGGCATAAGTCTGAATTCCGTCGGGTAGCCCCCATCAGTAGATTCTCAGAATCTCACCAATTAATCTTACAAATTTTAATATTTTATGAATAATAGCGAATACAGTACGTTCTTGTAGAGAATTCACTGTTTCCCAGAGAACCACAAAAGTTGATATTCAAACTACATATGACTAGACATGAAACAACTCAATCTGGCTTTGTTTCGGAAAAACACTCACTGGCAAGTAGTTTTTTATTGGTTCATCCTCACGAAAAAGAGCGATTTTCCGTTAAAGCTTTTGAGACGAAAGGAGCTATGCGTCTACTTTGAGACGAAATGAACTGAGTCTGTTTGTTGAGCCCATTTCTGTGCGAGAAGTTGTTTGATTCGAAATACTTTCAAAGAGATCGAGAAGAACAGCTCTCAAACCGGTTATTGTCTAATACTTTTCTAGGCCTTCCCCATCTTGCGTGGCTGTGGAGTTCAGGAACGTTTCTGTCCTCCGAACTTTGACTGTATGGTCTCCAGCGCAGGATCAAATCATTTCTCCTGCTGTCATAATGAAGAAAAAGGGAATGGTAAGTTCGAAGGGGCCGTACCCAGAAAGTGTGCAACGCAAGTTATTTTGAAAAATGGAAAGAGTCGTTTATTCTGTTTTTAGATAGAAGTTTTACACCTTATATACAGAAAATTCAAAAAAAAACGCAGTATCACGGAGTAAAATAGAAGCGAACAAGATTTGGGTTACTGTAATGAATCAATCCTGAATCTCTCACGGCTCTGTTGTTTTCATAATACTGTGGTATATTTGGCATTGTGTACGTAGGTAAACTCAATGTATCACGTACGTGCGCGAGGACGCGCCGCATTTTTAAGAAGACGGAGCAAGACAAGGAGTTGACTGTGGTTTCTTAATGTGAACTATATCGTTCTCATCATTGCACATAGCTCTCCACGGAACAAGCGTATAGGATATAACCTAAGAAGGCAGACTTCAATCCAAGAACATTCGAAAGTCAGTGCGTCAGCTTGAAGGAGACCGGGGAGCAACATGATTTCTCGTAAAGCTGCTGTTTTCTACTTTTGATTGGACGCGTGGCGTGTCGCGCGGAATTGTCATGTGAATGTGACCTGGACTGATCAAACTAATATAAGAGTTATTTGTGCTCTCTGATCTCAATACAGTTAAAATCAACCCAAAACAGAACCTCTGCTCAAGTTGTGTTCCGGTCTCCTTTAACTTAGCACCAAGTTCAAGGAACATTTATAGTATCGCCCACAACATGTTCAGGAATCGCACACTGTGAACTTGTGAGAGCCTACGTTAACTTCTTTGCAAGAACCTTGTGTGAAATACAGTTTGATTTTCATCTGGTTGTTTTAAGTTATCCGTTTGGTGTAGCGTGGAAGGTTATAGCTGTGTTAGATGATTTTTTCAGCTCATATCCAAACCAAATATTCGAACGACAGAGTGTGATGAACTACTCGGCGCGACTTGACAAACTCTGTTGTGTGCATCTGTGAAAAATAAAGCTTTCTACTCGAAAAAAAGACCTACAAACTATCTTTCGCATTTGTTACTCAAAACCTCTGTATTTATGATCATTCACACATTCACAGAGATGTGTTTATTCTTATCATTGAATGGTTGATATATCTTTTGACAGTATTCTTGTTATAAATTTCACTATGTATCTACATTTGAAAAATGTGTCAATCGCTCATCAGAGAAAGATAAGAATACGAGCTGCAAATGAATGCAATACGGCCGTAATGTGTATCGCTGAATATCTGTTTCAGCCAACATCACACACCATTTAATATTAAAAACAACCTCATGGCAAACTCCAAGAAAAAGTTTAGAAAAAGGAAAGTGTTCTAGCACTACAACTTCTTTGTAAAGTACAATGCTGGTGACGTGCTCATCACGACATATGTACTTAATACGAAAATGTGTTGACTCAAATTCATTTAGTGAACTTTTTCTATCTCCAGCCTCCATTAAAATTTCCCGTATTCTCGATTCAATCATCATGCAGCTCAGATTAAACCACAGCAATTTGTTGAGGCTTGGTTTACGTCCACAGAACCTGTCGTTCTCCTTAGAATTTGTTGGGAGCGCGAGGCAAGGTACCAGAAACCGACAAAACACATATAAAAGTTTTTTTGAGATTTATGATGTATCAACAACTTGAATATACGTACAGACTGTAATCAGAACGCTTGCAAACCGTTAACGAACTTATCGAATAAAAT
The DNA here is from genome assembly GCA_964036275.1 of Litoditis marina. Taxonomy (NCBI): domain Eukaryota; kingdom Metazoa; phylum Nematoda; class Chromadorea; order Rhabditida; family Rhabditidae; genus Litoditis; species Litoditis marina. The sequence goes on along the minus strand of OZ038438.1, from coordinate 13,045,253 downwards.
AAGCTCTCAGTTGATAGAACACAGTTTGGGCTGTGTTTCGGCCAGGATAGTTCCCAACGCGAAGTTACGTCACCGTCAATCCAGTTGGCGATGTCGCGTTTTCGCTATTACGTTATTGTTTCTCAAGTTGAGTGTCCATTCGAGTTTGGGCGAAATCGCGGAACGCCGTAGGTTTTGTGCGCCATTCTCAACTATCTCTTTTCGTGGAGATACAACTGGATACTATGCCTGATCTATGCTGCTGAGAAACTTGCTACAAACCGCACGAAAAACCACCTAATTGCAATTGTTGAGCCTGACGATTCAAGGACAACGTATAATACACAATTTCGAACAGTATGTTGAGCAGTACAGTTCAACTATATGTGGTTTCTATAATGGAGGAACAGTCTTGTATTTATTCTTCAAAAGTTTTACTCTGTGAGTATAATAATTTCAAAAATGGATCGGGTTCTTTACGTAAACTAAAATACGACAAATTTCTGAAAAAAAAACATACACATTTCTCCCTCGAAACGTGTCTCGATTCGATCATGATTTGTACCGAAAAAATCATCTACTGGACTCTTTACGATCTCTGGATGACTGTTGTTAACGGGAACAAATCAACTTTTGAATTCAACACAAAACTAAATGATGTTGTACGTGTACGTGGGATGTAGATATTCTTAACTATGCTCAATCCACTTGCATGTGTTGTGAGATCATCGACTGTTGCTTCCAATTGATTATCCAGTATAGAACTTATTTGTCGCAGCGCGTGTTCGAAAAGCAACCAACACAGCGGGCTAGGTCGATGTGAATTGACCAACAACTCAGATAGTTACTGATTCGCGAGAAGTACTTTCTATATATACGTTTGAAACGATTCCCGGAAAGGTTGAAAGTTTCCTTAAATACAAAAGATAATAATAGAAAACAATTACATATATCAAATAAACTGTGTCTGCCGGTTTTCAGTGCAAATCATAAAGCCCTCTTCCATTTTTTCCAACTATTTCGGTCGTATTGTTCCATTTGTGCATGCCATTGTTTAGTCAATGTTAGCGGTTCAAGTGCCCCGCTCAATTACAATAGGTAATTGTGGGCAACAAAGCCTATTTCGATGCGCAGGCGAGTAATCTCAGCTCATTTGTGACTAGCAAAACAGAATGTAGATCAGTTACGCCTCACGCTCTTTTTCATGTTGCTTTAACAGAGGCTTCAATGATTATTGACCGTTTGATGTTTATGATAACTCCTGAAAACGTTGTTTGAGAACACGTAAAACGTTCATGTTGAAGCGAGGGTCTTTCCGGTCACTGAAGAATTAGAAGATGGTATTGAACTTGAACAAAAAACTTGAAATCTGATAAATTTGAACATCGAGCTAGCCAGATCTACTCAAAGGCTGCTCAATTAGGGTCGAGAGCACGTTGTTCCGTCGAGTATGCTACGGCCAGATCAAATTAGCGCCCTTTATGTTTACCCGAACAATCCTATATAACCTAAACAGGTGTCGAACCACTTTGATCTATGGTCTCCTGATATGTCTTCTACAGTTCTTTCAACTCTCATCTCACTTGTTCGCGGTTAATAGTACTCACCTGTTATGAGTTATTTTTGTTTCTCAGTTCAGATGTAAGCATATGTTCCTTTGGGTCACAGAAAAGTAGAGATGAAGCAGTTCACCCGACCCTTATTGAACTTCATTGGTCTGAAATTATCATCGGGAGTGATATTGGAGGAAGACTTCAAATATCACTTCCTGATGCAATATAAAACATTCGCATGAAAATCACCGCTCTGATCTTTGCTGGTTGACACAATCCTAATTAGAGTGTATACAACCGTTTGGTCATAGAGGATACGCGAATAATTACAAGCTTCATCGCACAGATACCCGTTTTCATGTTACGCAATCAGAAAGGTTGAGGTCAGCACAACACCAACAATTATAGAGCCAACCGTTGAGTGACCTTGGAAGACGGATGCCAAGAATGAGCTCCTCTACAAATCTTAGAGAACTTGTATTTGTGTATATGACAAATTGTACGTAGGATCATTTTTTCTTGATGAATGTTTTTTCGGTTTGTCATATACACTATGCCTTTTCTGTTTTTCCACATGTATTTTGACTCCATCAATTGACGCATGATTTATAAGGCTGAATTCACTATTATCCCCCTAGCCTGTGATCGAATGGTATTGTAGTTTCAAGTTGTCTAGCGATTGTACTAGGGTTAGTAAGTAGCCCGCTAGTACGGATTCCTGTTGAGCTTTATTGAATGCGATATTAGCAATAATGGGTTCTTAGATTCAATAATGCATGCGTCTTGCCTCGGGGCATCTCGCCGCAACTGTGGGAAGAAAGCAACAATAGACTGAGAACTCCAATTTTTATAACTCCTAACGATTCGGTTCGGAGCTGCTCCATCAGAAACGAAGCCATGCGATTTGCGTTGCATATATGCACCGTTCATTTTGAATGTTGAACGCGTTCAAGTCACTACGTTTTGCATCTCAATTTCTCTGAAAATCACTCTGACTTAATGTTTGAAATGATTGGTATCGTTACAACTTGTTCCCACCGTTTATAGAGTATTCTCAGCATACTCTGTTTATTTGCTTCCAGTCGGTAATGGAAATGCCTACCGTTGGCTATACGCGGGCGGCGCACGGCAATGACCGGCTCACTTTCCTTAGAAACGAGTCGTTGCGCAACAATTCGCTTTCACATCCTAAAAAGCAGAAACAGGCTTAGCAAGTGTTTTGGGCACAAAGGCGTACATCCGACCACATACTTTCACTTGGTCACTAGAAGGCCGCTGGCATCCATCCTCGTTTTCGCCTGATTACCGTACATGCTGCACCTCCGACAACCGAAAACAGCTGGCAATATGTGGCACATTCACTTTCGTACGACTATCCACAAGAAACAACTGATCACTAACTACATGTGTATATTCACATTGTTAGTTATATTCTTGGACCAGGATACGCATCACTGATATTTGTTCTATTGTGGAATAATGAGTAGTTAGGGTGTTCGGTTGGCTTTCACCTACTACGTTGTTCCTGTACTCCTCTCTATCTAGGGCTCAGATGCCGCGCGCTTCGTTTAATGCAATTCATTTGATGTGCATTGTTACTTTCGTTGCACAAAGCCAGAATCGCAGTCTGTGTATGGCTAGTTGAAAACGAATATCTGCTCTCATACTGACAACATACACACTTCACTTTCCTTTTCTATCATAATATTTCGAAGTCCAGAATTACTTCCTCGTAACTATTTTCAACCTCATTTCTCTGAAATGTTACTAATAGGTTTGTAGAAACTTTTTGATACGTGTCATAAGATGAAACTGGTTTCATATAAGTTAAATCTGGTTGAAATCGCACAAGAAATAAAAGATTGTACATGTGCTAGTTTTGGATGCTCTTGCACATCTCAGGTGCCGTGCTATTTCACTCAGTTTCATGTTTCTTGGTGTCCTAGTGTTATAGTGCTGAAATAGTCTTTGGGTTGGTGCCGATATTAGATTCCGGCTCGCAACTGTCATTATACGTAGTCCATCGAGAGCGTTTGCATGTTTGCTCTCTCTGTCACTGTTTCCTATTAACAGTTGGAACCGACTGATCGCTACTTCTCATAATTTTCTCGAGTCTATCCTGTTGTAGATTTGAATTGTTTGTAAAGAAGGCAATTACATGACTACATGTTTAGATGGCAAAGATAACTGTGGTATGAACATAGAAGAACTCTCACTTGGATGAAAAAGAAAGCACATCTTAGTTTGGAACAAAAACATGTGCACTTGTAGTACGTAGAATTAATTACAATATTTAAAAGCGTTCTAACATGCCCGAAGTTAACGGCACGCTTGGATAGTTGCACCAGCAAAGAAGATTGGAAAGTTTTGCGCTTTATTAATACAAGAGCCAATTTCTAAGCGATAAGCATTGTGTCCAGCCAGGATAATGCCATAAAGTGTTCAACAAAGGACATAATACGCTGGCCACCGTCTCCGTTGAAGGTCGGCTATTGTTTCACGATTTACTTGCACAAGGACACGTGAATGATAACTTTCCAGCTCTCAACTGCCCTCCTTTTCAACTTTGATTCTTTTCCTCTTCCTAGTTACGACCACACAAATACCTAAAGAAATTTCGACAACCGAAAATCTGTTGTTTTTCATTTTCTGTATCTTTTATGTCTTCTTTGAACCTTTGTGAGTGCAATTTTCACCACTTCTCATGACTTTGACTTTTATTTGGTCAGTCTTGTGCCCTTTTGTCATTTAAATGGGTTGAGTGAGTATCGCAAACATTGAAGTCCGTAAAGCAAGTTTCAATTGATGTGTTTCGAGTGGCAGGACAACCTAGTTTAGACCCATCTCTCTGGTAAATTCTTGTTCCCAGTTAATCAATGTTACTTGTAATAACTGAGAGTCGAGACGACTCAACTTGAGGTTGCTTGACAATAGTTGTTAGGTGATTTTGCGACAGGTGATTTACTATAACCTCCAATTTCCAATCAAACCAGATATCATTGTAGTTTAAGATAATTGCCACCGCGGAGGCATTAATCAATGATTAAACAAGTGCTCGGCATTTAAGTGCTTGGAACGATTGAAAATATAATCGTATTGTTAGACATAAGTCATGTCACATATTTTTATTTTTTGCGTGAAAGCACATGCGTTCTCACTCACTCGGTTTTGTCGCATTCAGTTAGTGTATTATTGTTCTCTCACAGTTTCATACCTCTGTTTTTGAATCCATAATATCAAAGTAAGAGGTTATTCTTCAACAATGTCTTCATTTTATTTCACTGCGGCTCCATTTTGTGCTTGGCGATCTTTCAACGGCCCTTCGCTATCTATTATTATTTGTTACATGATTCAAATGTTTCCAGGTGTTCCATATCTGTGACACAATCTTCAACGAGCAGAAAGCTACAGAGTACTGCAGTGGTGAGTCTATATTGTTGTACTTTCAAAGTGACAGTGATATCGTCTTGACGACGATTATGAAGAGTTGAAGTTAATTTGAAACAGACTTAAACACTATTCTAGTAACTAAATCTCCCATTCAATAATCTCACTAATAACCTGATTACATCTGTTGGTTTTCTGATCGAATGTCCGTAATCAACTAATAGTTGTTGTCGAGCCGGGTCCACGTTATCCGAGGATCATCCACCTGTTTAGCCATTGTCTTACTCCACATCTCCTATACCTCCATTCCGATTTCACAACACTTTTCCACAAAAAACTGATTTGATACTTGGAATCGCGATATATTCAGTCAATGAACAGACCCTCTGCCAGTGTTTTAACACAACCAACATTTAGAGGAAAGAGAAAGGTTGGCATGAGTTTTCAACTAGGCTGCTTCATCATGAAGGGCCTTTATTCATTGCTGAACCGTGACACCCATGTTATGCTCTTCTCCTATCCAATTTGGCATGTCAATTCAAGCTCCTGTGTGATCGCATCACGGAGTCAGTTTTAATAGAGACCGGCCGTGAACAAATTAGTTTTGTGTGTCCACGAATCACTCTCCTACATATCTAACTCAATTTATTCCAAATAAACCTCAAGTGAAGTTGTTATTATCTCACCGGTTATCGTCAGATGCTAACGCGAAAAATCTGGATCAAACGCTCAACTTTTCGCTTAATTTCATCTCAATTAAACTGCCTTGTTTACAAAGGGAGATCCCGGCACCAGCGGAGCTTTGTGGGCAAAAAAATGGCTGGACAAGTGATAGGCATCATTGTAACCCGCACAATCACTTTTTACACACTCACTCGCAACATATTTCTGTCGCTCGGCTAGCCGTTTCCGGTGTTCCCCACTCATATCTCTACCAACATCTCATGACTAATCCTAGTGAGTTGATTTACACATAATATTCCTCTCGAACCACTCGAAGGTCATCAAAACATGGAAACAGAATGAAAGTTTCGTCGATTGAACTGTTACTTCAGTAACTGTTGTTCGGGCAATTGAATTCGAACAGGAAAACCTTGAGCTATAATCCAAGTAAGGTTTCGCATTGTCTCAGCTAAATAGCAGATTTAGCTTGGGTTCTCGCTCCTACTGATCTCAATAGGTTTGTCTATAAATATTCCTACCCTTTGTTAACTAACATTGCCTTCGGATAAATTGTTACATACGCGGAGAAGAAGCTGCGAGCATAGATATGATATCCGAGCAATGCAGTGTAATTAGCGTTGGTATTCAATTACAGTATTGTGAAGTATTGTTGCATGTCTTTCGAATAGAGTTCGTCCAAAATCCATGAAGCAACATAATCAGGGGTCACAGTTTATCTATCTTCTCATGGGTTGAAGTTCAGATTTTGCATAGAATCTTTCTCTCACTGCTAGTCAGCAAAACATGTATGTCAAAATAGTTTTTGCTTATGTTTTGAACATTAACATAACGCGAGTGGAGTTTAAGACCGCAGTAGGCTGATTGCGAGCTTGATTCGTTTGAAAAGTGCATTATAATTTTTTGGTTCGATCGACACATTGCTTTACGAGTAACTGTAATCGCGTTGCCGGGAGTGGTTCACCTAAAGAAAAATTGTTTTGAATGATTGTCTACTTCACTTCCATATTGTAGTTCAGTGCATTCTCCGATATCTCACATATCTAGGCACAATGCTAGTGCATATAGAAGGTTCGTGTGATCGCAGCGGCGCCTCTATTCAATCAGGTCTTAAGTCTCAGAATATACAATTCATCTCTGGGAATTTGTAGATAAAGAACATAAGCTCTTGTTCTCGACCAGCACACATAATAGAAGATCAGCAAAAAAACGAACACCTAGGTTATTAACTGTTTAGTTTTCCAATGAAAAATAACTGAGTTCAGCACTCTGAAATGTTACACGTGCAATGCTTTCATACGCGTAAAACGTGTTCTGATCATTTTGATTGTGGAGCAGAACAGTTTCAGGTGGTTGCATTGTTTTATCAATCTAATTCATTTCCCGTTCATAAATACCGTTTTTGAAGAGATTGCGTTCATTCTCGATTATTTGAAGAGAGGTTTTCATACTGTTATATCTCATGGGGACTGATAGACAGAAACACGTTCCACGAAACTTCACATTATCTTCAAGATGATCATATTCAGATCTACTATCGTTCTGTGAGTATCCTTAAGTAAATGAACTCATCGATCAAATGTGATAAGAATCTGTCAATAACGTTGACTCGGAGTTTTGAATGTTGCTCAGACGAAGATTACCTTTTAGGGCGCTGGAGCCATTATGATAATTATTCTTGATGACAGATTGAGCAACAGACATGCTCACTAATTCATTATAAGATGCCCAGGTAGCATGTGGTGAGGAAGCTTGCGTGTCTATCTATTGAATAATTGAGTGCTGGTGAATAGACTACTGTACATTATCCATATACATCAAAACAATCATAGTACCTGCAAGAAAGATACTTACAGTTCTAGTGATACTTCTAAAGGCAAATGGTACACTCTGACTGCTATGTGTTTGGTCGCCAACGTTTTTATTCAACAGCTGTGATTACCCCCGTATAGTAGTTCAACGTTGTGTATCTTACAGTTGCAAAAACCACATTTGCCCGATAGTACTCGTATTTCCGGGAAAAAGTTTAGATTTCTTCTCGGTGGTACCATACCACCATTTTACCAATTTACTGAGAGTACCATTTTCCATTTCTCGTTTGTAACACAACTTGGGATAGAAGTGATCTGTTCATCCCCCCCCCCCCCCCCCCCAGCATAACTGCCCAGTAGTTCGACTATGAATCCTCAATAATTGTTTTGCTAACATGAGTGGATATCGTCTAATCGACGACAGGTGTGAGGGCTTCGAGAAGCGCCAGCCGGAAGAGAACATTAGGCATTCTGTCGCCACCCACTACGGTATTGGGCGGGCATGAGCCTTTGTAATCGCCGGCCACCATCACAAATGGTCTTACAATTCTGATATGACGAGCAACTGCTTCTTCAGTCACGTTTTCTACGACAACCGAACACAATACTGTGCGCATTTAGGCTGAGAGTACCGTTCTTCATATGGGGTAAAACTGATCTGTCTCCCATCATAACTGCGCTTCCACTGTGTAAGTCTTCTCAACTCACAACTAGCGTGAAAACAACACAACGCAAAAAAATTGTAAGAACACCGGAAATCTTTCTCGCGCGCTTCTCATGAGATCACAATGAATAATGTTGCAGTGCAAATATCGTGTTTATCTATATTCAGGTATTCCTGAAGTATACGTAGTTCATTTCACATAATCTTGTTAAGCTTACTACTAGGTCTAGTATTTTACTTAGAAGCTTAGAATAGCCAACTTTTCCTGATTCAATATCTAAACCATGATCTCACTACTTTGTGCCAAACAGTCTTATTAGCCCTTCTACATGGCTGAACCACTTGATAGTTCTCACCATGTACTCTGATTATTCAGATATGGAGAGAAAGCTTCTCATTACACATGTAGGCTCTCGAGACGTATTGTCTAAGTTTCTGAGACGCACCTCCCAATTAAGAGGCTTTCATTCAACTCGCTCTAAATGGAACTATTGTGAATTGCGATTCTAGTATCATATGCACAATGCGACATCATTTACTTTTTATTTGACAAAGTTATCGGCGACAAATACGGGCTCAAACATTCGCATTCTCTTTTAACTAATGTCTGACATTATAGATATATAAGGCGCTACCGATTGTGTTCAACTAACATTCTACACACCCCATTTCTGTGCGTAAGGAACATTTTGAGTTTAGTTTCCTTTTTTTTACTGTGATATATTTTCAGCATGAGCAGTCGCCGAAAGGCTAACCCAACCAGATTTTGTGAAACGGACAAGACCGCGAATATTGTATCCGAGAAAGACATGATCGAACACTTGGAACATACAAACAAACGAACAATTATCATTGACGAGGTTTGTTTTATGAAATTTACTCTTGATCATCGGTTCTTCCAAACAACATGGAAACAATATTTGCTCGTCTTTTTTTCTTTTATATTATGGAAAATGTAACAGTTTCTCTGTGTTGAAGCCGATTGCAATTTCTTTGAATGATGAGAGACTTTGGCGCGCGACCGAGTCCATTCAACGTTACAAAACAGAGGGAGGAGGGGCTAGAAGCGATGCACCTTCTCTGCTCATTATGTCATACTCACGAATCAACTCAATCCCCCTATAAACATACACTTTCATCACATTGTCATGCTTGATTTCGAATAAATACCTGAACACGTAATGCTCAGTTGTATTACTACTTTCACAATCGCTAGCTCTCATACAGTACCCAATACAGTCAAGTGGTGAAATGTTGATATCTGTTCAATTTATAGGATATGGGTGGTTCACCAAATTCGGTAGCATCGCCTCCTGGTCCGTCGTTGAAAAGCAACGCGAGTAGCACCTCAGAACAAACCAGGTTGGTCTTTCTATTCACGCCTCTAAGTTCTGCATTTCACCTCTTTCTCTCCCTCTTTCTCTCCTCTCTCCCTCCCTCTCTCTCACTTGTTCTCTATCTCCTCTCTCTTTCTCTCTTTCTCTCTCCCTCTTTCTAACTTGTTCTCTATCTCCTCTCTCTTTCTCTCTCTTTCTCTTTTTCTCTCTCACTCTTTCTCTCCCCCATCCCCATCCCCCCCCCTCTCTCTCTCTCTTTCTCTCTCTTCATTTCTTCTCTCTCTCTCTTCTTTTCTTATTTTAAGATTTTTCTAATATGAACATGAATTACATTTTGTTCAAATTCGTGTAGTGGTTGAAAAAGTTGGCAAACTGAGTGAGGCAGCCACAAGCAAGACACAGTACAAAAGACTTCATTTGATCTTTTCGAAAAACTATGCTGCGTGTTTATGTTTCGGTTTTTGAGGGTTGACATTTTCGAATCTGATGAATTATACAATGATTGCTCTTCCACGAAGGAGTTGTTTCAAAAAGAAACTACAGTCAGAGCCAGCCGTCTGTCACATATTGCGATGACCACATCATAGTGCTTGTCCAAAGAAAGCCGGCACCACATTTGATAAAACGCCTCAAAGAGTATCATCTTCTCGAAGAGTTTATCATATTGGGACCACTGTCGCAATCCAAACTCACCTCTTTCTCTATTCTGATAGCAAACCTAATTCTTATATACGTGGTCAGTCACTATCTTAATCTGGCTTCTCAATATACTACTTCACATTACTGAATGAATCAAATTAAAATGAAAAAATTTCGAGCTTCTCTAGAACCTTGCAGTGAATATATATGAGTCTCCCGCAATCTATCACCTCAATCAAAGCATCTTTGTTCTGACATACGATATTTCATAATACATGTGTACATTCGTTCGATACTGCCGTTACATTTGGCATAATTCACCAACTTTTCAATTTTGCACTGTATTCCAATTTGATGTTGTGAACTTCATTCGAATATAAACTGCCCCTTCTAAGTGGATCTATTGATTTTTAGCATAACGACTGACCGCTAGTTAGTGTCTGCAATTGTAGATAAAGATTGACCAGCATTTCATTGTTTCTTATCATTGAACGAAAGTGATAACTGGTCAACACAGATGGAGCTGAAAACTAGATAAGTATGAAACACTTTTTATTACACTTAATTCAGTGTTTGAGAGTTTTCGTTCAGAACTAAGCCTTATTCGGAACTGTGTTGACGAACACTTGCAATTGCCAGACGAAAGACAGAACGACAGTAGCGCACAATTTATTGGCTGATTCGCGCGCGCTACCGTACCTATTGTCCGATTCCTTTGTTTCATCGTTTATGCACTTCTGCCAGAAAGACAGCCAATAAATTGCTGACACTTGTGAAACATTCACAACTCTTTCTAGCAACTCTAGAGAAAACGATTGCACATGAATGGCACTGTTACACAATTTGTGCAGTCATGTATTCGACATCTGACAGCAGAACCATCGGTTAAATAGAGCTAATCGCGAATCCATAACGCTTCAGTTGTTGTAAAGTACTGTAGTGAAAGGTTTCTTTGAGGTATTCATAGGTCGGTTATGCCTCGTTGCATATTCAACATGAACATTCCAGTCACAGGCAAGGCGCGTAGCAACTAATGACAAATTATGCTCATTCCATCACTCATTAATGATATTATAGCCTTTATATGTAAATGTGCACCAACTTAGTGCCCTATGTGTAGAGTGATCCTACCTAGATTCGGTTTACTAGGTCTATGGGAAACGCTAGAAGGGAAAATTGAGCTTGCTTTTCGAGACCCTTATATTCTAAGACCCCAAGAACTTATATTTCAGCAGACTAACGAAAAGTTCGTTTGTTGTAAAACTATGAGCCAGACCTTGTTTATCAGTTCATCTTCTCTCGAAAAGAATTTTCACTGCAAACTTCGAGTAAGTGCAAATATTTGTGAAGAATGTTTTCTTGGACGGTCAGTTCCAGTGTTTTGGAGATTCGTTTCGGGGTTGACCTTCTTATCAGAACTGCTGTGGTCCTAGATAGCGACGGCTGGTCACTCTTCTCAACGAAACTTTATTACTGCCTTCTTTTGAATTTGCTCGTTTCAAAAACCAATTTTTATAGTTGAATTCATCTAACCTGTTATAAAATCAAATGTTTCCCAAAGTCTCGAACGAGGAAACTGAAAACTGTTCTGTTAGCAACAACGGTCAATGATTGCTAATCATCGTCCCCAACAGTTTACTCTAATCATATCCATGCTTGTTATATATTGCGGCAATGATGCCTATTTAGAGATTCGTCGAGCACACGAATTACTAACTACGCTAATTACTGCATAAAGCATGCTATTCTTCTTTTGAGCTGGTACCCATACCCGCATCAGTGATCCATCTTACCCTGACATCCAACTCTATTCACTATTGAAGCCATCGTTCTCGAAATGCGGAGAGCTGTACTCACCGATAGTAGAAGTTTAATCGGTGTCCTTCATCAGTAAAAGAAAAAACAGAAAACGCTCTTGTTTTCACTTCTTGATTTCAATGTTTGTGTTGTTCCATAAGCACTTTTTATCGTTTAATATTGAGAGTCGCTTAGTACGTGTACACAAGCGTTGTCTGCCAAATATGTCGATAGACGTTTGAGTTTTCATTTTCATTGATTCGAATGTTTTCAGTACTTCCGCAACGACTGGAGTCAACGACTATCCCGACATCCTTGCACAGACGGAACACGGCTGTACAGTACTCATTGACGGAAACACTTTGAGAGAACTGTTGAGTACGCTGGAATCTCACGAAGGAAAATTGGACCTCATACAGAACATTATACGCCAGGTACAATCAGAACCATTTGAGAGCACCGAGTTTTGTTAGATTTAGTTTGATTTCTGTTGAAATCCTATTTACTATCATTTCAAGAGATGTGTCTGTGCTGACCATGAGAAAATGGAGAAAATTAAATCACGTCCACAATATAGTAGAAAGGTTTCTCTCGACATATAAAAAATCCACCTTATAGTTGACCACCTTGAAAGAACGATTATCTGCTGAAGAGCTATCGAAAGAGGAAAAAGAGGATATCTCGGAACAATACTTGAAGTCTGACCACTCCCAGCAGGTAAACATTCAAATAACATAACGTTTTCGAAACGTCAGTACGTGTGTAGACATGGTTTTCGTGGATCTCGTTCTTTCTATTATTCTTTCAGAGCACTAACACCTGTTTCCCACTACAGTGCCGTCTGCGTTTCAAAGGGCCAGTCGGCTTTTCAGTTCCTTATAAAAACAAAACCGTCGCTTTCTTTTATGGTCTTGTTACAAGCCACTGACGTAACCATTGAATACAGTAGGAAGCAGTGAACGCAACGAAATTCAATCTCATGTCCTGACTTTCAAATGCGAACTTGCCTTATTTTTCTCGGTACAAACTGATTTATGAAAATCATTGATGAATCGACGTTATCTATATAGTTGTGGGATAAGCTCTAGATTTCCTTGGTATCAGATTACCTTAATGACCTTTAACAGCTAGTTAATTGAAATGAGAATATTTTATTCTGAGAGATCAACGGAAAATCTTCTGACTTTGTGTGTCCTATTTGGAATAGAGCCGTACACGAGCATTTATATTTCAAAACAGAATCAGTTTGAAAGAGGTCGATTTGGGGTACGTGAGAACTATGAATCCATGTTGTACCTGATAGCTTTTCAATTCAATGTTCAATGATTCATTCACTGTTTTTTTCACGATTGGTACCCAACATGTGGTTATTCAGTTGTGTTATGTTTCAGAAAATGCAATCCGGAAGTTTCGATGATATTCTTCTGCGGCAGCAAATGTTGCTCCATCAACAAAACCAGCAGAGACTGCTGGCCATGATCTCTCAGCCCAACTTCCAGTTCCTTTTTCCCGGTTAGTGGACAGCATTCTCTAGAGCTACCGTTGTACGATCCACATCAGACCTACGTGAACTTATGCAGTATATTGTTGACTTTTAGTGATTGTTTCCAGAAAACCGATTTCACATTCAATCTGATAAATGGTGCCGTTATACGCATAGTTAACAACAGCGTACTGTACAAAATCCTTAAAATTGAATGATCACTTATCGAACAATCAGCTAAAGTTTTCAAGTTCATACTGTAGGGGTCCACGAGCGTGTGAAACAAAGTATGCATGAACAGACTATCATTCTCAATGAAAAATAGTCTGCGAGATGGCTTTGTGCGGGTCAGATGCGTTTTCCACAAAGCTGCATTGTGCTTGATGCAATATGCCAGATGCGCCTTTGTGTCGTTTTCCTCATTAAAGAGCCGGTTACATGTGTACCGCGAACAGGGACGCGCGAAATTCGCAGAAAGTGCGGGAGAATGGAATGTTACCGTACACTTTACCGACGAGTGGAACAATTATGATATCTTTAATTTTTATCATATTCTTTTTTTATATGTGCCGTTGCACATCTCCGGTAATAAGTATTATAATAGTATTATGCATTGCAGGTACAAACTACGACCACCTGCTCGGGAATGGACTGATGAATGCCGGTATGCCGCTTCTGCAGCAAAGTCTGGCCTCCACGATGCCCAGCCACCCGAAGCCCAAGGAAAGAGTACCCGACTGTCCTTTGAATCTCTCAAAGGTGAATAATATGAACAATCCTCACAGTTCAGACGAACACTCTTGTTGAGAAATCGATCTATTTCAACATTATTCAGATTAAGAATGAGGACCTAACAAAGCCCGATCCTATTATGCCGATGACAAACCAGTCTTATATCTCGAACGGGTTGATGAATCGCCTACCTGCCAACATCTCTCAGAATTTCGGATCCGAAAGTAAGTTGTTCACTGGATCACATGCCATATTTAGCAGAACCTTGAAACAATATAACTTTTAAATCGAGAAAATTTGAATGACTACAAGCAGGTCCCTTGCCATACAAACCAATAGATTCTTTGAGAATCAGAAAAAACTGTAAATATTTCCCACTGCAACAATGTTTTATACAGTACGCGACCAAAAGCCACTATCCGACTGTTTTATACTTCATAGAAGTCTTAAAAGCGGAACAAAAATGGAAGTCTTATAGAAGTCTTGCTGACATTCCTAGCTTGACAAGAGAAATAAACGCAACTTGAGAAGAAAACAAGCTACATTTTCTTACTGGCGATAACTCAGCAATACAATAAAGACGTTCCATGAAGTTCTGTCCTTCAGCGTCCGCCTTCACCAGTCATTCTCCGGATTCCTCTGGAAAGAGTACGCCGGGCAACACCTCACTGAACATGTGCGTGGAGACACAGAACGCCAGGGCTCAAACAAAGTCCCCGAACCACATCAAGAGACCGATGAACGCCTTCATGGTACGTCCAGATTTCTCACAACTTCAAAGTATTTCGAGGACGATTTACAGTCAATCAGAACATAACTTTCATGAATGAAAAAGTATAAAACCTTGTCAAAGCAGAACTATGTCAACATTTGGTGGTTTTTTTTAGGTTTATTCCAGCACAGATCTGTCGTTCCTTCAAACCACGACCAAGAATGTTTTTTTTTGCGAAAATCGTTTAAAAAGAGTATTTTTGCAGGTCTGGGCACGCGACGAGAGACGGAAAATTCTGAAGGCCTTCCCCGACATGCACAACAGCAACATCAGCAAAATTTTGGGTAAGGAATCGAATTATAGTCAATGTGTATACCGTAATATTGGAGGGTACCTTCTAAGAAATGATGTTTCTAAGAATCAAGTCTTTTTTGATGGGCTAAAAATTGAATATTTAATTTTCAGGTACTCGATGGAAGTCAATGAGCAACGGAGAAAAGCAACCGTACTACGAGGAGCAATCTCGCCTGAGCAAACTACACATGGAACAACACCCAGACTACCGCTACAGGTGATCATCACATTATCGAAAATACAGTCCCTCAAAAATTATTCTATGGGGTTTTCATATTTGGAGTATGCTTGACAGCTCGACACATCAACGTACAACATACGGTTCAATGCGAGCAACAGATCGTGCTTGTACTATTCTTCTGTTTCTTCCAACTTGAGGTACCCCTTCAAAGAATAAACACGGAATCTAATCTTGAAAATGTTCAACCTTATTCTATACTTAACAGGCCTCGCCCAAAGAGAACCTGTCTGGTGGATGGCAAAAAGGTCCGCATCAATGAGTACAAGTCCATGATGAAAACCAAGAAAGAAACTTCGTGGTCCGACGACCAGTCTATTTCACCCCCATCGCAGGTACCCTTCTACTAATATATATATGAACTTCGATTATAACATAACCTTTGGCGCTGTGATAAGTGGAAAGAATGTGTTCATTCTAGCTTTAGTTGGGGCATTCCTCTATAAAATACTAAAGTACTTTTCTCAATTCCAAGGAACTCCATGAGCAAACTAAAACCAAACACCACACTAACGTAAGAAATAACGGCCGCATAGTGTTATTTTTGCAGTTGGACTTCTCTTCGATGTCGGGAGCCACCTTACTAGCTGACTTGGCGCATCATCATCAAACCCACATGCTGCAGACCGCGGAATGAACGACACTTGGTCCACCGTCTTCCTATAATTAGTATTTATCTGTTCTAAACCTCGTCATTTTCATCGTCGGTGGTTTCAATCTCTATGAACCAGATCTGTTCTGAGTACTCACGTAGTCAGACAATGCGGATCCGGTGCTAGCTTGAGACACACATCATGTGTCATATATTTTATCGCCTTGCGCTTTCGAAGTGCATAATGGCAAACGACCGATTTTACTCATCAGGAGAGAAACAACTAGATCGTAACCAAAACGAACACCATATGAGCTAAACATGGGTTCAGCATAGTAATCTAGCAGCTCCGTGCAACGTTCACATATTTTGATCCTGGTTTTCGAGTGATGAGTTTATCGGCAGAATCTTTCCCACTGTATCTCATTTTTGGTTACCGTTCTTTATAGCGTACGAGACTTGATTGTTGATGTTTTCTTTGTACTGTACCGCATATCACTCTGATTATTATCAACATTTATCTCCTTCTATCTGTCGATTCTTACCGTAAACAGGACCAGTTTGTTTCTTACCTCACACATAACTAGTAATCAGTTTTCCCATATTTTATATCGTGTTTTTCTACAGCGAAGTATCCCTTCTGTGGAGTGATACTCGTTGTAG
Source organism: Litoditis marina (assembly GCA_964036275.1). Lineage (NCBI taxonomy): Eukaryota > Metazoa > Nematoda > Chromadorea > Rhabditida > Rhabditidae > Litoditis > Litoditis marina. The sequence continues at coordinate 13,028,631 of OZ038438.1, read as the reverse complement.
TCTAGCCAGCAGATTTGTGAGAATTAGTTCTTGCCAGATTCCTATTTATTCCACTAGTCCAAATGTATATCCGTCTGAGTTTGTTGAGAGCACTGAACGAGTGCCGGTGTATGTATCTACTGTTTATTTCCTTTTATTGTATTTTCCATAAATATAACAAATTTACAAAACAAGTACCTTTTCAATGAACAAAAACTCTACAAAACAAAACATACAAACGAGCGATTTGTTATCGTAGAAACCCTGGCGATTTCAGAAATGAAATTTCAGAAATAAGTTTTTGTGCAAATTGGTTGAAAACGCCAAACTTCAAACAACGTTGACAAACATTCTCATCAATTGTGCTTTTGCAAATATTTCCGACGGTGAATCAGATGTAAAAACTGAAAGTGTCCGAAGTTCGAAGAAAACCAACATTTAATACAATGTAGTAATACATGTAGTTTCAGAGGAACAGTCTAACATATTCGGGCATGATGTTAGCAGAAAGGGTTTTGTAGGAAGCGTACAGAACAGAGTGTTTAATCTAAATTCACCTAACACATAATTATCAAATTTAATTTTGATGTTTTTTATCTATCTTCTGGAAGAGTGGCTCAACGCAAACAACCGCACCAGTTGAAACGTTTTTTCACTTAGATTGGTTTCAGGCCACTTCTCAAGAAGCTTGCCAAATGACTCCGAAACAATTTGTATTATCTAATTCTCCAACCTTGAACACACAACAGCATTGCTGAGTGATAATACATAATATACTGTAGGAAGCAAAGCCTAATGGCCGGAATATGCGATTATTCAATAGGGAGAATGTGCGTTGCATGTTAATAATGGATGTATTCGGTCACGAAAACCTAACACGATTCATATTAATTTATAGTAATTTCACGGCAACTATTTAATCTGTCTGTCACTTCATTCATGACTTTACAAAACTCGAATCGCACATTTCTCAACATCAACGGTAGAAGGACTGAGGGTGTTTATAGGTGAGCTACATTGCCAGCTCATTAGGTCGGCCATATAGTTTCCTATCTTTCTCACATGGACCCTTGTAGTCATATTTCAATGAATTTCATAGGATTTTTATATTTACGTGTCGTTATAATGGAATGGAATAGCAGATATAATTCTATCAATGTTCAAACTTCAAAAAACGATTAGAAGGTGTAACTCCGAAAGTGTTAAACGGCGTTTGGAACAGCGTATCTCATAGCTGCACAACCGTCCTGTAAGTAAATTTATTTTGATTACTCTAAACCATGAAACCAACCCAGTATTTAAGAAAACTAGATAGAAGCATTTATTGCTTGTCGAACTGAAGCAAAATCACACTCGTCAAAATTGGAAGCATCAAACACATATGTCAGCTTGTGATAGCTGTAACTGTGAATCAATTACAATACCATTGAGAACAGTATAATATAATTCAAAATACTATGATACATACATAATGACACGATAGTGCACTTTTGAGTAATGGTAGGGGCGAACTGTAATGAAAGGGAGTGTTGGAGAGGCTGTTCTTTCGAGAAATAAAAGTAGGGCCATATTTATTTTACTATCAGGCGCCCATGAGATTAGTAACTCTGTGCAGAAGAGTGGATAATGTTATTATATTATCAAAAGTGAATTGTGCATGAAGTGAGAATGCTGAAAGTAATAAACAAAAGAGATCATTTGGCACCATTAAAACCAGATTAGAGCACAAACAATTGACAAGCCAGAGACTAATGAAGCAGCAGACGACGTTTGTTGGAAGGTCGCTTGCGTTTTGAGCCAATGCTCGTATCGGTACGGCTCCTCTTTCACGTCGGTGATGTTTTCGGGCAGCGTGTCAACTACATGGATCTTCCATCCCATGTTGTAGGAGGAGAAACTCTGCAAAACACGATAATTCAATCACACAGTGTACTGAATCCCTAACCATTACCTAGTTTTTCCGTTACTCACACTATAACAATCCGAGATCACACGAATAAGTTCTTATATCATATACAAATGTTATGAACGAACATTCTGTTATGAAGATACGGATTGATTTCAATAGGTTTTTGTTCGCGAGGCCCTACCGCTTGAGAATAAAATACATAAAATACAACCTCGCGGAAATAGAACAGCGCTAACTGGTTATAAACTTGTCTGTGAACAGAAAACATCACAAGTATTTGAGAATTGTATCTAGACAACAGGTTTGTGTTAGTAATGTGGTGTTTTATTAACGCGAGAATAAGAGCCGTTTGTTATCCTCTTCAAAAAACTGTTTTTGCGTTCGTCTTTTTATTTTTATACATTTCAGAATGAAGTAAATCTTAGCTTCTCTCCCTATACCAGACGTCAATCAACATAATCTCAAATTGAGTTCTTACCTGATAGTATACGGTGTCTGGGGTGGTGTGATCGGGAGTGAACTTGAACACCGACGGCGCTTTGTCCGCTTCGCACTTCAGCTGAAGATGACGACGGAACTCGGAGAAGGAGTCGTACGTTTCAGGATCCACATTGTCTGGAACAACGATCAGTAATTTCACAAACGACCAAATTAGAAGATGTTTCGAATGCGTTCGGATCAAACTACAAACAAAATAAAGTCGGAGAACAAGTCGAACTATCATGTGTTGTTTTGAGACACTCATTTTCCGACCGTATTCACAAATGCCTGAACCAGGAAGTGAGAGCTAAAATCTATGATCAAGGTGGTTTTATGGTCAATCTATGGTGCACAGACTTTCAGAATTGAATATCAAGAACTCACCGTCGTTTGACCAAACACACAATCTCCCCACTGAGCTTTCTGGATCGGGGTTGGAGAGAATATTTACCTGCTGAAAAAAATCAGCTCTTTATGCTTTGTTCGCAGTAAAATGGAAAATGTGTTTCAATTTCATTTGTAGTATACAAATCGCACAGCGGGAAACACAACATACAGTACATCTTCGCGTTTTCATGAACGACTACCGCTAGACCGTACGCAGCAACGAAAAACACCACTAATCTTTCATATGTATATATATGTTTCAATAACTCCTTCACTGATCTTTACGCAATTGGTTCGCGAATTTAGTGTTTTAGGCGAAGTCAGTTAAACTGGGTCAACCAACCTACTCAATTTAGGTGACACACAAACCTCTCTCTCATCTGTCGATAGTTTGCCATAACCACCGAACTGATCATCGCAAATGTAAAGTGGGTTGTAGAAGTCAGACGTGGACTGGTCATTACCACCTTCGACACTGCAATGAAGTTATGGTCGATATGGGAACATGTACCATTTTTTTAGAAATGTTTCTCAACCCTGTTTGCTAACCTTTTTGTATGAAAATGTTTGTATGTGACAGACGGTAAACTCACATGAACGTGTATGTGACTCCTCGCTTCAAGTACATATCAGCCAGCATTCCATTCACGTACCAAACATATTTGGCCGGCCGAGAACGTGTCATGAACTAGAATAATCGAAAAATTACAAATTTATACTGGAAGGACTCAACCATGGCAGTTTTTTTCTTGTTTTTTTCTTGTTCAGAAACTGCTACACTAATCATGTTCATTTTAGTGAAGAGAAAACATTATAATGTGTATTAATAACTGCATTGGAAAATCAACCTTGAATTTACCTGATAACCCTTCTTTCCGCCAGGAACTCCTAGTTGGAAAGTGAAATTTTTTCTGGCATCGGTTCCTAGTAGAGTGGCTACTTTCCAACCTTCGACAGTCGATATAGTGTCATCGAACTGAAATTAGAGCGGTACAAAATATATAAATAACGTTCACCTCTTGTCAAATATGAAAAACCTACCCAAAACATGGACAGGTCTGAACTCCATCCACTTCGCTAACTTTGCTAGCATATAACCCAAGGGAACGTATGCATCAAACATTGAGATACACAGTACCTTAGCCAAATTTATGATTCTTTTACTTCATATCGACAAACTAATTGATTAGACAAGGAAATGATTAATACGAAACCAAACAATGTGGTTGTGTTGTAAGGTAATCAACTCACTCTTTTCTGAAGTGGGACATAGGGAGGGATTTTGGAGGAAATGTTGGACACGGGAACGTGTCCGAAGTCAACTCGGAACTTATAACAGTAAATGGACAGCCAGTCTGCAAAACAACAACATTTCGTAGTCATTACTGTTTGATATACACAATAGTTCCGAGAACGGGACAAAAACTTTTGTCACCTTTTTTCAAGGCTGTGAAGTTTTAAGTAGCGGGCTCGATCGAACTACTTTCGCTACTAAACCTTATACAAAAGACAAAAGAAGACAACAATATGATTTTGAACGGGTGTACTTGTTTATTTGCGTTTCATGATTTTGAATATCCTACCGATATGCTCAATGTCGTAGTCTTCAGGCAGATCGAGAATAACATCCTGACCACCTCTGTACCGCTCGTTCATGGCTGTGATCCTGAAAATTAAACTGAAAAATAACCGTTTATTATTTCTCTCCTATCCTTTTCTCTTCTCGAAAGCTTAAAAACAGAAACAAAAATTGTGTTTCTCCTTGTTCTCGCCCACTCGTTTCATTTCCCTCTACTTCTCCTACATTTTGTTCATAATTCTTTTTCACTGGTCTTTCTTCAATATTCTCATCCTCTCGCCAGTACATAAATTTCTCTCTCTCTCCTCTCTCTCTCTCTCTCTCTCTCTCTCTCTCTCTCTCTCTCTCTCTCTCTCTCTCTCTCTCTCTCTCTTCTCTTTCTTCGCTCTCGCTCTCGCTCTCTCTCTCTCTCTCTCTGTCTAATTATTGATGAATACTCACAATAAATTAAAACATAATATTGATTGACATATGTTGTATAGGTCACTTCGCTTCAACCTGATTTTCACCCCTCCGATATTGAAAAGCATCTTCTAGAGAACAGTGAAAAACTAGTTGAGAGATCAACTCCTGGCAATCTTGCTTGCTGAACAAACTTCAATTTGTTTACATTATGAAAAATATAGCGAATTTTAGTGAAAGAAAGTAGGAACTAGCAGCAAAGCAACAATAAGAGAGTAGCCATTCCAGGAAGCAGATAAAGGAATGATTCGAGTGGGGGTGTAGTTATCAGAAGAAAAATGCACGTGAAACAGCGAACATTCGCTGAGCTGTGTCTGTTCTTTGCAATGAGCCAAGATCAGAGTACCTATGCTAGAAGATCCCGGCACCTCTATCCCATCCTGCGTCTCCTGAAACACACGCTATTTCTCTGCTCTTACATCCCGCCGGGATGTGAGAGACGAGAAATAGTGAGGCAGAGCGAGAGACGCAGGATGGGATGAAGAGGCCGGGATCTTCTAGCATACGTACTCAGAGTTGGGCGATCATTGAAAAGAAAACAAGAGACGAACCCGTCGCCCAGTTTGAAACCGAAAAGAGCTGTCTTTCCTCAAACGTTCCCCATTCACTAGCCGGAACCGAGAATCATTTTACTTGATTGAGTTATAAGAGTATAAGAGTAAGAGTTTCTAGTATGAGTGGTTCTTATATCAGAATAAAATAGAGACATGAAATAGAATAGAGTTGATGACAAATAGAGTCACGGGTGCGGGAAGACAGTATGACTCATGGTACGGACACTTTCAACTATCTTCAACGCGTAACGGAAAACCCACAACTAATACGAGTATGTCTCACGGGAGTCACTGTAGCATTTTGCATTTATGAGTATTTGTATGAAGTTTAACAATCCTATGTGCGGTAGAACGGTAATTTTCGCAAACAAATTTCATTAGATCTTCATGTTCATGTTTTGTTATGAGAGCAGAACATATACATGTAGATTTTGGCTACAAAGATTGGAAAAACCTGGTATATGACATATTTTTGGCAATTCATGTGAAACTTGGTCGACTGAAGAACGTTTCTCAGACAATGAAATGTCAAGGCTCTATCAGCTGAGTGTATCACGCCATACAGTGGAAAGCAGAATTGTTCAAAAGATGTTTGACCAACTGTTCAGGCAAATTTTCCAACGATCTCGCATCATTACTTCAAATGTGCTAATCTAACTGATTGTATTTGAAATGGTGAGTAAACATGGATGATCACAAACAACGAAACCAACAATCATTTGTTGTGGTGCTTTATTGACCAACAGCTGGTCACGAACCAGTTGTGGTGGGTTGAAGCAGAAACAACAAACTCTAAGTTTGATGAATACAAACTCCTGCATGACAATTCTTTTTGGAATAAAATCGAAATATATGTGTGAGCATACCGTTGGCTATTTCTTGAAATAAACGTGATAAATGATTGGTGCAGGAACACAAATATCAGTTCTACGAGTAAGTTGGTTTTACTAGTTTGCAGCGGAAGCGGAAATGATAATAAAATGAAATAAATAAATTAAATAACTATAATAACTCGGTGATAGTGGGCAAAGTGGTAGAACGGATTCATATTGCGGTGAAATCACAACGTTTGTTCTTGCTCATGGATGGACCCTCAATTGAACATCAAAAAAGGAGTCTGTTTAATCAAAGAGGGAACGGAACTAATCTATAAACTGTATAGTAATATTCTATTCGGAGTGGGGAGAAAACAAGGTACAATGTGTTTCACTGATACGCTCTCACACAACTCTAATCGCCTAGAACGATGATGGGAAACTCACGAGTCTGCGGTATCTCTTCCTCGAATGGGGACCTTTACTCCAGCATCGTTTGCCACGTTGGGGCCTCGACCAACGAAAAAGTATCCGTCTGCAAATTATTCTTAAGTTAGTTCTTCTCGTGGCTTTATTCATGTGTTTGTGATTTAGCTGTATAAACTGGACATTCGTGAGAAGTTATATACAAAATCTGATGGTAACACCGTGAGATACTTTGCACGTCAGTGCAATGAACAGAACCCAATGAAAAGCCTTCAGGATAGTTCACGAGTTGATCATGTGGTTCACACAATGACTTGAAATCCAGAAGAGAAACTCTGAATTTACGGTAAATTTGATTCATCTGCAGTTAATACATACCTGGAGCTTTGTCAGCATCGAAGGTGAATCCAAAGACTTTGATCGTTCGTTTGTCAACAACAAGAATTGGGCCAGATCCGACGTTGTATCTGAAGTGCCAATGAATGTTGTTCAGCTGGTGAAATCATGGATAAGTCAGTATTATCCAGTGTGCACATGTTATGAAGAAGTTGAAAATGCTCACCTACTACCCTTCAACTCGGTCGAAAGAAACTGTGGTTTTGGCAGAGAGAGCGTTTCCGGAATTAGAATGGAAGCGAAGTTGTGCTGGAAACATATTCAATTACTGATTTCGAAAATGTACAGCAAATTAAACGCGACAAAATGATCATTTTGTCCCACCTCGTATTTGTAGCAGAACAGAGAGAAACTGCGGAAGCTGCTCAGCTTGTGAAGTCCTGGGAGGGTGAGCACGACACGTTCCACATTCTCGTATGGACCCAGAGGAGTTATTCTGAAACATTATAACAGTTTCGAAGCTTTTGGCTATTGTTCAAGCTGTATACAACTGACACTTCGCCGAATCTGAGTCGTAGTTTGATCAGGCTTCGAGATGAAACTATGAACACAAATAATCTGCACAAGAAATACAGTTGCTATCTTCCTTAAGTGAAAAAATTCGTGTTTCAGAGAATTTGAGAAATAGAGAAAGAAACAACAGCATACTTATTGCAATGTCTTACCCGAATTCGAAAGATGGAATTTTCACTCCCTCGACAGTTGGCGCTTCTTTCTGATCCAGCCAGAAATAGAGATCTGAATAATGTATAGATCGATAAGCATCGATGTTGGACTGCTTCTTGCAGTTAACAGCTCAGTAGCACGAAAAATGTTTCAACAGCAAATGTCTAAAGTCTATTCTAGTACCAAGCCTCTAAGCGGTCATGTTGTAGGGAAATTCGATACGTATGTCCTCTGTGTTGTATTTTGCGAGTAAGACAAAAAGGCGTCAAGTGTTCTTCTTTGTTTTATTGGCCGCCTACCACCTGCGAGATAGTACAAGACAACAAACTTGACCTTACATCAAAAACGCGCCGAACCCGTTGTCACCTCGCTAGTCCTTGCAAGGGTGTACACAAACGGACCAAGCATCTGTCATCAATGGTCATGTCTATTATTGGAAGTGCCAAATTGTCTTTGTAGTTTAATCTCTATACAAGCCATAGTTCACATATTTCAACCGAAAAGCAGAGCATTAAACTACAAACACAGCGGTATAGGAATGGCTTTTTTCTGGGGAAAGTGATCGCAATATGGTCAGGGATCCTGGCCAACTCACCTGGGGCATTTCCATTGTAAGTAAAGTTAAGGATCTGTAGAGTGGTATCGTTGACCACATAGACTCTTCCTGAAACATCTCCGTCGGCCATATTTGGCAAGTCTCCAATGAAAACTCCGTACTCAGGGTCATAGGAATTGAGCTCCTGTGCACAAGCTATCGCTAACAAGCCAAGCCAAAGCGCAAATCGCAACAGCATTGTCCCTGAAATTACAACAATTAGGAAACGAAGAGAGTAGAGTGGAAAAATGATATGAGTTTTATAACCGATGACTAGAAAGTAGAATGAATAAAGGAAAGGAACGAGTGAGCAACAGAGCATGACGCCGGCGAAATGATCGAAATGGGGTAATTGATACGAAAGTTGGCTAAACGAAATCGTGTCATCGATTTATCGCATCGAAAACTGTTAAAAAAACTCGTAGAGATAAATGTAGAGTGGTACATTTCCATAAATGATTCTTTTGAGAAAAGTCATATACTCTAATTGAATGTGTTTTCTGGAGATCACTAAATCATCATAATCTCTATAGGTAACACGAACTCTATAGATGAAATGTGGAGTCAAATGAGTAGTGTTCAGCACAGAAGACTGACTGTTAGCTACGGGAGACTATGGCGGTTACTTAGAGAGAAGAGTGTCGAGGTCGCCTCGGGATTACTGTTTGGGATTGCGCCTGACAAAAGACTCATCGTCTTTTGATTGCTGGTCCCAGCCTTGATTATCCCATTGTGAGTGCGCGAAAAACAACATTCTCGTCGGTTCGAAAGATTGAATACATAAGTCCTAACATGGAGGCAACAGAAGCACAATCAAAAGCAGTGGTGGCGCAGTTCGAAAGTGACCTTGCAATAAGCAAGTATGCGTGAAGAGGAGCAGATAGTATCACCCCTCCATGAGTTGCTGTCCATTCTGGGCCCTTGACCGTTTGTGGCGCAATGTTGTGGGTGGACTGTTCTTAGCGCAGATGGGATTCTACTTGAGACTCACTTCATTAGAATAATTAGTGACGCGTAATCGCCTCAACTATGAATGATGCACATATGCTTGTCAGCAGCTCATGTATCAAAGGCCGACTCCACTCTGTCGCGAAATTCGTCACAAAGCGCGAGTAGCGTGAGAAAGACAACAGCCGGAATAATAAATCAACTTTACTAGTTGCGTTTCTAGTAGATTCACTGGCCGGAACGTGTGAAGCAGATTGCAATCAATAACGTGTAGTTGTCGGCAGCCGAGTCACTCACGTTTTACACAGCTTCGAAATCATCACAAGTTGCGTTAGTTACGTTTTCACACGTTCTACTTCATTCGCAACTAGTATACTTCGAGGATATGCAGTCGCAAAAGACCGCGTAAGACCTGTACTTTACCGCTTTTTCTCTTGAAAATTGATATATGGACACACCACAATCGCGAAACTTAAATACGAAGTTCACCCTTTCGAACTTGTATACAAGCAAACGTTGATAGTTATTATTGCTGATGGAAGTACAAATAGGAAACAAGAACATTGTTATATTTCTGAGTCAGAGAGTTCAAACGAAGAGTGAAGGAACGCCATGCGACCACAACACGTCCATCTAGCAGTTAATTCTGCCTTTGTTGTATGATTTCGGATGTCTTGCTAGCAATTCTCGAATACTATGAGTGTCACTTGAGTACGTACTGCATTAGTGACAATGCGCGGCGAACGCCCCGTGAAGCGACAATACAAATTGCTCCGGAATCAACAAATACTAGTTGCAAAACAAAGGTTCTGATTAAGTATATAGAAAACAAAAAGTCAGAGCAAGCAGTGTTGTTACAGGAACAGACGCGCAATGACATATAATTCAGGCAATTAGTGGAAACAGGTGAGCATGTCATTATTAAGACAATAGATCAGCCTAGACTGGCAACACAACATATCGCAGGTTATCCTCAATTACTTAGAGCGGTAATAGCCACCTCCTTGGTAAGGTGGCTCGAAGGAATAGGTAAAACGCCAGTGGGCGTGTTCCCGAAACTCACGTGTTCGCGACACTCTTCTCACTAGCACACGCGGAAAGAAATCTGGGGTTTGTGTATATTATGGCCCTAGAGAAAGACAAAGAGGTCAACAAATGTTGACAGATTAGATGAACCTGAGACAGAGCCAGGTGATCACCTGAAAAGCCTTTACCTATTAGCGGCAGGAATGGTCAAAGACGGGCAGGATGCTGCGTAATGGACGGACTATTGCCTGACGCTTTCATGGCACATGAGGGTCATCAGCAAACAAATGCACGTAAGGTTAGCCTCACCTACATCTATACAAACATTATTGGGTCAAATGTGGAAAAAATAATGGTTACCGAACACAAATGGTGAAGTTACGCATAATCCACATTTCGTAACCATAAAACATTATTAGACTCACAACAATGGGGTTGCATAATTTGAACATGTATTTTAGTGTTTAATTAAAACGTGATTAGACAATGTTGCTTCGGAAATATGTAACTCAACAGTATACAACTTGAATGCTACTAGTACCTCGATGTTTGAATCTTCCATCAAATAATAGCCGTAACCTGAGAACAACACATTAGGCACCCTTCTGTTTTTCCAAATGTTTGCTGCAAACGCTCATTACGAATCTACGTGTCTGAAGTGAGTTGAGAGAAGGAAGGAAAAACGAACGTCTAGATCAGGGTTCCGAAGAACAACGAATACACGCGGATCGGTGGTATCTTATCGTTTGAGATACTGCTGGGTAATCGGTCATATATTGTGTATAATTATATAAGAGATGGGTAACGTGATTAGATGAAATCTCATGCAAACCACTCAGTCACACTATGAGCAGAATGATTTGAATCAGTTTCAATATGCGAACGTTGAGAGAAGGAGAGAAAACGCAATTATCGTGCTGTGTTCCGAATGTTTTGATGAAAACGGTTCATTGAAGTTCTAACCATCATGCTATTCGAGGAGAGATCTGGTTCAAGCACGATCGCCAACCATTCAAAGAAGAAAGAAGCGGATCAATTAACCAGTTGAAATGCAACTTCATCAGATTCTTGGGGTATGATATATTCACATCAAACTTTTAGCGAACCAAAGTCATACCCCCTCGAAAACTGACTTTCCGACTTTTGGTTTTTTTTTCTCGAAGAACTTTTCCATATTCTGGGGAGATCGACATATTGAAACAAACACTTAGGTTTTAATCAGTTTGTTAGAGATATGAAACATAACCAACATTCTGATTTCAAAAAAATGGATATGCAAGAAGCTGTGCAAGGTTATTCAAAGATGCCAATCTACAAGCACGATTTCGCTACGTTGTGTGCAAAGGTAGAACGTTGCGATAAGGTTACAAAATTACCGGATGGGAGGAAAAATGAGTAAGCAGAAACCGTCGTTGAAATAATGTGTATTGCGATTTGCAGGATGGGTAATGAGATTTGGGGCTCTGTGTCAGTTTGGGGACTGTGGTATACCACCATTTAGCTGTCTTCGACACCATTCAGATCAGTAGAATACCTGTGACAATGAGATGTCGAGACAGCTGGTGGGGAGAAAGAAACTAGGCGCACCGGTCGAATGTCAATTATAATAGATCGCAAGCAGGAGCACTGTTGTGGGAACGGACGGTCTGAATGGATTCCAGGTATCCCGCTGTTTTAGCGCATGATACGCCATGATGGATGAACTCGCGCCATAAAAACAACTGGCCCTCAGAATGACCTTATGACTAATATAAACAAAAGCACTTCACACCTTGGTTGTCACAGGAGACTTGGCCTAAATATCAATACATGGACCAAAAAGTATATATGAAACACAACTTTTTCACCTTGCACAGTAGACATTCCCGTGTCTGTCTGCTCTTACTAATGCGAGGTTAGAGTTGACTGTATATCGGGAAAATATTGTGAACGATACAAAACGCAATTACGTAGCATTTTTACAAAATGTTGCACTTCTGTAGTAGTGCACGACAGATGTACTTTCATTAGTAGGAGATCACCGGGGCTAATACCCTGTTAAGGGATATGCGTTCCACCGCTTTCGATATTACATACCACTGATGATTAATACTGCGGTACCACATTGACGAAACATTTATCTTTAAATAATTTCAGTCAATCTAGTTTTGAATTCTTTGTTTCATTCTGGTGAAACTTGTAAATGGTTTAGATGGAGAGTATGGAATAAGAAGGACAAAAGTATGCGCAACAAGTTAACAATTATTGCTCGGTACAAATCAGTTGCGAATCTTCTGATAGTAATTGTTGCAATATGGCTGACGCCTATACTATTTCAAGACGAAAATCGTGTAATTGATGCCTTGATTAGTGAAACGTTGTGCGTCGTACATGTACCGGTCCATTTCTCATCGTAACCGGCTGAAAAGATAAAATCTAATTCCAACGAATGGATTTAAACAGGAAAATCCTCTTGTAAAAGCTGAATGACCAAATGAAGCCTGAGCTTCTAACGAAACTGACTGGTTTAAAGCATGTTGTTTTAAAAAAACAACACGTCCGCTACGTTTGTTATCCAAAAAAACATAGATGATTGGCACATATGAGTACTGTATACAAAGCCGTTCGTGAGAGTATGAGCAGTGCTAAAATGGACAAATAAAAAACCTGAGTGTCACGTATCCATGGATGGCTACTCATGTGACAATTTCTACTTGAGCTGCAGCTCTTGAGCGTAGGATTACCGAGAGGGCATATGGCTCATATCTCAATTGGAGACGTGCATTTATCAAGTAAGGCTGTCAAACCGTCATGAATCTGAATTTTCAATTAGATTATGCTAATTTGAAAAGATTTACTTATCTTTCATGACTGGTTCATGCGTAAACAGTGGAACTCATGGTGGAATTCTTAAGTAAAGAGTTGTATTAAAACTGAACAGATCGAGGAGAATGAAGTGGAGAAAGCATTAAATTGAACTCATGTGATATGTCTCCAGTTCAAAGTATGAAATTGACAGCCATTTTGGTCAAAGTACCATTTAGTGTGCTCAAATATCCGAATACGGTACGCGAGACTGAGCGTCAAGTGCGAATTCTCGCCGTTTAGTGACCACGCTTAGCTCACTATGTACACTCGTGAGTGGCTGTACACGGAAGACGAGAAGTGGAAAGAGAATACACTTACAAGAACAAACGCGAATCAGCGAAAATCAATTGGGGTCGCCGTAGGCCACGGAGCTAGATGACCAGCTGAAAGGAGAAGGAGACCGGAGAAGGGTGTAAGAGACAGGCAGTACTATGTTTGGATGATAGTTTTGAAGAACACTTCAATTTGAACACGTGTTTTTCTCTGCTCAGCTTGAGTGAGCGCGATGTGTAGAACTGCTCGTTGCAACTCCTCTCGGAATCATTTAACGGAAATAGAAATATACAAAAGAGTAAGTACCAATACAGTGGTGAATACCAGAACTTCTGAAACCAGGTTCTCTCAGTTATCCCCGTTTGTGAAAACAGAAAACATGTTAATTTTGGGTTTGTAGATAGAACAAAAGGAACCACATGTATAGAACAAGACGAGATGCTCAAGAGATGTACGCAAGATGAATTGAACAGTTGATGTGATTGTGATAGAAATGAACCAGAGAAATGCAGGTTCATCAATTTCAACCTATGTAAGTTGTCACGAAACGCTCAATCGTTTCGTCGGCGAAACAAATCCTAACCAAGGCCAAGCCGCATGACTCACAATCGTAAAAACCAAAAAGAGTAGTGATCAAACCTAACCAGAAGAGCAATCAATTCGATATCAGGTAATGTGTTCGAAGTGGATGTATAGTAACTTATTTTTCTCTGACTAGTTCTTAGTTTTGAGCAATGTACTGTTGCAGTACTATTGAACTATTGAAAATGGAGAGCATAACTTTAAACTTCTCGAATGAATAAAATGAATCATCATTTTCGACTCTGACTTCGGGATCGTCTTATTGAGTGAAATAGCAGTATTTGACTTTGATGCAATAACAGTATTTGGTTATTCTTATAGTTACCATATTCACTAGAGAAAATAATTGTCATGTTTGCTTCTCAATGAAATCTGAGTAGTGTTTAACTCTAAAAAGCCTATACCTTTTGTTGTAGTACAATTTGTGAAAGTGGAATGAATTTGTAAGAAAGAGCGCCAATTTGTGACTCCTTTGCTAAGAGTGAACGAAAACGATTCTCTCATGACCCCAATACACTTGCGATAGTGAAAGTCAGTCAAAAACCGTTAATAACAAAAAGTCGGAGGCGCAAGAAGTGACCAGCTGTGAATTTGATTCGAAGTTTCTCTCTCGTTACAACTACGTTGGATGATTAATCCCTCAATATAGAACACCCATTTTCAGTGTTGTGGGTTTGAGAATAAAGACTGATTATGGTCAAATGCGATGTAACGTAAATATTAATAATTTGAAATTTACACAAAACTCGCAATATTTGCGTTGAATACGGTAGAACTCACGAAACATTCAATTTTTAATTGCACAATCTGTGATGTTGCCTCACGTTTTGCGTGATCACACTTGGTGGCGACTATGCTGAATTTTACCCGAGAAAGGCGGAGAATGTTGTGGGTTGTAAAACGATATGCAAAAGGTGCGAGACTGAAGAGCTTCGGCCACCCAGAGTGAACAATGCAGCTGGTACGGATATTATAACAAACAGACAATACGCGCACCCGGGAGGTCTTGTTATTGCTCTGTAAAAGTAGAGACGAGGTGACCGACCAGTTGAAGACCCTGCTAGTTCCCGCTCGCTGGACGAGAGAACTAAATAGAGCAGAATTGCAAGAAGTTGGATGCAACGGATAACGTTGTTGATTTAATTGAGTATTCATGAGAACAACTAACTTCATTATGCCATCATTAAAGTAAGTATTATTGGATAAATCAAGTTTAGTAAACAAAAGTTATTGAGAAATATTAAATATCTATAAGTTATTAATATGATTAAGTGCAATATGTAAAATTGGGATAGGGATAGTATGTACTTTCTTAAAGTTAAAAAAAACATTAGGTCATGTTATTGATTAAGTAATCTAAACACCGTTTCGGCCTCTATGCTCTACATGTCACCCGAATTTCACCTATATATCTTTGAAATAAGTCATGATTCACTGAGTCGTCTACTTCTAAAGTAGAATGTGCAGGTGACAAAAAGATGATACGGCTCAGACTGCAATCGTGAAATATTTATTCTACATTGTGGCTAAATTATGCTTTTTAGAAACAATTGACAAAACCTGATCCACTCTACTGTCTGACAGTTTGATTGCGAGACGGTTCGCACATTTTACGTGGAAGAGGCTCTCGACGGGTCAATTCGCAAAGCGCGGCCCCTCAAGAGTTCCGAAAAGGGCACTAACCTCGGCGACAAACTTGGTATAAATTTGATGTACTGAGAAAACAATCTGATTTTTTGATTATGAGAAGAAATATTTACAAAAAATATTAAAAAATTTTGTAAAAATATGTATTGTTCCATGCATGTTAACGTCATGAGTTAAAGTTCAAAAAATAGTGAATTCGAGAAAGATGATAAAATATAATCCACATTTTTCATTTCATGTTCATTGAAAACATCCAGTAGTAAATGAAGGTAAGCCGGACTTCCATATTTTGACAAATGTATAGCAGGATTGCCTCTGCTCTGTAAGTTCAAATCTTCAAATCAATCATAGATTTTCTTTCAATTTATTTGAGGTCATTGGAAATACTGGAGAATGAATGGATGAGATAGGGACAATAAACCAGAGTTTGACCGATGTCGACCATTCAAACAAATCGCCGCGATCAGTGTTAATCTGTGTACCAATCGGGTAATGCTAGCCAGGGAATCAAAATCTCAGGTTAAGTCTGTTTGATTGAAAAAGTGGACGATCTCTTACATACACTCTCCTTTTGAATTTTGAAGCAAAAGCCTCTGTGATAGTTCTTTGGAGATTTCACAATGATAGAAGCGCATTTCCACAAGAGTTCCTATCAGTTTCCAAGATTGAACAGGATTATGGTAAATATTTCATATTTATTCCACTTAATTAAACGAAAATGACACGTTTGTTGCGAGATGCTCGGAGTAATCAACAATATTGTCCGCACCCTCCAATCTATGGTTTGTAGGTGCAGGTGACAGTCTGAAATTAATTTTCACAACCATTTTCTTTGTTAAATGTATAAAACTACCCGGTTCTCGATAACGAGTGGAACTCCAATAAACTGAAACAGAGTAGCTAGTTGAGTAGCTTCTGTTTCCGATCTTTAGCATCAACAACTTTACCAATTGTCACTTTTCACAAGCTGATTTTGCTAGAACTTTGTAAATATTTACAGTTTAGTGATATCCGAGACATTTGTGTTTCTAAAACAGAAAATAGGATAAATCAAGGATTCTTGAGCTATTATAATCAAATTCGGATCTTTTGGGGATTTTAGTTTCATTATATTGTAGAGTCCAGCTTCAATGGCTCGTTATTCCGCTTCGCTAAGACACACGTGAAAAAAAGTTACGGCAAACAAAAATTCGTTTCAAGGGATTTTGATTTTCATTAACTCATTTGTGAACATTTCTTTCTTATTTTTATGATAACAGTCACGTTCACTTTCAGAAAATCATCTGCAGCTTGTTTATTTTAATTGGCATAACTTACTGGAGTTCCCTTGAGATCGGGCGGAAGGCGCAAATGGTCATACGGCAAGTATAGGTGAGAGAATGAAATGGACTTGGTCGGGGAGAAGACTAAAAAATGTTCAGTTGATAATAATCAAACGAGAACATTGTTCACGGAGGAGGAAAATATCTGAATTCAGCAACGAAAACTCTCTTGGCGCCTGTTGTTTGAGATAGTTCCTGAAATACTACCTTACGAGAAAACAAAAGCTCGCAAAGACTTATGAGTGAATGTAGAGTTGAGTGAAAGAATAATCTAGTTCCTGACCTGAGAACCAGAATACGTCCCTCATATCCAGATGGCCTGGTATTCGAAGATACACAGTTTCACCGAAATAGTCTCGTAACGAATTACAGTCGAACATACCAAGCCTCCTGTAAGAGATTTCAATAATAATTGTTGCACTGCATACCTATTACTGAATTACTGAGTTTTATCTAGAACTTTCAATGGAATTTTTTCTGAAATGAATGCACCAAAGTGAGAAATAGTAAAAGTAGCATTCGATGGAGAACTTGTAGGGTTGTTAATCAATTCCAAAAAGCAAGTCAATTCCAATTCCAATTCTTTTCGGATTTTCAGAAACCACTCAATTCCAATTCCAATTCTTTCTAGATTTCAAAAACCAGTCAATTCCAATTCCAATTCTAATCAGTTTTTGGAAAATTAGAATTGTCAACTCCAATTCCTCTCAGGTTTTCAAAGCCGAGTCAATTCCAATTCCAATTCCAATCAATTCCAAAAAATCTCAAATTTACAATTCCAATTCCGAATCATTTTTCCGATTTCATGGCAGTTTTTTTTTCAAAACGCAGAGAAACAAACAAAAACTGTTAGTTTCTGTTAAATTGAACTTGATACATCAAAAACAATAGTAATTTAGTGAAAATTAAACCTGTATAAATTCCGAGAGAAAATCAAGTCAATTCCAATTCCAATTCCAGTTGTTCTGACATACGAAAGAATTGGAATTGCAATTCCAGATATATTTTGACATAGAAAAGAATTGGAATTGCAATTCCAAAATTATTTGACATTTAAAAGAATTGGAATTGCAATTCCAATTCTTTTTCACACACAAAAAGAATTGGAATTGCAATTCTTTTGGAAGATTATCTCAATTCTTTCAATTCTAATTCCAATTCCAATTCCAATTCTAACAACCCTAAGAACTTGTCATTTATTTTTGCCATAATTTTGTGGAATTGTACCTGTCATAAATGGGTATGATACTTCCGCCGACATTTGGGAGTATATCTCTTCCCATCATGAACCAAACGGCCTCCCCACCCGTTCGCAACGTAAAGTTGGAAATTTCTATACTCTTCATGTCATTGATCTGTAATTGAATGTCGATCGATGAGAAATGCTACTCGCTCTTGAAAACCTTGCCGAAATGTTGCTTCAAGGAATGTAAATTACAGAACGTTGAACGGAAAGAGATGCTGAAGATTCCATAAGATTTAGGAAGTATAACAACTGACCAGAATCTGTCCGGAACTGATATTGTACAGCCCATTTGGGGAAAGAGGCCGGATCTTGACCGGCGAAGGGACGATGAACGCAGGCCCATTGGGTATGAGGACAGACGCGATAGTCTCCTGAACAGTGGAACTAAATGCGTCAAGTCAACACCACTCCTGATCATCTCTAATTTTTTCTACAAGGGGTGCATTATCTCTTATACAGAACCAAGTGAACTTGTTGTTCTGTTTGTGAGACTTTATTATATAAGCTTATTTGAAAAAAAAACGTTCTATTCAAAAGTGTGTTATTGTTTGCCTTATCCCGCCCAAGACTTTGTGAGAAAAGAAAACCCGCACAAGACTTTGTGAGAATCTTTTTGTTTCACGTAAAAAAAATTTTTTACAATTTCGTAGCCCATCGAAAGTGAAGATGGATAACACAACTCACGTTTCGTTTATGATCTCGCAGTGAAACCCATTTCAAATCAGACATCCTCTTCTTCGCGGGTAAAGTTATAAGCAGAGGTTGAAAACCAGCATACCATTCTAGAGGCTGAGCTATCTGCAATACAGAAAGTGACTCAATCTACAGCAGAAATGAGCCCTGTTACACACTTCATCAACTTGCAACAGTATTCGTACCTCCGAACTTGGTTCTGGACTTCAATAGTAATATTGAAAGTAGTAATGAAGTAATTTATGAAACAACTTTCGTTCAGTGTACTTTGTTCGTTGTATGTTGACTGGTGATTCAAGTATTACTGTAAAAGACAAATCAGATAATAAAACATTGCAGTATGAAGATTTTTCTAATGTTCCTTTACGCATAACAAGACTATGGTTCGCAGTTCTTGCATATTTGCAATAGTAAGCTGATTGATTATATGCATACTTACCGAATAATCAATTCCATCGTATTCGGGTTGCTTCAATCTAATACTCGGGACTGTGGGTGCCGGCATGCGAAGTGTGGCCATTTCGTCGAGAATTGAGCTATAATGATGGTTTTTCGTTTTCATTTTGAATGTGTTTGGAACATGAAGTAAGTGAGTTCAACCTTCACTGTGTTCAACTCTACCTTCACTGTGTTCAACTCTAAAAAAATATTGTAGATAGTTTAAGGTACACTTTGAGTTCAAAATGAGCAATCTCCAAGTTCAATGAATGATCACACTCGGTTGTTTACTGCTACTATTCCATGAGCCCAGTTGGCGTACTCAGTGTCTACATTGAGCTTGCTTAGTTGTAATCCTTGAAGAGCACATGATTGTAGTTTTATAGAAAACCACAACTCACTTTGTCGCATTCCAAGCAGTGTCGGTATCATTGAGTGTGTTCGGAACACCTTCCCCCATCACATGAACAACTCCTCCCTCAACCAATAGGTATACGTGATATTTATGGAGAACACCAAATTTGTGAAAAAAAAACTATAAAAGCCTTATCTTATATACATTGAACGCAGAGTGTTTCTATGATATGAGTGAGGGTTGTACGGGTAACGCTAGAAAAAAAATTTCTACCCACATATGTAGTGCTAGTGAACTTGCAATGTACATGAACAATTAATTCACTTTCAGGAATAATGAGCTGAACTACCTTAACGAGTAGTTCGACAGGTTTTTGCGCCGGAACATATATAGGTGGCTTCTCGTCTCTCTGGATTTGAACAACTGAAAGAAAGATGAATGAGACTCAAAACGAAAACCTGCAATTAATATATGAGGGCCTGTATTGTACACACTGTTATTGGAAAATTGACGTACCGTTTCGTTTGAAACGCTTTTCCTTTTCTGAGACGTCATTTGAGACTGGAACGATTGGGGAAGTACCATTGAGAAGTACACTGGCATCGATGTTTTCACGAACCTTAGCCGGTACTGCCTAAAATAGAATGAGTTGATGAACAAGCACATTCACAACACAGAATCGGTTTTACTCAATGCATTCATTCAACACCAAGGGCAAAATTGAAACGCGGTCGTTTGTGCATCAAACATTCGACTAACTATCACCGTAAAGAGAGGAAGACAAGAATACAGTTCTCTTGAACTCTGTATGTCGGAACCGCGTGAAAATCCAAACATAAAGGTACGATAGTGACCAGGCTTCAGCCCCAAGTGTGCAAGAAATGGCGTTTTTGTATTGTATTTTTGTGACAACTATGCATGAACTGGGGGTGAAAGTATGAACATAGCCATGTAACGTATAGAACACTGATGTATACCGGTAGTTCCTCAAGAGCAAACACTGCGACATCAATGGGAGTTGGGTGGATATAGAACCCATTTATTGATGGAAATTGATCAACCATTGAGTTTTTCGTTGGCTTGTCTGGACCTAGCCAGAACGATACGTTTTCTGAAAAGACATATCGCGTATTCGAAACATGAACAGAGTTATAATAAAATTACTAATGAACTTGGAAATTTGCAAAACTATTACTTGTCAACATCTAGTTCAAGCATTTTATCGTTAGATTTCTCAAACCTGAAGCCGAGGCCTCAAGCCAACAACAACCATTACCAACATAATAAATAAGAATGCCTACCGGACAGTAACGACCCAGGTTGGAAGAAGAATTTGGAGACAATGAGATGTTTTTCATCGACAGCCCACAAAGCTCCAGACGGATGAAACTTCTTCTGGATGTTCAACTGAAAACACATAGGCTTCTAGCGAAGTAGTTTCAATCAGGCGTTTTCATGATATTCCCTTTTTTCGGCGGCAAATGCAAACTTGTAAACGGGGTCATGAACGATTTGAGGGGATGTTTGTTTGGCAGTCATGAGTCGAATAAGCCAATATTCCAAATGATGACACCATTTGGGATAATACGATACGTAAACAATGGTTCATCCCTTTCTGATTGGAAATTGTGAATTGAGTTTTTCAAAAGTGGAACAGTATACTTTCTTTGATCTATCTGTGACCATAGTAATTCGTATGGTTTTCTGAATGAATGCTTCTCAATAAAATACCATTAAAACAGATATTTGTTGAACGAAAAACAAACAGGGGTGGGTAAGATAAATAAACTAGAATAAAGATGATAATTTAACACGTTGATAACCAGATAAGTAACTACGAGCAATAGGTCTGACTTTAGATTAATTGCGTGTATTCGGCAACGAAAATTTAAAATATTTTGTCCCCTAGTGATTTAAAAAAAGGAAAAAAGAAGTATGTTTACCTCTTCTACAAAGCTTCCGCAGTACTTTCCGTAGTACGGTAGTTTGTCGGCCGATACTTTGACTTCGGCGGTTTTGGTGGGTCGATTGGCGCGAATCCACTCAAGTAATCGGCTTTCCTTCTCTTTTTTGGAATCCTCTTTTGTATCTTCTTTCACCAATGCGCTGCAATATCGACTACATGTACAATGCTCAATACTGCTTTTTCGTTTTTTTTTTGAAACTTTATAAGAAATAATATATTACACAATTTCATTATACTTTTCACTAAATAGTTGCCGCGATGCTGCGCGATAAATTGTAATTGTTAGTTATCATGTGAGTTCACTGGTTTGGAGCTGCTGAAAATAGTGATGAAATTAGTCTTGCTGTTAAAATTGTGCCGAAATTGTGAGATTGCTTACCCAATCGCAGGACCCAATGTTTCCGGATCAATTTCTTTCGAGATTATGGCTGCTTCCAGAATTTCGCGTTGCTCCTTTGGTAATCCGGCCAACAGCTGAAATGTTGAATCATGATCTATGAGGGAGACTGCAGAAGATCAGGTACTGCACTCTTTTACTATAAAAATACTCAATGTTGTTACAAACTAACTTTCAAGGAGTTTTTTCTTTCCTCGGAAAGACCGCTCGGTTCGCTGTCTTCCTTCTCTGGCTCCGGCTTAGCAAAAATGTTTTCGACTTTATCCACTTTTTCTTTTTCTTTTATAGAGGTGTTGATGGCAGTGGCAGCTGAAATATTTTTATGAGAAAAACAACTGATCTCAAGTACATGTGACTCACAATCACGTCACTAGAGGGAAAGTGTGCGTGAAGTGGTCTTTCTCACTTTGAATCTCCTAGTTTGTTAAGTTCATCTGAGTTTGTCTCATTTGTCAGTCGGTATACCTTGGTTGAGCAGTCTTTCCATCAGAGATCGTTGTGGTGCCCGAGCGGCGTTGACCGTGGGTGGCATGTCGTCGTTGGCGGCAGCGCTGGTCAGGGGCAGCCGACTGCCTCGCAGAGCATTCGCCATCACATCCAGAAGACTTCCTTGCTGAACAAGTGATTACAGAAAAACGTTCTAACAAAGTCGTCACTATGTATCGCCAGAATCGTTTGTTTCAGTGTAGACTAACTATCCATTGAAAAGTTATAGAAGCTGTCTTCTTTTTCTGTCATAGAACAAAGTGTAATTATCCACTGCAAAAAACCCATGACGCATTGTTTAGTTCAATTTACACTCTGCTCCAGAACGGAACTCGTTTTTTTACCAATGGACATCTCATACAGTTTCAAATGAACAGGTTAAATACGTTCTTGTTCTTGCTAATTACTTGGAAATTCCTCCTAACAAAATTTCACAGCTCAAATTGAGTTCTCTTTTCCAAATTCATAACTTTCTCTGTCTTGGTATTCTCAACAACCTCCGGGGAAGTGTGATCACATACCTGTCCAGACGGTCCTCCGACGTTGAGTAGATTTTTCGCCAGTTTAGATATCGTTTCCAAATTACCTGAGTTTGCCAGAAAAGATTCGACCGCGCTAGGATTGGTCTGAAATACGACTAAAAAAATATAAAATACCTCTCAAAATATCTTATAAAACTACTGAATTGGCTAACCATGTTTACCTGAACATTTGGTAGACTTTGTAGTGGGAGGCCTTGCGCCTGACTTTGAGAAAATATCGAGTTGACAATATTTGGAGTTTGGCCGTTGAGGGGAGAAGAAACCATTTGGGCCCTGTTCAATGCTTCCAGAGGTATACTGGGATCGATTCCTCAAAATGAAACCAATTCACAAGCGAAAAGGTCATTCGTTTGATACAGTAACAATGATGTATGAAGGTTGAAGTATTACAGTATACAATAAATAATGACCAATGTTTTGCTGAACCAAGTATTCAACAGTCTGTAGATGAGTTCTTCATTGAACTAGAGTAATGATTCCGAAAGAGATTATTAAAATTTTCTAAACACCTTTGAGTGAGAATGTGGTAGTTTGAAAGTGGATGACCATGTCAACTTCATTGTTTTGATTACCTGCAATGTTGCCAGCAGCAAACTGCACGGGTCCCCGTTGAGGTATGTAATGCGGTTGTCCATCCTCCCAAGTTCCAGCTTGGAGTGGGACACCGTTCGGGATACGAATATCGGCCAAACCTCGAGGTACACCCATTGCTTGTGATGTGGCCACCACCTCCAAATGAAATTATTTGTTCTTGGGTTTTTTGAATCGTAGATAGGATGATTGATAAAGTTCGCAGTCCTTTTTGCCATAATCAAATTTTTGAAAAAAATCTTCCATATCTGTATATTTTGTTTCTTCTAGGAGTGTTACTGTGTGCTAGATTTGACATATGATGTTAAAAACAGGATCATATCTATTGGAAAAGTGTTTAGGCCAGTTTATACTATTCACTTGGTGGGTGAGAACTAGAACAAAACTTGACTCATCCCCCGTTTGCTCACCTTTCTGATACCCGGTTGTTTATGTGGCATTACATTTGGTGCCGGCGGGTATATAATGTTTGACTTCGCTACCGCATTGGACGGCTTGTTTTTGTGCACCGACTGATATTTTCGTTTGAAATCGGCCGGCTCGGTGGCTATTCGGTTGCGGATTTGTGAACGGATTACTGGTCGGTGCGAGCGAGGACGAGGCCTACAAAACAGTTGACATGAATACTACTCGTGATGAATAGTATTGAAAGGCCATTGATGGAACACGAAATGAGCATCATGAAACAAAGCATGGAATCGTATTCAATATACTTCACCCACGAGAAGCAGCATGGTCGTCTCTTCTCGAAAAAACTTCATACAAATTAACTAGATCGCAACACACTCTCCAGTTTTCTCTTGATAACGCTCTTAATTTCGAACATATTATTGAAATTTTGGAGTCAATATGGTTAATTGCATTGTATTATGGTTACGCGTGATACACTAAGGTCAAGTGTTGCTTATGGCACTAATCGCGGCTTTTCAGACCGTAGTTTTATAACTCAGTAATCTATGTACTTTAAATTCAGGAGGGGGGGGGAGGGTAATTTTCACTCACGTGACAGGCTGATTGTTGTTCTTCGGTCTGGGTGGCATTTGATCTCCTGATGGGGGTCGCACAATAACATTTGTCTGCTGACCAGGCATACGTTTATGTTCGTTCCATGGACTTTTTTGTCGGTACGTCTGAATAGAACCCAAAAAATCAAAACACATTGGTGATGCGGGTGATAATCATGTGAAACTTCAAAAACCAGAAAATGTGCATCTCCATGAAGTTCAATCACGATTCAGATTGAATTTCTCACGTTTTATTGACGGAACATTTGACGTAAGTAAAAAAACGGACTTGGTTTCAAATATGGTGATGGTCTCTCTTTTTTCTCTCCCGTTGCGGTTTTGTGTTCTGCCAATTTTGGAAGACATTGTTGGTATAATAGCCAAATAGCAAGGAATCTCACCGAACTATCAGAAGAAGTCTTCGTTTTGGCTTCCCGCATCCTCATTTGATATTGTGACCATGGTATTATTGCTACTGGTCGTTCAACCTCGTGCGCGTAACACAGGCTCCACACTAAAATAATATTCTTCAAAATAGTATAGGGCTGTTCGTTTTAGTTTGATCGCAAAACAAGCTATAATAGTCACGAGATCAAGCTACGAACACAATTGTATAGGTGCAACCGTATGAGCCGGCTCTGGAAAGAACGAGTCCTATATCATGGAGAGATCACGTAATAGAAATGATCTAACCTGAGCACAATATGGTATTCTTTTCAGGTGTACAAGACAAAATCAACAATATATTCTCACATATCTTGAGTAAATATGAAGCTCTGAGTAGCTTCCAATCATAGAAAACAATTCTGGTCCCCTTGGCGCAGTGAGTTGAGAATTACTCAGTATGGTATATCATGCGCAATTAAGAATAGATGTGGTATGGTATGAATCGGATCAATCCAATGGCACAAGAAGATGCCTATTCGGAGTGTGGATTTTATCATCTTGCAAGTTGGTTCAAAGCAAAGTTCATCGAGCAATTGTGTCAGAATCTGAAGCTGTTTGATACGAATGGTTGGTATTGATAACAACTTACGTGCGAGTACTGCATGGATGGGCCTCATGTTGAATGGAGGCAAAATCGGGGTCAGCCCTTGAATAGGGTCGCCGCCGCCGCTGACCAAGCTGCCTAGTAACCGGAAAATAGCCATTCGCCGCCCCCCATTGACCTACGCTTTTTGAAATAAAAACACGCGAGAGCACGTGTGGCTCATTTGATATTTGAATAACAATCTCTGTTGTTTCATGTACATTTCCTTATCGAACAATGTCACGTTTCGAAAGAGGTAGTTACAATAGTGAGCTGAATCGGAAAAAGTACCTGCGCCCTGATGAGTTTGGGTACAATTTGTATGCGCTCGCAAACTTTTTGTGGGTGGTAATGTTTTATTCAGAGATAAGTTCGAGAAAACTTTAGACACTACAAATCAGGTTCAACTTCTGATATCAGTGTTGTATTTGCATTTATATCAATTAAATTGAAGGAAATGAGAGAAATAAACTTCAATATTTGTTTTTTTTGCCTGTAGATCATGGTCCAGTGTCTCTGTTTACTTTTCAACGAACAACATCATCATGTTTCTACAAAAATGTCTGCATCCCGCAATTGAGAAGAAAAATCTTACTTTTAACAGATTTATTCACTTCTAACCCACTTTTGTTCAACTTATTTACCACGGACTATTCTCAAGATCTTTCTTAACGGGAACGGAACGTATAGAAAGTGTGACGTGGTCATGTGCTGACGAGAGAGTGTGTAGATCAAAGACACGCAGACCAGCTGGTCGCTCACCAGACCTCGCTGTCCACAACGGGTGGACAACCTCTGAAACTTCTATCTCTAGTTGTTCTAGCACTACAACAATGTCTCAACGTCACCTCAGGTGCGATTGAATCAGTATCATTTTTCTGTACCGGATTCTTAGTATTTTGCCTTAGCTTTTAGATTTTCTGGCTTTTTCACCATGACGGGAAAATTCATAATGTCATAGTCCCAAAAACGATGAGAAAAGTCGTAAAATATTTAAAATGCTTCAATCTCCCACATCTCTCTGGGATTCAAGAAATCATGCTGCCATTAGCAAAGAAGATGTTCTGTCACCAAGAAAAAAGTAGAACATCTCGTGATTATTTAGCTATGCTCAACTTTCTATTTTTTTTCCATTACTCTGATTCAGCTCTTTGTTTTATTGGTCACGGAAAACAACATCCTCGACGATGGTAACCGAAGTCGTGTTTCTAGGTCTTTGCCCGCCTCGTTTTCATTGGAAATGTGGTACGTGACCCTGTTGATCCTCCAAGCGGCGCTCTTTTCAATCGTTTGCATTCTGTCTTTTCTCGCTGCCGGAGGGCATGGCAAATATCAAGAACAAGATTCCGAACAGAACAAAAAATGGCATAAAACAAACGGCGGGCCTCAGAGATCTCTTACAGTTCGGTGGATTATTCCACTGACAGCGACTAGAGGAACTGGCAAACGTTACAAGATGAAATCAACAAAAATCAATTCACAATTATTACACTGATCGTATCAGACGATTAAACAAACCATAAAAATAAAGGTTTGAAGCGAATGAACATTTAGATTTTAGGCGAAAACCGTGTTTGGTAGGTTCTGACACAGTTTCCACATCTTTCTGAACCTGAATTTGCAAAACATTAACTACTAAGGTTGACTGGGACAATGACATCAAAATTAAATACTCAAAATAGCATAAAAATATAAATATTCGTGACGATTCCGTCAAATTCGCGTTTTTCCCACAAATCATATGATTAACAAGAGCGAGAGAGTGAGACACAAATTATATGATCCACAAGAGTGATTAACAACAAGAGTTTCTTTAAGTTTTGTCCATACAATGTACCAGGAAGTATAATTTCAACTAGTAGGTATGAGTTTCAGGAGAAGTTACTCCAGTCTAAGTTATGCTAACGGTCCAAACATATCTAACTTGTTATCGTACCGTCAGATGTTCCGATCCAGTTCAAGTATATCTCAGTGTAATTGAATACAACTGTGTTGTTTATGACAGTATGTATCGTTATCTCAACTTCCTTGCCGATTAGACAAAACACTCTAAATTACAAACATTTATATCAATCTTTGTACTGTAATGTTATTCACTTTGTTTTCCGGATGTTTTTAGTATATTTATATGACTCAACAGTTTAGATTAGGTACTATCAATAAATGCTCTTGAACTGAAAACAATATTGGCCCTAACTGAGGTGCTAAACAGAATGTTAGTGTCATCCGATCATGAGGAACACATCGTTCATAAAAATGTGTGTCTTCTCCTGTTCCGCCAAGGAACATCCTAAAAAACATGAGAGAAACTAGCATTCGCCCTTAACAAGTTGGTTATAAGGGTGGTTACTGTAAATCCAATACAGTTCCGATACGAGAAAATGTCTTCAGGTATCTAATGTTTTCATGTTTTCGTATTACTACAGTTAACCTCAAGTGAGTCTGAAACTGCCAACACTTTCGGAACACTGAACCGATCGTTTGTGAGAACGGCATAGGTGTACTTGAACTGTATTCAATCCTCGAATTTGATTGGTGCCGAGCACTTGCAGTTGATACCGGTTTACTTTGGTTAAACATAGAACTCGATATATTTGTTCTTCACTTCTTCTTGACACACAGTGATTGACATTCAATACAGACTGAACAGTAAATAAAGCCAAGCCCACGCAGTTCGAATTACAAAGTGTACGTGACTACTGAGAACTCTATGTGAAAACAAAGTTGCCCAATACAAATACCGGTTTTCTAAAATTGTATGAGCATTCGCATGGCAAATATTGAGGGTTAGATTTGAGAAAATGGAAACGGATAAAGTTTATTGATACTTCTGGTAAAATAATGAAAATAATCTTTCGCGCTTCGCTATGAGCATTATATCCATTTTGTAATGATGTGCGGAATTGAGTGCGATTGAGATGAGTGGGTCTGGCGGAAAAGGTTTTATCATGATTTGAAAAAAAGAGCTTGAAATGCGTTTTCCAGGTGATCGCTGAAGTTCATCTACCGACCACGTTTGACAAGGATTCATCCCATTGTGTAAACTAGTCTCTGTCTCTCTCTCCAAACTCTATTTTCAGAAAACATCATCGGTATTTGCGGGTGTTACCATCGAGTACTGTTCACTAAGACAAGAGGAGCACCGGCAAATAGTAGTGGGCAGAGAAAAGAATTAACAAACAAGCTGCCAACAGAACACGTAGTTCACAGAGATCATCGACAAACCGAAACGCCAACGCATTTCGCAGAAGCATCGAGAAAAGAATGAAAATCTTGTTTATGTTTTGAACACCAGTAGGTTCCATTTACAGTTTTGCCCCATGACATTGTTCTCACCTGCATGTCCGGTTTTTCGTTCATGCAGTGTGTGAAAACAATAAGAAACCAAAGAGAAGCAAGTTTGGTCTGAGAACCTACAGATGCGTTGTATGCGAGAATGAAAACTGAAAAGGTGGAGCTATTACAAAAGAACAAGAAAAATGGTGCGGAACATCTATATTAAAGATCGAACGAACTGCGGATAATAACGCTGTAGACTGAAATCAATCAGCTTCTTCATTATTTTTATATTCTCATAGTTCACAAAAAACATGTGAAGTTTTGGCAAATTAAAATATTGTATTATACTTGATACATTCATTTCTTGAATTTCACTTTTACCCACTCCGCAGTTTTCTCCGGATTAGTTGATTTTATCTACAAACACACACGTAGTAACTCTTTCCCCTAGTTTAACTAGTGTTTGTTCAAAGATTCGTCCTGCAGGCGGTGTCTGGTCCTCTCAATCTCGCGCGCTCTCTAACTTTCTCTAGACGATCGCGGGTGGCGGTATAAAAGTGAGAACAGCGGCACCACGATCATCATACAGTCATGTTCTCAGCACTGTGCTTCGCTGCCATCGCAGTAACAGTTTTTGGGCAGCCAGGTTAGTTGTTCACCTTCTACTCCTATTCGAATCCTAAAGATAGTTGAATGTTCGCTAGTTTGTTTTCTCAAAAAGTTGCTAGAAAACTTTGTTTACAATGAAGTTTCAGGCCCAAAAATGATCGACGAAACCACTCGCTGGAGCGAATGCAAGGGCGTCAATCAATCTCTCTATGATTTCCAGGTAAAACAATACAACTACATTCACTAATCGATATTTTCAGAATAAGTTTGTAGTAACTGGAGTAACTGGGGTGTTAAGTTAATTAAAATTTATCCGTGTTCTAGATGGAAACTCTTCAAGGAGAATTCACTGATCTTTCGCAGTACCGCGGACAAGTGCTTCTCGTGGTCAATGTGGCTACTTTCTGTGGTTAGTTGAGTTTGCTGTCTGTATTTCAATATTTGCCGCATGCTTTTAAATAACTTTTTCTCTTGTTTATGAACAACTCACACATAAATATAGAAGATTATCATGAAAGAAACAGTTTTTTCGTAAGTTCGTTACGATCCATTTGATGCAGTCTCGTACATTTCACACTTTCACTTGGATAACTTTTTGGGTCATCGAAGATATTTTACACTCAGTCGAGTGTCAATCTCACAGGGTTTACGCGAAAGGTTGCAGACCGATATTGACTGAAACTGATGTATACTATAAGGGTGAAAATGTATGGTATTTCAGCTTACACCCAGCAGTACACTGATTTCAACCCCATGATCGAGAAAAACATGAATGGAGGATTCACAATGTTGGCCTTCCCATGCAACCAATTCTACTTGCAGGTAAATCATCGTACAATACTTGCATTTTTAGATTGTTCTGTTCCGGACATACGCGAATCAATCACTAGATTACATTGATTACAACCCATATATCTCACTCTGATCACAATTCACATACACCTTATAACCGCCATATCTCAGTCTCTTTCACGAGTTTTCTGTTGTTACAGGAGCCAGCTGAGAACCACGAGCTCCTCAACGGAATTACCTACGTTCGCCCCGGAAACGGATGGAAGCCCAACCAAAACCTTCACATCTACGGTAAAATTGACGTGAACGGAGAGAACCAGCACCCACTTTACGAGTTCCTCAAGGTGAGTGAGAGAATACACTAGTCACAACAACGAGCTTTTTCTCGTGATCGAGCCAGCAATTTGAGGCACAATGACCTTCGTTGAGGTAAATGTCAAGCAGTATTGCATAAGCATCTCTCGCAAACTGGTTCTATGAAAGAAACACATACATGCTGAGGTTAGGGAGGTCAGGTGAGGGAGTAAACTCACACGCATGACAGCTACTGTTAGCATCGAAATCGAGAACATAGAAATGTGAATTTTCGAGACAATTGTCAATTACGCGGAACCTTTCAACGCTGAAAAGGTTGAATGCACACATACTATTTGCGATTTGCAAGAATACCTTGTATTGTACAATAGGAGATAACACTTTTTACGTATGTACACCCTGTGATAACCTCTATGATTTGAAGTGACATATTAAAATTTGTAGGAAAGCTGCCCACAAACCGTCGAAACTTTGGGAAAACGAGAGGAGCTCATGTACAACCCCATCAAGACCAGTGACATTACCTGGAACTTTGAGAAATTCCTCATCGACAGACAGGTTGGTCAAAGAGGCTTTGACGTTCACAGAATTGCCATTGTACACGATAGGGGAGAATATAATGGTTTACTCGCGACTCTTTGTCATTTCCAAAATATTCCATAAGAAAGTTCATGAGAAAGTCCAAACACCAAAAAACCTTTCAACATGGTGAACCACCACAAACATGTTGAAGCTTCAGAACTCTGTGCGGGTCTCTCCACCTTTCTAGGACGAAGTATTCTGAATACATCATTAAATCTTCCATTATTCAAGGGACGTCCTCGTTTCCGTTTCCACCCTACCGCCTGGAGCCACGGAGAGGTGGTGCAGCCATTCGTCGACCAACTCCTCAATGAATCCGCATAGATCATCCATCTCCACATGAAACACTATTGTACAAATAGAGAAACCGTCTAGAATAACCCTCACTATTTTCGTTCTCGCCTTTTGTGTATTATAACTGTGTTCAGTTGAACCAAAATGTGTGAAATAGTGCATTCATTCCTTGTCCTTAATTCCACTGTGCTTTTCTCCTGAAATGATTATAGGTTGTCCGGGTCGTGCTAGTTTAATAAGTGTTACTGTTCTATGTGATTGTATTATATCAGTATATACGAACACATTGTACGTAAATGAATAATTTGCAGCTATTTCTGTTAATCATAGTCAACTACCAAAACATTGCACCAGATAAATGAATATATAAAAACAATTACCTAGAAGAATGGAGCAGTTTCTGATAGCCACAAAACGTGTTCAACCTCGCAAAGCAATACTCGAATGAATCTAAATCTCATGAGTAACCTCAGGCGCGGTAGCGATCCCTCAGAAATCTCATGAGATACGTCATGAGCAATACCTCACGAACTTCTCATGAGATTCTATTGATTACTATGCTTCAACATTGGATGTTCACAAGAGGCTCATGAGGTGTTCATGAGATTGCCATGAGAAACTCATATAAACTTCTCATGAGGTTGGACGGTTTGCTACGAGGCCAGATATTTTGTCACAAGAACATCACGTGAATGCGACGGTACACAAACAGCAAAACACTAAATAGAAACAACACAGCTAGTTGGAATGTCATATCATCTGTCTCAATCCACGTCTTACGCACACCTCTCTCATACGATCTGATTCCTTCACAAAAGAAACGAATAGTTTCAATAATACAACATAGTTTGAATTTTGTTCGTGTTGTCGTAAATCAATTGAAACGCTTCACTATGTTCATCGACGATCTCTCAACACGTCATTTTATAAGAAAACAAAGTAAACATATTTGTCTCCGACACGAAAACATATTGTGTCAATGACGTGTTTTCCTATTCTATATTGAGAGTAATTAATACTCGCATGAGAGTTGGTAGTGGAAGCAGATAAGATTCACGATTAATTGTAGTTTAGCACCGAAATCATAAGAAAAAAAATGAACCAAGTTTGTCTGAGCTGAATGACTATACGTGACTGTTTAAAATTTGTTCAGATATATTATCACTTCGCTCACATAAACAACACTTTTGAGCTTTCCGAATATAAATTGAATGCGGTAAAACATAAGAGAAACGACACAAGTAGTTGAAAATGGTTCATTCATTTGCTAACATGTCTAAATGCATTATGGCAAGACCGGTATTGTGAATTGAGGCTATAACTATATACAACTTTCGAGGGAAAGAAAAACTAGTAATTATGCTGCCACCATACCCAGTTGTGATCGAACACTAAACAATCATCTAGGCAATTCTAGTAGAACAAAGAAAAAGGCACATTTTGTAAGGCAAGAATCTGTGAATAATACAAAATGGTACAACTCTTTACCTCAAAACAAGCAAAAAATGAGTTCCTACTGTTATCTATAGCACATGCAATTGATTGAACACTGCCATTGTGGAAACTCCAAGAAGTATCATGAAGAGTTGCTTCGCATTTTGCCTGTAATGATTTCATCAAAAATTGTGATTAAACGGAAACTTGGTGATTTTGACACATTGGTGGTTCAGTTGTAGTAAATGAAACGTGATTCTATTTCTCGATTGGGGGTCACTCTTTTGAACAGGTTTTTTGAACCGACGCTGTTTCGGTATAATCTACAAAAACTACTACGCTCTGTACGATCATTAAATTAACGAAGTTCGTTTACTCTTGACCATACGCTGCGCACAACGGTTTGATGAATCCCATACCTACCTGCTGTCGGTTTCCTGGTTGATTTCTGGCAGAATCTGTGCCAAGGCGATGTTGATAAATCCTCCAGCGGTGAAGGGAAGTATCCAGCTAGCAGCCGTCAACGATTCTGCGTCTCTCATGCATAGAGCGCAGCAGGCCCCAAGAACACCTCCTACCGCAGTCAACAACTGAAAGGATATTAGTTCTAGAGAACGCCAAATAGCTTGTAGTCTGATCGGTTTGTGAAAGTTTACTTACAAACAGCTTCGCAATAGAACATGATATGAACTATGTGAGTGTTAGTAGCTAGTGTTCCCACAATAACATTTATTCGAATAAGTAGAGTGAAAAACCCTGCTAAATAATAAATACCCGAGAAACGTGACTGTTAAGGTTCAATACATACAACATGAGATAGTAGTTAATCGGATACATACCTGTGCTCTCACAGCTTCTGAACGATTGTAATCGGCGCGAAGCAGGATGGCAAAATCGCTCACTTCGTGCGGAATTTCGTGCACCAAAATAGCGAACGTCGTCATAAGGCCGAACTGAATAAAGTTCATACATTCGATAGATAATGTGTACATTGATTTTTTAGAATGTTAGTTGAATAGGTTAATTTTTATCGTAGAGAGGTTAACGAGAGACATGCAAGCTTTATAATCTGGTGTATCGTATTTTATTTGTTCTAAGCAATATGATTGCAATAATACTCACTCTTGGTGACACGATGAAGCTGGCACCAACAGCTAATCCATGGGTGAAATTGTCGACCAAATTAGCCGCTAGGTTCATGACGGCACAGATCTGAAAAACTATTGTGAACTGTGTTTTTCTTCTCTTTTTCTGAGCATTTTTTGGCCCATGATGAAATTACTGGAAATTCTACCTTCAAGGTATACGATCGTCGAATCACTATTCTGACCAACTGCTATGATAACACATAGGGAGATAGGCAGTTGCCAAATATTAGTTCTGGTTTTATTTCAACAAATACAGCGCAAAACGACGAAGTACGCCGTATAGATTTAGATTGACTTTGGAAAGGGCAAACCCTATAGCAGTGTTAATGTGTCAGGCCCACCTTGTGCTGACTTTCTTCTGTAGAGGCGCAGAGCTTCTCAACGATGAAGCAAAGTAGAAGTCCAGCCACTGTCCACACTCCCACGCTGTCACTGTTCACTGAAAAAGGAAGAATGCTTTCCTAACTAGAGACACTCATAAATTATAAAATATAATATATATACAAAACATATATACAACTTTTTTTGCGATTTTTCTCTAACGCTGACAGCTCAAAACCCCTCACAGGGTTAAGAAATACAGTGAGTGCCAAAAATTACTTCTCTAGTAAAAAAATTATTTTTTCTTCTTAGTCAATCTATGTCGACGGCTAGTCAACTACATTATCTCGTGACACGTGTACAATTCATTGGAGAACAACAACATACAATTATGATGAGCATTATTGCGAGTCTTTCTTTCAGTTTGAATATCTTACCTTGATAGCTGTTCCAGGTTTCTGGCAGTAGGTGCAAGAACACGTCTCCGAGTAAGCTTCCAACGGCGAATGAAAGCAGCAGATTCAGAGACCGCTTTCCTTCTGAAGCTAACCAATGAGCATAGATACAAAAAGCGTGACAGGTTTTCGACAAAAAATCCTGAATGTGTAGTTTTAGATCTTTTTAGATATTTTCGAGCAGCATTGGTCGTTGCCACGTTGTTCAAGTTTGAACGTCGGAAAAGAACAACTTAGAACCAACCATGTATATCCTCATGAAGTATCTGAAAAGAAACATTAGTCCATGTAATGTGCTACCTTCAGTCCTTAGGTATTGCGAAGCGTTTTCTGGTAGTAGAAAAGCGGGGATCACTCCGCAGCTGACCACCAATGAACATCCCAACATTGTCCATAGCCAAGTATGGAGGTTGACTTTGGTCACCGGCTCTGCTCGACTCAGAACTCGGGCAATTTCGGCCGCCTCTCTTCGAAGCTCCTCTTCTTTACTAAAAATTAGCGAAACATCAACCGAGAGCAGTGAATACATGGGGAAACCATTGATAGACCAACGCACGTTATGTTCCATGCCAATAACTTGTTTCATTTCCCTGTTCACGTATATTTCGGTATAGTTTTAGCATGGAAATGTTGTTTCTAACCATGCAGTTGGTTATGTAATTTTGACAGTTTTGACTTTGCGACGAATTCGCTTCTACGGACCATCTGCGATTTAAGCAATTTGGATTAGAGTTCGGGCAAAAAATGTGGGCAATTTGGATTTGAGAATTAACAAGGAAGGGGGAAATGCGCAAGCATTTTTCGCAAAACTCACACTATCGACTTTGCTTTCAGAGGTGCGATGAATTCCCTTCCTGAAGGGTCTACCAACGAATCCGGCCTTCCCACGTAATTCTCTTTCAACAAAGTGTCCTCAAGATGGTCTCGCAGAACATGACCACTCAAGTCTGGCCCAGCAGCCGGATGATTGTTGCCTGAATACATGTTTCTTTCATGTATGTGAACAAAAATGAGTTTCCATCTAAAACACATCTGAAATCTCGAACCATGACTCAAACCCAGCAAAATAAACACGAACACTGATCACAATATCAGATTCGCCTAATTTTCCAAACGATTCTTTTTTTTTCGAGAACCCTAGTATACTTCGTGATGTGAACTATCACTGAAAAATGAAATGCAGTTTATGAACCTTCGTCTTAGCCTGAACTCCCGGAAACCACTTGAGTTCTGGTTTTCATGCAATTCATGTCGCTTCTATTGAAAAACTTATAACGTCAGATATGTGCTTGCCAGTTTTTCACCCGAGTAGCATATGCTGAACCTTATTACTTGAAGGGATCAAAATAATTTCGAAGAATTTCTTATAGTGGCCACTATTAGGTGATATGGCGTTCAACTGTATGAACTTTTATTGAGGTGAAATGACGAAAACAACTCCATCTAAGGACTGTATATATGGGTCATTTATGATCGCAATACACCGGGGAATGGCCGTATTTCTCTCAATACTCTACTGCTGGGTTAAAATCTATAGTTACGGCGCTTGTGCGCTTGGAAGATCGTAAACTCAGATAACAGCTCAAAATGATATCGTAGAAATACAATTCGTGGAAGTCAACTTAGTATAAAACTAATTGACATATTTGGAACACCATTCAGGTGTAGGTTGTGTCACAAAATTATTAAGCTGTGCGAAAAAGTAACTTGGGAGCCAAAAACGAGATATATTTCAAATGTCTGTAATGTAATTTAATATCTATAGCGAGCTGCGTATTTTGAATGTGAGTCAAGTTTAGATTACATGCGGGTATGAATCGTATAGGGCGAACAATTTCAATTCTGTATTAAAATCCTAAATTATATAGAAAGATGGCGCTATTACGAACATAGAAAGTAAAAACGAACCGGGTTCCACAAAGAGTTGGGAATTGGCGACAGCAAGAACTGCTGGTAAAAGCAGCCACCACATGGAGTCCTAAAATGATAAGACAAATTACATCAGAAGGTGGAACAATCAAGTGATGAGCGAACTACAAACACATTTCTAGTAACGAATGATAGAAGAATGAGACTGCACATATGATCAGATTCCTCTAGCAGTGGAACAAAAAGAGATGTATGCTCATGAAAGATGCATTCGTGTTCAGTCTCTCTGTAGTTAGCATACGAGCCCACATGTTAGAAGACAACGTGTTGAATCATGTTAAGACGAGTAAGAACGTATAGTCACAACTGTGGGATAGGAAACAAAAACGCAGAGACATGGAAACATATAGAGAATTCAAGAAGTCTAGGTTACTTCAAAAAAATTAACTACTCAAAAAATTAGGACGATGAATTTGTTGGAATAAACGATATTCGTTATATCAATGAACAGGTTTATTAAATATTTTATATTTTGTCAATAGTTCCTCCATTCCATATATGTACGCTCAGCTGGATGCATTACTGTTATACAATGATGACATTTCATTCAAGGAAACAATATTGACTTCTGAAATATAGCCAATGAAGTGTACAGCATCGAAACGACCAAAGCATAATGCGTGACATCTGAACGAACACCTCGATAAGGAAAAAGTATGAAAATACTGTGATATTTGTATTGTTATAATAAGAAAGATGGAATGTTCTGGTATAGCGATCGGGAGAACCAGTCACAGCAGCTAGCACCTCGCGTGTGTAACCCGTCACTAGCAGGTTCAACTACTGCCAACAGAAAAAAAAACAATGGCTAGATGTTGACTGAGGCAAGGGCCTTGAGAAAATGAGACAAAACAATATGTTGACAAACTTAGTTGTTCTCCGTATTCCTCGAAGAAATCGACTAACATAATCATTACGTATCAAATAAAAAGGAGGGCAAAGAGAGCAATCCTTACAAAGATATGAAAACTGTTAAGTAGCACTGCATACTTTGTGATATTCTGGTATAGGAGCTTACTTCTAGAACACGAAGAAAAAAAACCAATTTCCGTTGATTCGGAAAAGACGTTTTATAAATTAAGTTATACATCTCATTGAAAATAAGACATGTTGATGTAACTGTAAAGGGTTTAAGAAAGTGGTAAATGAGAGGAGCAGCTGAACCGGAACAGTGCTAACAAGTGCAAATAGTGCATGTTGGCGTCAGTGAGCAAACAAATAAACATTCTATGGCAAAACAAAGTTTCCAACTTGCCTGGTTTACACTGGTAGAGAAAACAGAATTACATTCTTATTTCTGATATATGTTTCCGAGTGGTATGTGAACAGGTTCTAAGAGAACGCAACGCGTCCGACTTGCAACGCGGCTGCTGCGAAGTGTGAGGTCATTCATATGGTTTGTATACGTAATTAGAAGATGCCCCACCAAGTGGTGCATACATAAGGTCCTCTGGGCATTGTGCATTCGCACCTCATCCCCATTCTGTCCCATGTATTTTCCGATAATTTCAGTTCACCTAGGACATCAAATTGGAGGTTTGAACGTAGTGTTCCTAAAAGAAATTATTTTATTTCAAGATTAACTGTATATCCTGTTTTTCAAAGAAATTGTTAAGAACATTGTCAGGGGCTAGTTGAAGAATGACGGATATGGGTTCGAATCTCAAGTGTGACCACATTAGATTGCCAATCAGATAGTAATATTTCTTCTCTTACCGAGAGAAATGAAATTAAAAAAAAACTTTGCACTTCATTGAAACAGTGTTCGTAGTAGTGTGGGTTTTCCGAAGATATACTCTGGCTAGGGCAAACTGAGGTAAATAGAGGGAGTAACATTATCTTTACACGAGATTATTTTGCAAAACAATCTGAGCTAAATGAACACTTTGGATAAGTGGAATCTCACTCATGTACTCTCATGCCAACAAAAACCTTGACTGGATTGAAAAACGTAACATTTCGATGCTGAGTTACGCAGAGAGAAATAAGAAAATAATTATTCAATCATACCAATAGTATTCAGTACCATATTATGCTTTCCGTTGAAACGCGTAGCTGTCAGAAAGTCTGTATTGTTTATGAATGAGGACATTGCATAAACATAGTTGGTGGGTGGCAATGCGAACGTTAACATGTTTGCTTTTGAGCAAACTGACGATAATTTGCTTTAAAACTTTGTTTGTTCAGTTCAAAAGATTATGCCTATGGTAGAAGCCTTGTGGTTGCTGGCAATGGTATCCAATTTTCTAAATTAGTATTTGAGTTCCGTGCCAACAAATAGGGTTAGCTCACAACTCAGAATGAATCGCGAAAGACAAAGACATATTCGTGATTGAGTGTCGTAAACTGGTCTCGATTCTCCCGTTTGTCGTATCGTATGTAGTCAGCTGTTGCTAAACAAATACACTTCTAGTATTGTTTCCGAATATTCTCTTGGGATGGGAAATAGCTCAGAGTAGTTCGTTTCAAACGCTTGTGGTATGAAATGTATGCAATCGGCTAATTTACAGACTCGTTACAAATTTTGATCTGTAAGATGATTTTATATAGCCTAATGAAAAAGATAAAAACTCTTTTGATAGGTAGTCATCGCAAATTTAACATGTGCATGGTTATAGTCCACAAAGGTCTGACAAGAACTATACTACCTGGTTTGAATTGAGTCATTGGACTGTTTTTCTCTTAATCGTTGAATGTTATTGTTGGACTGGTAACTCACCTCTACATTAGGAACATGAAATAGGATGTTTAGTTTCACATTTGTTAAAACAGTAAAGTGGTACAGTAACTGTTTGTTGCCGCGAAACTGCGTGGCATTGACTAAAACAAGAAAACTTGACGAAAAACGGTTTTTTGCGAACGTCTGGTAATTCAAGGTTCTAATGGGCAATCGCGTTGTAATCGTTTGTTGTTTTGTTCTTGAACAGTTTATTGCAAAACTTTATTGCCATCTTGTTCAACTGTACAAACAGTATCAATTGTTACAACCAGTATAAGTCGAAGTTGCCCACGAATTTGGGAACCCAGGGTACATTGTGAATCACACGATATGAACAGAACACTAAACATTTTCAGAAGCAGAAGTGTAAAGAGTATATTTTTAGATGAGGGATTTCTGGAAAAAGCCAAATTGAACGAATACTGCAGCTAGGCTACACAAAGTTTGATTATAAATATATTTCAGGTGCTCTGGACTGAAGGACTTCGGTTAGCGAAGGATGTACCAGTGTCTGAAAAATTGACCATTCAGAAACTATTTATTGGAAATATTTGTGTTGTTTACGCAAATAATGACTAGGAGGCACATTGTACAACAGGAGGCACATTGTACAAGATTTGTTGACTAGGAGGCACATTGTACAAGATTTGTTGACTAGGAGGCACATTGTACAAGTCATTATTTTTTATATGGAAAAGAACTAATAGGTAAAGTTCTCGTTGCTTCCAAAGATGCGTTAGAAGCGTGCCAATGAAACTTGGCATAAGTAATTATCAGCAAAGGCATGTTTCTGATAATGTGTTTACTCCAATGTTGCTTTCTACGAGGGTGAACACCTGGTAATGAAAGCATTTCGGAACTGTAAAAGTGAAAAACAACCTGGAAGTTTCAATGGCTTCTCATTGAGAGCAGAAGAACTATTTTTTCTATTTCTACTACTATGGACTAAAATAGAGTTTATAAATGCTTATTTACCTCTGAGTGTTTTGCGGTGCTCCGTCCAGTCCAAGCTGTCTCTCTCATCTGGTGAGACGACTCCTTCACTACTATTCGACAACCATTCTCCGGATGAATCCACGGAGCTATACGGACGAATCTGGAAATGGAAGCTGTTTTTTCGATAACAGTCGAGAGAGAAGTTCAGATTCGGTCTTGTTGTCGTGTATACAATTATCGATTGAAGTGTATGATGAGTGTGATGAAGCAGTGTCTCTTGAATGGTTGGCAACTCTGTGCTTGTTAGCCACGTGTTCTGTGTTCCAGCTGTTACTATTAAACGTCCGGGTTTTAGAATTATTTGGGATTGATTGAAAGTCATTTGTTGATTTAACACCGAACTCCGTGATGTGGTGATGATCAATTTATATGACCTGTGTTCGTTGAAAACCTACTGTCAACATTACTAGAAATTCCTCTCAATTAGTGGATGTAACTGTGCATGTGGAGCCAATTTCAAGTAGCACAGTGGATGGTTACTCATTTGTGATGATGGTTGTGTTAGTGAAAGTTATATATTATTCAATTTTAAAAAATAAACTCACTCCATAGATGAAAGTTGACTCGCAGATCTATATAGGAAACAAACGATAACCAAATTTATAAAAATGCGATAACTGATTCAGGGACGTTTGAGTTTCAAAACATATATCTAAGCGTACCTTGTGGTGTGCAGTTGAAATCTCCAACGGTTCAATTTTGGAAAGCATGTTGTTGTTTGTTTGCGCCACCTGAAAAAGGTTTTTTGATCAACGTATTGCTATATTCATAAAGAGAGTGTCTCGGGAGAGAGTCAAACCATTCACCGGTTGAGCCTGGGTATACTGAGGACCCCATAGCAAGCAGTTTAACTATGCAACCGTGAAAGGAAAATATCGATAAGTGAATTGTATTCAAGTGCTCCAGATGTCAAAACTTATTAGATCAGGTCAAATCGTTGCAAAACGGAAAATGAAAAGTTGTGCTTTGACTGCCTTCCTGATGTTTTTTCTACCTCTGCCGAGCAACAGAAAAGAGTTGGACTTGGTTCCGTCACCAAGAGTGTGAAGCAGATTGTGAAGCAACTTCAGAAACATTTTCTCATGAATTCAACGAACCTTAATAATGTGTGCAATATTGGAGGCCAGTTTTGCAGTCTCCTTATCGTTACTTCGACAGAACTGCATCAGTTCGTCTTTCGTCGTGTCCAGGTCATCTGACGATGTCAGCTTCGTCACGAAATCGGCGAAAACCTTTTGCTGCAAACCGTAAGCTGTGCTGATTCATATTTGAACATCTATACATTCGAAAAAACTACAAAATAGCAACCTGGAACTAACCTTTATTACTCTTTCTTTCAAAGATTCAATGATGTTGGTCTGTGCTTGGAATTGTTGTTCAAGATGTTCATTGTATCCTTTCAGCTGGAATATGATTAGTTGTGGAACTGTGGATATAACTTATGTTTTCATTTAACATTTATCATTGTATTCCGAGTGAGTTCACATCAATTCCACTAAAGCTAATTCCATAGAGAAATCATGAAGCTCAAACAGATGCCAACCTGTATGAGATCATCTTGAAGTGCTTCACTGAGTTGCGTATCTTCTTCTTTTTTGTTGACAGTTTCCATAACAGTCTGGAAAAAAGGGGAACGTTGTAAACGTTGAAAAATTGCTGAAACTTGGTTCTGAACTCAGAACCAACAAATATTAACCTCAAACTTCTGAATCTTCTCCAGAGCAACGTTGAGTCTGTAGCGGGTCTCCTCATAGCGACGTTCCAACTCAGTTCTGTAAAGTGGGAAATTGAAACACGGAGCTCATTAGAAGAACCAACCGTTTTCTCGTTTGATCACATTAATATTTTTTCTCATCAAACAATGTGAAAATAGAAGTCTGCTGGTTCAGACGTAAATTCTTCACGAAATTGATTTCATCGCACCGGTTAAAAATATAACGACTACTCAACTAGCTCAACTTGACCTGATTGATTGAAACTGATACAAATCAGCTTACGATGCTTTATTCTATGCGTTTCTCCCGCTTTTACAGTCTTGAACCATTAACAGTTATACCTGATAGAAGGACGCTGCTCTTCTCGGAACTTGGCATACTCTTCCATTAGTTGTAAATGCTTCTCATTTATCTGAATGAATCATGTTTAAGCTGCTAAATTCATAGATCTTCCACCAACTTTATAGATTTTCCGCACACTGTTTCAATCGTATCGTTGTTCCTTTGACCTCAACAGGTGTCAGAGGTACAATTAACGGAACAGTTCATGAAAGTCAAAATTTCACTGATAATCAATGCTTGAGAACATACTTAGAAGTAGAAACTTCCAATGTATTCGTTCTTATATGCGGAAAACAAAGTACTTTTTTTATGAAAAACGCATACCTCTTCTCTTTCTTTGAGCAGATTGGTCACAGTTAATTTTGTCTCTTCCAGCTCCTTTTTAGTCTCTTCTAGTTCTTTTCGTTTCAGCTGTGAGGTTTCACTGTCCGTTTGACTCGTTTCCACCAGTTTTTGCAGATGGCTGAAACTACGAAAATAAGAATTTGAAAAACCTTATCGGCCTAATTTACGGTAGAACTTTGCTCACTCGTTCAATCCTTCTGCCAGTTTGCGCTCTTTCTCGAGCTCACTCTCCTTTGTATGAATTTGAACTCGTAGTTTGGTCAGTTCCTTGGACAACACTCGCATTTCCTCGTTCATCTGCAATCCAGACTATAAATGAAACATTGTTCGAACTTTCCGGTTGATAATGTCATTTAATCGATGAGAGAAGAAAATTGCGTAACAAAAAATGAGCAACTAAACACTAAACGTACTCGGCAGCATGCGTCTAATGTTAGATTACGCGCGGGTTGAAATTGGCGTGTTCACTATTTGAACGGAAGTTTTACTGGTAAATAATGAGTAAGTGATGGTAACGAAATTTTGGTAATTACTGACCGTTTCTCTGATAGTATCCATCTCTGACAATTTCTTCCGTAATTCTTCTACTTCCACTTGAAGTTCCTTCTTCTTTTTCTGTTTTGAGTAAGAGTCCTCCACCTGTGCCTGAAAACAAGACTGGTTTACAAACATAAAAGAGAACCATTAGAAATAATACATTCACTAGATCGAATGATAGTTCGAAAGCTGGGAAGTTGCAAATTAGAGCTAGAGAAACTCACGATGTAACTATTGTACATGATGGGCTTGGGCATTTCTCATACAAGTATAATTGTATAATACACTGTAATGTGACACAATATGTTGAATGAAGTTACAAATAATACATTATTTATTTAAAAAAAGCTCTCGGAGAACAGTTGCTGACATTGTCAACACACGATAAAAGCTGGATACCTGTAGTTCCTTGATTTTCGTTTCATATGTTTCTGACTGGACTTTTCCCGCCTCGGAAGAAGCTACGAAACGCTGAAAAATATTTCGGAATAGTCTGTCACACACCAAGGTAAGATTGTGATGGAACTCTAAAGAAAAAGTACACATAAAAATACACTCATCTAGAGGTCGCTCAAGATAAGGCACATAGTGCAGGTCTCTTAAATTTCTTGTGTTTGTAGTTGGATTTTTCTGTAACTTAGTCCTCGTTGCAGTTTCATGGCTTTATGTCGATCGAACTATAATTCCGACAATTGTTCACTTTCCCCATATATTCTCTCTGAAATTTGCGGTCTAGATACTATCTGAAGATGTGCATTACATAGTTACCAGCTACCAACAGATCCCAGTTAGCCAATTACGTTAACTTTTTTATGTATTTTACTAACTCACGTTTTCCAAGTTTTCCAAGTACCCTTCGGCTTGACCAACCACTTGTCTTTGCGACAATTTCAGATTGGCTGATTTCTTCAATTCTTTGAAGTTGGCTTTAAGCTGGGCCAACTCATCCTTGTTCTGCAACAAAAGTTGATTCAGTGAGAATAAGCGAATTTTTGTTGAGTATTACTGGTATATACTCTCATTAAAACGATTGATGATAAAACCTCAGTGGTCAATACACTCACCAACTCTTTTGTACAAACATCTATCTCAATAGATGGGTCTTCGAACTCTTCTGATGTTTCCACTTCTTTGTTCTCACACACAATTTTTTCCTGTTCCTTAGTTTTCTGAAATAAACATTTCTATCCATGAGCGTAGACATAACTCCTACTTCCAAAAAACTGAAGTCAGATTTCACATAGATTTGAACTCATAAAATGAAAAATGTTAAGCACTACGTACGGTAGCAAAGTGCTAAAAGTGGTAAACTCAATCAAACCAAAAAAAACCTGGTACATCAACATCATATGTTTTAGCGAAGTTTATGTGACGACAACATTGTCCGATGGTGCACCAGGTTCTGCTCAAAGGTCGCTTTTCGTGACTTTGTTCTACGGAGCCAGAATAAGAGCTGGCCTGGTTGCCGGCAAATGAGAAAAACAT
This sequence comes from Litoditis marina, assembly GCA_964036275.1. Taxonomy (NCBI): domain Eukaryota; kingdom Metazoa; phylum Nematoda; class Chromadorea; order Rhabditida; family Rhabditidae; genus Litoditis; species Litoditis marina. The sequence continues at coordinate 12,983,693 of OZ038438.1, read as the reverse complement.
CTTCGACATTATTTTTCATTAGAGCTTAGAATTCAAAAAGTTACAGTAATGAAAATAGCTACTTAATTTTGAACGTTTTTGGAGCAATTATAGTTGAAATGCACGTATTTACCTGTTTCTAATTACGGGTTTACAATCTAATGTCATAGAGAAAAACACCAATCATACATTATAAATGAAAAACCAAGGTGAAAACAGTCAAAGAGAGGCTTCACACTGTGTGCCGAGAGTTAAAATAAATCAAACTGGGCACAGAACTTGATAGTGAACTAAACTAAAATTCAACTCAAAATTATCACTCTGAATGAACAAATCAGATACATACGTCACACTTGCTGGTCTCCTCCAGCTCAAGCATCTGAAACTCGAGCAGCTCATTTTCGGATCTCGAGGCGGTAATCTCGTGGGTGAGAGACTCGATCCGCAGTTCAAGTTCTCTTATTTTCTCTTGTTGAACACGGACCAACGACTTCAACTGTGCGGCATGCGAAATCTGCCAAAAAAACATGCGGTCACAAAGCTAAAGAAAACAAAAAATGTTATTCCGATGATCAATCATGACATTCAAAATCTTAATATCAAACTGAAGCACTAATGAGTAAACCATGCATTAGCATAAAAGCAACAGCAATCAATACTTTACCATTTCTCTGTTTCCATCAATCAGAATTTGCTGTTGAGCGATGGTAGTGTGCGCGACAGCTAGCTGCTCCTTCAACAGATTTTCAACACCAGGTGCAGACGATGTCAACTTTAATTCCTGGAATGTTAACGACCTAACATTAATAAGAACATTTCCTAATACTATATTTTTGGTATGAAAGTTGAGTTAGCATATTTTGAAACGTCTGGGGTGGAAAAATGTTTGGTTAGTCCAGAATTACATAAGATACAGAAGAACTAATCCAATTGAAGACAAACACAGGTCGGCTCTTTTTATGCAGATGATAGCATCTGGGTGTTGTCAATCAGTTTTGCTGTTGAGAAATGTGTGTGACAATAGTTCCACTAGAACAGCAGAAATTGTGAAAAGAAACTACAACATCACGCCTAGCACACGTACACCAACGAGCGAAGTCATCAAAATTATTATAAAGTTGACACCAAAATGTTATTCGAATGTAGTCCACTCACATGTAGAGCCTTTTGAAGTTCAGCGTTTTCACGATATAGGGCTTGGTAGTTAATTTCAATATCTTTGTTCAAGGACTGGAAAGTATCACGTTACAGAAAAACCGCAGTATGGGAAATCCAAAAACTTATGAAATCATAACTTAGATAATGTGCAGTCATTCAATAGTTGCGGGCGTTAATGAAGAAGGTGATCGCTCGCTTCATTAACCTTCCGTACGTTCCTTTACCCCCACTTGGCCTAATTTCCAGTGATTTCGTATGCATGTAATCATTAGAAATATTGATGGTATACATAAACAACAGCTACGTGCTTCTTAAGAAACTACACAGACACATAATCAGTATCTAAAGGAAGGAACAGTGGATCCTAAATATATTACCTATAGCAACATTACCGAGTGTTTCAATACCAAGGGAACTATTCATCATTAGAAAAGTGAAGATAATCAGTGATGCAATAAGTGACCAGCTAACTGGCCTGGTAGCAATGTACTGTCACAAATTTTAAGCAAGGTCACTGCAACTGGCAACAGCAGTTCTTTCAATCGAACGCATTAATTAGCAGGGAGATGGACCGAAACCTATTATTCAACTGAATTTATTGGAATAAAGTCTATTATGGTAATAAAACTACCTCTTCAAAGTCTTCGTTAATGGTGTTCAAGCTGATCGAACTTTCTGCTGAACAATCACTGCCGAACGTACTGAAATACACTCCAGTTACGAATATTTGAACGATACAAAAACTCATTGAGAGTTGAAACAGTTATTACTACATTTCACTTTTTAGTATTGTTGTTTCACGAAAAAATTGCCTCTGATATTATCTTTTACCTGTGACCATCATCGTCTTGATCTCCCTTTTTCATGCACTTCCGAAGTCGTTTGAACTTCTGTACAAGCAGTTCGTAGCGGCGGTCTTTTTCCTGCAAGTGGTGTTGTTGATTACTTCAAGACCATTTTTCGGTGATTTACAGTCTCTCTATGGTTTTCGAGAAAACTTGGTAATGAGCAGTCCTTGGAATAGTAACGAACATTACTCACCAGTCCTGAACTCCGTAATGCTGTTATACACTTGGAATACTCTAATACTTGATTGCGATATCTTTCTAGTTCTTCGATTTTCTCCGGGTTGGCTCTCTTCTCTTTTAATTGTACATTCTCTTTGACCACTCTCTCGTGCGCGTCTTTCTGAAGTACACGTAATAATCAAGTTTATCAAATATTATCAGAGGATTTCATTTTTGAGAGCTTGGAGCTCACATAGTTTTCATCATGCCTACGTGTACGTGCCACATTGTGATGATGTGAGTGCATATTTTCTCGCATGTGATCTTCTACGAGAGAAAGTTGACCACGCATGCGTGAAACACGTCATAGTTGAACCACTCGATTTGAGTTATCAACACTTATGTACCTTACTTGACTCTGATAATAAAATATCAAGTGAGATCATACTAACTCCAATTATTGAAGAGCTTTCAGCCACTTATTGTGCATAAAATAGATACAGAATATTAATCATTCGGATTATTATATAATTTACCAGAGTGAGAAAGTCGTCCTGGCTATGACAGAGTTTTTGCTCCACTTTTTTGACTTCTTGCTGCAACAGTTTGTTTCTTTCGTAAACTTTTCTGTTCTGGTCTATCAACGGTCGTTGATTCTTCTCTAGATCCACAATTTTCTTGTTCTGAAACTTAAAAAGTATTGCAACCATGATCAGGTTAATTCACAGTTCTTGGAACCTATTGATTACCGTTGCCCACAAACCACTATGTTGATGCTAAACAGGTTCGAGTTGATCTTTGCCAGCTTATTATTCTCCAGTTCTCTTGAAATAATAACTCTCTGATTCAGTAATAGTTGATAAATCTCACCAATTCAGCCTTGATCTGATGCATATCTACATTGAGCGTCTCGGACTCGGCTAATCGAGCTTCGATTTCGTCCAACTTGGAGAGCCATCTGGCCCGTTCCCTTTCATGGTCCTCCTTGTTCATCTGAACAAAACAAACCGTCGACGTTGCTCGTCGAATGCGGTGCATTGCCATATCTACTGTAATTTCAGGTTAATTATTCATGTGACATCATTAACTAGTAGAGAAAAGCACGGGTAATACAGTAGTATTTAATGAAACGAATGTAAAACTTAAATATAAATCAGAATTTGGTAACAGTCGCCGTTTTCCATTCATTATATTTAACAAATGCATTCACAAGAAGTGAGAACAGAAACTCATTTTTTAGTCCATTCAATGGCGATTCTACAGGAAAAGAGGGAAAAAAACCCTATTTCGAATAGGTAAAGTGCCAAAAAGGAATTATTACGCGGGTCGGAAACGAATACAGGGAGTGGGACGATCCGTAACTCGGGTCTAAGTAATGGTTGATCAAAAACTGCTACGTTCTGTTCTGATAAGTTCCAGACCAGGATTGATACAGATGTGACTGTTTGAAAATGTAGGAAATATTCTAGTACATCAGCTCATCTGTTGGAACAGCTTGAACAACAAATTTACATGCCCAACAAGCTTTGTTTACGAAAACGCAAGAAATGGACTGAAACACAGTAAGCATATGTCATTTCTATCTGGAACATATCCAGATCGCAGAGAAGAACGGGCCTATAGCCTTGCTAAAGCCTTTCGCTGACAAAAGCAGTGCTTACAATCAATCCAATCAACATCTTTGACTTTTATGTGTGGTCTATCTATCAAAGCGCTTCTTCAATCCAGACAAATATTGAAATGTTGTGATCTAATCATGTGAGTTTCCATGAACAGTTAAATTGGAACATTCTAATTTCGCTGAACTAGCGTTTTAGGAGACAATTTCGAACACTGATTATGATATCTGGGCTATGTCTCAGCGTGTTGCATAATCCTGGCGACCGCATAATTTGACCTATTTCAGGGAACAAGCTTCTCCGTTCAAATTCACGGTCAGCCATGAATTTCAAATAAGAATTTAAATTTGAAATAACTTGAACCAGATATTATGTATTTGCAGTTACCCGATACACAATATCGATTATGTGTAATTAAAAAGGCTTGCAAATATTTGTGGGGAAAATGAGCCTATTATAAATTTGAACTTTTGAAATTTATTATTGTGAAAACGAGCTCACTCCTTTGTTTACATCCGCAATGTTAATACAATGAACATAGACTATAAGGTTGTTTAATACTCACATAGGTCTTTTCTCCAAAAGCTTTTGGTGATTGGCCAACTTTACTCGTAGTTGCACTCCTTGACAACGAGCCGAAGAAATTTGGTGTGCCAGGGCTGTAAATACAGTATCAAGCAACAAAAAGAAGCTGAGGAGACTAAATGCAGACAAATAAGAAAACTGAAATGAAATAAAACAATACAAACCTATGAAATCCATGTCGTACATCGTTCGACGACATGGGGGCACCTCGACCGACCCGCAGAGACTGAAATTATCGCCATAAAACATTTTAAGGAAAAAGAAGAACTGTGAGTACAGAAGAATCATATATTTCTTGAAAAAGGTAACATCTTCCAAGAGTCGTTTGTTTTAGGTTGTAAAAAAGTAATTGTACAATCCTATCACTACAGCGTTCTTGGTGTTTTGTCCACACCCCATAATGTTCGAGAGGTCAGACAGATGTTTTTGATAGCACCCCGCACACAATAATCGACACTTTCCCATGACACGAAGTATCGCTAAATAGAGTGGTCGTTCTTCCAATCCTACTAGGAAAGGTACGTCTCGTTAACACCAAAACGTTTGATGCTATCGTATACATGTTGCGGCATTTATTCCTTTAGAACAATCAATCATCAATCAGGCAGTATCAAATAATTACAGCACGCTACCGATGCGTCGGTTTTCCGAAAAATTCCACAATGAAAGTTTGTTCTTCTTGGATTTCAGTCGGTAAATGGATTTCACGTGACCCCGATCTCAAAAAACCACGAATTCAAGTTTCACACTATGGTTTTGATTGGTTCGTTTTCTATCACGAATTCAAGTGAGTTATAAAACTGTATGAATCCATCACATGACCAAAGACTAGGGTTCTGCGCATGACACAGGCTATATGTATTGAGTGATAGGATAAAATGGCAGTAAACAGCTGGCTGCGGGATTGTCAACAGCTATTGCAACATGAGATTGAAAGGAACGGATCGTACAAAGCCAAGTGAAATCCATCATTTTGCACAGACTCAAAGGAGAAATAAAGTAAAAGCGCTTCGAATATGGTCCGCGAGAACCAAACTCTACTAGAACAGCAATCGTATGTCAAGACAAAACAGAACCACAAACTGCTGATTTAGGCAAAAACAACTAGTGACCAACATCTACAAACTATGAACTACAAACTGCTTTGGATGAACTTCACTTGTTAGTAAACGCAGTTTAAAGATAATCATCTATCTAAGTAATAATCTTAGTAATACTGGCTGAATGACTACGAACGAAGTGTGGGACATACAGATGTCTCAAGATAACGTGACCATAATACGTGAGAAAACGGAAACAACAACACGATGGTCAGTAGGGTCTGTTGAGCACAACATGCATAGCGTTCTATTAGCGAAAAACAGCAGAAGGCCACGAGAAAGAGGGGGCCGTATAGTTGAAAGGCACAGCTGTGATCTGAATTACACATGATCAATTGACCATTGCAAACACACAAATCGTCAGTATCAAGGCATGAGCCACGAGAGCGGGGTAATATGTAGTATTCGAAGAGAATGAAATTATTGCAGCCGGCAGAGTACGGTAGAAGACGGTTTACGGACCCGAGCTCGCGGCTATATGATTGAACGATCGCTGAAAACCACCCCCAAGATAGCACCGATGTTTCTTCCTCAATTTCTTCATTCGCACGTTGTAGTTACGCTTACTGTAACACTACCTGTGAGACAGTCTACAGTAAGCTAATTGGGTAGTTTTGTGACAAGATTCGATGCTCCATTTTCTTCCATGTGGGAATGAAAAACGCGACAAGCAAGAGTTTGAATTTCTTCACTTTCATTGATTTCTCAGCGGTGGAGGATGGGTCGCACATATCTGCTATCTTCTTTCTCACGTTTACCCTGTCTTGTTAACAAAACCATACCCATCAATTGGTCTATAGCCTAGAAAAATGTGTGTTTTCTTTAATTCAGGATGTGGACCAAATCTAGTACACACTAGCGGTACGCTTGAGATGTCTGCACAAATCGTTTCATTTTCTTGAGCAAACAATAAATTCAATTTCGCGGTACAGTGGCTTTGAGCGATGAAAAAAAGAATTTGGAGGTCATCAATATTCAGTTCTCAACTTGCTGAAGGTCTTATAGTGTGAGAATACTTTATCAGATATCTGGAAGCATTCATCGGTTTTTATATTGTTATTCATGATAATCACCGATTCATATAATTTGGCACTAACAACGTATTCACAAAGGGTCTCAATGAAAACAGTTAATTTGAAGAAACTTTGACTTATTCAAAAGTGGGAAGAAATGAGTGAAAAGCAAAGGTAGAGGTTGTACATGTTCAGTACATTGTAGTGTAGCGTAGTGACTACAAATAACAATCATGCACAAGTGTGCGTCAGTGATTGCTGTGAGGCATAGTAGAAGGGATGAGGTGTGAAACTCAGAATGACCTGTGACCCGCCTATACACATAATAGGCTTGTCGCAATAATTACTGCCTGGCACTATCGAATGATATTGATTGAACTGTCTTATTCTAGACTATCTACTTCTCAGACAGAACCTGGGGTAGTTAGAGGGGGACGTAAGGGGGCGTGGCATATAGGCTCAGGCGTGGCTCGAAGTGGCTACTTAGTTTGCAGTTCGTTACCGCAAGACTTGGTACCAGATTTTCCACGGCTAAGTTCCATGAGAATTGTCATAGTTACAGCTAATAATGATTATTTATCACACGCTGTACAGTTTCGGAACAGTTTCGGAACTTTGGATTTTTCTCTACATGAAAATTAAACATTTAGTAAACGGAGAACGATGAAAAATTAATTACCCAAGTTACATTGTAAAGTTCACTATTAATGACACGATGGTTTGCGTATAAAACTCATTTCAAGAAACTACGTAAATATATAGACTATGCCATTTAGTTCACCGTTGAATTGGAGCATAACAAAGTTTTAATAGAAAATAGCCGATTAACAAGCGGTTCAAGGAAAAACGCGTAGCTAATCGCATGCATCTGTGGGTCGTTTCGAGATTTCAATCGGTATGCGATCGTGTACGATACATGAAACACTTGTCTCATTTATTTTGAACTGCACTTTTTATGACGTTTCGATGTGTTTGAAATGCTTACGTAATCAGAAACTTGTCTGTTAGAGAGGGCACGTTAACTTGGTTGTTTTGAACCTTTTATTCTGCAAAGTCGTATCTATATAAATAAACTATTTATCAGAGTAGTTTTACCTCAGATTAGTTTGGTATAGATTCGGAAATACCGCTGTGTGGAAAAAACCAAACTTCACAATATTTGTTCACATTCATATGAATTTTTCAAAAATTGAACTATAAGTGTTATCGAGCTTTTGGGAGCAGTTCGACTCACGTCTTGGCAGTTTCTCAGTCTGCCCGCTGAGCGCGATCTCATGAGTGGTATTGTAGAGGCGGAAGGAACTGTCAAGCAATGGGGGTTCCGTTCGGGAGTAGAATTACTAGGAGGGGAAGGTGCATGATCATATCGCGATGTCATTTGGGGGGAATAGCCGAGAATGCCTCTTTGTTCTGTCAATACTCGAGTCCTGTACGCCCTCGCTCAAAAAGCTTTCGGTCAGCCGCTGATCTTCGAAACCAGTTCAGAGGGACGATATACCTCACTTTAACTCGCTTAGACGCTAATCCACATTGCGTCAGACTATGAAAGGAGATGCGCAGCGGGCATTCTGATCTGATCTGATTCGCATTCACATCAATGGCTTTATTTGCTGGTTATTGGAAAAGTGTTCACGTATGTTTTTTAAAGCGGTTATTCACTTGATCGAGTTAACACAACACAATGTTCTTATGCTAGTTCTATTAGACATAAAAATTTCAATGGTTTACAAAGTCTTGCGCGCGCCTATTCAGATACCTCACCGAGTGAGAATGAACTCTGGTCAACAAGAGCCGCACCGCTATAATATTCATACATTACAAAAATTACTACAAAACCTAGGTAGACAGTTGGTGAACAGTTTCTTTGTAGTTTACATGATAGTTTTGAGCACTTTAATCATAGGACTTAGCAACAAAATCACCTAATTAATCAAACCGATATATTTTTCGCGGAGCTCCATTTTCTATTTAAAAAAATTGAGGTCGACGAAGGTTTTGTTGGATTGCATGTTAATAAACTAGATAACCACGTCTATTTGCCCACGTTCAAGTTCTAACCAAACTAGAACGCCTTTCAAGTTATGTGATAGGTGGCAACGACAGGAGAATCGCAATCAAGAAGCTCTCACTTGTCCTAACAGACAATTTCTGAGACCGATAATAAACTTGTACAACTTTGAACTGCCGCTAAACAGTTTTCGTTCAAAAGTAAAGTTCTCAAATGTCTAGCTCACTCTGTATTGGTTTTGTCTGGAGAATTGTGAGAACCACCCGACTCTCCTTGGATTCTGTCTGGACTCTGAAAACAACAAAAGAAAAGATTCATTGAAACTCGGTCACTTGTATAATAATAATAATATTTCTAATAAGTATATTCATTAAAGTTACGCTAACGAGTTTGAATTAGAACAATAGTCTACATTTCCATTCGATCTTTGAGAACAGAATGAAAACGCCTGTTATGGCACTGACAACAGACATACCTAACGAGGTGGGTGAACTCTTCTGGGGAGTTGTGGTTGCAGTAATTTCTTCCATTCCGTCCTGCAATGATTAACGATATCCTCATTATATTCACACAATATACTGGATGTTTTTGAAAACTACGGGAGTTTCTGATCAAAATAAGAAAACATACCTTATCATCTCGCCTAACCAATGGCTTGCTCTCTTCCATGTCTTCAACGAACTTGCTGTAAAACCTTTTTTTATTACCGAATCTCTCAGATGTATTACCTAAGGTTTTGCATACAAATCATTTCATGAACGAAATACTCAACGGGAAGAAAAAACAATACATTAATTAATGATGTGAGTATGAGTATCATGAGTTCAAGAGTTCGAACAAACATTCCTTTGATTTGCCATTTTTAACAGTTTCCACGAAAAAGCTGAGGGTATGCTTTCACAGTCTACACTCATATTTGCTCATTAACGATGAACTTGCGAATATAAACAAATCCAGTGAACTTTCAGATACTTCCGAGCTCAACACCATATCAAACAATGAATATGTAACTTAATCTTGTAACATTTGCTGGAAAGACAAGGTAGGTCTCCTCACGGAAGACTCTAGCCGATTTGACAGCGTTTCGATACGAGGTGTTAGTTAGTAGATTGCACTTGAGATCTATTGTTTGCCAAGGAGTGAAAGAGACATGCCACACAATCGCATGCAAATACACATCGGATCAAAGCGAACGGGTGTCACTGGAAGCCGGTTGAAACACGGAAATCACGTTGAGCTGCTGACACAGAACAGCAAGAAAAAGAAGTTCTACTTTTTTGAAACCACGTGGGTTGATCCCGTATGAATTTGGAACTTTCTCTCTGCTCAAAAACAGCAGTTTGAATACGTGTTTCCAGCAGAGAAGTGTTGTAATGGAAAACGCTAAATAGCTGAATTGTCACACTTTCCATAAACGGAAAACACTAGAGCACGTTTTTCACGTTTTGTCACTAAGCACGTATTGTTTCAGTGTGACTGACCGCGGACCATTCGAGGCGAGAATGGGATCCACCCTTGTTGTTTCCACCCCGGAATTCCAACCTTTGACTTGTTTCATAAGGGTTGGTAATCTTGATTTTTTCTTGTTTGGGCAAGTCATAAAATCTGGAAAATTACGTTCATTTTTGACAATAGAATACCTAATAAACTTGAATGGGAAAATAATCTGTAAAGTCTGTGTGCAGATATAAAACGGACATTGGCTGTGATCTTACATCCAATGTTGCGGATCATATGACAAGCTCGCTGGTCGCTCACAACAAAAGTCAAAAAAACTCAGCATTTACGAAAATTCCAGAAATGAATACTCTGTACATTACCCAACCTAGTTTGAAGAGATTGTAACTTCATGATTGTTCACTTGAACTGTTCGGTTGCCATCTAGGATAAGGTTATTTAACTTCATAGGTTCATGTGCACTAACTCTTCATTTACTTGGAAAATGTATCATTCAGTCATCTTTTTTGCGCTACAGACAGAATCAAACTGATTAGTATGTAAATCTTGTGTCGAAACACGAATTATTGGTACTTATCATACAAAATGGTGTGGAGGACACTTTGTCTCCATTTCAGTCATTCCAAACTCGTCTCTCATTGTTCAACACAGCTATTTTAGTTAATCATTGAAATTTTCTACAGAACACTTCTTCCAACACTGCACCCACATAGGGTTTTTGATGATTTTGTTGCCAAAACTCTGCTCAGAGAATTTTGATACTCATCAGCCCAAATAATTTATAGGTAAACAATGGAGAATAAGTATGGACACGAAATTCGGAATGCTTTACACAACTTTTTCAACCATCGTCAGGTAGTTTTCCGAACATTTCACAGTTTAGGTTACTGAATTCCTATTTCGATGTATCCGAGCTAGCCCCAGCTCTGCTTTAATTCACAGTGAAAACAAATTTATTTCACAAAAAATAGTCACAACATAATTTTAAGTTTCCTCGACTGATCTTTTTCGTTTTGCAGGTAAATGTGATAATTACTGGAACCATTCTGATTGTGTCGATATATGTGTCATTGATCATGATAACAGACAGGAGTTTGGGTGAGCACCTGTCCGTTTATACCATGAAGCCAGTCGGGTTCATAATATGAGCAGTTGAGAAATAAAGGAACAAGGACATAATTCCAGACGAACGATTCACGTAGACGGATAATTTGACATGAAGCACTACTACACTTAATTTTCGCGTTATTTCACAACATGTTAATCTTTCAGGAAGACCACTGGCACATGTCACCGAAACTACGTTTTCTCACAACGCTGTGAATGAATTTGTTTGGTCCACCATGTCTCTATTCTTGTTACTGGTGATTGCTTTGGTAGCTGAGAAGGCTGCTGATCTAGTGCAGTTACCTCCCCTTTTCGGTGAGTGGAGAGTAAATGTGAATAGATTCTATCATGAATCATGAAATGTGTAGCACAGTTTCAACTTGAAAAAGAGAAAAGCACGTCCATGTTCTACTATGACTTCATTTCTACAGGATCGCTGGTGGTGGGAGTGGCGCTCAAAAACATACCGAACCTGGAATCAGTATTTTTCGTGAATGAATGGTGTCATCTGATCATCAGACGGCTAGCACTGACCAATATTATTGTTCGTGCCGGTGTGGGTCTTGATTGCAATTTCATCAAGAAGAATCCGGTGAGTACTCAGAATAGTAAGGCGGCCCACCTGGTTTGAGGCAAGGTTTCGAAAAAGTTTTGCATTACATGTCCTGTTCACCAAAATGCCATGCCTGGACCAAATGAACATCATCGTAGATTTGAAGACAAACTAAACCGTATTGGATGAAACACAGAATGTTTGTTGCAGTCGAATAATGCACATTGTTTTTTTTTAAACCTGACTGAGTTCACATTTTCTCAATTTTGGTTCCCGCCCTTCTCAAAAGTTTCATTCTGAGTTCGTATCCCGCTCATTTGCCCTCAATCGTTGTGATGACAAGCTCTATCTAACTTAAGATCCGACTAACATTTAGACTATTCTTGTGGTTGTTGGTTTCGTGTCGAGTGCTTGTGAGGTTGCAGCCATCACTACGGCAGCAGTGTTCATTTTTGATATCTCCGTCGAGATGGCCATTCTTCTCGGGTGAGTTCCCTCTTTCTTGTGAGGTACCGTCAAACAATCATCATCAAACTTTGGTTACCTAACCAGTCACATGCACTTTACTCAAGCACTAAATGTTATTGAATTGATTCAGACACACGGTTGAGCAAAGTCGGTATCACCGAACATAGTAACTAGAGAAATTTGTGATCAGAATAATCTCACCACTTCTTTACACTTTTTTGTTTTGTGAGTTTGCTATGTGTTCTGAAATTTACCTCAGAAATGCACAATATTACTGTAATCAATCTATTCAGATTCATAACTACCACGGTCTCACCAGCCGTTATTATTCCAACTATTCTGGATTTAATGAACAACAATTTAGGAACAGACAAGGTAGGAACAATGAAAAACATCCCACATTTATCTCAAATTAGCTAATATTCTACTTGGGTGGCAAAGTTGATGCGGAGAAAAAACATCCAATGATTATCTCACAATTTCATAATATTGTAATATACGGAAGGATCAAACACTGCGAGAGGTTATTGTCTAATGAACTTCTTGTTCTGGTGAATAGAGTTTAATTTTCACGTTTTAATCCGTTTTCATTTCCAGAATATTCCACAACTCATTCTCTCTATCACCTTCTTCGACAATGCATTCTGCCTTTCAATTTTCATTCTTACAGCAAGTGTTATATTTTCCACCGGTATGATGTTTTTGTTCTTCACTTTGTTTCAAGGAACAGTGAATTATAAGAAATACTTGGAGATTGAAACTATTATACAAAAACACGATGCTTGTATAAACAAGCTCAACTAACTGTTGATATCGGGCATATTGCCAGGGTAAAGGAAGTTTTACGGACAACAAAATCTGCCTTGAGGAGAGTTCCTATCAAGCACTACATTTCACTACAATACAATATCTGTTCCAGAGGCTGTCTTCCCTACATTGGTTCGAACTTGCGGAGAAATTCTGCTTTGTGCTGTTGCAGGACTAGCAATTGGTAAGTTCGAAAAGCTTTCACATCACAGAAAATAAAAACTTTGAAATATAATTTCAGGATGGATTATTCGCTGGTTCCCGCGCCGAAATGAGCCCTACACAAACTTCAGCAGAGCTCTTCTAATCACGTTCCTTTCTACTGCTGGCATTCTAGGTGGGTTCTCATAACTATTGAATAATTAGTACAAGTAGTTTCATAGTACCTAAATTGGAAATAACATGTGGTTTTTCTGTGGAAACCTATCAGTTTGCTTGTTGCAAATCATAGTCACCTATGAATTTCGGAATTAAGTTAACGAACATGCAGCAGCAATCACGCATTTATCATCAATTGAACAATAACATATCATATATTTACCATTTCAGGAATGTTTGCTGCTGGTTGCGGCTATGCTGGTATTGTTGGTACGGTCTGTATGATAGCCTGTGCCTGTTCATATTGGAGGGTGGAGAGTGCTCACAGTGTAGGTTACAGAGTTCACACTACAAATCATGTATTCTGGTATCACTGAACAGCATTCATATTCATTGTTAAACATTATGTTTTTCCATTCAGCTTTTTTTAAACAATTCTTCTCCAGGTTCATTCACTGGAAAGAACCTTCACTAACACATGGAACCTTTTGAGTTCTCCCTTGCTTTTCGTTCTTGTAGGAGAGATGCTGGATTTCTCAAAAGTAAGTATTTTCACCTATTTCCAAATTGCTATAACGGTAGCGAGCATTCCGGATAGTTGACAGAATGACTCACTATTTCCAAACTACTTTTTTCTATTGCAGATGACCTGGTTCATGGTTTGGACTTGTCTAGCCCTGATAGCACTCGGCTCTATTGCTCGCTTCATCTCTACTCTTATTGTCACTTCTTGCTCCGGGTTCAAGTTCCGGGAACAGTTCATCATAGCGATTGCACTGATACCTAGGGGGACGGTACAGGTGGGTCAAAATAAATTAACACTGCATTCTCCACCGCAAATGCTGCTTGCTGCATAATTCATCCCGAGAATGTTGTTCAGTTCAAACGCATTTTTCTGTTCACTACGAAACGTCACAATACGAAATATATTTCAGATTGCTCTTGGACCTTCTATTCTTATTATGAGTGAAGGTTTTTCGCACTACGCACAAGAAACGGAATTCGTGAGTTCTTTACTAATCCTCATGACACTGATTCTAGAAATCACACACTTCCAGTAAAGCATCGAAAATTGGACAGAATATGTGAATATGTGACCTATTCTCAATCTATAGTTGGTTGTTTCTATTTCCTTTTCGATCAAATCACAGTTCACTTCAGAACGGACAAGGAAGCTTGTGTAATCATTATACCGATGTACTGTGATTATGTAGTTGTTTTGTTTCACCAAAGCTAATTTTCAGATAGTAATTGCTTGTATTATTGTTGTTCTGGTGACTGCGCCCATCGGTCGTCTGCTCTTGGCATTTGCAGCTCCGCGCCTCCTCAAGAAAAACTTCAATCATACGGTAGGCTGGTTCACTTGTTTGATTCCTTATTCAAGAAGACGACCTTGTAGCCTGATTACGGAGAAACTTTAAAAAACCTTCACAACATGATGAAAACAATTTTATTCTGTGGAAAAATGAAGACCTCTGTACGTGAAAATGTGTACACAAGAACAGAACACAAAGGTAACTATGACATGAAGACATAGAGTCGCCTTCGTTTCACAAAATGACTTGCCCAACTACTAAATCAGTGGTGTTGGAAACATTAAATTATAAGAAAACTAGGAAGTTGAAACTACTATACAAAACCACGTTGCTCGTGTAAACAAGCTCAACTAACTGGTGATATCAGGCTACTTTAGTAATTTATAAAAGAAAAAAGTCCAAAGGAGAGAGGAATGAAAAGAGGGAAGAGAGTGAGAGATAAATTTATTTGCACTGTGCAAATTCCTAGATTGTCTATTACAAACATTAGTTACCTTGACATTTCGGGCAATTACCGATCCATATGTCAAACAGGATGCCCTCATCAGTAGATGACCTGTTATAGTTAACCTAGTGAGATTATTTTAAGAAATTGAGTTAGAAGATGTAAAAAGAGTTCATTTACACTTACACAAGAGCAGAATGATGACCAGTGAGTCAGCTGAGTGCAAGAGGAGGGTCAGAAAATGGACAGACAATTATTGATCGAACTGTTCGCTGGATCAAAAGTTCACGTCACTGCATCTAATAATCTAGTAAACAATTGCAAGTCAATTGCATACTTACTTGTGATGAATGGTTTATCAGCAATTACTTTATAGAAGCGTCTAAGAATCAACATTTTAGGCCAACCATTTTTAAAATAAAAACTAGCAAGCTGTTTTGCTCTTGCTAAGAAATCTTCATAGTCTGAACAAGCACGTGTTATTCGTATTATTTCGCCAGTAATCGTATTCAAACCAATTCTACTATCGATATTCGAAAAGTAGTTTGGATATCTTATAACGTCAAACTTAAAGAGATCAGTTTTATTAAATAGAGATACTTTAATCTGGGGAATTGTCACAGTGATATCCAAATCGAGAAACTCGCAATTTGTTTTCAAATCCGCTGTTGCTTCTAAACTCAATGAAGAGTCATAGATTTGAGCTAAATCTGCTTTGAAATTATCGGATACATCGGAAATATGTAACAGATCATCGATATATCGATATGTATAATTGTACTTTCGTGCGAAATGTTGCCCTCGTGTTTCTAAAACTGATTTGATAAACTTGTACTCGATGTAGCTAAGAGTCAGGTCGGCTATTTGTGGTGAGCAGCTGGCACCTTGTGGAATACCACATCTTTGTCTATAAACCTTGTTACCGTATACAGCAACACTATTTTCTAGAAGTGACTCAAGTAAATAACAAACTTCTTGAAAAGTGAAAAATGAACCAGTACCATTATTAGATACGCTGTAACTACAATGGTTACCTTGTACACGTATATAGTTTTGATTTTTGAAACAAACACTAAGGAGCTGAAATATATTCAGCTTTATCACACTATGTGGTAAATTAGTAAATAAACTAGCGAAATCAGCAGAATAAATACGTGTACTATTACTGGTACGCAAGGGAGTCACGTCATCCACCACTCGTGAACTGTTGTTTACAGCCCAGTAGTGACGAACTCCGGTTCTCTCGTGTATAACATTGCAATAGTTAATAAAATGTTTTTGTACATGAGCCAAAATTACTTGCAAATTGGTGCAAAGAGGTTTCAACGGACTAGTTTTAGCACCAGTAATGAAACGAAACTTCATGATAGCTTTATGCATTTTTGGTATACCATACATCTTAGGAATTGAAGGGTCTTGCACTTTTTTGAAGTTCAAGCCTTCAATAAACTTAGAATGTTTAATGATTACATCATCAACAGTATGGTTGGAAACTTCATAAGTGGAAAACTGCGAAACACTGCTTCTTTCAATTTCTGCATTCATCATTCGTACGTATAACTTTTTACAAGTAAATGCATAGTTAGTCGCTGCTTTATCGACACAAGTTATAATGAAATGCTCTTGTAACTTTGTGATATCATTCAAATCACGAGTATTCAAAATATAAGAATTGTCCAAATCAGGATCAAGAGTATGCAATCGGTTAGATACCGTATTACAAACATTTTGCATTAGAATATCTTGGAACGTATCTACAACCTGTTTGTTAGGTTTATAGCATTTACGAACTGTTCCAATAACTGATTGAACCGCTTTTTGACAAGCTTGAATAATCGATGCTGAGTCTGGTGGCTCTTGACACCTGAATTTCGTACCACATGATAGCAAATTACGTAAATGTGAATTTTTTATGAAAGTTAGATCACCGGTACAGATGTGACCGTGATTAGGATCAATATAAGCAGAAAACTTGTCACAGATACATTTATAACTGTCAGAAACCAGATAATCAATATGATTGCGATCCAACCTTTTGAGGAACGTGTTATAATTGAACACCTTAAGTGATAATGGAGGATTGTACGTGAAGATCACCCGAATTTTTGGATTAGGCATTCCACTGATTTCAGAAAGATAGTTGTGAACAACACTCTTATTGAAGAGGCTAGGTAAATGAAGATGCTCCATACTTTTAGACATGAAAGGAATAGTGACACTAGCAACAATAGTATCTTGAGACTTAGTTCGTTTCGTTTTCCAGTAATGATTGCAGATACAAGCATAAAGTTTGTACCTGAATTCAAATTTTTTGGAAAGAAATTCACCTGCGAAAGCATACTGGAGGAGCAAATCTTTCTCATGTTTAGAGAGAGTTCTTGAAAACAGATAAAGTTCTCTACCTTGCATGATCTGAACACTATTCAATAACTGATTGTATGTGGTGATTCAATGAACCACGAAAAGGACGCTAGACGATGAACGCCACAAAAAGCCACATCAAGAACAATTAAATGAACATTATGCATTTTTTCTGTACTGAAGCTATGTATTATTTACAAAAAAATTATACCATTTCAGATCCATATAGAGCCCGCAGATACATTCGTGCAGACGGAACACGTAGATGATTTATTCGACACCAACATCACCTTCAAGCAGTTCAGAGCTCTTCATCAACCACAGAATGGTGTGTCGAACGGTCGTCCCTACGAGCATTACTAAACATTGTCTATAATTATCTATGTGGTCATTATCGGTATTGCCAAGTGATACGTTCTCGGAGTTTTTTTTGTATTCTTTTCTCATCTACCTACGCTTTGGATTCAGTTACTGAATGAATTGAAAACGTACTATCTAATTTCATGAAAATACAATTTTCGCATCTGTTCGAGTCTGTGAGTAATCAGACGAATTCGGATTTCACAACCTTTTTGTGGCTAATATCATGTCTTGTATATTTAACTGAATGAATATTGTACACAACATTTGTCACAGCACAGCAAAGAAGTTGACATCTCTTTAAAACATTTACACTATCTAATGAATAAATAATATCAGTATGAGAGATCATATGGCATGGGCAAGTTTTCTTCGAGGAAATTGCTAAAAAAAATTGTGAGTGAACTGGCACTAGAAAAAGAAAGTGAGCAAACGAAAGTTGACAGATCGTATTTCAAACATTACCGTACAGAAAGCAACAAATAGACTACAAAATGTACTGGTTACAGAATTGAACGTAAATGATGTTGCACTTTTCACTATCTATGTGAATATTTGAGTCAACTCAACATATTTCAAACTTGTTCGCTCAAAACTACCTCAGAGCCGACTTCACTATGTATCTAAATTGGTTTTGTTACCCGATGTCCGAAGTTGTAATTTGCGTTCTAAGAAGTCGGCGTTCCGACAATAAATATAAGATAGTGTTATTAAAACTGTACAACTAAAGTGTGTTTCATGCGTTCCGCTCTTGATAACCTGTGTGTGTTTGGAATAAGGATTAGTTAGATATATACGGATGGGTGCCATTGAGTAAAACGTATTGAACGAAAACGTAGATTATTGTGTGAACTAAATGACGACGTGTGGAACGAGATCATCTTCTGTTTGGGTTATCTCCACTATTTGTGCGCAGATCTGGTCGTTCTGTTTGCCAGAAGGGGAAATTGTGTCTCCGATCGAGTCACGCATTTTTCGGAGAAGGCCTGAAACTAATGGAGTGTTGTCCCAAACAACCAGCCAGCGGGGAGCAAAAACTAGGACGATTTTAGTTTCATTGTTTTCATTTCAAAGCAGGAATGTTTTGTCCTCAGTCTCTACCGTACCTTTCCGTTCTGACTGCTGGTCTGAGCGAGGCGTGCGGAACGATCCGGTTCTGTCAGGACACGTTCTACGAGTACTGGCCGGTCGTCCATCTGAAAGAACTCACAATTATGTTGGAATGGTACACCCTGCTCCAGCTTGTCGCGTACAAATAGTATACTCCATATGTGTGTAGTAATTAGTTCGAAAAGCGGAAACTTAAGTCCCACACCTTACAGAAAATTCTTTCTCATTGATTACTTCCGTATAAAAACTTGAATATGCTTCAAAGAATTGTCAAAACACTATATCTGACTGTAGCCACACTATATTCTCAGTGCTTGGAAAGTCTACGAACCGGTTAAAACGCGGCTCCGGTCGTTGTCCTTGCCTCTCAGACACGGAATGGCGCGAAGAAACTCTTTTCTGGAAACGATCAACAACTCCTAGAGGGTAGCGAGTTAATGTGGAGCAAAAAGTCAGAGACAACTACTTTGCTTTTCTTTGAAAAACAATGATTTTCCATGTACGAATAGGTAATTTAGTTGAGTTGCAAATTGTCTATGTATTGCTCTTTGAGGCGTTCTCACAACGCACCGAGTCTTTAGGCTGCATCTTAAAACACGACGGCAATGTGGAAATGCTCAATTACTCCGTTTAAGAAAATAAAACACAGAAAAAGCGAGGTTCAGTATTCGATAGGTAATCGGCGTTCGCAAATGAGAAGCCTTTAATTTGCAGTCAAACGTTATTCTTTTCTGACACATTCAAAGCTCATCAGGTTCTACATTGTAAAGTATTTTTCCACTCTCGAGTATGTTTCGTTCTCAATTGAGAATGCTCAGCAATCGAATATAATGTCTGTTCACTCACGAATCCCTCACTCCCCTTTTCCTTCGAGGCCATATGGGAACAACATGCTATTTACTAAATGGAGCGTAAAAAACAGTTATCTGTTATGGCTCCCCGAAAACACAACCAAAGTTTACTCACCTAAAACTCTCATTCAACCAGGCGTACAGAATCGGATTCCAGCAGGTGGCAGTCATGCTTATCAAGTGAACCAGAAGAAAAATGAGAGTGAAATACGGCTTTATCCATATATCCATGTGCAGATCACGCAGAATGTTTCTAAAAAGGGAAAACTATTTTTTTTCAATCGATACTAACATGGTAATAATAAGCAAAACTCCGCTGAAAACTAACAAAAGGTTGAAGGGGAACCAGCAGACCGCGAACAAAACCACCATGACCACCAGCATCCGGAGCAACCGTTTCTTTCTGTAAATGCAAATTTTTTCACCTGAACAAATCAGAAATCAGACTATAAATCAAAGAAAATAATCATTTTTAAGAGTGTTTTACAAATGATTCTTGTTTGACGAAATTTCTTTATCCAGAAACTTCTATACTTTTGAGTTATATTGTTGTTATTGCATTGTCATTATTATCATTTGTTGGCAGAAACCAACGAAAATCATTATAGATGAAACCTAATCATTTCTTAACAACAAACGTATATATACCTGGCGATCTCAGTAGCACGTTGTTGAACTCGGCGGCGCATGTTGAGAAATATCCAAATAGCACTGTAGCTGATCCCAATTATGACGAATGGAACCACAAACTAGAAGTAAATTTGTCCACAATTTCTCAAAACCATCGAAACAGGCCAGTTGGAACAAAACAATGAGAGATAATGCATCAGTTAATCCAGTTTTTAACACAATTTACGAACCAAAATGGAGTAAACAACAAAAACAATAACAAAAAAAGACTTATAATATCTGCGAATCAATCGTTCGATTACTTAGTTAATGATTTCGGAAACAGGACAAAGTATCATGCTACTTTACAGTCAACTAAGTTTGTATTTTGACAGGTTTGAGTGAGATTCACAAAACAAACCTGAAGTGTTTCAGCACAGTTTCAACTTGAAAAAGAGAAAAGCACGTCCATGTTCTACTATGACTTCATTTCTACAGGATCGCTGGTGGTGGGAGTGGCGCTCAAAAACATACCGAACCTGGAATCAGTATTTTTCGTGAATGAATGGTGTCATCTGATCATCAGACGGCTAGCACTGACCAATATTATTGTTCGTGCCGGTGTGGGTCTTGATTGCAATTTCATCAAGAAGAATCCGGTGAGTACTCAGAATAGTAAGGCGGCCCACCTGGTTTGAGGCAAGGTTTCGAAAAAGTTTTGCATTACATGTCCTGTTCACCAAAATGCCATGCCTGGACCAAATGAACATCATCGTAGATTTGAAGACAAACTAAACCGTATTGGATGAAACACAGAATGTTTGTTGCAGTCGAATAATGCACATTGTTTTTTTTTAAACCTGACTGAGTTCACATTTTCTCAATTTTGGTTCCCGCCCTTCTCAAAAGTTTCATTCTGAGTTCGTATCCCGCTCATTTGCCCTCAATCGTTGTGATGACAAGCTCTATCTAACTTAAGATCCGACTAACATTTAGACTATTCTTGTGGTTGTTGGTTTCGTGTCGAGTGCTTGTGAGGTTGCAGCCATCACTACGGCAGCAGTGTTCATTTTTGATATCTCCGTCGAGATGGCCATTCTTCTCGGGTGAGTTCCCTCTTTCTTGTGAGGTACCGTCAAACAATCATCATCAAACTTTGGTTACCTAACCAGTCACATGCACTTTACTCAAGCACTAAATGTTATTGAATTGATTCAGACACACGGTTGAGCAAAGTCGGTATCACCGAACATAGTAACTAGAGAAATTTGTGATCAGAATAATCTCACCACTTCTTTACACTTTTTTGTTTTGTGAGTTTGCTATGTGTTCTGAAATTTCCCTCAGAAATGCACAATATTACTGTAATCAATCTATTCAGATTCATAACTACCACGGTTTCACCAGCCGTTATTATCCCAACTATTCTGGATTTAATGAACAACAATTTAGGAACAGACAAGGTAGGAACAATGAAAAACATCCCACATTTATCTCAAATTACCTGATATTCTACTTGGGTGGCAAGTTTGATGCGGAGAAAAAAACATCCAATTATCATCTCACTTTTTCATAATATTGTAATATACGGAAGGATCAAACACTGCGAGAGGTTATTGTCTAATGAACGTCTTGTTCTGGTAAATAGCGTTCAATTTTCACGTTTTAATCCGTTTTCGATTCCAGAATATTCCACAACTCATTCTCTCTATCACCTTCTTCGACAATGCATTCTGCCTTTCAATTTTCATTCTTACAGCAAGTGTTATATTTTCCACCGGTATGATGTTTTTGTTCTTCACTTTGTTTCAAGGAACAGTGAATTATAAGAAATACTAGGAGATTGAAACTATTATACAAAAACACGATGCTTGTATAAACAAGCTCAACTAACTGTTGATATCGGGCATATTGCCAGGGTAAAGGAAGTTTTACGGACAGCAAAATCTGCCTTGAGGAGAGTTCCTATCAAGCACTACATTTCACTACAATACAATATCTGTTCCAGAGGCTGTCTTCCCTACATTGGTTCGAACTTGCGGAGAAATTCTGCTTTGTGCTGTTGCAGGACTAGCAATTGGTAAGTTCGAAAAGTTTTCACATCACAGAAAATAAAAACTTTGAAATATAATTTCAGGATGGATTATTCGCTGGTTCCCGCGCCGAAATGAGCCCTACACAAACTTCAGCAGAGCTCTTCTAATCACGTTCCTTTCTACTGCTGGCATTCTAGGTGGGTTCTCATAACTATTGAATAATTAGTACAAGTAGTTTCATAGTACCTAAATTGGAAATAACATGTGGTTTTCCTGTGAAAACCTATCAGTTTGCTTGTTGCAAATCATAGTCACCTATGAATTTCGGAATTAAGTTAACCAACTTGCAGCAGCAATCACGCATTTATCATCAATTGAACAATAACATATCATATATTTACCATTTCAGGAATGTTTGCTGCTGGTTGCGGCTATGCTGGTATTGTTGGTACGGTCTGTATGATAGCCTGTGCCTGTTCATATTGGAGGGTGGAGAGTGCTCACAGTGTAGGTTACAGAGTTCACACTAAAAACATTTCGGTATTTTAAAACAACCAGAAATTAACTGCAATCGACAAGTTTCTGTCCTACAGAGATAATTACAATGCTCATGTATTCTTGTATCACTGAACAGCATTCATATTCATCTTTAAACATTATGTTTTTCCATTCAGCTTTTTTTAAACAGTCCTTCTCCAGGTTCATTCACTGGAAAGAACCTTCACTAACACATGGAATCTGTTGAGTTCTCCTTTGCTTTTCGTTCTTGTAGGAGAGATGCTGGATTTCTCAAAAGTAAGTATTTTTACCTATTTCCAAATTGCTATAACGGTAGCGAGCATTCCGGATAGTTGACAGAATGACTCACTATTTCCATACTACTTTTTTCTATTGCAGATGACCTGGTTCATGGTTTGGACTTGTCTAGCCCTGATAGCACTCGGCTCTATTGCTCGCTTCATTTCTACTCTTATTGTCACTTCTTGCTCCGGGTTCAAGTTCCGGGAACAGTTCATCATAGCGATTGCACTGATACCTAGGGGGACGGTACAGGTGGGTCAAAAGAAATTAACACTGCATTCTCCACCGCAAATGCTGCTTGCAGCATAATTCATCGCGAGAATGTTGTTTAGTTCAAACGCATTTTTCTGTTCACTACGAAACGTCACAATACAAAATATATTTCAGATTGCTCTTGGGCCTTCTATTCTTATTATGAGTGAAGGTTTTTCGCACTACGCACAAGAAACGGAATTCGTGAGTTCTCTACTAATCCTCATGACACTGATTCTAGAAATCACACACTTCCAGCAAAGCATCGAAAATTGGACAGAATATGTGAATATGTGACCTATTCTCAATCTATAGTTGGTTGTTTCTATTTCCTTTTCGATCAAATCACAGTTCACTTCAGAACGGACAAGGAAGCTTGTGTAATCATCATACCGATGTACTGTGATTATGTAGTTGTTTTGTTTCACCAAAGCTAATTTTCAGATAGTAATTGCTTGTATTATTGTTGTTCTGGTGACTGCGCCCATCGGTCGTCTGCTCTTGGCATTTGCAGCTCCGCGCCTCCTCAAGAAAAACTTCAATCATACGGTAGGCTGGTTCACTTGTTTGATTCCTTATTCAAGAAGACGACCTTGTAGCCTGATTACGGAGAAACTTTAAAAAACCTTCACAACTTGATGAAAACAATTTTATTCTGTGGAAAAATGAAGACCTCTGTACGTGAAAATGTGTACACAAGAACAGAACACAAAGGTAACTATGACATGAAGACATAGAGTCGCCTTCGTTTCACAAAATTACTTGCCCAACTACTAAATCAGTGGTGTTGGAAACATGTATGTGGTGATTCAATGAACCACGAAAAGGACGCTAGACGATGAACGCCACAAAAAGCCACATCAAGAACAATTAAATGAACATTATGCATTTTTTCTGTACTGAAGCTATGTATTATTTACAAAAAAATTATACCATTTCAGATCCATATAGAGCCCGCAGATACATTCGTGCAGACGGAACACGTAGATGATTTATTCGACACCAACATCACCTTCAAGCAGTTCAGAGCTCTTCATCAACCACAGAATGGTGTGTCGAACGGTCGTCCCTACGAGCATTACTAAACATTGTCTATAATTATCTATGTGGTCATTATCGGTATTGCCAAGTGATACGTTCTCGGAGTTTTTTTTGTATTCTTTTCTCATCTACCTACGCTTTGGATTCAGTTACTGAATGAATTGAAAACGTACTATCTAATTTCATGAAAATACAATTTTCGCATCTGTTCGAGTCTGTGAGTAATCAGACGAATTCGGATTTCACAACCTTTTTGTGGCTAATATCATGTCTTGTATATTTAACTGAATGAATATTGTACACAACATTTGTCACAGCACAGCAAAGAAGTTGATATCTCTTTAAAACATTTACACTATCTAATGAATAAATAATATCAGTATGAGAGATCATATGGCATGGGCAAGTTTTCTTCGAGGAAATTGCTAAAAAAAATTGTGAGTGAACTGGCACTAGAAAAAGAAAGTGAGCAAACGAAAGTTGACAGATCGTATTTCAAACATTACCGTACAGAAAGCAACAAATAGACTACAAAATGTACTGGTTACAGAATTGAACGTACAATGATGTTGCACTTTTCACTATCTATGTGAATATTTGAGTCAACTTAACATGATTCAAACTTGTTCGCTCAAAACTACCTCAGAGCCGACTTCACTATGTATCTAAATTGGTTTTGTTACCCGACGTCCGAAGTTGTAATTTGCGTTCTAAGAAGTCGGCGTTCCGACAATAAATATAAGATAGTGTTATTGAAAGTGTACAACTAAAGTGTGTTTCATGCGTTCCGCTCTTGATAACCTGTGTGTGTTTGGAATAAGGATTAGTTAGATATATACGGATGGGTGCCATTGAGTAAAACGTATTGAACGAAAACGTAGATTATGGTGTGAACTAAATGACGACGTGTGGAACGAGATCATCTTCTGTTTGGGTTATCTCCACTATTTGTACGCAGATCTGGTCGTTCTGTTTGCCAGAAGGGGAAATTGTGTCTCCGATCGAGTCACGCATTTTTCGGAGAAGGCCTGAAACGAATGGAGTGTTGTCCCAAACAACCAGCCAGCGGGGGTTTTCATTTCAAAGCAGGAATGTTTTGTCCTCAGTCTCTACCGTACCTTTCCGTTCTGACTGCTGGTCTGAGCGAGGCGTGCGGAACGATCCGGTTCTGTCAGGACACGTTCTACGAGTACTGGCCGGTCGTCCATCTGAAAGAACTCACAATTATGTTGGAATGGTACACCCTGCTCCAGCTTGTCGCGTACAAATAGTATACTACATATGTGTGTAGTAATTAGTTCGAAAAGCGGAAACTTAAGTCCCACACCTTACAGAAAATTCTTTCTCATTGATTACTTCCGTATAAAAACTCGAATATGCTTCAAAGAATTGTCAAAACACTATATCTGACTGTAGCCACACTATATTCTCAGTGCTTGGAAAGTCTACGAACCGGTTAAAACGCGGCTCCGGTCGTTGTCCTTGCCTCTCAGACACGGAATGGCGCGAAGAAACTCTTTTCTGGAAACGATCAACAACTCCTAGAGGGTAGCGAGTTAATGTGGAGCAAAAAGTCAGAGACAACTACTTTGCTTTTCTTTGAAAAACAATGATTTTCCATGTACGAATAGGTAATTTAGTTGAGTTGCAAATTGTCTATGTATTGCTCTTTGAGGCGTTCTCACAACGCACCGAGTCTTTAGGCTGCATCTTAAAACACGACGGCAATGTGGAAATGCTCAATTACTCCGTTTAAGAAAATAAAACACAGAAAAAGCGAGGTTCAGTATTCGATAGGTAATCGGCGTTCGCAAATGAGAAGCCTTTAATTTGCAGTCAAACGTTATTCTTTTCTGACACATTCAAAGCTCATCAGGTTCTACATTGTAAAGTATTTTCCACTCTCGAGTATGTTTTGTTCTCAATTGAGAATGCTCAGCAATCGAATATAATGTCTGTTCACTCACGAATCCCTCACTCCCCTTTTCCTTCGAGGCCATATGGGAACAACATGCTATTTACTAAATGGAGCGTAAAAAACAGTTATCTGTTATGGCTCCCCGAAAACACAACCAAAGTTTACTCACCTAAAACTCTCATTCAACCAGGCGTACAGAATCGGATTCCAGCAGGTGGCAGTCATGCTTATCAAGTGAACCAGAAGAAAAATGAGAGTGAAATACGGCTTTATCCATATATCCATGTGCAGATCACGCAGAATGTTTCTAAAAAGGGAAACTATTTTTTTTCAATCGATACTAACATGGTAATAATAAGCAAAACTCCGCTGAAAACTAACAAAAGGTTGAAGGGGAACCAGCAGACCGCGAACAAAACCACCATGACCACCAGCATCCGGAGCAACCGTTTCTTTCTGTAAATGCAAATTTTTTCACCTGAACAAATCAGAAATCAGACTATAAATCAAAGAAAATAATCATTTTTAAGAGTGTTTTACAAATGATTCTTGTTTGACGAAATTTCTTTATCCAGAAACTTCTATACTTTTGAGTTATATTGTTGTTATTGCATTGTCATTATTATCATTTGTTGGCAGAAACCAACGAAAATCATTATAGATGAAACCTAATCATTTCTTAACAACAAACGTATATATACCTGGCGATCTCAGTAGCACGTTGTTGAACTCGGCGGCGCATGTTGAGAAATATCCAAATAGCACTGTAGCTGATCCCAATTATGACGAATGGAACCACAAACTAGAAGTAAATTTGTCCACAATTTCTCAAAACCATCGAAACAGGCCAATTGGAACAAAACAATGAGAGATAATGCATCAGTTAATCCAGTTTTCAACACAATTTACGAACCAAAATGGAGTAAACAACAAAAACAATAACAAAAAAAGACTTATAATATCTGCAAATCAATCGTTCGATTACTTAGTTAATGATTTCGGAAGCAGGACAAAGTATCATGCTACTTTACAGTCAACTAAGTTTGTATTTTGACAGGTTTGAGTGAGATTCACAAAACAAACCTGGAGTGTCATAACCACTATTCCGAACACCTTTTTCAAGCGCTGATCCGACCAATCTTCCGAGCACATTGAGAAGCCGCAGTTGTCGATATATCCCAATCGCATGTTCACCGCGTATGGCATGACCAACAACAATGAAACCGACCAGATGGAGGTCACAATCAGAATACACGTCTGAAAGTTCTTGAGTTCCAATCCCATTTATCGATTGACTATGCCAGTCTGGATTCTTTTCAGAACTTTTTTGAATCACGGGAAACCAATTATCAAATTCTATATTCAGAACCCGAGAGTAGGAAACTGTATTTTCCTCCTAACATCATTAACATATTACGTTTGCTCTCATAATTCAACAATCTAGTGTCGAGTGAACCGGAAAAATTGTAGGTATGGGTTTTCCTATACAATAAGCTTTGAAGAAGATTGACAGCACGGTATACTCGTGGAAGGAGGGAGGATGTATGCTGATTTCTGGCCATATATGGTCGGTGAACTATGGAATCACACTCTATATGTCCTGAACAGTGCATTTGCGATCCATAGAACTACTTTGGGTATGTTGTATCCCCGCCAAGGCTGATTTGCTTTCAATTTTTAGGTGGATCTGCCTTTTTACATCATCATAACATCAATTACTGACTCACCCTCATTGATACACGATCGTTGATATTGAGTGAGCTCGAGTGATGCACTATAACAATATAACGATCCATCGCTATTGCCATCAGAGTCAATGTACTGATGAATATACTTGTTCCTGCAATATAATTATCTAAATTCGTGCAACTGCAATCAAAAAGACCAGCTTCCAAACTACAAACTATATAATCAAGTCCCGATTGGTATAAAACCGAATAGTAGCAAATAGCAGAGTCAGTTAGTTATTAAGTTATATAGTTAGTTGGTGTACTGTGAGTCAATTGCACAGTCACTTGAATCATGTTAAACACAGCAGAACTTAGAAACAAGCAATGACAAAGTGCACGATGCCTCATTAGAATGATAACCTTACGTGACTATTCAATTTCTTCTGGTAAAAGTAGATTATGTACTTGATTGATCAGAATCGTCTGGTAATCTCACCTTGGAAGAGGGGCAGTCCGTGACAAAGCCATCCACCCCATATCCATTGGCCCATGTACGTGTACATTGGAGTCAGCCATAGTGAACTATAATTATTTTTCTAGTTATTTGACAAGTGACCCACACTGTAAAAAGTAAATCATACATTTATCTCACTTTACTTACACTTGCCCTGTTATTTTCTCTCCGTTTTTGCTCTTGCAAGAGCAATGCGGAAAATAGTTGTTTTGGTTTTTGCCTCTACGCCTGTTTTGAATGCGCTGAGAGAAGGTAAGAGTTTGGTGTGTAACAATTAACTTACATTTTTCTCACTCAAATATTTCTTAGTTAGTTTTATTATTTCCATGTTTATGTCACTTGTTATGCTATTCTTTGAAGGTTTCTGAACCGTACGCTCGAAGTCCGGCGGACCCAATTTCCGATTATGTTCTACATGTTGCATGATGTGACTACGGATGTTGACAGGAAGTCCATCTATTTGCAGATAACTCATCATCATTGCGTACCAAAATAGGTTCTCCATCGCGTAACCACACGTGTAACGAAACATTACAGTTAACTGTATAACTTTCTTGCTCTTCGGAAAACACATAGTTTAGCTATCAAAAAATGTTTCGAGGTTGTATGTGACTGACGTTGTTCGTGATATGCACTGTTTTGAACGGACATGAAGCATTCTACTTGAAAATAGAACTTACGTGAAATTGACCAACAGGTCGGAAATCGCCAGGTTCGTTATGAAGATGTTCGTCACTGTCTGCATCTTCTTATTGGTCATAACGACATAAACAACAAGAAAGTTGCCTGTCACTGCTACCAGAAAGATGCACATATACAGCAAGAAGATGAGGAATGGCGGCACAATTTCGAACGGACTCTGCAAACAGAATGTTACCCATGTTATTTCATATCATTTTGTGGTGTATCACGTCTACTCCAGCCGAAGCCAGAGTGCTGTTATTTTCCCTCTGTCACAGAAGCAATGTGGGAAACGTTGTCACTTGCTTCTAGCTAGCACTAATCCTGCCAAAAGAGTATTTTAGGAACCCTTTCACTCCAATTCTAATATCCCAATGAAACCATGTGAAATCTTGTTCTTGTAAGAAACATAACAAGAAAAACTTACGAACATTTGATTATATAATTTGTCTTGGTGATGTGACCGTAAACAGCGTTTCAATCATTCAGGTAAAAAAAACTTGGATTTTAACTTCAGAGCAGAGATGCATCTGAACACTTCTATTCATACGGGGTACAGTTCACCGTTCGATACTTCGACCAATTCAACCCCTCACGATATTTCTCAATTTCAGATTCATAATCAGATTGTGTTTTTATAGGTTCCGGATTGTTAGCAAATGAAAAGATGATTCAATGACATGGATAATTTGTGCTCAATGTTCAACTATATGCACTCAGTGAATTGGAAAACAATGTGAAGCGGCGCCATACTAAATACATTCTAGACAAACCACTACTATTTGGCCGAAAATCTAGAAGTCTACATGGAAAAACAGGGTACAAACTACATCACCACCGCAAATGGTTGAACATCTTCCTTTCGACCTTTTTTTTACCCGAATCTGATGAGCAGAAGGAAGCTGCCTAGAGGTTCGCTATCCTCGCCTCCTAATTACTGTTGATGGAAATGTAAATGTGGGTGGCTATGTGACGACTGCGTGATGCATGAAAATAATATACATAATGGCCCTAGGACCGGTTTCTATTCAGCTAATTCACAAATTCTTTTGACAAAGTATCTGCTGAAGGTTAGTGCTTTGCGTTCGTTCCCTAGATACACATATTAGAGGCCCATAAATCAAGTTACGTCTGCCCTTTATGAGTCAACAATGGATAATCTCCGTATTGAAATTGAAGCACTAGTTACTCTCGCCGAACGGCGAGTACGAACTTTCGAAATGACGTATTCGAGAACCGGGACTCGTTAATCTCTAGATTCGCAATTGCGCCATATGAAAGAACTTGGAAATCAGGGAAGCTGTCTCCATGATCTGTGGGGTATGTGAGGAATAGTTTGTTCTCAACTTCAACCTTACGTTAATTCTCACATTGGGAAGTAGAGAGAACACCATGTGAAGCATAAGTTCATGTATGTACTTTGTGTCAAGTACATGAATGTGTCGAATAAAAAAATACTGAAATAGTTTGTTTTCTGTCAACCGTGTTTAGTTATTGGTCTGTACAGTTCTCCGTGAACCTGGGTAACCGCCCATAACTATTGTGAGTGTAACAACGGAACAACGGAAGCCGCAAGAAAACCATATGCAAACTAAAAAGGCATAGTTCCTTTTCAGGTAAAGTGCTTTCGACATCTTCAATGCATTCGTACTTGTGTTTTAAGTTCCAGCACATTGCACAGTTTACACGCGTGATATACACTGACATAGTATGGGAAGCTTCAAATAGTTTTGTTAACGAATTCTCTTTTCCATGATAATTAAATTGTAATTGGTAAATTGAAACATTCTGATCAGTACACCGTTGATGTTTTGTTTAAGGAAAGATACTTCTTGAAAAGCCGAGTGAAACTAGAGGTAATTAGATGATAACCACCTCTCCTTATGAATCTAAGGTTGTAGTCGGGTAAAAACCTACCCTACAGCACCAAATAGCTCTCATGTTCAGTTATCATACCTCCGGTTATATTACTTTCAAGGTCATAAGCAAGCACAATCGTGCCCCCACTGTGCCCATAATGTGCATATTAAAATTGCTGGATGATTGCGGCTTAGAAACATGTACCTTAGGGTTTCTCATTTCAATTCGCAGAAGTGTCTACAATGTTCGATAAAAATTCAAGTTCTGACTTCGAACAGGGATCAAACTACACTTGCACAGAAGATACAGAAAAATTCATGTTGATCACTCTCTCTCTCTCTCTCTCTCTGATGTTCCGGCTTCACCAGGTTCTGCTTAGACACACATGAACAAATAAATAACGAATTTGTTCTATTATCGTTTCAGAAAATAGATCAACTATCCATTTGATAACAGTTTATGATGTAATCAGTATGAATAAACAACATCCTGGGTTTGACGGGGGATACTTAGCAAGTCGCACACTGCTATGTGAATTCCTTGAAATACTCTTAATTCACAAAGTGATTACGTCAGGAATATCTGAGCTTGTGTTTACGTGGCTCACATCATACATTTCTTTCTTCGTTCAGGAATGGGTGTGTGAGCGACTAACCTGTTTTCAGTCATTTTTGAACAAAAATTGAAATTGATAGTTTTAGAAACTGCTATTCAGATAATTGTTTAGCTGTAATTACCAGTTCTACTCTAACTTCCTTATTCCAACTGTGCAAAGGCTTCTTCATAAAAATATGTGACGGCTCAAACGAGCTGTCCGTTTTTGCGGACAAGTTGTCCCCCCTGAGGGCGCGGACGAGTTGTCTCGTAATCGATTACAGTTAGAGCTCAGGGAGATTCACAGCTAACTATAGGAAGTGTCCAGACTATTGTTGTAGTTCGGTCTAGATATACGCCGTGATTCATGACTTTCAACCCAAAATCAACGAAATCAAACTACAAACACAGCGGGCTAGGGCAGACACCGTATAGCTTTGCTCTGGAGTTAGCGAACACTATATAGGAATCAGCACAAGAACTCACGTTTTTCAAGCGACACATGTCCTGGAGAGCGGCTTCTTGGAGAACGGCTATCGTCTCATTCGGGGACAAACTAACCTCACTCATGTTCCCAACGACTGGAAAAAATGACAATTACACGACGGCTGAGTTATATTGAAAAGACAATTCTGTTCTTATTGAATCTCAGGTCAAAAGTTTAGGAAATCAAAAACGAGCCAACATGAATTGCATAAGTTCACGATTCTTCACGTTTTCAGTAACACTAATGGTAACTGTTAGCCCAGCTTGGCTAGTTCCACTATAGCACTTATCTAGAAGGTCCCAACCAGACATGGTATACAATTAAATCAGCTTAATTTGTTGGTTATAGAAATCGAATTCAGAAAAACTGTTTGACCATTTTCCTCAGAATAACATTGAGTACTATCTAAATGCCTATCCACAAAAATTTAATGAACATGGGAGTAAGAAAGGCGGTGTTTTAAGAAGCACCAGTAGTGGTAGAAATCGAAAAGAAGTAAGGTGTACTTTTTCCTGAAGTTACGTTTCACATGATCCGGCAGTGGGGGAAAGTGAACGATCGAAGCATGTTAAAGGGATAGTATAATGAATGTGCATTGTGAGAAAAGGCGTGGCCTGAAAGATACGCCACACAGCTCAACTGCGTTGTCCATCAGGATAACTAGGTAACGCAATTGTTATTTCATTTTGTTAAGAGGATCACAGATTCAACATAAACAATGGCTTACTGCAATATATGGAGTGCTCTTACGACTTTCTATTGTTTTGTTAAAGTCTTATTGTAAGTGACAATGACGGTGTGAAACACTATATAGTCTGTTCCACGCACTTATAACCCTCTACAGTAATCTTTGAGAACTTCTAGATCCACGTTTCGTAGTTTGATGTTTTTGGAATGACTTCAATTTTCGCTATTGTGTTTTCTATCTATGCTACTAAAAACTCTGGAAGTTTGAAACCAAAATACTGATTTATTGATTAGAAAAAGCCTTCTAAACATGTGACGGATTACTGTAGAAGGACATCGATTGGTGAAACGAACTATACTACGCTCAGCAAACAGGAGCGATGTGAGTATTTCCTCATCCTCTAAGCCTTTACATGAAAGACCTTCATTAATCAACATGTCATCAAATCGTCCGTTATTTCCATCTGCGGTTCGAGATTACGCCGGAAAAAAAGGAGCATTACCAAGACAGCTCTTCAACGTTATGCGCACGGCCAACCATTCATTCTCCTTAATGAACTGGCTTACACTGATAACATTGTGAGCTCAATATTGACCGAATGGAAACCAATCCAAGAATGGAGGCAAGTTACATTCCGGCTAATGTCTCTTCGATAAGTTCATAGAACAAAATGACTGCGGATAGGATTACATCTCTAAGGAGGTAATGGATCCAGACAGCACCATCGCATCTCCAAATCGTGAAAGAAAGCATCTAGTTTCCAAACTCTTCTTTAGTTTTTGATGTGTTTTTATGTAGAGATTTTGTTATTCTGTTATAACAAGTGAATACACGATTGAGGGATAAACTATTCGGACAAAGGTTTCACTATAGCAATATAATCATAGACATGCAGCTCGGCGGTGTGGATTAGTATTCACTTCTGAGTTTTCACAGAAGATAATTGTTTCGATGCATAGATAGAACATACAAAAAAGAACATGTTACAACTATAACTGTGTGAATGGGACAAAAACTAATCAAAACAACGGAATTAAATATCAGTCTCACTGCCAGGTGACAAAAGTTTATTCAGGAAAACAATCTGCTTTTCTATTTGAGGCGATTGATTCGACCTTAGTGTACGTAGATTAAAACTGAGAGTCTGCTCTCACAAAGAGCATTCTTACGTTTGGCCTTTCATTCCGACTTATAGCGGAAGTTTGGTTGCAAGAACAATCTGCAACACGTGAAAAAGCGCAGAGGCCAATCGCAGATTAAAAATAGAGAGGGAAAGGCATTGTCAATTACTCGATTGCCGGAAAATCGCAACGAAAGTGATAAAGACAAGATACATATCTGAATGTTACTCAAGACAAAGAGGTTACCACCTAGCTATCTAGAAATGTTATTTGAGCTACCTGAAAGTGGTTCGAATATCGCATGGCTCCTAGCTAAAATTTAGTGAGAGGGAGAGAAAGATGATTATAGGAATTACGATAAATACGCATCTGATAAGTTATTAGTGTTTCTGAAGTGTGGGTCGAATGTGAGTTAATTTATTTGAAAATGTAAATGTTAACTTTCAACTAACTATCGAATAGCCAAAACATCCATTAGATAGGATTCTCGCCTCGGTTAGTTTTCTGGTCATGAAATAACAATGAACAACGTGGGATCCGCGGCCAGAGAGTACCTCTCACTTGACAAACATTTTAATATCTAGTCCAATGGGCTAACCAAGATGACCAATAATGAATGGTGAGTTTCCTTCGCTCACCTTCGCAGCTCATATTAGGTAATCAGTCAAACCAAACATTCTTGATGCCACTAGCACTAATGGTCGAGATGCTAAGCAACGGAAGGTCCTCGAACAATGGAAACCAATCACGTTTTCAAATATTCCTTTCAAGCTGGTCTTGAAATAGCTGCCAAGGTCTGCTATATTACAGCGGGTGAGCAAAGAATGGTTCCATCTTGAAGACATGACAACGAGACAAGTTATTCTGTCTTCTTCGAAAACGGAAAAATCAACCGGTTTCAACAATTGCAGTTGAGCGTGCAGTGTTATGTGATCATTTGACAAAACCGATGAATGAGAAACCATGAATTATAACTACATATAAACGATGTTACATTCGACAGACACGCGAAGCTACAACACATTTTAATAGAATTCGAGGTACGACCTCCACATTCGACGTCGGCAGAAAAAGTATTCGCGTTTTCGAAATGTATATTTACTACTGCACTGCTCAAATACTGTTAATGGAGAGAGTGGCGTTCAAAAAAATCATTTCAGTTTTCTCCAGTTTTTCGGTTTGTGATTCTCAGACTAGCAGGTAGTAGTAGTATTGTTATTATATGCCGTTCGAAGCCGGATTGATGACGGACCCAAGGTTTCATTAGATAATCATTGCCAATAATGTCAGCCAGTAACCACTTGAGCTTTTCTAATGTAGCCGAGTGTTGAGAATATTAATTCTCACGCAAAGATTGTTATTTGTTATTGTCAGATTGGTAATCAGCGGATTCATGCAAGTACGCTATGTTTGAATAGATATCATCACAAAGATCTGGAAAAAAATGCCGAACTATAAGACAACATTATTCAGTGAAAATTTATTTCAATGTAAAATGCTAGACTATCAGTTTTGGCCAATCCGTTATTCAAAAACTTTAAAGAAAACAAAGCGGAAGGGTGTGATAAATTGATAAATACATCTCTCTCTCTCTCCACAGATAAGGATTTTTAATTTTTGGTCAACCTCAGGGGACAAGTTGCTCAACTTCATGTTGTAAGTTTTCCAAAAAAACGTGGAGATTTGCTATAGGTATAAAAGGTAGGTTGGATGCGGATGTTTGTTTTGGTGGTCCAGGACGGCTGAAAATATCAGGTGGCAGGTAACAAGCATAATTGTTTTGTTTGCTTCAAGAAGACCGAATCCACATACAGGAATAGTTGAAGAATTCTTTGCAACAAATTTCACCGCTCACAAACAAGCTCGAAGGAGATAAAATAGGTGAACTATCCGTGATCTGTGAACGTGAATATACAGAATACAGAAAACTAGTATCTTATTATGTCTTCAGAACTACTGCAGCCATTGACATATGTTTGATACCAGATTAATCTCTTTAGTATTATACCTCTAGGCACTCTAAGACTACGTTCATTAGTGAAAAACTTCATTGAAACACGTATTGCCTAATAAGGCTTATATCGAGTTCATATCCACAGCTCCTGCTACAGTAGCTTGTTTGCCGTACACAGAATAGTTCAAATTTACAACTAGTGAAGTTCCATTCATGATTCAAATCAAAACACCAAATTAATATCCTGAGCGGTGCCCATCCAGACCACTCGCTAACCGCTCATGTTGTTCGATGCTCTCGGAACTTGTTCAACAGTAATACTCGCGGAAATGTTGAATAAAATTGGATACAATGGGGTATGATACGAGTTACAAAATGAGTTGAATATGAAATGAACCATGAAATGATCGAGGTGCTGTTATTTGATGTGAGATGAACTAATATAACAGTACTTGGTGGAGGTGACGTGGTTAAAATGGATGGAAAACACATGAGTCAAACGATGAGTGTGGGTGGGGCGAGGAGAACATCCTCTTGAAGAATAATCCCTATAATCGAGAGAGCGATCTCTATTGACTTTTCGCCTAACATACAGGGTTACATCGCGTCGTGTGATAGCTTTCTCCAAAACCGTTCTTTTTTTTCAGAAAAGCCCTCAAATTGGACTGACTTTCACTAAGAAGTAACGTATATGTAGATAATTGGAAACGAATCAACTTGTTGCTTATCTTTTGAATGAATGAACAGTGAAAGGTAGAAAATACCGCTCCTTGAACTTTTTTGAAGTTACAGGATCAAAATCCTCCAATTGCTTCTAAACGGAACCGGGGTCGAACAGCCTATGATAAGAACAAGACAAAATGGTCAGTGATGGCTCCTATTTCTAGAGAGGCGATTTTCTACCGCGTGAAAATTTTTCTAACGCATGACCAACGCCAGAACCAAAGCTGGCTCTTTAAGTATTTGAAACTATTCCAGAAAAATCGATCCGCTTTCTTTAATAAAAACACTAATAATCACACATTTGTTATACTTCAAGTCTTTTAACTGCCACAACCTCAACTTCATGTTAATTCTAACATCGTATTTTGCGCTGCGAACCTTGGCACTTGTTCGTTCAAGCAACATATGAAGCGAGAAGCTGAGAGAACAACTTGGTATACTGTGTCCAGTACATGTGTTGAATAAATATTGAAGTATTGAAATATATTTGAACAGCATCTTTCAGTTGCAACCTGTTTGGGTTTTGTCGTCTGGTGGATTGTGTTAGTTTTCAGCGACATTCAATTTATTTTAGTATTGTTGTGAAACTCGTGTTACTTTACTCGTGTTCGTACTGTGCTAAGTTTTTGTTCTGTGTTTTTTATGCTTGTTACCCAGTTTTCAACAATATTCTTTTTTCTGTCAATCATAATTTCATTTCATTTAAATCAATCTCTTTCCAGAAGAATTTCGAACAAACTATCACGCTTGGTGTGGTCAGAAATTCAAATTTGTAGAAGAGTAGTAGTTTTCAGCAGGGACATTGAAGTCTTGATTCACAGTATTCACATACTTTATTTCAAGTTCATGAAATCTCGCAATAACGTTTTGTTTGCATGCGTCGAACATCAGATAGATACTTTTCTAGATCACAAAGGTGTAATCAATAGCTTCCAATAAAGAGGTAACAAGCCAACTCATTAAAACCTTCGATTGACTAGGACTAGGGACATAACTTAATCGCAGAACAGTAATCAAACGAGAGCTGTGTAGAGTTACAGTTACGGTTAGAAGATGATTTGACGAGAGAGATATGTACAGAACCTGAACACTGAGAAAGCAAGTGACTTCCTCGAATGAAGAAAATCATACACCCTACTATATAATCGAAATTGTTAGTGGTGATTAACGGGTCTAATAATCAGTTAGTTTTCCTAGTCTATATTGTAAACAACTGAAAAATTTAGGAAAACAGGGGCAAGAGGAACAAAGGAATACAAAACGAATGACAAAATCACGGAGAATGAATGAGTAGACACTTGCGTGCACGATCAACCTGAAAACGTATATATAATAACTAGTTTGCTTTGAGTCGTTCAAAGGCAGCTTCTCTCATAGTTATTGCCAGCAACATCAACTGTTATTTCATTAGATGTTAAAGATCGGATGTTTTAAACTCTAAGTTTATATACCTAGACAATGTCAGAACAGATGTATGGACCCAAATCTCAGAAAGAACCGTCAATGATATCATTTTGCAACATACGCTGCTAGAGCCTTGCAGTAATTTGAGTAAATGATAGGTTGGCAAGGAACGGATTATGAAACACCCACCTCATTCGAGAATGCATCTCTTCCCATCAAATAATCTCTAATGTCCATTAGTATATTACCCATAAGATTTGAGCCATTCCACTTGGACCGATCCAATAGATCGGCGGAGTCTGAGAAGTATTGATAGTTCAAATGTTTGAATTGCACCATACACACCATCATACACACTGAACTTTACCCACAGAAATTTCCTTGTCGAAAATGAGTACAAATCATCGGATTGAAGCTCTTTATCTTCAGAATTTGAATCGAGCGTCACATGAATGCTTTCCACCAATAACACCAACGTTTTCCAACAGCACATAACCACTGATAAGTTTTGGTTTGATTTGCAAACTACATCAAACTCACCGATTTCCAGGCCAACACCCCACCATTGATCAGTGGGGCTGGCTTCAACTAGCGTACCACCTGCCGTGCGAAATAACTGGTGCCGAAGCGCGCCGAACTGTTTATACTGAAATTAAACCAAATGACCACATCTCGAGCCACAAACCTATCCTTATTGCATAAACATTCGGAAAGTCAACCGAGAAAACAACTCTAAACAACCATGCAATTATTTGTGCTCAAGTTGGAGTCTCTGCAGCACAGCAATGAAAAAAGTCTCTGGAACTCGATAAACAGCCTGTGCTGAAAATGTTTAGTCCAGAGATCTATATGTGAAGATGTGACGTTGTCCGCTATAAAATGTATGTGTTAAACGAAAAACAATGTATCGTGTTCGAAAACTTGTGAAACGTGTTGTAGATATAACTAATAACTCACCTTGGCAAGATTCGCCTCTAACAAAAACGTCCAAGAAACTTTGCGCCATTCCTGCTCGTCAAAATTCTCTGGAAAGTGTTTATGTTTTCAGCTAAACAGTCTGGCATATGCACTGTTGTTTGAAATGTATTATCCCAGTGCATAATGGAAAAATAAGTTACCTATATTACTACCGAACTGCTTTATTTCCTTGGGATCGCGAGATTCGAGTATAGATTCAGCACACTTCCAGTCCTTGAAATATTCTGAAAACAAAAAATGAAAATATTTCAGGAAAAACGAAAACTGATTATGTCACTGTATCATTTACTCAACCGTTCTACCATACTTACTTGCTTTTTTCCACATATAGTACTGTTCCGTGCAGGAAAACTTCCTTCCGTCTATAGTGAGTCCGGGACAAGGAAAGTGGTTGGAGAACACATACTTGTTCGTGAAAAACGGAATGACCTTCTCAGAGCCGTCAGCCGAGACGAGAACTGGTGGAGACTCGAAAACAACTTGAGAGACGGCCTTAAATGAGTATCAACTTGAGTTTGAGTAGTCAACTTCTCGACGAGTCATGTGATTATTTGTCACAACGTATGATGCGTGCAACTTCATGTGAAGGTGTGTGAGAGAAACAAACAGCCACAGGTTTTGAGACGCTTCACTTCGAGGTGAAACCTATTGGCAAACTGACCTTAGTCGTAGACGGCTTAGTGTTTAGTGGAGACGTATCCTCCAATTTTCTCATCTTCAAACTGGACAACTCCTCCTGAATAGTGTAATATAAAAATTTGAACCCTTGGACAAAGTCTAATCAGTTTTTAAGCTTAACGTTAACCTCTCCTAAAAAGATCAGAACCCTAATAGAACCTTTATTCAGAATCACACGATAACCAAATATGGGCTGCATTACCTTAACAGCTCAATCAAATTATAACAAAACCGCCCTCTCAATAGCAGAAATTTTGCAAAATCGAAACATTGTATACATACCGTATCGTTCAAATCGTCCAAACTCTGCTTCCTTCTGCGAGGTCGAACAATGGCTCTGGGCACCTAGCACAATACGATAGGTGGGAGAGTATGTTTAGCAAAAAGAAATTCGATGGTAAATTGGTAATATGCATTTATTATTGATAGAAAATGAAAAAATGACCTAGGCTACGACACACATTGATGAGAACGAACTACGTTTTATTGTTTTTACGAAAAAAAATTATATGTCAACAAAACACTAGAAGCAAACCATTTAAAATGATTGAAGTAAACTCACTTCACGCTTCGGTAGGAAAGACTGATTCACCAGGCAGCGCGTCGCCAAAGTTTTCTCTGGTCTACACACCTTCAAATATGTGATTGTTTACCTTTTAAATTCAATATTATTTGACTGAATAGTGAAATTGTGATTGAATATTGAGTTTTTGAAGTAGAACAGGGATAGTATTTTTACGCTGAACATCTAATCAAGAACGCTTAACCTTTTTGCTTTGAAATTTTTGTTTTTCGTTGTCCACAGACAGTTGTAGACTTTTAAAGTTCGGAAAATACAACTTGTTTCCCACTTTCTATGTCTACTAGTTTCGGAAGCCGAGTTCTCGTGGAAATTTCACAATTGATACCTGCTCCGAGGGGGAACATCTTGTCGCCATTATCGAGCTAGTGAGGGAAGGTAGATCACTGCAATCCAGGCTTGACTGAGCGCTTCGCTGGAAGTCGTGTTTATGAGTTGTTTCTGTCGTTCTATATGTTCTCAGATCAAACTACAACGAACTACAATTCAAACTATAAGACACGAGGTTAAGACCAAAAAACTAACGTCATCTTCAAGGATAACTTCTCGAGATGTCGAGGGCAATATTTCATATACGATTGCAGGGTGATGATGTTTTCTCTAAAAACAGTATTGTTATTCATTAGCAAAAAGGTAAATTATACACGTAGAATGATTGGGAGTCGCAGGATTTTACGAACTAGCTCACGTACTTCTTCTGTACATTGGATTGTCAGAATAATTCAAGAATATTGTCTCAAGTAACTTGAGACCGTATGAATGTACAGCAATGAACCTAAGGCACAAGTCGAAAAAATCATAATGTAACTAGTACATGTGAACTAACCATTTTAGCTGACGTGGATGGCATGTCGTCCATGTGATCGGTTTCCTCTAACACATCTACCTCAGCCGAGTTTGTGTTGGGCGAACGGAGATTTCGGTGATAACTTAATGGTTCCAACCAAAAAGTCCTGAAACCAATCACTCAAAACTCAAAACGTATCACCAGATTGAAAAGTAATTTTGGGAAAACAGTGCAGATGTCTATAGAAACGTAACCAGCGTTCTTCTTCCAACGCTGTACGAGAGTATACACTCGGAAAAAATTATGTTACTGGATAGTCGATGTTCCACTTCCTCGATGACTGAGAAACTATTTTGAAAATTCAAATGAGAACAGACTCACTGCGACTTGCTTCCGGCACGTCGCTTCGCTACAGTATTGCCGAGTCGGTCGCCGTCTTCCTGGCGCTGAAAAAATTATATAATGGTATTTTAAGCGTCCAAATTATCATGCATATCTATTTAGGTTGATTCTGTTTTCAGGTTTGTTAGTGTAGATTTCGTTTAAAATACCTGTTTGTCGATCACAATTAGAATGATGGTTACTTTCGAATGTCAGAACATTTCGTACGCATAACTTCGGGTCTTTTAAGTCCTACTATCGAAACACCTAGGCATCTCAATATCTCGTGTTCCTATTTTTGTTCGAACCTAACACGGAGATTGATTACATATTTACTGTTGCGAAATTTCGGTGAATCCGTCCTCAAAGCCTGGAGAATGCGATACCTTCCGATTTCTGCTAACCACGTACTCATCGATGATCCGTCTTTTATTGTTCGTACGACGTTGGAAAGTAGTCATGCATCTGAACGATGAACAATGATACTTCGTTCTCCAAGAATTTCTCCCCGCAACCAACTCTCAACCCAATATTCATGAACATATGAAGTCGGAAACATTTCGATATTATTTCAATACTATGAAAACTACTTATTTCGGACAAACTCAAGTGAAAATGAGACATAAAACACGAACTTTTTTCTGATTGCCATTGCTTGTCTCCTCTTGGCATTTCGTGAAAGTTTCCGAGAAGAGAAATCTGTCACCGTTATTCTGAAATAACGCCCACTAAGTTACAATGATTAGTCAATTCCACACGTTTGTGCATTCCTACAACATTAGGGATGGTCAATTTGCAAGCAGTATTTTGCCACCTGGGAAACAATCGTACATTTGATAACTGTGCTCTATTCACTGTACTAAATTCATCGAAAATATTTTCAGTGAAACTAATGTTTTTCATGAAAAATAGTCTTCTAAAAATTTTATATATAGAAAAAAGTGGAACAAACCGAATATTGTGATCCATTTTCCAACTACAAAGCGAATCCTGTCCTATGGAGTCAATATTATCGGTCCATTTTCCAACTAAAAAGCTAACTTTGTCATATAAAATGCCAGTGTTAAAGAGATCGCACATAAATCGACATCGGCATAAGAAGTATCATGAATAGCGATACGATATAATAGTAGTCCAGACGTAAACGACCGCTAATTGTTTCTGTGTCAGGAAACCGCTTCGCTTCTGACACGCGAGCGTGTCTTAATTTGCAACTGAGCGCGTCTATAGATGCACAAAGGTTCAACAGTCCCAATTTGTTATTACAAAAAGTGAGACCGGAGAGCAACATGATTTTTCGTTAAGTTGCTGTATCCTACTTTTGATTAGACGCGTTGCGTGTCGCGCGGCATTGTCATGTGAATGTCACGTGGACTGATCAAACTAATATACGAGTTATTTGTGCTCTCTGATCTCAAAACAGTCAAAAGCAGCCCGAAACAAAACCTCTGCTCAAGTTGTGTTCCGGTCTCCTTTAATTACGTGTGTAAATTACAAAAACTGAGAAGCAGTGTGTCTCGCTTATAATTCCAATATACAGTACCCACACGGTCTAGTTATTTTGTTGTCTAGTTTCAACTTCGGCACAAAATCAAATCTCTCAAAGTATTGGCGCACTTTGTTGGCAAATAGAATATGACCTACTGAACTTTCGTTATCAGGGTCGGTCTATATGTAGTTTAGAACTCGTCGAATATTTACTGCTCGAAGAAAAATCTAATATCTTCACGAAAAATATGATATAAACAAAACACTTGCCATAAAACAATATGGGATTGATTATGCTAAATTGATCATCCGTAACGCAACATCCACCAAAAACATTGAGATCATTTCAATAAGGTCATAATGAAGAGGATGGAACGAAAAAACTGAAGCAATTATTTCGAGAGAACCAATCGTACAAACATGAATATTTTTCCAAATAATTTGATAATCCAATCTAATCAAGTCTATCACCTACTTTAGATAGTCGTACAAGTTGAAAAGTGTGCACTTGTGCAATTACGTTCTGAAAAGATCTCGTCGTTATGAATGAAAGCGTGGCAGCCAATAAAGTTTTATTGTTTTTCACTACGTGGAGTTTTCTTAGATATATATAACGTCTGTAAGCGGTTCTCTACTAAAAACTCTATGAAACATGCATTGGTACCGTGCCAAAGTTCAATTGGGAATGTCGATGCCTATACCAGCCGTGTCGGGGTCATCGTTTTGGCTGCTTTTGGCAGGTCGTCTGTCGTCTCTGCAGTTCGCGATACGCGAGTAGTGCGGCCTGGCGGTAGTATTCTCTAGCCTCTCGTTCGGTACAGCAGTACACCCGCAAGTCCCTGGGATCACAGCGCTGGTCGCAACACACTTCAACTGCTGTTCTGATTGGCATACTTCTTGGGAAACGACGGGATGTCTCGAACTCGTCTGAAACCTTGTACGTCTTAGTATTTCCAGTAAGTTCC
The DNA here is from genome assembly GCA_964036275.1 of Litoditis marina. Taxonomy (NCBI): domain Eukaryota; kingdom Metazoa; phylum Nematoda; class Chromadorea; order Rhabditida; family Rhabditidae; genus Litoditis; species Litoditis marina. The sequence goes on along the minus strand of OZ038438.1, from coordinate 12,939,860 downwards.
AGAGGTCACACAATGCGTAAACTAGTGGTGGTTCTACCGTTGCTTTCTTTTTTGAATGACCCAAGTCGATCTACAGTGAAACTCAAACTATACTGCATTTGTTGATTTCGACTGAAACTCATATTGGGTGACATCTCAAGTTGCGTTGGATTCAGGGATCACTGCCCATTTCCATCAATCCAATTGTGTTTTGGTAATCCACAAGCAGCAGGTCTTACATGACTGTGGTAAGTAATCAGGAGTTCCTCTCATTCTAACAATCCCCACCTGAGCTATCTTTATCGTATCCAGAGCTAGAAGAATGAAAACACGGCGAATGTTCTCCCTCCCATGTGCATATCTTGATTTGGGCATTTAGGAGTTGCAATCCACATAATCGATGCAATGTGCCTGTTTCTGTTTCGCTCACTAGAAGCGGGAGAGCAAGTAGAGCAGCGAACAAAATCATGCCGTTGTCCTGGCCAGTTTTCCCTGAAATCGACTGATACTGTCAAAGAAATAGATATGAGAGAAATCATAGCATAATATACACTTTAACCCATCTGGTGATACTCGGTCTCATATCTAGGGGTCGCTCTCACCAAAACTGGGATATACGGTTGATATTGCCGATTCCTGATGTGTTTGTGTAGTTTGACCACGTTGCTTTTCTGTAGAACTTAGTGAAGTTGTGCCTTTATCGAAATCAAACTACAACCTAGCTACGGTAATCCCCTAAAAAGTAGGCAACCCGCATTATTATCAATTCCTAAGTATTTCCGGGTATAGATAAGTTCTCTCCCGAAGGCGGACTCTTCACAGTCTCTTCCCTAGTACGATTGTCCCGCTACGCCGATTACTTTGTTGTTTTCTCGCACATATGTACTAAATATCTTGAGAACGTGCGTATGGTACCACAGCTTACGTCAATTAGAACAAAGTGTCCAATGTTTAACTTGATTGATGACAACCTTTGTTGTAAATGATCTGTATGTGCAAACACTTTTCTGACCATGTTGCTGGTGTTTGAGACAGAATTGGGTTCAGATTTTGAGAGAAAAACTGCGTGAACATTTTCCAAGACAGAGATCTAGAAAAAATGTAAACAAAAGTAACTATTTGTTCTCGTGCTATAACGGAATGACCAGACCCAATTTCAAGGAATTACAGTAGTATGAATTGACCACTTTCGATGAGTTTAAACTGTTGTATTTTTGGAATCTACACTTTAGCCTTCTTAGAATCACTTGGTAGAGTATACGAACAATATTTCAGCTATATTTGAGTAAACCTCTAACTTTGCAATTTTGAAAATCAAAAGCTGATTGTGCCTTTTCAATCTCGTCACGTGTACTGTAACTGGGTCAAAACTGTCCAAATCTGTTTGATTGGTTCCTGTCATTTTTTAGCGTCACCCTACAGTACCCGTAGCCTATTTCTCGACATGAGAATGAGTTCGCCTTTCCTTCGGAAAAATCAACGCTTCACATAAATTTCTTGGAGTTCTGTTAACTATAACATTTCACATTGATTAAAGAACAAATATCGACTGTTACTCGACTTCAAACTGTGTGCAGGGTTAGATGCAACATTGAGGCAATGAGCGAGAATATCGGGTTTTCGAAATTTGCTAAAAGTATGGGGGAAAGTATCAATGTTACATAGACTCTATGCAGAAAACGGAATTGCAACCAACACAATCCCCAGGACTGAAACTGTTAAGTTGGGAACGAACGGCAATATATACCAAAAGACGTTAAATGGGAGAAAATTTTAAGAAAGAGGAGAAAAGGTTTCAAAATCATTGCGTAGTCGGAGGTGAATAGTAACCCAAAACCTCAGAACTCTCTATAAATACGGCAGAGAATGCGAATCTTCTAGATTTTTGTGTGTCATATCAGTCTATAAAACATGTAAAAAAACGTTCGAATAAAATGTATCTTCCCATTTGGTTTGCTCGACGTTGGCTATACAGTACGTGAAACGTGTCGCAGACTATGTGAAGTAGACATTTCACAAAGACTGAAGGTACTGTAAGTGTAAGTGAGAGCGATAGATAAAGTCGTGTCAATCGGGACACAAGGCAGACATAATGACGAAAGGTACAGTTTGAGAGAAAAAATTGTTTTTTTTTTTGTTTTATCTGGAATATTTGTTCAGTTGTGGACTATCCCAATGAAATCCTTTGATGATAAATTCCAAGAACTATCCCACTAGGCAGTTCCCAACCTGTGGATCTTCAAACTTTGTTTTTTTTCCTTTTACGTCCCTGCTATTGCGTTCAAACAATGGTAGTCCATGGTTGATCTATTGTTGCTCTTCGGACTTTCATTTAGCTGCTCATATATAGTAAAGACCATATCTAGCGCAACCATTGACCAAATATCAATGATCATGACGCGAGAATGTGATACCTTTCGAGATACAGACAATTTTACTTAGAAAGACACACTGATTCCAATGTGACCTGATTCCGAAACCCCAAGAGAGATATGCATCACTCAAATGTAAAGAGTTCGCTCTGCTTCGTGGGTAAGTCTAAACACCAAGCACGATAAGTGAATATGTTATGTTCAAAAGTGGGAAGATGCATATTGGCATCAGAGGCACTTGTTATCTATCTGATCACACATCTTTGCAATCCCCTCACGTCTAGCCAACACAGCCAACAATATATAGTGTATACAGCGTATGGTGTAGCAATTGGCACATTCAGGAAACCGTTCCTCCCCAATTTTGCCTCTCGCCATATTAATAAGGAACATATAATTTTCATCGATGTATCGATGTTTTTTCACTTCAGATAAGCTTGCGTAAATAACACCGCACAAGGAGTTACGTACGAGAACGCAAACAAAACGGATAAGGAACCAAGAAAAATTATAACCTACAACCGAACATATGTAAATTTTTGAAAGTTCCTTGAATGTCTAATGGAACACATTTAGACAAACTTCCCTGATTTCAAATTTTTCATGTAATTCAGATTGAGGTCAGTTTTAGATACTTCTCAGAAACTCCCAAGGGCAAGTTCGATGATATGCCTTCTGCCATAACAGCGTTTTTTTTCATGAAAAATTAGAAACTATCGCTCGAAGAATCCTCGACAGGGAAGTAATTTCATATGATCAGCTACAATACATTGCTGTATTTCGATTTCTCCTATTATTTGCGTCACAATACGTTATCTGCAACTGTAAGCAGACAGCAAATAAAAGACGCGATAACGTCTAGCTGTGAAAGTGCAGCAACGCCTATTTCTGTAAACATTATGCTAATATTGTGAAAAAGAAGTAATGTAGGTCTTCAGTCAGGAAAAACTATTGCATAGAGAACAACAAGTGAGTGGAAACGAAACAAACCCTACATTCGTATTCAAATTTCAAAACAACTTTACAAATACACCGAGCCATCGGTCCCACCTCATCTTCATAAGGTATCTCCGAATAAAAAAACACTTTACCTTGATAAAGCTAAATCATAGTATTGAGATCGTGTTCAAATACAACTCCGAGTGTTTCGAAAACATCAAATTGTGTGATATTTTCCTATTGATGATCAATCATTCGGGTAGCGTTACCGCTATCGGGGGTCTATGTCATACTGTTCATTATCCTCCGTCTCATTCGCTCACGCAATGCGTTGATGATCATTTTCCAGCAGATAAGAGAGATAAAAACAAAGAGAGAAGGAGAGAGGAAGCGGAAAAAAGAAAGACAGAGAGTAAGAGAGAGAGAGAGAGAGAGAGAGAGAGAGAGAGAGAGAGAGAGAGAGAGAGAGAGAGAGAGAGAGAGAGAGAGAGAGAGATGGAGAGAGAGATGAAGAGTACGCAGATTCACCAATCGCTGTGCATAGCTCCGCCCCTTACAAAATTGATAGTACGGTGTTCACAACGTGTCGATGGCTCCTTGCTCTGCAGATAAACTTTGGCCGAATTATATTTTTTGGCAACTTTCGGTATTGTGAGCTAGTTGATCAACTTAACGGTAGAACTTCACACTTTACAATTAGGCTTTTGTATAAATAGATACTTCACATAGACTAAATAGACTTTTGTATAAATAGACACTTCACAATTAGGCTCTTGTATAAATAGATAGAAAACGTATATAATAGATTACAGTGAAGCATAAGATTGTCGATTTTATCAGTAATCCAAGATGATCAGACAATGTACACAAATTATTAGTAGATTGATCAATCCGAACACAAACATCAATTAGATAATATCCGTCATTACTTTGTTTTTATTTTCGACACTTCAGTTGTATGAGGAGCATCAGTTTATACTCAATAAAGCATTTTGTGAACTCCTTTTCCACAGCTAAATTCTACATTTTTATAGGCAAAAATGAATAGTTTGATTTTCAATGAACGCATACTCACTGAACACTAGTTGAGACGCATACTGGAGGCTCAAATACCAGCTTGACGGAAAAAATCATCTCCTCAGTAATCAGCTATCAAGATATTTTATCTACATGCGCTCTGCGTTGAATGGTAAAAACACTGAATGACTTTAACAATCACATGTTTATTGAATCGAAAAATCACATGAAATATGGTGTTATATGTCTGAGATTGCGGACATGAAACGAAAGATGTTTGAGATCAAAGCCGAAGTTGCGCCCGATTCGCCTGTTAATAGTATTGCATCACGTTTCGGTTGAGATTGTCCGCATAGAAATCGTCGGAATTGTACTCTGGTCCGTAGTTATCTTCTGAAAGAAAATCATATATGAGAGCTGGAAAGGAGAACTTTGAAAAAGAATCTAGTGAGATCTGAACCAAACACAAAAGTTTGGCATGCGCAGACTCACTACACTGACTGAGATCTCACCAGTCTCGCTGGAAAAAAGAAGACCTATGTGAACTGCTCAATGGAAACACTTTCTTGAATATTTCAAGGTTCCGTTTGAGTTTCTACTTTTATGATCAACAGCAATCTGAAATTATCGTCACATTTTGTGCACGACCGCCAATTTATCAGTTGTACTCTCTAAATAAGAGCGGTTTTGTCTTTCTTCCGTTCTTTTTCTTGGAACGTTCTTGTCGAGCGGTCTAACCGTGCTCGAAGCACGCCTATACGATGTGAATCCACCCTATCATGCTGTGTTTGTACTTTGACAGTATGGCGTTTATCGCATACAAACTCGCTAGCTCACCTCCTACAAACGGGCGGGATAATCAATGCAACTCACTCAGAAAGGTGCGTGGAACTTCGATGCCATCTGATCTTTTTCCAAAACGAACGAGAGAATTTCGCATGGCTTTCTTGGATGGTCGTAATCTGAACGAATTGGCAGTTATTCGAAGATTGAAAATATTCAAAAATTGTCTGTCTTTTTTGTGTTCCAGAATGTTTGATACGTATCGTCTGACTCCATCTAGTTCAGGCTTTCCAAGCTTTTGTCACTCTTTCAACTTTTATCACTAAGCACAATTTCAAACATGCGACGATAACAGGCCGTTGGATTCTATTATAAATTAAAACCGTATTTTCTGGATTTTTGCTGTGCCTCAGGGCATTTCGCGCCATTTACCAGACACATTCCTCAACTGATCTCGCCTAATTTGTTCCCAAATGGAAGCTGTCTTTCTCTTCAGCGTGTATGTGAGATACACCGGAGAGGAGCACTCAGTTAGGCAAAATGAGGGCTTGGATGGCTCAGAATTGAAAGTACTCTCCCACGTTCAATTCAACACACACAGAAAACTGCAATAAAAGTTTCCAAATTTGTAGTTCTGCCTCTCTAGCAGTACTATTGATGCTTGATAGTGGGACAATGATGAGCGATGTTTGTCTACAACTGTTCGAAACTATCTTGTTGTTGGCGTTATCTGAATCAAAGATTTCTGCGTTCGCACGTTCTCATTCTAGACAATGATAGGAGATGCACGAGAAAATCACATGTCCATATTTTGGTGAGAATATCAATTTGTGAGTATACTAGATCAGAATGATTGATAAGGACTTAAAATACAAATATTTGCATCACTTTCTGCTCACCATATCTGTACCTCGACGATTGAATGTAAGTGTATCAATCAATCAATAAAGTTAAGTAACAACGAATAAACACATAATCATCGATATACTGAATTCCATTATCGGGAACTTATTCTACAGATGCGGATAGAGTTCTCTCACTCTCTGATACAAAATGTCTGGTATACTTTCAGGTACTGAAACAATTATTAATAAACAAGGATTCCCATAAACGTGACAAAGTTTTCTGCTACAGTACTAACGATTCTGTTTCAGAGTACATGGAGTACCAGTTGCTCAAATTGCTGACAAACCCTGCGACATTCTCCTTGTAGTAACAAAAAAGAGAACCGCGTGAAACGTGAACAAACATAAGAAAATATATGCATTTCGCTATGGTTCATTTGGATTTCAATGAGCTCTTTGTTTTCTTCTTCCGTTAGAGTGTTACTATTAGTCTGTTCAGTGCCTACTTCCGATAGAATCTGCCCCGCTTATTTAAAATTTGAATTTGTATTTCAACATAGTTACCAACTATAGGCTGGTCGCCACGGCTGCTCGGACTTGTACTGAGAAAGATAAGAGATTTGCGGACCATTCTATGACTCAATGCAAACATAATCCATGAAGCAGCTTGTTGTGGTAGGTTAAAACAATTATGCATCAATGATTGTGAACAAAAATGTTCATTTTCAGGTTCAAAACAAAATTGGAGAAGTAGTACTGTGCCAAAACTGTACATACACCCAACCCTGATGTGACTCGAACTTGCAACCGCACTTTTAGTAAAATCAGAATCATTTTGACATTCACCAAAATAGTTATTCCAATTACCTGGACAAGTTATTCGGGTTTTGGCTCGTAAGTTCATAAGTAGGTCAGCAATTAAATTGTGAATAGTCTTGAGTTTTATTCCAGTTGCCCTAAGTATTGTCCGCTATTTATCAAGTCATACCAGTAGTAGTCCTCTTCGAAATTTCGGAAACCCAAAAAGTATTCTCTTTGCCGGGATGGCGCTCTCCCTTATGCCTCAGTGATTGTGGAAAAGGTCGCAATGTAACGCGATTCTTTTCATGAAACATCGTGTACCCCGCTTATAAAAAGTTAACAATTCGAATTCACACAATTTCATGGAAAGATGAACTTGAATTGACGAGTTTTGTGACTTAGGGTGCAAATGAATGAGCTGTAAGCGGTAGTGTATCCTTTGAAGGCAAGCTAGAATCTACCGGTTGCACAGGAGAATAAACCCCATAGGTCATGCGTTTTGGTGAACTGCAAGAACTGTGAGTACTACCTAGAACGATGCACGTAAAAGCGGGATGATGTTAATTGAAATTTTGCTCGATGTCATGCGCTCGGGTCAGATGCGGTATTCAAGATTTCAAGATTTATTAGATCACTTCAAGATATACTGCCTAACTAACACATGAACAGTGCTGGATTGGACGCAAGAGTAATCTTTGAAAAGATGTTGTTTTAAGTGGTCATACGTCCATTTGGAGTATAGTCTTCTACTGAATTTTCCTGCAGTTGCTTCTTGAAGTACACCGAAGACAGTTGTCCTCATTTGAAACCAATGTCAGCACGGGAGTGTTCTATTCAGAGCATCATAAACGATGTACGCTAAGAGAGGAGCTCGAAAGAGGTTACGACAAACTACTTTGAACGTTCATCGATGATCAAGCCGCAGGGATAAACCAGCAGTGGTAGCTGATTGTGTATTAGAAGTTAACGAAGCTGCCCGGTATAACGGGATGTCCACTGCACGTGTTCGAATTCTGATAAGGTTGATACATTTTACGTATTCTTGAAGTTCGAACCATACCTGGGAATAGCATCGACCACAACTAGTGATACCAGAAGAACAAAAACGAGCGATTGAGCTGAGAGCATGACTGAGAGTGGAAATAAGAAGCGCGATCAGGCCCCGCCTACTGAAAATACTGAAAAATAAGTGGTTTTAGCGGACCATTGAATAAAACATTACATGGAAAATGAGCTCAAACCTCTTTACACACAAAGTAAACACATTATTAGCCGACAACAAGGAACATGTTACGCAGCGGGGCGATCGGTTATGAACAGTAAGTGAGTGGGTGAGTCATGAGAATAGAAGGATTCTGCGTTTCTGATCAAATTGCATCGATTCTCGATCGAAACACAATAGGTTAAAGTTACTGGTGTAGTCATCAAAAACATCTCGAAGAGGAGATGCACACAGGTAAATTGCAAGACTATTAGAGACGGGGAGAGGAGAGATGCAATTAAAAGAGTGAGAAAATGAGAAAAAAATAATGAGTCGAGGGAAAACAAAACATTCTATTTTTAGGTATTCTTGCTTCACTCGTTCGTATTTGTTGAATAGCTTTCTGATTCGTCTTATCTACAAGTGGCACGTATTCACCAGGGATCCATGTTTTACACCAACGCATTTCCGCACACATTTGAATAATGTGACGGGCCAGCCGTTTAGTTTATTGAGAAACCTATGATATTAGAACTCTTATTCAGATCTCCTTTCGCGGGCCGCGTGGCCGATCGGCCTTCCACGAAATTGTTGATTTTATAGACTTACCTATTAGACGAATATACACAATACACTTCTTATAAAGCAAGTCAATGATACTGTCCCATATAATAAAAATTACCGTCTCCGCACAAACATATATGTGTGTTGGCACCATAGCCAAGTCTTGCAAGGAGTGAACCAACAAGATCTCATTTTGAGCCCATAGCAAACTGTATAAGTTTGAGCATAATGTACGTGATCACGACCTGGGTCTGGTGGTGAGCAGATGGTTCAGCTCGAAGGTTTCAGGCAAAGTCGATTGATCACATTCGAATAAATTTGATGTTTGAGTGATTGATATTGACTAGATGTTTATTTGTAGTTTGTAGCCCATATGTCCAAAGCGGTTCTTCAAAAATTATGATGTATTTTCAATATTATATGCAGATCAAACTTGAACTCAAACTAAGTTACCCGCTATAATCCTTCATTGAGTGTAGATTTTGACCACGGTTGCTGGAAAGGTTTTCAGGGTGTATAATATATGACACCAATTTCTCGGTGACAAATGCATGTTTCGGGACGAATTCATTTGTTTCTCGGACCGTGGCAACAAGACAAGCCAACTCGCAAATTGTCTATTCTCCGAGTCAACCAAGTAGTCGTGGACAGGCAATTTATCATCGTCACTTGTGTCAACATCCACTTTTTGCGGAAATGAGACAATTTATAGCGAAGTTGAGCATGATGTCGTGGAAGTCGTAAGAGCTGTCATTGCGGTAATTCGGCTGAAGCACTGCCAGATGTGGTCTCTCGTGGGATTCACACCCTATATTGGGGAAGAATGAATATACTTTATGTTTCAATACAGAATAACTGTCAAGTTCACATGAGACCGGAAACAAAGAATATGATGGGCAGAAATATTTAAGCACCATAATCTATAGCTGAGGATGAGAGAAAAACTTTCGAGGTGTTTTCGCATAATGTGGTGCAAAAGTGGTTTAGTTCTCATAACCAGCACTACGAAGACAGGGTTTGTTCAAATATGCTGAACTGGAACAGAGGAGGGTCGAAACCCCAGTGGCCGTATTTTGTAAGCTCAAGTAGCCATGTAAGTTACATGGACAAATTTTGAATGGAAAACAAATCACTTCTGGTACTCTTTGTTCGACAGTTTCTTTGCCCATTTTTGAAGAACTGAATGGTACCATTGAAAACAAAAGAAATGCAGGAGAACTATTGAAAACTGAGACAGATATTACCTATTGAAAAATTGATCATGTAACTTACATGGCTACTTGAGCTTACAAAATACGGCCACAGTACACTTACAGTGGTGGGTAAGTGATGATGTCTAGAATCTGGATATGCAGCAGAAGCTTGTATTCTACCGATAGATCAACAGCGGAATCAGTCTGTGTGGTTTGCTTTTCCCACAGAAACCTATACGGTGCATGTTGCCCTATAACGCTTTTTCTTAGTCTGATCCACGACGTGAGTCTACGACGTGTATCAAGATCACACTACAACGAATATTTGATTACTCCATATACAAACTGAGCAGAGTGCAACCGGATGTCCTAGAGCAAATCTTGATTTGCATTCTTTGACGGTGTCTTTTCATGTTCAATTTCAATTTGGTACATTCGAGATTTGCACATTACATCTGGACACCCTTTTAGTTTCGTATTAACAGTATTTCAGGTGCAAATTTATGGCAGGTTCACTAGTAACAAGATGATTCATGTTGCATCATAATAAATCGGTATGTTCAGTCCGAGTTAGGCTAGAACCAACCCAGTTACTTACATACCTATTTCGGATTTCAGCAACAAACATTTTGTTAGCTATGTTAGTAACCAGATGAGTAACTCATTTTGACCGATATCACGATAATACCCCGAAAAAGATTACAAAAATAGATGTTACAACCTGTAAACGAAAACTAGGTTACCAAGTTATCGAAAGGCTGTTGTTCGTCTATCGCGCGGTCAGGTTAGTCAACAATCGAGTTCATCTTTTTACCTTCAGAGATTTCCGACCCTAGGCGCGCTCAAACTAATGTGGGCCCTTTCAGTGAATTGCGTAGTCCAGAAAAGTGCAAAAGAATTTTTAGAATTTTTTTTTACATTTACAAGACCAATATACGAAAACTTCCGCCTCCATAATTTTGCTCTCGCAGGATTGATTCTTTTTTGTTTTACTCAACCTAATCCAATGTTTGAGTTCACACGTCATTCTCCGAAGCTTTCTAGATCTCTAGGGAACACTCACTCAACGAAGCGCAGCGAGTGAAAAAGAAATCAGTAGTGAAGTAAAATAAACTAATTGACCAATGTTCAATAGACGGCAAGTTCAATAAGAATTTGTTCGCGGACATCGATGAGTGATTGCGCAGAATCTCATAAAAACATTACGTCTGTGGTGCAACTTCTCCGAGAGAAAAATGGATAACGACTCTCCATGTTCCGCAGTTGATAAGACTCGGTGTTTAGTGTTTTCTGTTTCATCCCTTGAAACGAACCAGAGGTAATATTGATAATTTTATTCACAGGTGACCATTCATGAACATGATCTTGATAAACATGTACAGTAAACATTTCAGTTATCAAGCACCTCGTGACTTTTCTGAGCGAATTCTGAATGTGGTTCAATTTTTACCGGTCAGCGGGGGGTCAGCAACAAAACTAGGTTGTCTTCTCAATTCTTTGAGAACTCTGTGTGGAACAAGGTGTGGTGAGGTTTTTGTTGTTGAGTTAGTAAAATTTCTGAATTAAAATACCAATCACGTGGACCTATTTTCTGTTGCAGAATTTTGATCATTCTAGGTGCCAACTCATTTTAGGCCCTTCTACTGTTTATTGGACAGTGATCGGGGTATTTATACCCATTTTCCAGACAGCGTCATTGAAACCTGGCTTTTTCCAGAAGCGTAGATTGCCCTCTTTCTTCTCTTCTCGGAATAAGAGCGGTACGTTCCATAACAAAATCGACAATCGAACGCCCGGTTTTCTGATGAACGCTTCACACTGAACCACCGCCAACCGAACCATTGTGAGTGAAAAAGAATCGAGTAATAAAAGAGGCATAATGGGTTATTTGCAAAGCCCATTTTTGAACGGCTAAAAAACACTTCCGGTGATGCAAAAATATTGGTGCAAATGGGCACAGGTGAACATGATATATGCCAATTATTCCGTACGGTTCGCGGACCGGTTGTAATCAATCACACAGAAATCCGGTTAAGCAAGTGAGAAAGACGAAACCGACATGTGCAAAGTGAGTGGGCCTACACATAACCGTGAGAGAGGCAGAATGTCAGAGAAACAATCAAATGGTATTCCCGCCACGTTGTAACAAACAGTTTTGCAACGACGCTCGGTCAGTAGTTATATGTACCGGTGAAAAAAAGTTCTGAATTGAAGTTGTTTTTATTGCGTTTTGTGAAAAAAAATGCCACCACTATGAAAGACATGAACTATTGCCCCCGTTCAACTGCGGCTGAGTCTGAGTACGGTAGATGGCTAAAGTTTCTCCAGCCGTTGCTTCCACGAATTCGCAAAGAATGTGACAAAAGTGATAAAAATATGCTGCCCAATTTCACAGCCTGCACTTCAATTTTCAGTCACTATTTCCTGTGAATTATAAGATTGAGATGCTAGAGTTTGATACGATTTGTAACGTTTGCGCAGTATTGTTGAACTTACAATTTCAATGTTGGCTTGGTCCCGAGACGCTCTCCTGAGTACGGTGCCCATTTTTGCTAAAATTGATTGAGGTTTTTAAACTTGATATTTGCTGAATTTTCAACGAATATAATATAATATTATGTATCTATATTTCTTATTTTGTAGAACGTAAAGCTCATGTTTGAAGTTCAGATGGCAGGGTTTTTCTTTTTCCTTTTTACGTTACTGTTGTCTGTCTGAAATTAGGAAGTTATGATTGTTGTCTCGTCATTCAAGTTCGAAGATAGTTAAGTAATCCATTATTGAAATCTCGGCGGATCTGTAACAGAACTAACTTCCTCATGTTCCTCATCCCAATTGCCCATAAAACCCTATTAATTGGTGATACGCTCTGAAGCCGTTTACGTTTGATGATTGTATAAGCACCATGGCCTAAAAAAAGCTCGCAATTAAACGTGTTAGCAATATAATCATTTTACATGTTCCGATTCAACAAGGTGATTACCACATCATTTGTTAGTTTTATTGTGTTTCAATAGCCATTTTATGTTTAGTTGGTCATTTTGCCGACGGACGATGGGTCGTAAGCCTAGGAACCGAAAACATAGGAGAGGAAATAATAATGGTTAGTTTTCACTTTTTTTGCGTTCAATCACGTTTCTTATTCGGATGATCCTCCGTTTCATACCAAAGTCGGTTGCTCCTCCTTAGATTTGTCCGCTGACTCCGTTGATCATAGTTTAAGATTGCAGATGCAGTTGTAGCTGCTGTGGTTGTTCAGTGTTCGCTGTACAGGTTAAGAAAATTTTAGAAAACAAATGAAGAATTTATGCAAGATGCATACATGCTGTGATGGTGATTTTTGAAGTTCTGTCCACCGATTCTTAACAATTGTACATCACTGCTTTTCTTTGCTTCTCTTTGAGTCCATGGTTGGATGTAGGTTTGCACATTTTATATTAGATTCTTGTTTCTCGTCCTTGTTCATACCAAGTCTTGATATTTGCGAGAGCGATTGGCTGTGATTGTCAGTTAGTCACATTTTTGCCTCGTCTTTGATATACATATTATTGGCCATTTCTCTATCATGTGTTGATGTACTATTGACGCTGCGCTGCACTCACGTAAAAAACGTCTCTGTATGGTATATAGTCACAGTTTTCAAATGTTATCAAAAGGTTGCTCTTCCTCATAAAATATTCTATCGAAATACTTACTCTTTCCGTTAAAATATATAATGTACCCTATTGTTATCATTCACATAACTCAATCTATTTTCTGGTATGCGTCACACTAGAATTTTACGAATCATGGCAAAACTGCGGTATTGAAAATTTTGAGTAAAATTCAATATTTTGAAATTTGGCAAAAAATTGAGTACTGGGTGGTCATTTGTCTGGCATTTTTTGTTTTATGGGCGAATATGACACCTGTAATGTACGCACATTGGGTTTTCCATTCTACAAAAAGAAACCCATTTTACCATTAAAATATTCATGATTTAAATAAATAGACGGCAAAGGTATTCAGGTTTTAGTGCCTTCTGTATTTGGATAATGTTACTGGAATATGCAGGTGCACGTAGTATAACTGTACTCCGGTAACCTTGACCGAGTGGCCAGAATAGTTTAGAACATGCAGTTTGCAGGCTTCTTAACTTCCTCCTTAGCTGCGTATAAGTGAATTAGGTTCATCTAGTTATGTTTCTGTTTGATACAAAGATGCGAAGTTTCACATGCTCTTTCCAAAAAGATTCTTTCTCTGAATTGCCAGGCTGGTATAACTGTACGGGTGTATGAATGAGTCTAACTATAACAAAGCTAATTGGTGAGTGTCGTACTTCTCTGAAAAAAGCACACACTGCATTTGTATAGTCTTACACTTACTTCATTTTATCAGGCTGGTTCTAAACTAAACGTTTCTTGGTTTTTCCTCTACCGCGTTCACGTTTCTCATTAGAATTTTATGTCGTAACTGTATCACTGTAAATTATGTGCTCATATATTGTTTGATTTCCTAGCATGTAGGTTTTTATGGGACGGAATTCAAAGAGATGTTCACAGGCACGGCACATAATGCAACTAAAAACATATGCGGGAAAATAAGTCAATCAGATGTTTCTCACTCAGATCAAATATTTCTTTATTACACATTCACGCTTTTTTTGATAGCGTATTATACTAAACTATCCTATTTAGTGGTGATATACCATCATTTTTATTTATCAATTACGGAACGTTAATCGTTAAAACGTGGGAAACTAGAACTACTACCTAATAGATTGATCAGTGGTAGTGGTAATTGTGCAACTATTTCAATAACCAAATTAATGATTTCAATAATAACTTCTAGCGTGTCTCATCAACAATGAGACCGTTTCGTTTATACCAGCAAAATCAGTATTCCTAAAAGTCGTCCGAGACGACCGAGACCTAATTTTTTCAATGTTACCGTTGGTTTACAGTCAGTAAAGTTAATAAACGCTCACATCCATTCAGATGAACTATGCGTATTGTAATGAGGATGTTTCAGCCTTATCTTCTGCCAGCCCGTCTCCACCAACTACGACTACAAAAGTCTCCGTACCCCCAGACGGTTGGTTTTCCAAACTTCTATTCTTGGTGGCCAATGATGTGGTGAATTCAATCGCCTATTAATGTTATTTACTCGTGTTGTTTGACAATTATGATATTTTGTATTTTGATAACTGAACTCTCCTACACTCCTACATAACTGCTGCGTTCACTGCGAAAATGAGAGGAACGCTCTGGGTGGCTTCACGCAAGTGTCGGGTGGTGAGTGGTGGATTGAGCGTTTGGTTATCAATGATTACAAAAAAAGTGTAATTACATGTTTGCTTCGAGAAAATGAAAGAAGTTTGTCTTTTTGGCTTATTGCCTGTTATTTGGAAATAGCAAACAGAACCAGCCACGATTATTTTAGGTGCAAACTGGCGTTAAAGTGGTCGCACGCTGCCTGACTTTTTTGGCTCCAAATGAGCGGAGTGATAAAAATGTACACAATTTCCCGAATAACCTGTACTCTATGTAATATTGTTTGCGTTTAAATGTATTATCTTTCATCATGGGTGTTATCGTTCCACTTTTCGAACGAAACATGATTACACAGTGTAAAATTAACTGCGCACTAAGTTTTTGGTTTGTTCAGTGACTGCGTTGATTATAGTTCAACTGTCTGCGCGCTGTGTGGTAAAATGGCGTGATCTATGCAATATGCGCCTCGGCCCACCCACTAATATATCTGGGGATATCTGCGCTGATTCTATCGATTGTCTTGGTTACCAATCAATCTCCTCGAGATTACTACTAACAACTATTGAGTTTGTGTGTTTCTTACGTAGCAGGAGTGTCGATGATTGGTTGTTGATAGTAGATGTGTTCTTATGCGATGCTATTTTGGTTGTACTTTATACTTTATTGTTAACTGTACTGTTCTCAGATCCGTCCCCGCCTGATCGTTTACTCACATCACCAGTTGCATCATTGAATATGTGAGTTTTTCTTTGTTCCGCAAATTTAAATGTCCTGAGTCGTAATCAAATTTAATTTTCTTGAAAAAATGTATAGCCTCTCATTCAAGAACAAATTTGTGTACTTGTTCATGGGCAACAAACCCAACAAGCGAACAAGCCCTTCTCACTCTTACTCACTCACGAATATTCCGCTTCCCGAAGATCGCGATCAACGATTGTCGTTTTCTTCCCAGTTTCTGATGACAATGTGTACCAGATTCTATTCTCATAAAATTGTTTCCTAAGCTGACCTTTCACTTGCCACCTTCATCATGAATCTGCGCGTGAAGAAAGTTGTTAACTCGCATATTTCGTTAAAATGTTGGTCGTTAAAATATACCTCGAAAGTATCGTTTAGTTGGATTTCAAAAAGGTGGATTCTCCCTTTCCGAATAATACCACCTAATGGTCTGATCTGATTGTCACGCACTAAAGTTTTGATAATCTGGAATTGTGTTTGAATGTGTTTTTTAGTTGATAAATTTATATTCCACGAAACGACAGCTGGTTATCACCGAGATCCGGGCTAGCTTCAACTAACAGCTGTGTGGTTTTGTTCTAATTTCCAAGTCAGGCCCTCAATTATTTCGGGCTGATCTATTATTGTACACAGTACACAGTTGTCATTTATTAGCTGCACTTTGAACTTCATATTGCTTTGCCAGCTTTCCCTACGCTTTTTATGTGTCCATTGCCCTGTAGCATAAACGCAGAATTCAGTAAAGTTGTCCGATTAATCCGAATTATTTAAAAACGTGTTTCTTTTTACCAAAACTGTGAAAATTAACTTATTTTTCATGCAAAATGTTCACAATTCATTTATAAGAAACGGGCTTCTTTTTGAGAATAGTGCTTATAGTTATTATTTGCTTTCCACCTTTGGTCAGTCCACAGTCCTTCTTTTAAGATGTAAGTCAATCATCTGCCGGGATGATATTGTATTCCGGTTAACATCTTAGTCCTCATAGTTAACATCTTAGTCCTCATAAGTTCGGAATTGGTTTACATATTCATTCGGTCGGATGTTTCGGCGAACAGTTTCAAAATCTCCGCCACGGGGTTTCGTCGCTGATTAGTCACGCGTTACGACGAGTTTTTGTTCATGCTCCACTTTCTTTCTCCTATCCGATTTGCGGTTCGATTAAAAAGGGAGATCGGTATTTGACGTCAACTTCAACTACTTGGACTACTGTGAGAAAAAGTAAAAGTTTTGCTGGGCTGTACTAGGACGATCGATTGTCTGTATTGGAATGTGGATGGGGAGAGATGGTAGCTAGCTGGATATGTCTGATGCCTCCTTCGGTCACAGCCTATTTCATCCTTCCTTCTCCTATCGTTTCATCTCAATACCGCGTCGTTCGTGTCTCGCCAACCAACGCACTTTGCCGATTGAAGGTCGACTCGTGGTAGCAGCTACGTGCCCCCTCCCGACCCCCCGACCCCCCCCCCCCCCCCCTGGCTCTCGCCCCTACCGTCTCGCGTATATTACCTCCTCCCACTTCTGCTTCTATATCTGGTTTTCGGACAGAAAAATGAAACTACTGTTGATCTATTACGTCGCGCAATTTTTCTGATTCTATTCATTTACAATCCCCCCCCCCTATCGTATTTTTCTTGTTTTTTAACCTATTAACTCAGTTCTTTAGTTTCCTTCAGTTTGATTAATGTTCTGATTCATCGATAGGTTATGGCGCATAATTAGAGAAAGTTTCCAAAAACGGTCTTTTTGACATTGGAACTTCCAATAACTTTTTCTCTCCGTTATTCGTTCCTGACAATTTTTCGATGGAATAACTTTTTTCTTCGAATACCTTAGTTGTTCCTCTGTACTAAATTTACCAAATCAAAAGAGGTATTCGTGTTGTATTCCAACTAGGTTTAGTAAAATTTGAGATTTTCTCCCTGTCGCCTACAATTATCGGGCATTTCTACATCCTTATATCTGTGCACTAAAATGAGAACACTTGTTGTACTTGTGCTGCTCCACTCATATTTGTATTTTTCAAGTTCAAAGTAACTCGTTTTAAGTTTAAATTGTGATGTCATATGACCATTCACCGCTATGGTCTGATTATTTTTCCATGAGTAACCCGTTTTTCAATTACCACGCTTCAATTTCAAAATTATTCCATTTGAACTTGCCATTTTTTGGCCAGATTTCTTAGTTGAGTAATCAGTTTTTGAAATATTTTCAAATATGTTATCTTAGTTGTGAGAGTGTACATATGACCTAATTATAGCAAGGATGCCGAGAAACAGTCAAAACAGTTTTCGAATGTTTCAATTAATAGTGGTGTTTCGAAAATTTAGTTTATAATTAAAACATAGGAAATAGCTATTTTTATATCGTACTTGTGAAACACTCTATGCTCATTTGTTTCCTTATCGTTTTCTTGGAGGGAATCCTTTACTATTCAAAGCGAGAGAGTTACATTCAATGTGATAATGTGGCATATTTTAGAGTGTAATTTCTTCTACAGCTTCAGAACGTCATTTTTAGAACCACTTTTATATATCTCTTATCTCTGATTGTGCGTAATGCTGTGACTAAAATAATTTGTTCGAGGTGTAACTCTGAATAGTCAGTTTATTTAGGTCAATTCTATAACGAACCGGTTTTTGGTAACCCTTTTTTCAGGTTACCTCACAAATAACCGGTAGTTAACCTAAAACTAAATGTTGGTCACCGTTCAAACTAATGATTAAACCACATTTTACATAGAAAACAGGTAACCGGTTTTTCCTTTTAGTGTACCTACCGGTTACCTGTGAGGTTACCTGAAAAAATAGTCACCAAAAAACCCGGTTAAATATAGAGTTCACCATGTATATACTCAGAACTTGAGTTAGGCGGAATAAGACCATTGTCTGGTATAAGCCAATCCCTAAATATTGAATTACGCGAAGGTGTGTGATTGAGTATCTGCTGATGGAAAATATAATCAAAGTACCTTGATCATGTATCTGGGGATGTGTGAGTGATCTCTGTGCGTAATGCAGTATGGGAACAATAAGCCTGGCCGGCTGGTTGCCTTATCTGAGTGGGGTGACTCTGCGACTCACCATGCCAGCGCTCTCTGACATTAACTCCTGCTAGATCTTCCTATCAACAGGCATTTGAACTGCTTTCAGTACCGAGAGTGGCCGCTCTCAACAGAGCAACAAAATGAGTGGGCCGCCGGAGCGTAGGACTTTCCACATGAGCAACAGCTACCACAGTGGACCTAGCAAGGTACGTTTTTCTCGCAACTGTTTTTGTGTTTTCTTCCGCAATGATTCGGACTTTGTTCACTCCGGAACATCTCTCTACCTTTTTCGCTTCATGCAATTCGCAGATCGACAAATGTGTGACTAATTCTCGGG
The DNA here is from genome assembly GCA_964036275.1 of Litoditis marina. Taxonomy (NCBI): domain Eukaryota; kingdom Metazoa; phylum Nematoda; class Chromadorea; order Rhabditida; family Rhabditidae; genus Litoditis; species Litoditis marina. Next base: position 12,920,793 of record OZ038438.1, on the reverse strand, counting down.
TGTTATTTTTTTGACGAAACATTTCGATTTGTCGTTGAATGTCTCCCTTTCAGAATAAATTGGATCAGGGTGATCGCGTTTGGCCCACAGTGGAGAGCTTCGTTGAAGCCCATGTGTCAAATGTGTCGAAACGTCGACCAATTAAGAAGGTATTTTGATTTAATCAGCTTTTGAATTCATTTTCTGAGTTTACGCATTCACTCACTACGTTTTTCTAGATCCTCGTGTCAACCAATGGAATCGCTGCCGTCAAATGCATTATTTCCATTAGAAAGCTGCTCATGCAGCACTTTCGACAAGATAGAATCATCAAGTTCATCTGTTTGACAACTGAACAGGAGATTGCATCGAACGCAGGTGAATACTGTTTTCGTTAATCCTTGTTTTTTCCAAATATCTTTCTCCATTTAATTTGATGTTCGTTCGCCGAGGGACTGAGCCACTGTTTACGATTTCTTCACCAGGAACCAAATCACATGCTAGTTTGACCTAAAGAAAACATTATTTTTTATCCCGAAGGACATACATTTACGGTTTCCAAACTAATCGTATTCAGAGTATCTGAAGCTTGCTGATCATATCGTCATTGCTCCCGCTGGAGACAACCGAAACAACTATGCTAATGTTGACGAAATTGTCACTCATGCTGTTGAAGAGAACGTAAGTTGGATCATATTTCGCACACTGATCAACTTTACCTATCCTTTGTTATGTTCTTCTCTCATTAATGGTTAAAATGCTCTGTAGGACAAAGACAAAAACTAGTAACTCGGTTATAGTGGAGTTTCTTAATCACATTTATCTTCCTCTTCGACCTTGAACTGTGTCTTAATGGTTTTCGAGAATTGAGAACTCTTTTCCCATGTTACATCTGCAATCTGCATTCAGGTGGATGCCGTGTGGGCTGGTTGGGGACATGCGTCTGAAAACCCCGAACTACCCAAGCGACTCGCCGAGAATAACATTTGTTTCATCGGCCCCCCGTGTAGTGCCATGTTCTCACTTGGAGACAAGATTGCTAGTACAATCATTGCGCAGGTGAGTGTAATTTGGTTTCTTAAAGCCCAATCCTACTGTTACAATTGTGCTTATTCATTCATAGTTGACTGATATTTGATAAATTCAATTTTTCAGCAATGGGGGTTGTATGAGCCATAGGGTGACTTGTGTTCTCCCAATAAATGATGATATTTTCAGTCCCTCGACATACCAACAATTGAGTGGTCAGGTAGCGGTTTGAAGTTGGATCCCTCCACCAGTGTTCAGAATGGCGAAGTTACCGTGGATGATGAGTTATTCACAAGAGCGACCGTGTCTGACCTCCACGAAGGACTTCGATCATTAGAAATGAACAAGATTGGCTATCCTCTGATGGTAAGTGGTCATACACCAGTGAGGTGTGACTTTTCTACAAAAATTTACCGGGTTCTCGTTCCAAATATCTGAAACATTATGATTTTGTAAGAAAAATCGGCTAATGTTTCCAATATTAGTGAGAAAGGAGTTCATTTTTTGAATTTGTCTAACTAGTTGGTCAACTTCAATAGAGTATGTAAGTGGTTTCGCATATGACACAAGATGCGGGTCGGCCGGAGAAATGGTTCGATCAGGTGTTCTTGTGAGCAAACGTTATCTCTACCACGCGCTTATCAGGAGACTGACAAAAAGTATCGTGGGGCTAATATGGGCTAGAAGCAAATCGTTTTCTGATTTGGGAAGACGAATCGTGGTGACGAAATCCTCTATCGATGTTAATTCCAGATAAAAGCTTCGGAAGGCGGTGGTGGAAAAGGTATCCGCAAGTGCAAAAATGATGCCGACTTCAAGGAGAATTTCGTGCAGGTTCAGACTGAAGTTCCCGGCTCGCCTATTTTCCTCATGAAATGTGTGGAAAATGCTCGTCACATTGAAGTGCAACTAATTGCGGATAGGTGATTGTTACTTTTCTCATTTTTTTTGTGTCTGAGATTAATTTATAATAGTTTTGGTTGTGTTTTCTGCATTTTTCGTTCAATAGGTGTATCAACGTTTCCATGCATTTATTGTCTCAACGCTCTAATGTTGTATTTGTAGATATGGCGGTGTGATCCCTGTCTACACTCGTGATTGTTCGATTCAAAGACGTTGTCAGAAGATTATAGAAGAGGCGCCGGCATGCATTGCCCCAGAGGAAACGTTGAGGAATATGCAAAAGGTAGTCCATTCTCATGGTTTCGTTCAGGAAAATATTTAGCATAATATATGGTCACCACTTTGAAATGGTCATAAGACAAAATGGGAATGTCCATTTTTTCAGGACGCCGTGGAGATCGCAAAGTTTGTTGGCTACGAGTCAGCTGGAACTGTGGAATACATGTACTTGCCTGATGAGAACCGATATTTCTTCTTGGAACTCAATCCTAGACTTCAGGTTTGATGATGATTTTTTGTGAGCACATTATCTGCAGTAAATTTATCAAACTTTGACATTTCCTGTTTACGATAGGAGTTTTTGAAGAACTTGGATTCTGAAGTTGAAGAAATTGGATTCTAAAGTTTTTGAAGGCGTACTTTCTGCATCGTCTTCGAAGAGTTGACCATCGAAAACCTAGTCGTTTTTAGTTCACCGTTGTCTCTGTTAAGGTGGAGCATCCATGTACCGAGATGATTGCCAACATCAATATTCCGGCCATTCAAATTCAAATTGCTATGGGATTGCCGCTGGAAAGAATTGTGGATATTCGTCTTTTCTATGGGTTCAGAAGTAAGTGCGCATAATGTCAAAATGTACCAGTCCCCGGCAGTTTTGGTTTGACAGATGGCAGTGATATGAGGACCATTCACGAGATTCGCGAATCAATCGCTTACTACTTCATAGTACTGAGAAAGTGGTTCGCAATGAAATGTGTTAGATACCCGATAAGCTCTGTTTCATAAAGCAAAGCGTATTTATTCTGCGCACTGTACAATCCACCACTGTGGGACTACATCTACTAAGTTACTACGCCGTGTGTTATAGATGAAGAGCTCTACACCGATACTCCTCTCCCCGAAGATCTTGTCCGAACTGATGTCCAACAACATTGTATCGCAGCCAGAATCACTTCCGAGGTAAGTGTATATATAGTTTCTTTGTCGAATATATAGTTTCTTTGTTATTGTTCTATCCTCACCCAAGTTATAATCGTTCAGACAACGCATTCCGTTCTTATTATTTTATTTTAGGATCCTGAGGATTTCTTCCGTCCCTCCACAGGATCGGTAGAAGTGTTGAACTTCCGTTCGGCCAAGGATGTGTGGGGTTACTTCTCAGTGTCAAGTTCCGGAAAGGTTCACGAGTTTGCCGATTCCCAGTTTGGACATTTGTTCGCCGTTGGAAGAACACGGTTTGTTTTGCTATAATTGTTATTTAAAAAAGGGGGAGTACAATTAAGGGATGCACTTTATATTCGCTCTCTGGAAAACATAGTTATCATGTGTTGGAATGAATAAGTACGTTTATCAAGCTAATAGTATCGAGTGAGATATGTATGAATATGATTTCAGTCACCAAGCCGTCTCGGCCATGCTGTGCGCCTTGCAAGAGTTGGAGCTCCGCGCCTCCTTCGCATCTCAAGTATCCTATCTGGTAGACATGCTCAAGGAGCCTGATTTCACCGAGAATCGTTTCAACACCCAATGGCTCGACAACCGAATCGCCAACAAAGTCCTGCAGGTTGGTATTTTCAACCATCATTTCCAATGGAAAATATTGAGCACATCGAAACATATTGTTCTGATTATCGCTTCAAATATATTTACCCATATTGTTCCAGTTGTAGATGTAAACAACATGGTGACTTCGATCTGTATGATGTTTTATATACTTATTGGTGTGCAATTGCAGAAGGCCCCTATGCCAAAACATCTGATGATAGCCTTATCCAGTGCCGTGATTGGTCATTCTCGAATTGCTGCGGCATTCAACAACTTCAGGAATGCCGTCGAACGCGGACAGGTGTGTATGGGGGGAAATACAAGGAGATGAAACATATGACACATATCAACAAACTGTTTATCAAAATGGAAACCTTATAGTTTCAATTACAACACGTCAAGTTTTATGATTAAGAGGTTCATAATCTACAGAACAATAATAATAATAGTTGTCAACTTTTTTTCTGGCTATTTTACCAACTCTCATGGAGGTCAACCTTAATGCATCGGTTATAACAGATTACAGTTAGGAAAAGTATCTATATCTATATTCTAACTATATTATAGGTTCTACCCACCAAAGATCTGACGGAGACTATTCTTTTTGACCTGGTGAAAGATATGAGTATCTACAAGGTTACTGTAACTCGCAGTGGTCCAATCCATTACTTCATTTCACTCAACGGAGGGAAAACACAGGCAAGTTTTTCGTTCGGAACTGTTGCGCGAAGAATTCGGACATTTTTGAATATGGTTTCAAACTGCTCAACTCAATATAATCGATTATATCTACTTTATCAAATGAACAAAAACTAAACTAATGTGTTATAGAAATAATTCCCGCCTTCTAATGATTTTCATTCTGTTTAAGGTTGAAATTCGACTCCTTGGTGATGGTGGTACATTGGTGACGCATAACGAACGAAGTTACACTTGTAATTTGGAAGAGACTGCCGATAAGTTCAAGGTGAGCCTGTCATCTATTATTCTTACAGTTTTGAATTTTATGGTTCTGTTTTCTACGACGACTAGTTATCAGGTTCAGGAAGTTGGCTGTATAATGTCTTCATCGACTTATAAAAGATTATTTATTTTAATTTTAATTTATTTCCAGGTTACTATCGGTCGATCCATGGTTGTCTTCGAGAAGGATAACGATCCAACCATTCTCAAGTCGCCCTACACGGGCAAACTTCTCGGTTACAAGAAGGGCAACAAGGAATGGGTCGGCGTCGGTGCAGTCTATGCTTCTGTCGAATCTATGAAGCTAGTCTTCAACGTTGAGGTCAAGAAGGCTCCTGGAAGGTAGGCGTGTTTTCTATAAATCTATTCGTCTCGTTCACTTTCATAGTTAACCATTAAATTATTCGTGCACTGGACTGTTGGTTTGACTTTCACGAGGCCTAATATGTTTTTTTTCACACTTTTACTTACTTCTTCTCACTTCTAGTCTGTCTAGCATATTTTATCAAGGGTTTTGAGGTGCAATGCTGTAAAGGCTCTTTTGTGATGTTATTTGTATAAGCTACAATTCTACTGGTGGTATAATGCTTTGCTTTCATACTACTTCTATTATTGTACATATATGTTGGTAACGTGTCCTTTTTAGTAAGAAAATACCATGTCATTTCTCAGATTGGAACATGTGGCAAAAGAAGGTGATCTTCTCTACCCGGGCTCCGTCATTGCTCGCCTCGTGGACCAGAAGGATTCGGAGAAATACCGTCCCAAGCCATTCCTCGAGGCTTTCCCCGAGTGGGCCGACACCAATGATCTCGATAAGAACTTGTCCGAGACCAAGAAGTACAACATGTGCTATGATGTTAGTTCTAGTAATACTGCCTTGCTAACATTAACTCACTAGAAAGAGTGATTCTACAAACGGCTGTTTTTTCCTGCTATATTTGATTAAAACTGGTTGGTTTTTTGAGAAATGGGCCCGAGAAAAGTTTCACCTTTTTATGTACAACAATAACTGTTGCATTAGCCTGCCTGTAATAAAAAATTGTTCGCAGGCATGTATGAATATTCTGAATGGTTCAATTCCTCCTGCTTCGGACTACAATCCTACTGAGCTGGTCGAAGAACTGTTTGAACACCTGGAAAGCTCAACTCTACCTCATGCTATCTTGAAGGTATGCCACTTTGCATCATTCATTAGCCTGTTGAACTGTCAGTTTTCACCTTACATCCCTTCCGAAGTCTCACATAAACACATAATTTTCTATTATTTCTTTGCGGCAGAATAAAATTTTCACGACGAAAACTTTGCAAAGATAATAATAATTATGTTTCGATATTATTGTTTCTCTGCTTCAGAACGTGATGTCTCCTATTCTCAAACGTCTTCCGGATAAATATTCCAAGCGAATTGAACAAGCGGCGGCAGGCTATGATATGAGCAAATTTGCCATCATCAAGGTAAGTATAATATCTTGCGCTTCTTTTTATTAACTAAATTAGTTTGTTCTCAATACACAAATATATAAATACTAGTCATACCTACTACACCCCCTCTTTGCAGAGTATCATTGACGAGTATTTCTCAAAGATTAGCCCCAACGAGTGGGAAACTGCTCGTGCTGTCTGCGGATCGCTGTACAATACGTGTGAAAGGTTGGCACTTTTAACACCTTTGTCGAAAAGAGCGTATGAATTGTATTACTGTTCATGAAGTGACATTTTATCTAAATCGTTCGTCAATTCATTTAGACAGTCAATTTTCTTGAAAGCTACTGTCCGAAATGGAAATGTTTGAAAATTACTCTTTAGCTGGTTTGTTCTGTTCCAGCTTTGAAGTTGTCTTATTGTATTGCTGTTTGCAGGTTCGTCGGAGGTCTGTTCTCGAACACGGCTTTCGTGTTGAACAGCCTTCTCGCCCAGTACCATCAATGTGAGAAGTTCTTCGAAGGACGCCTGTACGATGATGCCGTGGCCCTTCTCAACGAAGAGGTATTATCAATTAGGTGCACATGAAAAATAGAGTTGTTAATCGAGTTCAAAATTTCGGCTTTTCGAGTCGAGTTTCGAATTGCCTTTAACAACCCTAATGAAAACACAATAGTTTAATTTGTTCAATCGGCGTCAAACCAAGGGCCTGTTCTGGAAGTCAGAGTTTATGATCTCAAGTAACGATAATTTGGTTTCAGTACGAGTCGAACAAGGATCGCGTCGTTCAAATGATCTATTCCCATACTCAACTGAAGGGGAAGAATCAGCTGATGATGACTCTTCTCACAGCTGTCGGCAAGAGAGGAATGCATCTGGTAGGTCGCGCTATTCCTGTTCTCGTGTATTGCGAAACGTTCAAGAACTTGTCCAGAAGAGAACTGAGAATGAGCATCTTTGTTCTCATCTTAAAGATAAACCAGTTCAGCTCCAGTTTTTGATTATTATTCTCAAAAATAACTATATACATTTTCGCAAAGTTCCTTGGTTCCTTCCGTAGTTCCAACCATTGGGTTTAGGTGCAACCGCTGGCGGAGAACCTACGTGATATCGGCAACACCTTCCACACTGATGATGTTTGTGAACTTTCGAGACAGCTGCTGTTGAACAACAATCGAACGAAATACAGAAAGTTCTTGAACAAGGTCGGTAATGTTTTTCAGTATGTGCAGGTCCATTTTTTTAACTTAACTTATGCCAAGTTACCAATAATTTTCAACACCATTTTCATCAACCTTTTTAAAACCTCCTTTTTCGACATTGTATTACGCGTGTTACTGAAATAGCTCACAGTTTTCCATTGAATCGACTTGCAGGTTGTCTGGGACATTGAAAATGTGCCGCTGGTTCAACGTGAAACAGCAGACGTTCTCTCCGTGGAAGTGGCCATTGACCGTCTGCGTTCCCAGTTCAATACAATGTTGAATAGCGGCGTGAGCCCGAAAGAACTTCTCGAGAAGAGCCCCTGGGTTCACAAGGTAGTCTTCTCTTCTGTACACGCTGATACATGTTTATAATTTAATAATAATCTTTTACGGCAACTATTTCAGCCGTGTGTTACTTTATTCATACAATTACAACCAAGACAGTGATCACATTGTAGTATCCGTAGAGGGGGAAGGGGGTCCGTAGAGCGTTATTACGCATGGGTGACCGTTATTACCAGCTCATAAGGTTCGCCATGAACATACCGCGCCGAGTGGGATCGAACCCTGGTATTTTACGTGCTAGCGCACACAATTGTTTGAATTCTATTTTGTAAAGTTTATCGAAGTTTCCATGGTTGTCTGTGCTTTTCAGATGCTTCACGAGTTCTTCTTCGATCCCAAGTTGGCCGATTTCGCCGTCAGAGCGTATATAGAGCGCCATTTTGCTGTGAACGATGTCAAGTGCTCACCACTCGTGTGCAATACTCAGGAAGCAGTTGTCTATGACTTCGCAGTTGACAACGACAACTTGGTGTGAGTATTGTTTGTTATTTGTCCATTCCTGCGAGACAGTATGTTCTTCGCTGCTACGGAATTTCTGACTCCCGAACGGGAAAAGTGAATAGTGACGAATTCAGGTGGATGATTGAGACTTCTAAAGGGAAAATTTGGTTGGTTTTTACTCGTTGTTACAGTTATGTGGTTGCTTTAGCATATTTAGATTTCCATTAATGGTATTTCCAAACTATTTAACTATTTACTTTCAGGCATTACATGATTTCTCCGAACGGTAAGAGTAATCAGTACCTCTCCATCATCAAGCTGACTGTCAAGGCTGAGGCTTTCACACAGGCTGTCACGTGTGAGAATCTGGTGAGTGCCGGTTTTTATACCAAGGTCTTATTATATTCTTATGCCGGAACGTTTATGTTTGTATTTTTTAGTCGAAAAGAGAAATTAATATTGCTTCGTTTGAAAGAACGCCATGCTCCATATGAATACTTTGCAACCCTTCATTTCCTTCAAACATTTCAGCTGAATTCTCTGATTACCAAGTACGCAGAGAGTGGAATCAAGTCGAACGGTCTACGATCTCAGCTACGACTTACCCTGATCGTCAATGTCATCCAGGAGTCGAACCAGTACCAGTGTGCCGCTGGCGATAGGGAAGCGCAACTTGAGGTATTCACTTTTCGAACTGCTCTTGATTCTGTGTACTTCTCTATACCTATCTTTGGCCAATTTGTCAACTGGCATAACTCTTCATAGTTTCTGTCTGATTACCTTGTTTTATTTATTTATCACATTTATAGATAATACATATAGTGTCTAAATTAAATAACAACAGTTTAAGTCTGCTGTAGCACATGCACTGTTGTCTACGGCGTTTCGGGATTATTCAGTCGCCGTTGGGTATAGGGTTAGCTCAGGGGAGAGCAGATCCACACTGTACATCTCGCTTTGAACCACTGTGTTTGTAGTTTGATCCCGTCATATCCCAGTCGTAGTTCGAAAATAGTTTCGTGGATTCCGATTAAACTACAACTCAGTAGATGTAATTCATTCTCTATAGCCTTGATCAGTGGATGTATGTAATTCCATGTGTTTGCAGGAGTTGCCCAAGCACTGCGAGCAGGATATCGCTCTGGTGTCGGAGGCTGACGAGGCGTCTGGTGTCATTCGGTCGGCACTTGCCGAGAAACTCACCTCCTTTGACATCTCCACCCACGTCATCGTCTGTAATCAGAACAAACCACTAATGCAGGTGACTAATTCATACCCACGTGTAAGGTCGCATCCATACTTGTTACGTCCACGTTTAACGCGTTTACAATGAAGAAAACATTCGTTTCTTTTTTTTCAGGCGGGTAGTTTAGGAGAGACAATGTTATATTGGGCTAAGACTGGTTTCATCTTAACGTTGTATTCTACTTTTTATTCGATATTACCTGTGCGAAATGACACGGCTTGTTAACTGAGAAGTTAATCACTTCCATGATTTCAGGTTGATCTTCTGGGTACGGAACGTCTTGAACTTTGGAGGTTACCCTCAAGTGCCAAGCTGGAATCGGACAGGATGTCTAACTTGAATGTCTACAAGTTTGACGATGAGAAGGAGAAGAAGTTCTCGAAGCTGTTCGTCAGAGAGATTGTGGAGATTCCGCTCAGAATGGAGGATGACTGGTTCGTCTCAACTGAATCATTAACTCTCTTCTGTGTGCTCATTTAGTTTTTGGCTCGCCCCAAACTTTTTAATGCGAAATCATTGTTTAACATGGATGATCGTTTTATTGTCGATATAAATAAGGGAGGAAAATTATGTTCAAGCAAGGTAATCATTGCCTGTAAAAATAGTCAAATTGCTCGTTGTTGTTAAAATAACTCATTCAGGAATTCATTGATTTATTCACATGCACATATTTAATATACAAAAGTAATGATAAAACCATGGATGTAAAACGCAGGAATTCATTGATTTATTCACATGCACATATTTAATATACAAAAGTAATGATAAAACCATGGATGGAAAACGCAGGAAAACACATTCCAAGGCAAATGGTAATACTAATAGAAAATATTTCAGTCATGATGTTGTGGAGCAAACAGTCGTTTCTCATTTGGATAATGCTTGTGGAGCCATCAATGTCACAATGCGCAAGTTCAAGAAGTGAGTTTTACATAGTATTCAGTCAGCTCTACAAGTGGGATTTTTATTGTTTTTTTTGTGTTGGATGAACGCTGTTTCCATACCTTCACTTTTTTCTTTATTTTTTCAGGACGCCAGTTGAACAACGGTAATTGGTCGTCTCATCCACCTTCTTTTGAGTGCACCTATTTGTATTTGATGTAGACATCTAGTGCCAATAACACTTAGCTAACACATTTTCTTTTGTTTGCGACCACTTCTAACACCTTTCAAGTTTGGTTCTATGGTTTGGCTGGTTGTAGTTTGGTTAGTTTATGGTCACAACGGTGTATTTGCATAGTCTTATCAGCACAATTCAAGGGTGTTCTTCGTGTCGAACCACGTGTTCCTCAATGTCACGTTCCCTAAACTTCCACTCACGTTCACGCGGGACTATGAAGAAGAATTGGAGCAGGCTTTCATTGGAGCCATTCGCGCTCAGAAGGACATCTTGTACAAGCATCATATCACCGAGGTATGCTCATTGATACATTTATATATGTACGGGTTTATCTACGATTTCTTACTAGACAACTGAATTTATATTTTCAGGTGGAAATTGTTTTAGCGAAAGTGCAGGAAGACGGAACGAAGCTTGTCAAACACAGAATCAAGTTCTTGGACGAAACCGGCGTTACTCCCGAGTTCGGCGTTTACGACGAGCTCAAGGTATTCTATTCAAATATCCCCATTCCTGTTGTTTGACCTTAATCGTTCACATTCCATTCAAAACACCTGTGGTGTGGCAATAAATGTCAGTCATTGTTTCCATTTGAAGCAAGAAGTCCACCCTCTCCGACTGTCCCACCAACTCTATGGAAAATGCCTGGAACCTTACGGAAAGATCAAGAAAATCGAGAAGAAGCGTGTTTCTACCAGGTGAGATTAACCCCTGATTTGTTTATCAATTTGTGTTTGAAAATATTTTCTAATCATGGGGTGCCGAGATCTTCCCGACGGCCACAAAATCCCGCGACTCTTTCATCTTTGTCCAAACCACAATTTGTCATTATTTGGGTTCATAATCTTCAACCACTTTTGCGGTGTGTTCTGAATTATGGTTTTGTTCACATTTTCCTATTTTTCAAATTTCAGAGGAAACGGGACGACGTATGTGTACGACTACCCCACCCTGTTCGGCCGAGCTTGCATGGAGGAATGGAAAAATCTGCATGAGCGAGTGGATAGATGCAATGACGCCACGGAAAGGGAGCTGTTCCGAAAGTTTGTTTTACTTCTGAGTTGTTGGGAAGTTTCAGACGCAACAGTATCTGACAGTATCAGATATTTGATGACAGTATCAGATATTTGTTTTCTGTCTTCTCTTCTTTCTGGCGCTTTATTTATCCTCTTTCAGTCAATTCGCGAAGCTGTCGCCTCTCCAACAAGAAGCCTATTCTAACAGTGATTATCGACAGTTTTTCACTGAGGAGGAACTTGTGGTTCAGGTAGGCAGCTTCATCTCTTGAATCACGGACTTACAGCCGAGCGGGGGTTACAACAAAAACTTTTCCGGTTTAAAAGCGTTCGAATCACATTTTTGCAACTAGGCACGAATGCCACCTTAGAACATATCATACTCGTGAAGAAGACTTTTTAATAAAGTGATGTTCAGATTATCTTTCTTCAGATGATCTAGATGGTTTTTTTTACTTGTTCATGATAGAGCTAGATATTGTATAATTCGTGCTTCTTTATAGGATGGACGCCTGGTGCACATCAACGATAAGGAAGAACTGAAGAATCGTGCCGATAACTGTAATAACGAGTCGGGAATGGTGGCATGGCAGCTAAAGTACGGTTTACAATAGTTTCCATGTGCATGCTTTTTTATTCATAACATTTATCAGAGTTGTTTTAGATTTATTCTTTATTGTATATTTGCATTCTAAATTGTTGCACCAGGTGGCTGGTCTGATTGGACCAGGTTTATCTCTGTTGTTTAGATTGGTGACCCCTGACAAGCCCCTCGGATACAGCATTGTTGTGATAGCTAATGATATCACATTCCAATCCGGATCCTTTGCTACCCCAGAAGATGAAGTATACAGTCTGGCAAGCGAGTTCAGCAGAAAGAATAAGGTAATTTTTTCACTTGTTGTTAGATTGAGTTTCCTTTGTACTATTATTGGTACGTAGCATACGCATTGTGAAACATTAAGTTTGGTTTTTTAGTAGCTCACAACTCACATCAGGTGCTATAGTTCAATGCGCACACAACAGTTTGGCATGGTTATGCAATTTACTATTTTCAGCTACCACGTGTGAATGTTTCTTGTAATTCTGGTGCGCGTATCGGTCTCGCCGAAGATGTTTCGAAGGTGTTCCGTCCAAAGTTCAAGGTAAGTATTACATTTGCATATCTTAGTAGATTTTCTTAGACTAGCAACCGCTGTCGCACTGATGTCTATGTTAACCAGTATGTCACAAGAAATATACGAAAACAAAAAGTGTTGGTTTCTATCAGGGGTTTTGCTCGATTTACGTTACGATTGTTGTGTAAAGTCAAGATTTGCTAGAAATTCTGCTCTGTTTGTAGAAGCGATCGAAATAAGAGTCGAGATTATTCACCACTCTGCGAGCGAACAGTCTTTTCCTATTATGAATCTGAGTTGGATCTCTAATGACGTCCATTTAGGATCCCGAAAACCCAGGCGAGGGCTTCGACTATCTCTACGTTGATGGATCAGAAGAGCAGTCGCTGAAGGACCAGATTGTCTATGAACGAATGCCCAATGGTCAACTGCGGCTGAAGACTATTGTCGGAAAGAAGGCTAGTTCATTACGTATTTGTTGTAGAAATAATACTAATTCATTCGCATGTATATATAGAAGGCAAGTAACAAAATGAGATAGACGTTTAAACGTGAACTTGAGAAGAGAAAGAAAGAGTGAAAAACACGGAATCACACAAGTAACCAATCATGCAACCAAATGCAATCGTGTTATTATTAGTACAAAAACGTATCTGTTTTCTTTCAGGACGAAAACATCGGAGTGGAGAACCTGCAAGGTTCCGGCTTGATTGCCGGTGAGACATCCGCATCGTATGATGAGGTGCCCACCTATTGTTTCGTTACTGGACGTTCAGTCGGAATCGGAGCGTACACTGCTCGACTTGCTCACCGAATCGTTCAGGTACCTGCTAAACCTTTACTTATCTCATATCGCAGTCACAAACGAGTGCAAAGCTCTTAATTGTAGAAATCTAGGAAAACAATTATTTATATCTGTTTCTGATAGTTTTCAATTGGACTGGTGTGCATGATTGGTTGGCTTTATGTTCAATTTCGAGTTACAGGCTCGTTCCTCACACATCATTCTGACCGGTGCCCCTGCTCTGAATACCCTACTTGGAAAGGAGGTAAGAACCACTTTCTATTGCGTTTTCTCTGGTCTGAATGAATGAACTATAGTTCAATATAGTTAAGATAATGAGTAGAAGATGTACATTCCACCTGATTTTGAGGCTCTCAGAGGGTTTGCATCAACCCAGTAAAGATGTATTTTGTTCAAATAAATATAGGTTCACGATTGCATAGTCGACTCACCTCTCTTATACTATTTTAGGTGTATACTTCAAATAATCAACTCGGAGGTATTCAAATCATGTACAAGAACGGAGTCACGCATTCCGTGGTCAACGATGATTACGAGGGAATATGTAAAATTGTTCAATGGATGAGCTACCTTCCTGCCAAGGTAGGTATAATTTGCAGTCCGGAAAATAGAAAAATTTGTGTTGCCGAATTTGCCTTTGAGAACATAACCTTTTTTGAATAGCCAATTTTATCTGTTACACACACTTTTAACCCTCTACAGTAAGACGTTGAATTTTCGACTTCTAATATTTTTCTGGAACCTGCGGTGGTACTGTTCTTCACCCTTAAAGTAACAAAACTGCTTTCCTCGGACTTTGTTCCTTAGAAAAGTGTAGTTCAGCAGCTTACTTCGAGAGGGGACGACTGTTTGAAACGGACTATATATGTGTCTGTGCTTCAGTTGCCGTCGTTCCCGTACCGCCAGTCATTCGGTATGGATGCCGCCTCCCGCCCCGTCAACTTCCCCGTTGAGCCGAACAAGGCCTATGACATCCGCCAGCTGATCGATTCTGGTGAATCGGAAGACCTGAGGGGAATTTGCGATTCTGGCTCCTTTGACGAGATTATGAACGAATGGGCCAAAACCATTATAGGTTAGTCAGCTTTATCCCAATGGGTTTTCGTGCCAATTTCCATGCTCCACACTGGTTGTAACATCAGTTTTACTTCATTTGAAACAATTCCCCTGTTTGCAGCTGGTCGTGCTCGCATTGGTGGAATACCTATTGGTGTGGTCTCCTCGGAGTTGCGAAACGTGAAGAATACTACCCCCGCTGATCCCGCCTCCCCGAACAGTCAGTCTGTGGAGATTCATCAAGCCGGACAGGTAATTCACAAGATGTTAAAGTCAGAGTAAATGTTAAATTCCTTACATATCTTTGTGGTAATACGTTCAATTTCAATACTGTTTGTGAACTAGTGTATTCCAGGTCTGGTATCCTGATTCTGCCTTCAAGACAGCTGAAGTGATTGGAGATTTCAATCGCGAAGGACTTCCCTTGTTGTTCATTGCATCTCTGAGAGGATTCTCTGGTGGTCAAAAAGGTATGTTGTTGTTTCTCACACTTATTACCAATATTCTCCCAATAACATCAGGTTTCTGTTGCCTCAGATATATAGCTTTTACTCACATTCTGTTACAAATTTTTATTTCAGACATGTTCGACATGGTGCTGAAGTTCGGTGCTCAAATCGTGGATGCATTGAGGCAATACCGTATGCCGATCATCATCTACATCCCATCCAACGGAGAGTTGAGAGGAGGAGCATGGGCCGTTTTGGATAGCAAGATCAATCCTGGAATCATCAGCATGGTCGCCGATAAGGAGTCACGTGGAGGTTGGTTTTGTTTCCGCACTCTTGATTATCGACACGTGTTTTGTATGTTGTTGTTCTATTTCATTCGATATCCCGGTTTGTGGTATGTTAGGAGGTTATATGCTCATCTCATCCGGTGTTTTTTAGGTATTCTCGAGCCAAATGCGATTGTGGGAATCAAGTTCAGACAGGAGAAGTTGTATGCTCTTCAGCGAAGGACTGATGAAACAATGATGCGATTAGACAAGGAACTTGGAGAAGAGATAAAGGTATGCGGCCTGGTTCTCAAAGTTACGGTCGAATTGGTGTTTCTGCTTCAATAATTGACTGTCACCTAACTTTGCAAACAGGTTGTTTTTGTTTACATATCTAGTTTCTAGATAGAAAACTTAAAAGTACACATATTTTCAATGCAACGAGTACTCGTTTACAGATATTTGGTTAATATGGTTTTCATTTTCCAGAAGAATGGCCCAGAAACCGATGAAGCTCTCCGTTTGGCCGCCCTGCTGAAGAAAGTTTCTAAAGAGCTAGAGAAGCCATATCGAGGAGTAACCGTTGAATATGCTGACCTACACGACCGAGCCGATAGGATGTTCATCAAGAAGGCAGTTCAGGTAACCAAGTTTTTTCAAGATTATTACTGAAGCGAGACGAAGCGAAGTAACTTACTGCGAAATACGACAAATTAAAAATGTCAAACGGCTGTCATCTCCTGATGAATAATTACCCAGCCTGGCTAGTTCATGACACTTCCTAAAAATGTGCCAAATCACTATTTATTAATTGTATGTTTTATACTTTCTGTTTACTGATTCAACCGTGGTCAACGACATCGCAGTTCATTTTTATATTATTTCAGCATGTCACCGAACTGAAGTCCTCGCGCGAACTCTTCATTCATATTTTCACGGTGGAAACCGCCAAAATTATTCTATCTGAACAGTGAGTGGTATATATCGAATATCGACCCTAGTTCAAGACGATTTTGAGTATTTCTTTCACTGAACACATTCTCATTTCTAAATCTGTTTAGGATCAAAAATAACCCAGTAGCACAGATGTTTTCTTTGTAGATATATGGAAGCTGCTCGTGACGTGACCCGCAACAAAGCCTATAAATGGGTGGCCGACCGGTTCGAAGAGTTTGAGGAAGGAGTCACATCCCTTCCGCCCTCTGAGCAAATGGATAAATTGGAACAGTTTGTTCTCTCCGGACAATTCTGCAGCAAGATCAATGCAATCAGGGAAGAATCTGTCGAACGGTAAGATTTAATGCGTTCAGGTTTTCAAATTTATTATATACACGTAATGTGCAACGTATAAATGTTCATTGTATTTTTCATGTTCATATGCCAAATTGTAGAATGCTTTGAATTTACATGTTTGTTTTTTTCCAGGGATCTGGGCTCTATGAGCGAGGAAAGTCAACGGAGGATAATGGAGCGTTGGATGTCCATGCGAAAGGGCAGCATATAATAATTGTAACCTTGTTTTGTTGTCTTTGTGTCGTTTTCTCGCTTGTTCAAGCATCTCCCAATACGAGTGCTGGTCCACTTAATTATTATAGCTGCTTATCTACTGTACATCACTCATTTTACTTAGATGTTTTTTGTTATTATTCGCCTTACTCATTGATTGCCCATAACCATAGATTGTTTATTTCTGCCTTTTACGTGTCATTGCAGCATTATTTTCATAGTATATTTCTATAATTTATCCTAATAGTCCGCCGTAAGCTTGTTTTGAGTCATGTGCGATTTGAATCTGTGATTGTTTTAATGCCTTGCGCCATCCCGAGTTAAATTTTTCAGAGAGTATAATGTGTAGATCATATAATATTAGATATTGATTTTATACCTTTTTTATTTCTGAGCTGTTTGGTTGCGAACATCTTTTTCTAGTTTGTCGCATCCCAACAGAAACGGGCGATAATTTGTGATATAACCGCTTCCAGGCCTATCGAGGTTTTTCGTTTTAGTACATGTTTCATTATAATAATAATTTTTATTCCATGATTGGTTTATATAAAATGACATCAAAACAAGGTATGATTAATGAAGAAGAAATACCCTTATCACATATTAAACCTCGCGAAACAGATAGTAAATACACATTTGCGATGACACTATTGGAACGTTCGAAACGTGAAGTTGAAAAAACAGACTAGCATTGCTAGTGCAACAGAGATCGTGTCACCACAAAGGCAGGCTTTTTGGCCTCACAGTTGAAAGACTTCTTATTGGTAGTGCCGTGTTCACTTCTATAGCTGGGATAGGGTACAACATAAAATGAATATTCTGCTGCGAGCTTAGTTGGCCACACAAGAAAACGAACAATCTTGAAGTTTCGCAAAAATTACTTTGAAGTTTCGAACTCATACTTTAAGTGGCCATGGGTGCAAGGAACGGACTAGAGAGCACATTTCGAATCTTGACCGGCGTTCCAAATTGTGGTATTAATATATATATATATTTTTTTAATATTATTCGCGAAACATCCTATATATTACTTTTTTTAGCAACAGTGAACAATTAGTGTTATCTGTGACTATTTCGGTAGTAAATAATAAATAGCAATATTTTGGTTTGTGAGATGATTTTCGCTGCTGTTGCTCAACAGTTTTGGATAAAATTTCGAGATGAAGAAGTGCTTCGGAAAGCCTTCAACACAGCTGACAGCTTTTGGCACATTTGGAAGTCATATACTGCTGGAATATAGGTTGGGTACACATTCCACTGTTGGCCCATCGTTCACACCAAGATCTGAAAAGAACATCATTCAAGTCTCAAAGGTATATATGTCACACTCGAGTTATATCACACTAGTATCATCCTGTACTAGGTCTCCAATTAGGTTGTAATCAGATCTAGAAACACAGCAAAAGGTTCGAATGACGTGAAACGTACCAGGCGACGTAGCAATCCTTCCAGCCTCTCGAGAAACTCATATGAGTCTCATGAGAATCTCATGAACACCTCATAAGCTACCTGTGAACTTTTAATGTTGTAGCCGAACAATCAATAGAATCTCATGAGAAGTTCGTCAGATATTGATCATGAGGTTTTGGAGGGTTTGCTACCGCGCCATGGTGAACTACGAATGCATTTGTTTTCCCAGACGTTCAGCCCACCTGGAGTTTTCGCACTTTTCCTTGACTGGTTCGATGACTTCCACCTCCGTCTTCCCACATGTGTTGCAGCTTTGTGGACAGTTCTCGGCCATGAATCGCTGGCTGAATCGCGACTCGCAGTGCCCTGCTCGCGCCAGGAAATCACAGTCACGTCTTCTGCAACCGGCCAGTCAATAAAATGATCAGAAACGATATCGCCAGTATTTTGCCATTGTGAAGCTACGAGAGAGCATAGAGATCAATGGGACCACAGACAGCCTGAGATCAACTGATTCTGTCTGAGCTGTGTCTATCTCGGTAAGGAGACCGCTACAAAAATGGCTGGCCAATTGACAGGAAATTGTGAAAGTAGAGTGAAATACGCATGTTGGAAGATACGGACATCTTGATCCCATCCTGCGTCTCACGTTTTGCGCACTATTTGACGAGACTTGTATCTCGGGGCGAGAAGAAAGTCGATGCTCGTACAGAGACCCGTTCTACTTTTAAGCTTTCCATTTATGAATGAACATTTCCTTACTGCGCAAACCGCTTGTTCTGCTCCTTGAATACTCAGACTGTTCAATCTAAATGTTCGCGTGCTTCTAAAAATCTCTGTTCAATGAAATTTGTGACCTGAATGCCGTTTCGAATTTCTCTCAGTAGTTCTTTTCATCTAATCGCGTATTACCTGTCTTTACACTTTCTTTTTCCTCCAGAACTCGATGATTCTTTATCGACTTTTTTTCCCGAAGAACCAATCGAACCACCGCTTGACGTCAACGGTTTTTTCGAGGCTGATTTCACCTTCATTGTCGTTTCCTCTTGCTCTTCTTCTGATTCTGAATTTAACATATAGAATTTAGATAGTTGTATTTTCAAAGTTCCGACACCATTAGGCTCATTGAAGATTACTGTATAGGTTTGCGGATGAGAAAAACCGAGTATATCACCTCAATATAAACAAATTCTCACTCAGCAGATTGTACTTTCATTCTACTTCTGCATAGGTTGATAGACAAAGCACTCGATTGGTTGTGGTTATTTTCAGTTGTGAACGTACATTTGGTACTATTTTGTGCGCTCTGAGCGCACAAAATTCACAAATATTTAGTTCTTCAGTCTTCAATTCAGTAATGAACTCGCCTGATTGGGGACAGTTGTATAACTTATTGATTTTGTGGAGATCCACTTCGCTGAATCCGAGCCGTTGCCCGATTTCTTGGTCCTTCTCCTTGGGCTCTATCGTTGGCTTACCGTTCTGGGAAAAAAACATACTGTTGTTGCTTTCAAAAATGCGTAAAACATAAAATATATTGAAACTGAAGGAATGTTCGTTCACATCTCTTTCTACAACATAAAATATCATCTGTTATTCATCATGATTTACGTCACATCTAGAAGGGGAAACACGATTTTCTTCAGTACTGTAGCAAAGTCTCATGCATAAGTAACCATTGAGCGGATATATCGGATCACTATCAACTATCTGATCCGAGTTGTATCCATCTTCACTATGCTTGTACATAGCAAGTTGACAACTATATGACCAGAATGTGATCAGGTCCTCGATCAGGTTGAGCTCACAGTGGCATTTCTTTCTCTACGTATCTTGTGAACTCACCTTACTGAAAGCTGTTGGCGCGTAGTGCATGACGGAGGCATAATCGTACTTTGTTCCCAAATGGTCGATCATGCTCAACGAATACTTATCGAACTGATCTGCAAACCACGATTTTTATTACAACTTCTTTCGGTAGAATTTATATTCAAACTAACTAGGTCGACAGCATGTATTATGCGTGTTATCGGAATTCAATCGTACCTTACTGTTTAAGAAATAGTATTTCACTGATTTGTCGCAGCTTCCAAAGAATCACAATTCACAATAAATAAAAAAAGAAGCACTTCTTTTCGAAATGACTACCAGTTGTTATTCGGAAAAGCACGTATAATACTGAATTCTTTGCTGTGCGGAGTCGTATTAACAAAACTTTGTTTCAGTTTTCCTGCTCTTAGATTCTCATACGCAATTAATACATACGCAGATGCAATGACGAACTACGATCACATTGTACCAAGTTCAAAGACACGGGTTGGTTTACTGTTTACAAGATTCTTTCCTTACTAAAAGAATAGTTCGTTGTTTATGATAGTACCTTGCAAACCAGCCTCGACGTTGCTCCAATTAATTGTCACATAGTCATCTCGATCTGCTCTGCCTGTGAGAAATTTGATTTCACAAATATATAACCACAACAATCTTTGATAGTAATAATTTCTTATTTGATAGATGTCAGCTCACTATGTTTTTTGGTGAGATTCGAATAAGTAACTAGAATGAAACAAGGTTTGCGTAGGAATCAGAAATAAGTTAATACTCAGGCTTGAATTAAAAGGTATGTTTTTTAAACAGCTTGGCTCTTTATCCCCTTTTTGTCGCTTCGTTGCTCTATGCGGTTGCTGGACAACACGTCGGAAATGCTGACTGAGGCATGCAAACAACCCGATGACAACAACAACAACTATACACTAAAAGTAAATAAAAAGGTTACGGAAAAGGAAAAAAAATATGCAAATGTACACTTTTTCGTTCGCTCGATTTATCGTTCGAAAGTTCTTATGTGTTTCGCACGTTTCACGTGATAATTTTAATAAAACTTTACAAAAGAATCACGAGAATCGTAGTCCACCACAGTAAAACTCCAAACGTGTACGTGAGCCAAACTGTCATCAAATTTCGAAGTTTACTCGCTACTGTATTTTTACTTTATTAGAATATTTGTCAAAAACCAACCAATAACTAATGTAATTTAATTGTTCAGGAATAAAAATGATGCAAATTATATATTGTTAAAGACGAAATAGCAAAGAAAAGCCAACTTTGTTCGTGGAAGAATCCGACCGCGTGCATAAGTTCATGTATGATGATTCCCTTTTGAATACAACCATCGCCCAAGCTGACTGGTTGCTTCCCTCCTGTAAAGATCATCTTTCCATCATACACCCACAGTTATTGGTTGATAAATCAATTCGAGCCTGAAAGTTTCTCCTGATGCAAACTAAAAACCGTCCAGAACCCCCCCCCCCCCCCCCCCCCCCCTTGGTTGTGTTTTACACACCAAAGATGGTAAATTAAATACGATCGAAAAGTTGATTTTTATTTCTCATGTTTTTTTCCCGAGAGGAGAGAGTGATTATGCAACGGGAAAAACGGCGACTCTTTGCACTATTACATAACTAGCTTTCTAGGTCCAGTTTTCCCGCAACTTTCCATTTTAATCGCCTGAAGCGCTATTACGCGAGCGCGCCTCAGCCACGAAATACTGTGATAAACTTATCAAAGATATTTTATAATGTTTGAAAGCGTCTCAACTACTTTGAACACATGAATGTTGAAAAACAAGTAAAATGCGGGAATAGTTTGAATGAATGTGATGTAGTGACGAGGCAAACAGTAGTTGGAAAGTTATCAAGGAGGCGAAATTGTGTTTCACTTTTCGAACAACAGTTAAATGTTGTGAGAAAGCACACATTCTACGAACAATTACAATGTCTAATATAGAGTCGAACCTATTCTGCCAACCAACGAGTAGCAGCCATCGTCGGGTACAATGTGGATATAGTCTTGGTCAGCAGCACTTTTCGGAGAAAACTCTATGCACGTTTTCTTCTTGTATTCGTCGAGCGCCTCGGCAATTTTGGCACGACTGAAAGTTGGTTGTTGTGTGATCTTGAAAATCAAAAATCTTGAAAATCTATTTGTTCGAATTACTCCACTGTAAAAACGTTTCCACAATTATCTGAGAATACTGATAGGTTGTTGTATGAGAAATACAACATAATAATTAAACAAATACTCAAATGTCTTTGATGACCGACAAATACTCTTAAAAAATACCTGTAGGAAGAATACTGAGAACTAATTGTGTAGGGAATTCGTCCGTCCGTCCATTTCAAATATGTTTGTCGGACAGCATTTCTTTGAACCCCGAACACACCAAAAAGAGGAACATCCCCAGTAAAACTGCGGACCGAGCCAGCATTCAATCCAGAGTTAACTGAAAAAATATAAATGGTAGTGTTTGGTCCGGCTTCTATTCGCGATTCGGAATGTCTGATGTATTTGCAAATCAAACTACAACTGACTGAACATGGTCGTCCGCTCTCGGTGGAGCAGAACACTTCTAGTATGTCTTACGTTTTGTGCACTAGCTCATGAATATAATCACAGTTTATTGTAAGTTCTAATTAATACTTGTATTTCGGAACATACCAATATCTCCCTCAAACCGTTTCGGATTGTACATTGCAGAATCATTATAGAAAAAGAGTCCATCACTAAGACTCGTGTGTGCAAGTTGAAAATCGTAGTCATTCAGAATTGTCTCTTCATCCGGTACGCTTTTGTCGAAAAGCTGAAAAGGAGTATTGTGTAGCTCTATCAACAGAAAGTCAACCATATGTTGCCTTGCCAGAATATCATGCAGCACATAGACAGACACTAAGAGTAAAAAATTAACTTTGGTTTTTAGTTTTTTTGAATGTCTCACGTGATACCCCACGTGACCGAAACCACCATTTCGATAACACACATTGTGTGCGAACTATAAAATGGGGTGGAAAACACACATATGCGAGGCAGAAGATAGTTTTGTACAATGTGGAGTCCAGGTATAGTTGACGGAGACTATGGAGGTTTCGTGAAGTTAATGAACGGTTGGAATGTTTCTCACCATGTCTTGTTGGGTGTGAATGGGAACAGCTAGAGCTACAAGAAGGAGAAGCAACATGGCTAGAATGAGGGTTTCCAGGGGGCGGAGTCTTCGGCGCGCCTCGGTTCAACACACTGTTGTGACAGCTCCAAACATAGTCGTGCGCATGGTTGAAGAACCAGACAAAAGTCACCAACAAACGTTCTTTTTTTATAATATATACATGGAAGATTGTATATGTATTTGAAACGCACTTGTGAATTAGAGAATTTATCATGATACTGCGTTTGACGCCCAATCCGTAAGAGACTGAGAACAAAATACAGGACCGATAGAAAATGAACTTGAAAAACTCCGGGTGTTAGTTCGTCTTCCATGTATAGGCTAGAATAGCGCCTCCGACAAAAGCTTGCACTGAAGTATGCTCATAATTCGATGTCCTCCACATACATGTATGTGTATATGGAATATATCCAAACGTCGCCGACTACCAAAATTTCCTGGAAAGATGATCTTCTAACTCAGGATTGGATCAAGGTCATGGGATACATACGCAGGTGGGGCGAATCTCACTGGGTTAGATTGAGCTGACCACTTTAAAAACTTTTTCTACGATTTCAGATAAAAATCCAAGACAACGTTTTCAAGAGAACTTCGCGTTATCTGTGTAGCACACTCTGGTAGAGCAACCTCTCTTAGTTACGGCTTTTATTGAGTTCCTAAACTTTTCACCCGTATTATGTGCAAAACTGATGCTTTACGTCAAACGTCTGTTCACGATTAGCTGCAAACAACTAATATAATAATCCAACGCTAGGATAGAGGTATCCGAACGATATATGTTCGACGTGGAATGAGTACGAAAATGTACCCGACTCAAATTTTGACATTTTCATTCAAACTAGTTTTCGCAGGAGAGGACCGGTTTCTGTATTTGTGGACCAATTTGATAATGATATCTCAAATAATTGGCGGGCCTATTGTGTGCTTGTTTGCTCAAAAGGTGAGAGCAAATTCAGCTCAAATTAGCTGCCAAAAAACTTGTTTCCCTTTCTCAATGTTGATGATACAGTAATTTGCAAAATCAAAAGGAGAAAATTTCATGTAACAAAGACGTGAGAGCTGCATGTTCTATTCACTCTCTGTAATATCAATCTATACACCACGTTTTCTATTAGTTTTGATTAACGTGACAAATTTATCAGGTTGCAACGTTCGATCAACGTTCTGTGACGGTTTATTCATGGTATGTTATATGAAAAAATTCTGGGCTCTGAAAACATGTCGCTACATTGTTCTATAGTTCCGATCATTCCGACTGAGACTTGGCAGCGTGCCAATGAATTTTCCAGGCAATTTTTCACCACTTTTGAGTTTTTCAAAAACCTGAAAATCTCAGTTAGCGGTGGTCCAGTTCTATAAAAACACATAAGGAAAAAATGTCTTTAGAATACTCATACGCTCTAGGAAATAGTCACCCGAAAATCTTGGCACGATTCCAACGGATCTCAGTGCGAATCTGGGAATGAAACGAACGATAGCATGTTCACTTATCCGTTGATTGTAGAAAGGTCGGCCAATCAATAAGAAAAAATAATATATTTATTTATAAAATATGGGTTTCTTTGGGTTCACAACAACGTATGAATCGACGTTCATCAGGCGCGTACAGTAACCTGCAAAATAAAGGTGAAGAAAACTTTTTCTTCCACAACAACACCACATTCTTCGAACTATAAACACATTTGTTTAAGATGAAAAGTTGAGTAAGTGCCTGTTCTCTCTTTGATATAACGATGATGCGTGTGTACAGAGTAAAACCGAATAGATAAAGTATACTGCCGTATTTTTCCAGCTAGGACTATAATTCGCAAAGTTAGTTCTTATTGCAGTTTGTATTTGCTCGTTTATAGAAACTGATCTAGATGAATAGTGATGACCCTACCTGAACAAGAAGCAGGCTAATAACGAGCCAATAACTGGTCCCAACCAAAAAATGTACTGATCCAATACTGACTGAGATGAGTTTCGGGTTATGGCTCGGTACAACGAGATGGCTGTGCCCACCAAAGAATTCCAATTGGTTGTTGAATGAAGCAGACTGTAAATTAACATATGTTTGAACTAAAACAACTTTTTTTGGCAGATTTTCTCATACTGGGTCAGTAAAAACTTTCTAATTATTGGAATGTAACAGAAGTATGTAGAAGATAGCACTAAACCACCCTGTTCCAACAGAGCAAAAAGGCCTATTTTCAGAGAAGTCAGTAAACCAGAAATATGAAATGCTCACCTCAAAAATGAGCTGAGAGCAATAGCCATGAAAGTTCCCAGGGCATTATCTTTCAGTTTTGCTATCCTGATGGACGATCTGCCTTCACTTTGGTAGGACATCAAGTGGGTAACCACCACCAGCGATGTGCCCAGAAATTGAACAAACATCTGCAACATCTGGTTTATTCGGAGCGCTCACCTCCGTAATGTATTTTCAATTATGCTATGTAACAATCCGCAAAAAATATTTACAATTTTGAAGTTTGATCAGCAATCACATCAACAAATTTGCGTATAATACACTGGGATCAAACTGAAAATACAGAAAAACAGAAATGACCGTATCTGTCTTCTGCGCTAGAGCGGCAACTATACCATCGTTTCTCCAGAACGGGTGCTAAACGATTCCTTAGTATACTTGTTCGTGTCCACACGGTCACACACTCAGCTTAAATTTGAGGTCCTAGATTGTGCAAAAATAATTTGAAAGTCAATTTTCTCTTCTGTAACAGTGTAGAAGTAACAAGGATCTGAGTCTCACCAATCGGTACGCTGCTTTAATCCATTCTGTGTTGATGTCTTGGTTTAAAACCGCATACTGTGGAGGGGAACCGCGTTGCGCCTGGAAACGAATGATGATAATCTGTTTATTCCTGCATCGGAACAAAACGAATTCTAGGAAATGGAAATAAAATATTAGTTCCATTATTAGATATAGTCATAGATCCAAGTATAAAGTTTCATGAAGTACTATGGCCGATGGGTTTGGAGCAGGTACACGATTGCGGCTCGCTTTGAAGCTGACTTTTCGTTATGGTTTTCAACGTGATATTCCGACTCTCATTTTCCATCGTCAACATATTTAGGATTTTTATTTCTCTAACTTTTCGTTGGAAACTGACCGATGTAGCGGCAACGGCCAGGACAGATGCAAAGACTTGCATGATAAAAATCAGTAAGCATACAAACCACGACGTTGATAGGGACAACAAATTCGCCAGGGTTATCACCGGATGTATGTGTACTCTGTAACCACAAACAGTGACAATTAGCCAAGGGCCTATAATAGAACACACGACAAAAATTTAAACCTGAACAATTATTTGTTTTGATACCAGGGAAGAGTTTACCAAATCACAGATTCCCACATGGAGTCACATGAGCGTTATACTGATGCGTAGATGTCCCAACCATATTTGGAGTCAATTTCCAACTTATTTCAGCCAGACGTTTCCAGAATCGAACGAAAATATGACATCAGAAAAGGCTCAACTGTGTGTATGACCGGGTTGTGACGAGACACGTTCAATTTTTCGAACGGTTAGAACGACAGTCACGAAAACCTATTAATATAAATGAAGTTAACGTAAACTCACGTTTTGAAGGCGGCGATAAAAATTGTGGCGACCATAGCATCGAGCAAAGCCAGCAAAGTGATTCGATGGATGCTCAGAACATGTCGCTCGGTCAATTCATGTTCCAAATGAACAGTTAAAAAGACAGTCACGAAAACCTGTGAGTATGAATGTCTCGTACTAAAACAACAAGACAGAAATGATACGGACCGCTTACAGGATGAACTCAATCGATCACATTTGAAAATGTAGTTTAGAGAGATTGAAATACTTGTTGTTATGAAACAGTTTTCTGCAAAAAAGAATGGATCGACATAGTATAGTAGTAGTATAGGAAGAATCAGTGCGCTATAGTGAATATTGCGCATGTTGTAGTTGCAATTCTTTACGATAACTGAACGATTCTGTTGTGGACAAATCTTCTATCCAACTTACTGCGCAAAATTCTGCGAAACAAGGTCGTAGAACTCCTTCGAGACAAGATTGGCACGACGAAGAATGTTCTGACTATAAAATATTGGCTGTACTTGAGGTTGATTTTATTTCGAGGTGGGTCGGACTAAACCTTTCTACACAATATTAATATGCGGTTCAACCGAAAATGCACAGGGAACAGCTTTCTCCAATGCCTACTTGTACGAACATAGTCTTTCTGTTTTTTAGTGGAGTGAAAATCACTATTTTAAATAGGAACGAAAACTCTACAGTCGATATTCAGTTAAATATGTTGTCGGAGTCAGACAACAGAAACCATGTTATTCCCACATGTTATATGTTATTCCCTGCTCGAGAGAAGGTTTGAATGATTAAAACTCACGAATTCACTGACAAACGAGGGTCCCGTGTGAAGTTGCTGAACAACCGGTCGATACTCCTCCTGCAAGACAGGTAAATCACAGAAAAAGGTTCATAGCCATTTGCCGAAAGTCGAGTAGGTGAAGATTAGGGTTGTTAACCGATTATGAAAAACCGATTATTTCGAGTTTCGACTTTCGAGCCATTTTGAAATTTCGATTATATTCGATTTCGATTATGCGTATGTCCGAAAAACCGATGATTTCGATTTTCGACTTTCGCTGTTTTCAAAATTTTCGATTTTCGATCAAAAATCGAAAATTGAAATTTCGATTTTGCCCAAAAAATTTTCTCAACAAAAAAGAACAAATTATTGAAATTACCAACTATGAGAAAAACTAATACTGCATGAAATATATCGATGAATGTGAAACTTACAACATTTTCTACCAATCAAAACATTGCAGAGCAGACTTACTACTAAAACTAGGCAGAAACTTCTGGAGAATAGGAGATAACTCATCCTCGGAAAAATATTACTTTCGCTCCCCACCCAACAATCGCACCCCCGTGACACTTTGTCTTTAACAATCGCCCTCCATCCACCCTTCTGATTCATATTTGAAACGGAGCCATATAACTTTCACCCCCATGGTGGGGGGGGGGGGGGGGTGAAAGTAACATATGACTTGTTTCGACTAAAACGAAAAAAGTGGGGGGGGGACGAAAGTAAAATAGTCCCCTGATCCTCTACTACATGACAATTCGACAGAACAGTACACTTTTCCTCGCCCTGCGGGAGAAAAACTGTTTCATGTTCAAGGCATTTGCAAAAACGAGCTGCACAACAAACAATGTCTCACGTTTTTCTTAAAGGGTCCTCCATTCTTCTTTGAAATAATGAAAAGCTCACTCCAGGCTTGATATATTATGTAAATGCACACTCTACTCATAATCAGAACTATAGTTAGTGCCAAATTTATTAATTTCTGTCTCTCGCCGGAATCGAACCTGCGAGCAAAAGATTCGTAGCAGGGCGCTAACCATCGCGCTATTAGAGCGTATGACCGAGCACGCTTCGGAATCGAAGACATGTTTGTGTACACAGCGGAAAGTGAGATATACAGTACCCTCCCGTCTTTCAGTTGGCAACGACTATACCGTATGATGCTTCCTGATCAAAATTTGACCACTTTTTGAAACTAGAATCGAAACTCGAAAATAATCGAAATTTCGATTCTGAAAAATTTCGACTTTTTCGATTTTCGATTTTCAACACATTTGGTCTAATCCCTATTTTTCGAGTTTCGACTTTTTCGATTTTGGTGAAATTTCGATTATTTCGATTTTCGATCTTAAGATCGAAAATCGAAATTCGACTTTATTCGATTATAATCGGTTTTCGATTTCGATCTTAACAACCCTAGTGAAGATTAAGCTAAAGTACATTAGGCTACAATCCATAACTCGAGTAAGAAGTTCCACTGAAAGTTGTACTTCTCGCATAGATACTATATATATATATTTTTTTTTCATAATTTATATATATATATATATATATATAAATTATGATCGGACAAATTTGAAGCAAAAGTAATCATACAGTTTTCGATACGAGACATCCGCCCAAAGTGTTCAAGCTTAATTGTCACCCACTCGAAAGTCCCAGTAATCGAACTTCTCCAGTGTGACTTCGTCAACCGGTTAACCAGTTTTGCTATGTATACTCATTAAATTGGTTGATTTGATCCACTTTCAGAAACAAAATTAGAATATAATCAGAGAAAAGTTGTAACCTTTTGCTTGAAACCGGCTCGTTCTTCTCTCCCTGGATAGGTTCCATAATGACCACTTCGATGTTCAGGTATAAACTCCTGTTGCTCGTCATAGTAAATAGACGTCATCCAAATAAAAAACTGGAAAGCGATCAATAAACGAAAATTAATTCATTTTTGCATGAATACCTTTGTAGGTAAATGGGGGGAAGATGTCAGACATTGAACACGTGCGGTAGCTAAACGCGAAGTTAATTATTTGTGGTTAGTTGAAAACACGACTGTAAGTACTAGTGTCATAATGTTGTTGAACACATTGAAAAAGTAAGTATTGTAGTTATGACTAGTCTTCTGCGATAGATGGAAGAAACCTTAATAGGGTCAATCAGTATGCTAATGCACTTACATGATTTGCACCTATTTGCGGTCTGCACTAGTTACATATTACGAATATCAACGTTTCGGAAAAGTGGAAGAAAAATGAAGAAGAACTCGAATACAAGCTTGTGCTGAACGGTGTTTTATTTGAATAGGGCACTTTTTTAAACGTGAGCGAAACGAATAGGATATCAGGAAGGGAAGATTGAATAAGGGTTCAATTAGCGAAGTCTTCAGAGAAACAGTCTGAATACCAATTCTAATTTGCGAATGGCAGATAAATTAACATACAAAGTTTTGAAATAAAAGAATACATGGTTTTTAAGTGATTTTATGATGCAAAAATGAATGCATAACAGGTAAGGAGGGAATTTCTGAAAAAAAAACGAAAAGAAAGTATAAATATAGAGGGTACAAGCCGAAAGTGGTATGCTACAAGAAGTGGTGGGTCAATTTGATGGACAATTGGTTGTAAGGTGGAATAAGTCAGCTGTCTGGCGTAACATCTATGCTAATTTATTACAACACATTTGTCACTTACGCGATTGCCTTGTTACTGAACGGGGATAAAGAAGACCGGAGGACGGTTTTTGAGATATGTCATGAAAATTATGAGTCGCGTTTTCGGATTCGACTGCAACACGTATTTCATAGGGTCGCCCTAAGAGAAGTAGACCGCAATTGATCCTCGCTTTGTTCGGTTTGCAGTTTGATCAAGATGCGGCTCTAGGAAAATATCCAGAATTGTGCTGTGTTTGTGGATCTAGCTGCAAATCTAAATTGTGGGAAGACAAGTGCATTGTTTATGATAGTCTTGCGCTACATGAGATCTTTTCCTTCTTTTTGAACATGAACACAGCACTGCTTCCACCATTTTGAGTCGACTTCAGCAACGTTGATAGTTAGGTCGTCGGTTGGTATTGATAATGTTTCATTTGTATAATGACTCAGAATAGAGTGAAATACGTTAGAAACAGGCAATACACAAGTTTATTGTTGCTATTATTAATGCCGTAAAAAGTTTTTAAACCTCCTTAGGCAAACTGGTACGAAATTCGAGTATGGAAACGCAAATAAGGCCAAGACCTAAGTGGTTTGGTGGATAGATAAGTTCTCAATATCTGTAAAAGTGACACCACGGAAAGAACTCAAAAATTAACGATGTTTTATTATTCACACCACAACAGTCTACAAAAAACGGAGTAAAAAAGTTTGTGGTCACCCAAAAACATTTACTTTTTGGACTAAGGAAAAAATGTTCGAAATAACCATAATTACATTTTTATTCAAGATGTTTCCATTATCGATATTCACGTGAAACAAGGCTTATAGAATCCGTCAACATCAGAGTACTATACGCTGACGTTTGCATCATTGAATCTATTGAAGAGGCGAGTCGTTACCAAATGTGCGATTTTAGACTCTTCGCCGTGCATATATTCTTCTCCATCGCATAATTAAGAAAGACAGCCGACTGGTGCAAATACCCTAGATAGAGACCTAGTTCGAAAACTGACACTCTCAACAGAGTTGTGAAATAATAGCAAAACCGATACTTCGTTGGCTGGATTATGTTACAAAACCAACTAGGTGTAAGCAGTAGCGCAACGATACACACAAGTCAATAACTCTTCCACAAAGATGTTATTATTGACTTCATAAACTAAATGAATGGATGCTCACGAATATAGATTTATGAGAGTTTGGTCGCGAGAGCTGCAAACCTCGAAATCGTAGTTTCAATCGCTGTCCCGATATGTCATAGGATATATCTATTCTACGCAAGTATGGGGACTATTCATTCACAAATTGTACAAACAATACACTCTGCCATGTAGGAAAACATGCTACAAAGCTTCGATACTTACTGTGTAACGTAATATGTATTTTCGAATAAAAGCATACATCGAGACTCACCGAGACTTTAGAGTTTTGTATATTTCTTTTTATTTTACTGACATAGCGTTTAGAATGTATGAATTTGTCTTCAGACTAGACGCCTGCGGCGTCTAGCAGTTGTAAATCATATAGATCACTCGAAAATTTCATGAAAAATGATACCGAATAGGCCTATATTGTGTTCCTTATAGTAAAAAAATTGATTTGTGTCAACGGCATACCAAAGAGCTTTATTTGAGTACAAAGCCTGTCACCAAATTTTCCTGATTGAGTACAAAGCCTGTCACCAAATTTTCCAAATTTTCCTCGATAATCAATATTAGTGTTAAATAATGGTAGGTGTAAGTGAGTGATTTGGACGAAATAGCTCGTTGTAGATGAGTAGTACATGATTTTTTGGCCCGTTTGATTTTGCACGACCCTTTTATCAAGCTTTGAAGTTATGAACATCACACGTTCCGAAAATTTTTAAAATTCGGTAAGCGAGGATGCAAAATGGAGCACTCAAAAAAGTGTCTGGGTGTAATGTTGTGTGCGTTTGTACAACAGCCACAACGCAATAAAAATTCAACGCCCAACATGTACATTTGGAAAGTTGTGTTAACTACACCCGTTCGTCGAATTTCGTACGTTTTTGTACCATTTTAAGAATTCTGTCGCGTCGCGTGCACGCGTGTTCAAAATTTAAAATCGTATTCGGCTTCAGCAAGTATGATTACATCCGTTCTCCAATTTTTGTCCGGTAAAACCTACTGTCAAAATTTTTGTCGCGTCGCGTGCGCGCGTGCGCGATATTACAAGATTCAAAATGTAATTGTTCGTGAGTTCTTTCGATTCAGATACGAATCAGAAAAAAGTATTTTTAAAATATCAATTTTTAAGCAAGTCTGTTATGTTTTCTATTTTGGCGTATCGGCCGACCGTGACATGTCACGTCGGCCCATACAAAAAAGACATATTGCATTGTATATAAGAGGGCTGGGGATGGTTTTCCAACTTTTTAAATTTTTAAAACGGTCAAATCTCGGTTATATGGTGTTGAAAATTGAATATGTCTCTATCATAGGGTAAATCGAGTATGAGAAATTCATTGGTGTGCTTTAAATTGTACGATTTTCATCGTGCATCAAGGTACGGAACGACTGCACGAATAATGCACGATTTCGTGAACTGTTTCCGTTCAAAAGTTCATGGTAGATTTCGAATAGGGTTCTCATGTGGTATTTCAAAAATTAGACGATTCCAATAAAAACGAAGCTCCCGAATCAAAAATAACGGATTTTTGGTCCGTATTGTCCGATTTACGGGCGAAAGAGACTATTTATGCAAATTTCGCGCACGTTAAAATGTAGATCACAAAATTCTGCTATGGAAAAGTTGTGTTCAAAATAGGAGTTAGGGGGGCGTTTTTCGAGAAAAACACGTTTTAAAAGTGAAATTGTTGTTGAAAACGCCCTAGGTAAATAATCGATAATCAATATTAGTGTTAAATAATGGTAGGTGTAAGTGAGTGATTTGGACGGAATAACTCGCTGTAGATTATTAGTACCTGATTTTTTGACCCGTTTGATTTTGCACGACCCTTTTATCAAGCTTTGAAGTTATGAACATCACACGTTCCGAAAATTTTTAAAATTCGGTATGCGAGGATGCAAAATGGAGCACTCAAAAAAGTTTCTGAGTGTTATGTTGTGTGCATTTGTACAACAGCCACAACGCAATAGAAATTTAACGCCTAACATGTACATTTGGAAAGTTGTGTTAGCTACACCCGTTCGTCGAGTTTCGTACATTTTTGTATCATTTTAAGAATTCTGTCGCGTCGCGTGCACGCGTGTTCAAAAATTTAAAATAGTATTCGGCTTCAGCAAGTATGATTACATCCGTTCTCCAATTTTTGTCCGATAAAACCTACTTTCAAAATTTTGTCGCGTCGCGTGCGCGCGTGCGCGATATTACAAAATTTTGAATATCATTGTTTGTGAGTTCTTTCGATTTAGATACGAATCAGAAAAAGTATTTTGAAAAACATTAATTTTGAAGCATTTTATCGTGATTTCGCTTGCCATGTGTCTTGAGACTGTGCCATGGAAACATGGAACATGGAAACATGGAACATGGAAAGGGTGACATTAGCATTGTATGGGGGGCGGGGATTTGCTTGGACACTTATAAAACGTTACCCTTGGACAAACAGTTTGCCTTAATAGCCTCATACTCATTGCTTCTAGGTTTTCTCTCTCTAGGTTGTGTCTTTTTAACTGTTAGAGGTTGGGCGAGTTCCTGATTCATCTTGTGCGATCCTATTTCAAGTTAAAACGGAGCGATTCTACTTGAAATCGATTCCAAGGTTCCAAATTGTTACATTCTGATTGAGCTGCTAAACGACAACAAACTTTGGAACATAATACGTTGAAACACGTCAGATCAAGAGTACACTTTTAAAACTAGTACGTTTGGGAGCCTGAACTAAATGCTGATTGACATAAATTCTAACTCAACTAGAATTTTCACGGGAGCAACCAGTTGATGACTTCTCAGATCTCTTATGCCATCGACCCCCGATGGCATCTACGGGGCAGAGCGGCATCTCTGTCTCCGAGTATGTTTACCGGTTCCTTCCCTCCGCGCACGGGATGAATCTGTTATTGGCGCGTCGGCCGGGCGTGTAAGCCTGTCTCCCAAGCCACATAACGGGATCTGGCCCGCTAAGATCGCTAGCCGCATCTCTCTCTGTATTGGTCACAGTTGCCCAATCTGCTTCCCCCATCCCCCTCCCCCACACTCAGTTGGTGGGGGGTTGACTACGTCCTCCATGATTCACATCATTAACCTTATTCTCGGCATTTTTGTCATCAACTCGCCCTGCATGCGCGTCGCCGCCCAATATGACAACTTTCAAGTGAATCGAGCGACAGGTCGGTTGTGTTTATCATCTTGTTGGGAGAATCCCGAGATAGCTGATCTCCAAATATCAGTGCAGAAGGGTAAACTACCAAAAATCCCTTCGGACTTTGCTGACACTTGTGAATATAGTTCAACGACAACTGGTATTTGTTTATTTTCAAAGAACTTTCATACGATATTAGATCAATGAGAGAAGTTTTCGGTTTTCGACAGCTTTCAGTGAAATTTGTAACTTTTTTGATGAACACCATGTTTATCACCAGTAATCATCTTCCTCTCTGAATTCTGTCTGTTATGAATATTTGTGCGCTGAGATTCGGCGGCATATGCGCTTTTGGAAAGAACAGGTCTAATGATAGACAACCAACATGCATAGAAACGATGTGCAAACCCAGAAACGGACTAGAACATTGATGGTGATACGTGTTTTTTACGTAACACTCGTAATTCAATCAAAGTCAATGCACGCTATGTTTTGTAGTCTTTGTAGGCTATTAGTTTTTAGTGCATGGACAAAACTTCATATATTTGCTGTGTATTTATAAATCAGAAAAAATTTCTGCCTTGTATTTGCGAAATAGTTATCCAAAGTATGGAATAGGCCAGATACATCAAACTACAAACACCTAACGTAACGAAATGACCGGTTCCGCTCGATTTTCCTAGATTAGACTTGTTCTAGTTGAATAGTATCTTTCTCTTTCATTACTACTCGATTTGCAATAGTTCTCAGCTTTATTGTTGGACAATAAGGACAGTTAATGTAGTTATTTCCAGTAGTTATTTCCCTCCTTCTTTGAACTTTGCCGGCAACCTTCTGATGACAATATGGTTTCAGTCAATGAGCTCGAAGACTACAAAAAGTATCTGGCAGGTGAGTTGGAGAGAGTTACGAGAGAACTACATAGCACAAGGAGAAAGAGATCCGTTTCGCCAATTAGCTCGTCTCTACCAAACAGGTGAGTGGATTACTTTTTCTGTATCTGTACAGTTGTTCAAAAATCAGCGGAGGATAACACTTTCGGTGATAGTTTTATGTTTAGCAATATGAAAACTTAGTCCTAATTGAAAAGCCTTGTCACACTTCCGAAAACTCAGAAAAAAAATCCGAAATAGGAAAAGGGATTGGCTTGCATGCCTAGAAAAGTCGATTTCAGGGAGTCTACTTATTTTCTGAATCGAATAGGAGCATTGAAAAAGTCGCTCGAGTTGTCGAAGAACCAAACCAGCGAGTCGTTGGATGAAGCGAAGAAACCAGAGAGGAAAATAGATAAACCTTATGCAAATGTGAGTTGAAGATTTGTTTTGTTTATCGATGAACTCTAAAATTCTTCAGTGATTATTCTGTTCTCTGTTCATGTTCTAACATTGAGACTCAGGAATTTAGAATGCACATCGTAAACAAAGCTTTAGATACTAATGAAAAAGGTGAGTCGATGATCTGTTGTTTTTTGTATGTGAAGAATCAGATCGTTATTTTGCATCCAAATGTGAGTCACGCATTCAGATGAACTATTAATATCGAAAGATTGCTTCAATGTTTCACTATGTTTGAAATTCATCTGTTTTTTTTTCTTTTTAGATTAGTGCTGCATTTGAAGAATGCAAACGATTTACTCAACCGCAACTTGTGGCCGAATTGAAACAACGAGGAACGTACAACCCCGAGCTGATGGCTTGGGACGCTCTCGGAGTCATTCGCTTTTTGGACCGAACCATTCACGATCAATACCAAGTTCGTTATATGAACATTTATTCAAAGCAAGTTCATATATCACGGAAAAGGAACCAGTATTTTCGCTTTGACTTTGATGAGCAACTATCAAATTTGAAGAAGACAAGTTATTTGATAAGTTGTCATGCTACGTTTTAGACGATCCAATTTTTGTAAATTTTGATAATGACTGGATATGATTCGCAGTTGTATCGTATTTTCCAACCTCTTCCAACTGTAGTCCCAGAACTTGTGTAGTCCAACACAGTAAATTGTACGAATTCCCTATGTTAAAACAAGATATCAGTGTTAGAACCTCTCTCCATTTTGATGCTTCTGTAATCTAGCGTGAGTCTCCGTCGAAGAATCGTCAGCGTACAAATGAGGTGGTGGAGAGAAATGTGGAGGCGCTCGCCCATCTCCTGAAGGAACTCAACTTGTCTTGTGATGTCGACACTCCACTCATCAGGGCCAAACTACAAAATCTCACATTGTAAGCGAATAAAATAAGACATTTCGATGTGAAGCTACAACATTCTGGCTATCCAAGTTAACGAATCCTTATAGTCAACAAACCAGCGATTCACATTTCAAGGTATAAGATATAAGGTGAGAACCATCCAAGATAAAGCCTCGGAAATGAGCTGCAGAGAAAAAATCAACCACCGAAGAAAAAAGAACAAGTATACCACCTATTCTCATAGCTCACTGAATGGTCTACGATTGTTATTAAAGAAACATATCCTTGTAAAACATACACACACACTTACAAATCTGAAGATGACTGTTACAGTACGGAGCCACGACGGAGCATCATTTCACCGTCCTTACGCAGATCGAAGCGAATGAATGAATTTGACTCTATCATGGGAATTCTGAACAAGACTACGTTCCGTGCCAAGGACCAACCTCTCTCCCTTGATGATGAGATTTCGCCGAGACAAAAACTGATAGGTAGCTTAGTTTACAATTCTGTGAATGCCGGTGACGCTTTTTCCTGTCTCTTCGCATTGAATTTTTCTGTTCGTGTATTTTTATTCTGAAGATTCAAAGAACCACATAACCCATACTTTCTGTTTAAAAAGTGAGGGTTTACTGAATTGTGGAAATCGTTCAATTCATCCATGTTCAGGAGAATCTCACATTGTTCCATTTGGCTGCGATAAGCGTGGTGCTGAAGAAGATGGATACCTGCGGTTGTGTGGAGCATGTCAGGTCGGTGGAAGCGAGAACTTGCGAAGTGAACACATATGTAGACCTTTTGAAGTCTTAAGAAGTTATGAAGATACTTCAATTATTTACGCTTGCTTCTGAAAAAAAAAGAACATCTATGATCACAAAGACATTTTCAAACTATCAAGTTTTAAACTCGCAAATTCAGTTCAAATCAAAACATTCGACATTGTTTGATGGAACAGTGAACTATAATTTATGTTTTTCAACGTTCCACGTGCCTTTTACATTCTCTAGTAAAGAGTTGTGTTGCAGGCTATCCGTAGACTGCCAGACTCCTTCTTCCCACCATTCATCAATGAAGTCACTTGCGATACGGATAGAGCCTGTCTCTATTTCTATGACTATCGTTAGTTGACCATTCTTGACTTAATAACAACAACATTTTAACAACAAACTCACCCGATTTTCTGTAAATGCTGTAGAATTTATATTCGTGAATGAATGAGGAAATCTGATAGAGAGAGGTTGTTTGTATTGAACTCTTGGTGTGAAGTTTCAAAAACAAACTTCAGATAGATATCATGCACGAACAACAGAAGCTCTTCTTATGTTTGGCTTCCGTCATTAGTTGTTTTTTTTTTCGCTGGTTTTTAGCTTAAATATTATTTGGTATAATGTGTAAATTCTCTGTGTCGTCCTTTTGCACTTCTCCGATTTCAGCTCATGGAAAGTGTCGGCAGAAGCACATGAACTTTGTGGTGTTGCGTAATATTGGAACGAAAGAATGCCAAATATGGAAGAAATTCAATCTGAATGTTCGCGTGTCATGCGAGTGTTTTGTCGGTCAGTTCAATCATATAACTACTGAGAGTCACACAATTCGAAAATGAAGATC
Organism: Litoditis marina; assembly: GCA_964036275.1. NCBI lineage: Eukaryota > Metazoa > Nematoda > Chromadorea > Rhabditida > Rhabditidae > Litoditis > Litoditis marina. Next base: position 12,882,640 of record OZ038438.1, on the reverse strand, counting down.
ACTGCACACACTCAAGTCGAGGCCGATTGGCGGAGTGGTTACCTCAAAACAACGTGGTTTTGGTTCTTGCTTAAAATTACATTTTCATGTGTCACATCTGCTGTGTTGATAGTTAAACATATAAGGTGATTATCCTGTAGAGCGTCTAAGGAAAGTCCAACCTGTTTGAACTGTTTGTGTGTAGGAGCGGGGGAATTTTTTATTTTGAACAAACTGGACTGTGAAAACGCTGGCAGCTTAAAATACCGGAGAAGCTGCAGACTTAAATACTGGTGTCGATTTCGCCCGTATCTCCTTATGAATTTCAAACAGTACAGGCGCCATCTGGCTGACCCCGGCATTTGCAAAATTTGTTCCGGTATTTTAAGTTGCAACGGTTTTCAGAGATCATGAGCGTGATAACGCGTGACTGAATTTAATTGAATGATATATACAGGACATCCTTCCGAGAGCTACTGAAATAATTATTCGTCCCATTCAGTTATCTCAAATCTTTCAGATGAGATGTCGTTTTTCTCCAAATACGTCTGAATAGCCGCCTCTACGCTCGAATACAAAACTATCTAGTCATTTCATGATTTCTATTTTCTTCGATGACATACTCTGTTCCATCAATACGTGGTCTCCGATCAGCAATCTGTAACTCCTTACTCCATTCCGATTGCAATTTTCAATTTCTTTCATATTTGCTTAGAATGCCGATTAGTTGTTCAGGCCAGAACAATAGCTGTGGATAGTTCAATAGAAAAACCATATATGATACAGGTGTTAGCATATCTCATTCTTCTACTTTAAATGTCGCATTGACGATGTCATATTGAAACTTCTGTTCTTGACACACACACACAATAAATACATTTTTATATTTCTTCGGAAAAATGAATCCTGACCCATAACAAATACTCGTTCTCTTCATGGTTGACTGTTCATGCAGACGACCTGTAAACTATGCAAATGGTAAACTATGCATTTCAACCCATAATCAATCACATTTTTTCGCATATATTTCTATTCACGTTCCGATCTATAAAAAGTCAACTGTGATGATTTTCTTAACCACAGTACGGAATTCTTACTCTCAAGACGTTCAAATTTCAAACTTTTCCGAATTCTCTGGAATCAACTTTTTTCACTCATAGACTCTTAACAAGAACAATTGTAAACTCACTCTTTATCATCGAGTTTGGTGGTTTCCGGAAGAGAAAAAGTAGGCAGAAGAGAGGCCAACGAATTGTTAGTAGAGGACGAATGTAGTACCGTACTTCTCTGTATAGATGTGAAATCGAACTTTGGGATCTGGAAGAAAAGTTCTGGTTGCCAGATTTTAAACATTCAGGTTTACAACATATTTCCTGTGCGGTATCGGAACACTAGTCCAAAAAGATAGTTCTCTCAAGCTTCCACTTAAACTGATTGTTTCAAAAAGTCTCTGAAATAAGTATAATCTTAATGGTATGCGTTGGTTTTGTGTTTTCACTATCGGCAAATTAACGAAAAAAATAGGTACGGAAAAAAAACTGGCAAAAAATAATTGTATGTTTTTAGAATATTTTAAAATTCACGAACCTTTTTATCTGCGGCAGGTGACGGAGTGGTGGATGTAACATTAGTGGTGACATGACTAGGGTTGTGGGGCGGTACGTGAACTGGGATCGAGACTGTTCCACTTGCGGTCGTCAGGGTAGCTAGACTATTCGAGCCGAACCGGCCAGTACTGCTCTGAAGATTATGTTGTTGAGAGAGAAAGACAGAGAGAGAGAGAGAGAGAGAGAGAGAGAGAGAGAGAGAGAGAGAGAGAGAGAGAAAGAGAGAGTGTGTGTGAGGGATAGAGACAGAAAGAGTGAGAAAAGGAGAGCAAACTAAAATATACTCGCTTGTCTGTATTCCTATCTCAATCGAGAACTTTGTAACTCACTGGAATTTATTACTGCGAGAAAAGGCACACAAATGCATATATTCGAGAAGATTTGTTAATAGGACCGCTCACGTGTGGTCAGCCTTATTTTCTGATTCGTGCTCACCTCAAGCTCCGGAGTGCTTCTCTCAGTCTCTTCATCACTATCCAAACACGACCCAACTAGCGTCTCGTGGGAAACACGACGTCGTAACGCCACTGAAAGATTCACGGTTTTTTTCGGGACATGCAATCCATACAAATTCAAGTACTTCAGACAGTTGTTTTTGTTGTAGTTTGACCTAGACATACGCCATGGTTTACACATTTTGACCTAAAAGCAACGGGATAAAACACAAACAGAGCAGGACAACGGGCGAACCCTTGATAACCATGATCAATGAAGAACGACCAGTTGGCATCTCATGAGAAGCGTAATACGACGGAAACGGCTACAGAAATTTGACAGAACCGCATTATTTTGTTGCGAACAATTTTCACTCTGAATGCGGAATGGAAAATTGATGAGTAATGAAAAGACAGATATGAATGGGTTTGTTGAATGAAACATTCTCGTATCACGGTACCTGAATACTTGTTGTAGAAATCACTCGACAGAGTGGATACTTTTTGCAATTCAGCCAGTTGAGTTCGTAGCACGATAATTGTATCCCACATCAAAGTATCCACGCTACTATCATTGGTTGAGGCCGAGACTCCGAGAGATGTCAGCGAAGCGAACAACTGTAATGGGACTAGTCTCATATGTTTCATTTATTTACTACCCAAATTCAGAATTTAACTCCACTTGGTTGCCAGAAGTTAGATATGAGTGAAATCTGGAATATGTATGATGATCACCGCCACGTAAGCAAACTGAATGAATAAATATGAAGTTGCTAGAAGACTGATCAGTATACTTTGCGAAATGCTTGAGACCATTCCTTTTCAGTCACTAAAGTATAGAAAGTATAGCTATTTATTGAATGATTATACTGTGAAAGTTAGAAATGAGATGAGTGAAACCAAACCGTTCTATTTTATGGTTCTCTACTGGAAACATTTCGGAAAAATAGATTGTGGGGGAACATACTGATGTTAATTCTGTTCATAGAGGTCGTAAAGTTCGTTTTGTTGGCTATTTTTATGAGATAGGAAGTTTCTGTTTACATAACACCTCTCATATATATGGGTGGCATGGAATGTCCAGCTATCTCCAGTATACGAGCTCAGCATAATAGTTATAGCAAAACTAGTTTTATAGTTGAGTCTTATTAAAATTACATTCGTATACTAATACTGTACAACAAATCACTAGTGAATATGCAGTGTTCATGTGCAATGTGTAGATGGCTCAATACTATTTGAAAATACGCCATGTTTAGATTCAGTTGAGATTATTTTATTGTGCATTGATAAAACGCAATGCAATACTCATTGTTTCTCATCGTGAGTTATTGTTTCATTCGACATGTTTTGAGGATTTGCGGACAAGTTTGGTAGTCACCCCAGTCAAAACTTTCGTTGGTTTCGAATTGAGTGTAGTTTAATTCTTCATGCGCTTTAGGCATATTTTAATAGGAGCTTTCATGGATCGTACTTCATTACATATTCAGATTAAATTTTTCAAAATTGGTCGTCCCACATGATAATCTTTTTTTAACTGTCCGAAAATGAAGTTTACCCCACAGAAAAGTCAATAGAGAGTAAAATAAATAACTTTATGTGTTTGGTATGTATCGTTTCTGCTCTTCAGTTTTTCTCATTGTTACTGGTAACACAATACTAGCCGCATTCGAAAATAACTTGTTTATTTACTTATAGTTGATGTGGAGGCTCTCAGAAAGCCGCACATATCGGGGCTAGCCGCCAGTCTGCTGGCTTGACGGCAAAACGCCTGCGGTCCTGTTGATTTTCGACTGCGAAGGAACGTTAGACAAATATCCCACTTCCGCCCCACACTCTGTGCTGGCGTTGGAATAAAAAAACATTCTATCAACAGAAGAAATTCCCTCCTACCATCACTGACTCACAAAGTGATCTCATATCGAACGTTGGCGGGTAAATAAGATTACTAGATTGACAGCACCGACTGTCAAACAAACACTGGGGCATCTCTGACGTTACTGCAAGAATTGAAATAACTCTACCCATAAGATATCGTGAACAGAATTGGCTAAAGTATTTTTATGGTCATAACGGAATACAGAGATGGTATGTAGATCAAACCAAAACAAAACATCACTTTTTGTAATCCCGATTTGAAATGTTCCAAATTTACCAGCGCATAACAACGGGAACCTTCGGTTCCTGTTCAAAATTGAATTACTTTGTTCGATGTTCTTGTGTTAAGTTCTACTGAGTTCAAAATAACACGCTCATGCATTTGATGAAAGAAGTTCATACGAGTGGAAAACTAATGTGTTGTTTAGTTGTTGTTCCAAGCCATAGTATTACATTTCAGCTTCACGGGTTGATATAAGCATAATGCTCCATTTTTGCGGTCAGGCTAACCACAAATTCAGACCAGAACTGTATTACGAATGGAAATGCTACGAAATGTTCTTAACTCGAAAAAATCATACAGAATGTTGCAAGTTAAGATTGCATTCGGTTCAGAGCATTCGGAAATTATATCTGAAAATGAACCGCCAATTCCTAATAAACGAATTTGGTTATTTTGCTTCGTAATGCTCTAGTATTGTCCTGTTTTTGACTGGCTTACCCCTGTTTGGCTTGATTTTATTGCAATGAGCAAGTTGACAAAGATCTAGTTTTTCTGTTTGCTAACCACACGTCAACCATTGCGAGGGTTATTAAATAATGACTAGATATACGCGTCAACTTTGAGTAATAAAGGAGAAAACATAAATCATATGATAAAACTATGACTTTACTCCTAACTTATCAAATTCACAATCTTACAACGATATTCAGCTCTCTGATTTTCGTGTTTCAAAACTCGATTATCAACGGTTTGTCCTCCCACAAGTAACAAGTGTTAGCCCAAATTCAAGAAATTCAGCGAACACGTACAAAAACAAGGGAAAACTAATTGTTCTGTAATCATAGAACTAAAACTGAAATTTTTAGTTTTGTTCAGTGTCTTGCTGAAAACGCCTATATTGCTATGTCATAGTTAGACATCCAATTAGACTATGACAATCATCCCCTTGTCTCTGGAAATGAGTTGTGATTCATGCTGTCAGCTTGTGTTCCGTGCTATCCGGTTTTCGGGTGCCGCCGGCATCCCCCCCCCCCCCCCCCCCCCCGAGGGCGGTACGTGTAGTTCACGAGTACTGCCACTGCTCGCCTGCCGCGAAATATGCTCCACCGGTTATTCATACTACTAGTGAGTTCAACTCTTCTCACTATTTCACTCAGTCAATCGAACGAACTTGTTCAGTTATTTATTAACAGTGATGTTATACAAGGTTACAACTGCGAAAGTACATCGCAAACAACCAGGTGAGTTATACTACAGCTACAACAGTTGGGAGCCTGCGTGAACTCAGGGAACGCCTTGGACGCCCCACTCTTGTTTACGCACGAAGTTCTCCTTATCCAGATAAAAATGTGACTCGAAAGGTTCCCACGATAACCAGCTTCGTTTTCCATGTTGGTTCCTGGGTAGAAAATCACCCTAGAAGAGGGCTAGCTAGTCTAATCGGCTTGCTGCGCATTTCGCAAACAATCAGACCATGATCAGCCGAAAAAACTACAGAATGACCATTCCTAGTCCAGCTTCTCGTTCTCACTCGAGTACCTGCCATTATCAATTCTTGACACCTCCATTTATTCTCAGTTGTACATTATATAATTTGTTTTACATACATACATATGTCTGATCTCTCTGCTCCGTATCTAATGCTATTCCTTCATCCGAAGAGTTATTTCAAAATGGCCAACTTCATTATTGAAATTGCAGAATTAGGATATTCCAACACATTATACGTGGTATATTTCGCTGAATTTCGCTGGAACCGCAGTGCGAATGGCTAGATGTCGGCTCTCAGTATATGTCATCTACTTATCAACATAAAAGTACACGAAATACAATTATGCTCCGATTATAGGGTTGTATGGATAACTGTTCAAGTATTATATAAGTTAGAGCTCTCAAACCGAACAAATCAATAAGCTGCATCGGCTAAAAATCATCTTATATGGTTCGAATCAGAACAAATAAAACTAGGAAACTTGAGATACAACTTGAAACTTTCACATTTGAGTTGAAATACGCTCGTTTCAGGTTCTTAGCTCCGGATGCGCCTCTCAGTGTACCAGTTGTGTTCCCCAGAGCCAGCAGTCCGTACAATATGTGGTTAATGTACCCCAGTTAGTACCCGTTCAAGGGGTGGCTGTTCCTTCGAACAACAACAGGTATCGCTTATCCTCCAACCCAGTTTACACTCTCCCTCCCTATTTCGTTCTGTATGGTTTTCATTTTTTCATCATTTGGGAAATCAAGAGGTTTCTTCCACCAAACTTGACTGTTTTGGTTCGTTTTCGGAGTAATCCTATGAACTAGTCATGAATGTATAAACCAGAGTCGTTGATGAAGAACTGACTATTATATATACACTTGATGTGTATTTGTGCTGATTGCACGCGACTTTTTTGCTTGTTGAAATTTCATCGCGCTCTTTGCGAACGCCCTTGAAACATGAAACCATATGTATTTTGGGTAACGCACTGCCATAATTGTGACTGGAACATTCTGAGATAAATTGGGTATTGGTTGTTAGTTTCCACTATTTTAGGCCATGCTGTGTCAACTCTGCTGCACCCGTGCAAACCAATACGCAAACCATGCTCTGGTACGGAGCTATAAACGGTAGGCTATTGATTGATATACCCCTTCCAACTTTCAAGTTAAATCGAACAGCTCTTTTTGTGTTGCTGTGTTGTAGAAGTTTCTAAACTTTAGTTTTTTTTTCTTGTTATGTTTTGCCTCAATAGATTCAAAGGAATTCAATACTTCCAGGAAACGGACAACAAAACACCGCGCAGTTCTCGAATTTCACCAGTAATTCCAATATGCAACAGGTAAGAACAAAAAACACGTAGTATACGAAAATAAGACCTCCGTTTTGTGGTTTCATGGGAAAAATCGTAAGTATTACCATGGAACCAGAGATGGATGATTGATATTATCATGTTGTGAACTAAGCAACAAATTCGTAATACCATGAGATGAGAGTATAACCCACTTTGCTTCCTGTACTAAACTGTTAGACTTCCCGATAACAATTTGTTTCAGGATAAAAGGTACAGACTTTCACACAGAATTCTGAAACTGAGATGAATTATTGTTTTCAGCAGTTCGTGAACTACCAGAATCCGAATGGGATACAACCATCTACTCAATCACCGCCTCCTAATTATATGACGGTTGGCTCTACCGCTAACCAGGGTTTCGTCTCACCAGCACCAAACTACAACCCGAATGTGTATTTGGGAAACAATGGACAGCCGGCTGGTAGTCAATCTACGATTCAGTCGAATAACAATCAACAGAACGTGAACCAGCCAGGGCAGTTTGCCAACCAACAACAACAACAACAGCAGCAGCAGCAACAGCAACAAGAACAGATGCAGAATCAAGGAAATCAGGGATATAATTCTGCTAATGCTGGATTTTTGGCTGCGCAAGGTGCTCAGGGAGCACAAGGCACGCAGAACAGCGGAATGGCTGGTCAACAATTGCAGTCTGACTCGATAATGTATCAGGGACAAGCAGGCCAACAGCAGAACTCGCAAGGTGCGCAGGGTGCGCAAGGTGCGCAGGGTGCGCAAGGCACGCAGTATGGTGGACTGGCTGGTCAACAGATGCAATCGGACTCCATTATATATCAGGGACAAGCAGGTCAACAACAAAACATGCAGCAGAATCCGAATGGTCTCGGGAACTTCCAAGATAGTCCCCAGGGAGGTCAGGTACCGGCGAATGGTTTGTACGCTTCGACCGTCAATCCTCCCAGCGGTAACCGAAACTTTATTTATTCAACCACGCCGTTCTACGGATGGACGAGTCAAAGTACGCCAATGCCGCTCTCGCAGAATCAGAATGATGCTGGTTCGGCCCAATTCCTTGCATCGAGCACACCTTCTTCTCAAAACCAGAACTTCCAAACATCCACTCCCGGCCCGAACCAAGTATATACGTCATCTTCGCAAGGCTTCAATCAAGGTTCCTCGCAAAGCTTCAATCAAGCTGGATTCCAATCTACCACCCAAACCACGTTCAACCAAGCTGACCAAAACAGCCAACAGAGTCAGGGTTATCCATCTTCAACCCAGAACTACAATCAGGCTAGCCCATACGCGACCCTGAACTACAACCAAGACACTATGTCAACAACACCGAGCTATAGCCAGGGAACCGCCTCGAACGCTCCCAACTATAATCAAGAATCTCAATCTGTCTCACCGAACTTCAATGAGGGATTTTCTTCCTCTACACCCAACTATAACGAGGGCACTCAGATACCAATTCTGAACTACAATCCGGCTTTTGAGTCATCGACATCAAACGGCAACCAGGGTGTTCAGTCTTCCACACCAAACTACGACCAGGGTTTTCAGTCAAAAACACCCGACTACAATCAGAATGTTCAACCATCCACACCATACAACCAAGGCTATCCCTCTTCAACTCTGAACTACAATCAAGAGTACCCGGCCGCGAGTTCCGGCTATAACCAGAATTCACAGTTTACAACTCAATCCGGTAACGTGAACGCACAGGCGCTCAACGACGGCAGTCAGCAGAATCAGGGTTTCCAGTCATCAAGGCCAAATTTCAATCAAGGCTTCGAGTCTTCTACACCAAACTATAACCAGGATATTCAATCATCTACACCAAACTACAACCAGGGTATTCAATCGTCGACGCCCGGTCAAGACTTTGTTTCATCCGGTGATAATGGCCAATTCCCATCGAGTAGTCCGTACCCCAATACGCAACAACAGCAGAACAATGGCCTCAACGCGGCTGGGCAGTTCCCCTATCAATTCGAACAAGGTTCAACGAACGAAAATGGAGCGACAGCAACACCGTCAGGATTCAATAATCAACAGGTACACGCATTCTCTATTTGAGGTGGAGAAGATTACACGGTTTGCTCTTTTCGAAGCCAGATGTATATTGTTTACCGATTCCACTTTTTCAAAAATTCGATTCCGTTGCTTCTCGGTCGAAAATATATCGAGTTCAATATAGAATACGGGTTTGACCGCTTCCCAAATTTGACACAGTTTTTTTTCTGTGAATGTTATTTGAGGCTGCACATCTCTGTGGGAATGTGAATTTTTCGACCATTTATGTGATCTGTGATCGTGTGATCACAGGTAGCGACAGATGACGTATCTATTCGAAAAGTTTTGGGGTTTTCTAGAGCGAAATGAAATTACCGATTACTGTTTCTACAACTTGTTCGAAACTACATACTCTCTATCTTTCTAGGCAACGTCCTCACAAACGAATGCGGGATCAGTTCAAAGCTCTACAGGTGCGAGTTTGTCCTCACTTTTTGGTGTCGATTCTAATGGAAATTTTGTGACTGCAGCGAGCCCAGCCAGAACAGCCGCACCGGGATTTGCCAATGAGGCTACTCAAAATACGGGACCAGCCGTTTTTCGAGGTTACGAGAGTGAATCTAACTTGAAACGCACATTTTTTGTTGCTTCTCAAACCTCAACCAAGGATTAAAGTAATCAACTCCCACTGCTAAACACTAATGCTAATTCAAACAACCAATGTCAGTCAGAATTAGTATCAAATATTTTTTTCTATTTTTACAGACTCTGGCAATGTCGCTCAGTTCACTACACAGTTTCCCAATAACGCTGGTGGAATGAATACTGGTTCCGTAACTCCAAATGGAGAACAACAAAACATGGTTTGTCGTCGTGTATGAAACATTCAAAAAGCGCGGGTGATCACGCTCAATATACTTTATTACCAAAAACACCGGATTAAAACCGAATCAATCAATCTTGAAAGATATTTTATACGTTTTAAAGCTGTTCTTTTTTCTTTTCTAATTGTTTTTGTGATGACTAAATTTTAGTATGATCAAAATCTACAACTTGAAATGGGTGTTTACATATTATTCAAGGCTGGTTCTCCGGAATTCAACCCACAGTTCGATGCGAACGGCAACATGAACACGGTGTACGGAAACTACGATAATCTGTCCACACCAGGTAAACACGACAACATTTCCCGTGGTATTGATTGCTATACATCCATCTAACCCTGTATTGCCTCTGCTACAACTCACTCTTGTACGCTTTGTAGTTTCGCAACCGGTATAACCACTGTTTCTTTACCTCAAATTACTCAACAGATCCGTCCATCCCCCAAAACGACGACCCTAGCAACCAGGCTGAACCCATCCAGTCTAGCAGTAACACAGGTCGGTAAACACCCATGTTCATTGTTCTACTTTTCTCATCTAATCAATGCTCAATAATGAAAACAATGTTTGGGCGCTGCTTTTTGCATGTATCTTTCCTACCTCCATCGGAATGATAATGTTGACCAACACTTCAGGTCGAGCATGTTCTAAACTGATATATTTCTGTCTAGAGTAATACCAGTGAAAACTAAACACATGCTTTAAATGATGTTGGAATGAGCAAAGTTTTTTCGAGAAAAGTGTCTCTGCCGCTACCTACTGATGAATTTTCCCCCATTTGTAGTTCCCCTCATTGTATGCCCTATCCTATCCACACTCACTTCTAAAAAATGGCGTGCAGTTCATACAACGAAACAAAGACAGCATAAACCAATTTAAAGAAACCGTTCCGCTATAATCTGAGTTACACGAAATTTTTAAAAAGCTCAAAAAAGTTGCTTAATGTCTTCCCATCGACCATGAAAAACTTTCTGTTTGTAAAATTAACATAACGTCAAGCAATAAAAAAGAGGACATGAACATTTTCACTGTGACGCAACTTGACTTGGTTCATTTACGTCCAGATTTATTTTCATTTTTTAGTCTCTTATTGTGTTGTCGTATATGATAGAAAGTTTTAAAAATGTTTTTGTACTTCTATAGGCTATTTTGAGCATACCCCAGTACGCAACCCCCCTATCAGTGTCATTACGTAAGTCGCTTTTTGAGAAAACGAAGCAAGATAGAGATACAAAAGTATATATTTTTGATAATGGTTTCTCATTCGCCAAAAGGTCAGATTGTTAACTTATAAGTCAAAATTAGAGAGGAGAGGGACAGATTCTTTAACGTGTATATTTCAGCTGGCGTCCCGATAGCTGCTCTTCTAGGTCTGCTATCTCTACTTCTCCTATAGATTGAATCGGATTGATAGCTCACCGACTTTGTTCGACGACTTCAAACAACAAACTTTTTATCTGTTTATCCATACAAACTATCTTATCGAGTTATTTTTCATTCTACTTCCAGTCACTTTCCAGTGCTTTTTAGGTGCCTCTTTGATCATGAATCTCATGTTTCTGTACATTTCGTGAGTCAATTTGTATTATCCTGTGTCATTTTCTTCTAGCAATCGTTAGTATGTGTATCATTGTGTCACTATTATGGCACACACTCATAAACGCTTTTGAATTTGTTCTATAAAACGTAATTTTTTATGCAGCAGAGAAACGGTTCGAAAAAAGTACATTCAACAATTTCTGAAACGTTATTAGTATAGAAACACTTTAGAATTACCTTGATCACGTCGTCCATCAGGAATGACTCCGGGTTCTTCGAAAGACTCCCCTCTTCACACTTTTCGAACAGAAGCTGTAACAAGCAACCATTGTTCACCTTGAAAGAAAACGTGACCACATATAACCAATATAAAGATTTTGTATACATTAGAAAGTGGAAAATCAGTCAATTTTCCAACTCACGTAGGACTGTAATAAGCGCTCAAAGTTTGACAGGTACCCTAATTTGACCGCCTTTCGTGAGACGGCAGTGTACAGTGTACTCCGTAACTAGCTTCTGCGTCTGTGTAGGGCTCGCTTGTTTCAGAGCGATTCTGAACGGAGTACATTGCTCTGTTGCGCGTATTTGTAGTTTGACCCCGTTGGTTTTCGTTTGAAATTCGAAAACCATGAGCTATGGCATGTAAATTACAAAGAACATCTGGTCACTTTATATAATAGAACCCGAAAAATACCGCACCTTTGCTACAGCCATCAGAGGGTGTTCGCGTATTTTCCTTTTCATGTTCTCCTTTTCTGCTTTCGCATCGAATTCTCCAGGACATTGTGGTTGAGAAGGAGGACGAACACTCTGAAAACAAACATGAAATGGTCAAAAGCAAACCGTTTCAGTCTATATCTCACGAAAATTATGTTAATAGAACACCCCTCTGTGGTGCTCAGAATCTATAGCACAGGCTTCAGTTGCAAACACTTCAGTTGCATACAACCTCGGCCGGGGTAGTACATCGAGTGTTTTTTTCATCTCCGTCGTTACATACTTTGTTATCAACGGTTCAATTAACTTTAAAACCCAATACGTTCTATCCATAACTTGCAAATCTATTTTCACGCATCGCAAAGAATTACCGTGTAGTTTGATGAATCTCTGTATAGTATTTGCGAAATAGCTACTTGAATTCCCGACAGCCGTTTTTGTTACTGTAATGGGTCATGGGTGAAACGAAGTATACAGTAGAAAACAAAGTGTAACTAATGAACAAAACTGTTTGAAAAATGAGCAAAATTCGAAACATATCATATTCCCAACCTTTTTCTGCTGCTGGGCTCGTGTTGCTCCGGCTTGAGAAAGGGCCTGATGGAGTAGTTTGCTCCTCTCTGACTCAACCCAATCCGAATCATCTTTCGAGGTGGACGGTTTGGCAGACATTCTGAAAAAACGAAAATTCTACTCGTTCAATATCAATGTGTTTTTCTTATCCTACGAATCATTTCCTTTTTTGGAGAAAAATATACTCTACAGAATGGGCCTCCGTTCAGCCGTTTTTGTTATGGTAGAGAAAGTGGGAGATAGTCAGGGAGGGAGAGGGAGAGAAAGTGATAGACTAAAGAGATAGAGAGAGATAGGGAAGAATGGCTTTCTTTTGAGTTTGGGCACAATGTATGATGGTGAAATTACAGTTCAATCTAAAACAGGTGAGAGAAATTTCGATAGTAAACCGAAACATATATAGCAGCTCGGCCGAAGTGTTATCACCAAATCATAATAATAATTAGTAACCGTAAAAATTTATTGACTGTCGACTGATAGGCGAAAGATGTTCGGCTGCGTCTCATTTCTACTGGACAGAAAGAACTCAACCTTTACAGAGTAGTTCTAAGTAGTTATTACACTTTTCTTGAAGACTTTTATTGAGAGTACAAAACTCTATCTCAAATGTGTAGGTTTGATGGTCTGAAGATCGGTTATACTTTACTCAGAAAAGTATTCACATTACAAAGTGTTAAAGTACTATACTCGTGTTAACTAGAGAGTGTTAGCGGTCAAAGAGTGTTGATACTACAGCAAAACAAAACTTTTCGAGGACAAATTCGGGGAGTTGCAGCGTGAAGGCGTGAACTGAGAGGAACTGGCTGTCACAATGGTGTAGAGGTCAGGGCAGGCCGGAACTATAACCTCACCTGTGTTAAGGAATAACTCGCGGTACTTCAAAGAAGTCAGCGGTTATCGTTGTCGTAAACGTAGCGCGCACCCGCGCAGCTCTTAGCACACCATATCGCATTACTGCGAATCATATGCCAAGGACAAGTACAGTAGCGGAACAGCAGAACGGACCATTCTCAGTTTTTCTTGTTTCAGAAAGTTCATGAAGAATGATTTACATAGCATTTACACTGCTAACAACGTTCTGTATTAGGTTATGAAACGGTTGAAAAACAATATAACACCTTGATAAAGAAATTCACATAGGAATACTTCGATGTCGAGTTCATGTACAAGTATTCAAGATGGGAAGATACATGTTCCTGCTAACTATGAATTACACAGATATTGTAGGGAAATGAGTTACCTGGTTTGAGAACAATGCAACTCTGCTGAACGGGCAATTCACTAGCCAGCGTGTGGATTTCGGTAGAGCGAGGCATCATAAAACAATTTATGGCGCGTTTGGTTGAAACAGTGCTGACAAGGAATGGTCATAAATGACAGTCGGACAAGCAACATGAAATCGATTGATGGTGTTCCGAATGAATCTCATAAATCTCCTGACAAAACGCTGCTGTTGCCACTCAAGGGGCCCATTGACGTTTTCCATGCAAACTATCAAGATACATGTAGTTTCGTTCAAGTTTGCCCTCGAATACAATGCATACTGCATACAGTATTGAAGAACTATAAAGGTTATAGGATCAAACTTGACGTCCACAAAAACTTCACTCCCAATCTTTTTCACAAAATGTAATACAGAAATTGACCAATACCAGAAGTCTTTATACCAGAAGTGAATTTCACAGTCGCGTGAACCGTGAAGAAACATCAGCAATTGTTCTAGACCACCACGTGATTATAGATTTGACGAACATCATATTTGGCGTTGGTGTTCGCTGATCAGATGAACGTAGAGCAAACAGAAAACGGAAGTAATTGTTCTCTGAATTTATTCTGTAGATTAATGGTAAAAATATGGTGTAAACTCAACAAAACTAGCGTGTATGAACGTAAGCCAAGGCTCGCAAAACCAGTAGTATGTTCACCTTTTCGAAGCATAGGACCTCTGAGTTATTTGGCACCTAATAAGCTTTTCTTACGGGTGTTCAGGATGTATCAAGACCACAAACACTCTACTTAGAAGCTCTCCTCCGACAGCGAAAGTAGTTTTGTATTATTTTCACCATTCCTAAGTTGACTTTCGCAGCGAGCCAGCAAGTAACGAACGAAGGTTTTTCAAATATTCTCTAGTTGCATAGTGTAATACAAAGAGCTTACAGAAAACTTTTCATTTCGAAAATCTCGACCATTTCAAAAATAACCGAACACGTTATTGGCACGCCGCCAAAGTTCACTAAAGCAGGAATTCGGTAACATTTGTGCCACATGGGGCGATGGGGAAGACTTGACTTGTGATTCTGTAATAGACTTGGTTTGATTCTGGGACACTAGTTTGGGTGTAGTGCAGCTGAAAACAAAAAACAACTCCTTGGTGTCTTTCCACCTTCCGAGACGCCTAGTCGGATTTGTAAGTTTACCAACCACGTAGGGTTGTTAATCGAGTTGAAAACTTCGAGTTTTTCGAGTTTCAGAAAATTCGAGTTTTTCGAGTTTCGAGTTTTTCGAGTTTCAGAAATTTCGAGTTTTTCGAGTTTCGAGTTTTTCGAGTTCTGAAATTTTTGAGTTTTTCGAGTTTCGAGTTGAACTCGAAACTCGAAATTTCGAGTTTATTTCGAGTTTTTCGAGTTCGAGTTTATTTTTTAACAACCCTACAACCACGAATGCACAAAAAATTACAAACAACTTGTGTTGATTTGATTACAGTAATGTTGATTTTATTTTATTATGGGAGCACAGAAAAAAATAGTGGACAAAATCCACATATGTTCAGATTCAGTTCTAATTCTTTCTCTCCTTTCTTTCGTTTATTGTATTGTATTGTATTGTATTATAAACATTTTGATATTCGTTAATATATGCTGGAATATCAAAATGAGTTTTCACTTCGAAATGCCTCCCTCATCGTACATCCGCAGCTAAGATTGCCTAATAGCTCTTTGGTCTCTGATAACACTTTTTCTCTTGCTTCATTTATTATACACCGTACTAATAGAATTCCATATATCACCAGATGGATGTGATGTCGGCTTGAATGATAAATGTCCGATGACATTATGCGACCTTTTTTCAGGCACATTTTCAGAACTACTGAAACTTATACCAGGAATGTAAATGCAAAAAGTTAAGAGATCAGAAATGAGCATAAATTTCAATTACGCGTTTTGTTCTGAGCTAACGGAATTTTCACTGTTAGTAGCAACTGAGTGCTCAGAATCATTCTTGTGGAAAATTCTGGTAGCTGTGGTTGTCAGAGGATTACTAGAAAAACATGAACAATAATTTCCAAGGTTGCTTCCATTATTGAAGAGGTTTCGAATAACATGTGATGGAGCGTGGCTACACACTCTCTGCTCACAAAATTGAATGGGTCGCTGTATAAAAGATGTACAATTCAACTGTACAGGTTCTCATATTTTTTAGTTCGATTCCGCTGAGTTTGTGTTGTTATTCGAAATTAATGTTGCATGTCGAAATCAAAGTTGAACTCAGATTTGGTCAGCCCCTACGCACAATTTTCGTCTCTATTGGTAGAGGAAACCTACTGAATGGTGGACACACAAAGAGAAAAGAGAATGTACTATTGCGAATATCTATTCTTATTCATTTTTTTCATCAATTCGACCCTCGCTCTACATTGTTTTTCGCTGGCATCATGACCTCATTATTCTGCCGACTCATTCCGAATTTGAAGAAGCCTGATTACAATTGAGGTTCGCTGAGAAGCTAATTAATTTGGCCGCATAAGCCCCCTGAAAACGGCTGTGAACTTTGCTCAGGGTGGAATACTTGGTAATGGTGTGGCCATTGAATGAACATCCGCTACATTCAATTGGCGCCGCCAGGACTCTGATGCTTAGAGACGGCAAGACACAACATTCCCTCATTACATACGTCTATACCACGCACCATGCCTTGCGTTTCCCTTAAATAAGAACTGTTTGTGAGCTTCGTGTTAAGTAAGCTGACCACTTGAGTGTTTTCAACCACATATACATCATAAATTTTGAACAACGACTGAATTAGTAGGATCAAACTACAAATATAGTAGAAGAGAAAGAAATCTACTTCTCTTTAACCGATCCAGTTGACAGATATTGTTTCAGAAATGATGTTTTCTCTCGAGCTATGTTTAGAACTAGAATGTAGATAAATATGATCAGCTAACAATTTGTCATGCCAATTATCTTGTTTTCGCAACCTTCCTTTCCATTGTTATGATACTTCCGTGACTCAATTTCTTATCGCGAGTTGGATTATTATGGGCAACTGTATTGTGTGAGAAAACAAAAAACAACCACAAAACGAGCTTAAATTTCCAGTCGAGTTCAAGATTCTTGAGACATTATAGCATTCAGAATGATTTCCTAAAGCCGTTTATAATGTTTGATTAGGGGTTAACTGTTAACAACTTTAAAACCAACCGTAAAAAAACTGAGAAAACTGCTGAAGTTCCTAGTGTGGTTGGCAACCGTTGAGAAACTTCAAAACTTCCACCTTAGCTTCTAAAGTTTTCCGTTTCAATAAAACGCAATGGAGGAATTGGTAATTTCTAAATCACCTTCGTATGATACCATTTTTCTCTAACATTTAGCGGAATGAACAGAGAAAAAGGCATAGTCTCGATGTGGGAGAGTGGTCACTTGATACTACAAGGGTGAGAACGGAAGAGATTGTCAGTTCGTTTGACTGCCACTAATACCGCAGATCTGACTAACAATGTAGCGGTATTCCCAATAGCCATCTCCAAAACCTTCGAGATTTGTCAAAAACTGTCTTTTTTCTATGTCTTACAAGAGGGCAGTAGTTTTTATGAGATATCTCATGAGTATACTAGAAGTAAATTGAATAATCACGTGAAGTTAGCATTCTAATGAGGAATTGTGCACTTTGTCATTTCAGGTTTCTGAGTTCTGCTGTGTTTAACCTGTTTCACGTGACTGTGCAATTGACTAACAGTATATATGCTGAGAAGGTAGCTCGGTGAGCTTTTCTCACGCACATCGGGCACATTGCTGCATGCGGTCAGTACCATTCAGTTCTGTCCATATCAATTACGCCCAATGTCTATCAATTAGTTTGCTTCACATTCTACTGCCTCTCAAACCGTGGTTTTTATCAGAACAAAGGTTGTTCTTCCTTTTAGCCAAAATCTGATGTGATAACATCATACATGGAGAATAGAAACTATTCCTTATTTTTCTCAACCACCGATAGAACATTGTCGATAAACGTATCAACTGAACTCCTGAGAACAATATGCAGAAATGTTTATTATTCCTCACAGCATGGCTGGCTGTTGCATACCGAAAACATGTTTGAGAAACATCAAGCTTCATGTCTGATATTCCAACGGTGAAAATGGCAAAAGTCTCTATAATCAGTTCGATCGTTTCTATGTCACTTCACAGATAGCAATTTAACAACTTATTGAGCTTTGGTTTCGAGAAAAACGTTCCATTCATCTGACTGTGTGTCAATTATCTGCCAACTGAGGTAATGAAAGCGGTACGTGCTCTTCGCCAAGTAGTCTGAAATAACTCGTTATTGTCTGTTGCACGCACATGTAACTCTCTGTCGTATAATATTCTAGTTTCCTATTGAATTTTGACACGTAAAAGTGTTCGAAAAACATGTTTTTTTTTGTAGTTCTCACTACTTGTCTTGAGAAACAGTTTCTAACATCAGTTCGTGTTCACTATAGAGGGTCCTTTAAATGATCGACCGCTACTGAAGTGGATTATCCATTGATGAAATGAAGCATAGTTGGTTTCATTCGCACTGAACCTCATTGGCAACGTGCTGAGAATCACTAAAAAACAAGTTTCAAGTTGTTAAAAAAACTCCAACATGGTGAAAACCACCTTGAAATTCATTGCCATGCTGCCGAATTCTCAATGGGAATGGTGACAACTATACATAATTCATAATATGCCGAGCAAGCAAGTTTCCGGCTTTGCCATGTTTTGGGCGGTGTTCGGTTGTCTGTGGTTCCGTGTCTCAGTTGCCTCCTAATTCGTTCCGAGTTCGCTTCTTCGGACTCCATCGATTGCCATTTCCATGTTCGGCGGGTGTCCACGAAGCACACATCATACATGTAGGCGTATTCCAAGTTTTCTAGCCCACTTCCTATCAGCATAATATAGCCTAGTTCACTTCTACTTGCATTCCTACAGTAGATAACTCAATTTGCGAGGTAGGGCCCCAAAGAAAATATCGTCTTCACAAATTATTATTGTTTTCGAGTCTTAGGTATAAACGGTCTTACATTTTGCTTGTTGAGAGCCTTAAAGGGACCGTTCCTCTTTAATTTGAAGGTTTGAGCTGATTAGTCGATACTGTTCACATTAAAAAACCCAAATCATTCGTATAGGTGTCAACTTCCTGTCTTGCTCCGTGTTCTCAAAAATGCGGCGCGACCACGCGCACGTACATACACCGCCGAGTTCACCTACGTACAAAATTTTAAAAATGTCCATAAAATTACAAAACCATACTCAAAACATGTCAAAATTCACCAATATGAAATCTGAGAAGAAAGATTTGTAAATATCATGAAAACTACAAAGCAGTGATAGAATAAGGATTGCTGCATTACAGTAACCCAAATCCTGTTCGCTTCTATTTTGCTCCGTAATAATGGGATTCTTTCCACTCTCTGTACGTAGAGTATGAACTTTCATTTCAAAACAGAACAAATTACTTTTTTCATTTTTCAAAAATTACCTACATTGCACATTAAAGAGGAACGGTCCCTTTAAAAGGAACTTGAAAGATTGACAGAAATAATTGTCAACTCTCATTTCACTCTAAACTACTTCAAATTGAAACATGGTGGGATAGATAAGGTGTTTTTTTTAGAATGACAACCTTTTTCATATTTTGGTCGGCCACGAACAGCCGCGTTCGTGCTGGTTGAGAGTGAGAGGCAAAGAATGTAGGTCTCCCAACCCTAATTTCAACTAACAATAAAACGATGACGTTATTACCTAATTTATTCATACACTTATTTACATAAATGCTGCGCCAACTCAGTTGGAAAATAATTCAAATTGATTGATCTAGTCAACTATTTCAAAAAATATTTGACATTTTAGTTGGATGTATCTCTTTTTTTTTCATTAAAAAAAGCTATTTTCCAATGAATACTAACAAACCTTATGATTGCTAACCTTTTCTGTAGGACAGGAATAGCCATTTTTGTAGTCTTGTACCACACATCATGAAACTGTACTTTTGTTTTTCTCATGAGCAGGCATACTGTAAAAACCATAATCCAGTTTCGATTCTCCCCGGCAGTCGGCACAAAACTGCCACAACTGTTATGATAACAAAACAGTTGAAGTTTCATTTTATTTTGTGTTGGTCTTTTTAAGTTCTCACGATCACTCTGAGAATGGATATCTTGTAAAAGTAGATCACAGGGGAGCTCATGGGTACTACCACATATACAATATACTGTCAGTAAATTGCACAGTGACGTGTAACATGTTAAACGCAGCAAAACGCAGAAACCTGCAATTACAAAGTGCATAATTCCTCATTAAAATGCTAACTTTACGTGACCATTCAATTGGCTTCTAGTGTATTACGCATCGTTTAACGCGAGGAAAACGTGCACGTATTCCCTTCTTTCTTCTATATTATACTGTTTCTCTGATATTATGACAAATGATTCAGCTCAAGCCTTGCACTGAATAAGACCCTCCTTAGTTTTTGTTCCATGTAGTTTGACTAGTTTTACGAGCCGATAGCCATGGAGAATTAATGAGATCTACATCATAGATTAGCCAAACTCCAAACACCATTCTTTTTGGCGCAGAAATAGTTTTCTACCTTGCAAAAGGACGCAAGGTGGGGCAATCGCGAAACACCGCTTCTTTACAAAAAATCGCGGAATCATTTGACAACTTAAATTATTCCTTGTGAGCAGTATTTCTAAGTCATATATCTAAACTGTGAACTCATGATCCAAAATCTGCTACAGACTTGTTATATAGGTACTCAGTTCTGAGTTTTTCATGACGTCTGAAATTGAGAACTAGCTGGACATAATGTCATAACCAGTCAGAATAAAGTATTACATACCCCACGGTGTTCACTTGTTACAAATGATTGGGAAGAAAGAACCAGCATCTGCGATCTGGTAAAAAACTCGATTATAAAAATTCTTCTCACGCGATTCTGCGTCATACGCATTCATTATGCTCATTCAATTTTCTGGAACATTGTTTGCCGGCACCCACTTGCCGGTTGGTCCTATGTCTATGTTTCCAGGGGACTTTCTTTCAACAAGGTCAATTTATTAAAACATAGGTTCTGTGAAACAACTTTGGTGAATCAGAAAAGTTGCCCGTTATTAGTCTTCTTTTTCCTTGTTTACACACTAAACGCATTGTCGTGTTGTTTTCCTCTCTACTATTCCAACTGAGCGCATTGGCCATTCATGTAAACTTTATATAGTTCATTATCTCTACATTTTGCCTTCTTTACCCTCTTCTCCTCTGCGGATGAGTCCTTATACAAATCCAATTGCTGGGAATCGCGGTTCCCGCTATCATCGCTTTGCTCATTGGAACAGTTTCAAGAATCGCGAATTATCGGCTTTGCGGGCGTGTTTCGAAAAATCCCATGATAACAATGACTACATTTCTGTTTTGAGGTTTTGTACATCGATGACAGAGATCACTCATCGGCAGCGCGTAAACAACATAATCTTATTTCTACAGCTAACTAAATATCTGAATATGAAGGGCGTGCAACTTTTTGAAGTAAACATGAAAATGGTTATCCCATTAAGCCAAATATCGCACTAACACAGAGTTTATTGAGCTCTCCTTTACACTTCTAGTCCTAAACCTTGACCAAGTATCCAATTTTGCATTATATCAGCGACTTTCATGAGAGAAAAAGCTTTTTCATGAAAACTTTTTCGAAAGGTTGTTTTTTCTAGTTTCAATGGTCATTGTTGACTTGAAATCGAATGGCAGTTGCGAGCAGCGTTCTAATTCCAACTGATTCGCTGACTCGCGTTTCCTGCCCTCTGATTGCTTATTTATGTCGTCATTTCCGCCGAGTCGGAGAGTTGACATGATAGACAGAAAAGAGAGCATGAACCGGGGCAAGACAAATCTTTTGGCAATGTTAGGTTATTCTCTGGTTAGGTTTGACACTGAGACTTATAGTTTTGCTGTTTGCTGTGCTTCGAGTGAAAAAAATAATGAATGATATCTTAGAATGAATTTTCAATTTATGGTCTTATCAATGTCACCATAGAAAAACCGTTTGGAAAACCAAAACTGTGTATTAAAACGAAACTGAAAAGTGGGTGAGTTTTACGCATGTATTTATAGTTCACCCCAATCCCACTGAGACTTTGGCAGCGTGCCATTGAAATTTCGGATGAATATATTTCGTAGAAATGAAGGTTCTATGAGAAGAATTCCCACCTACGTACTGCAGCATAGATTAGCTACCGCTAAGAAAAACTTTAAATGTTTTGGCCAACATTAAGATGGTGAAAAGCAACCTGGAAATTTTGTTGGCACATTGCCGAGGTCTCAGTGGGAATGATAAGAACTATACTACGAGTGAGTTGGAGAAGATACATGAATTGGAACGATGTTCAATAATCGATCGTATATCTCTAGTTCGGAGAGAAATATATATCTCGATAATCAAACATTGGTGATAGAGAGGATTTGAATTTTTTTTTTTTGCAATTATTTTGAAGAGGAGGTACTTCCTCACCTAAACTACTTTGCTTTGTCACGAAAATACGTCGCGAGAGATTCTTAAATGAAGTCGCTAGAGCTTGTAAAGAGTTGAAACGATTGGTTATGAAAGCGGAAAAAGCAGCTAGTCTTTCTATCGCACTCTTTTATTGAGTAAAAATTTAGCATGATTCCTCAATGGTCTGAAAACAGAAAAAAAAACATTTTACGCGTAACTGATTATGATTACATCAACCCGCGCTTTATTCGTTTATTAGCTGACACTCGCGAGCAACTTGGTCTGATTTATTCAATGTTCCGCGTAGGTTGTCTAAAGTGTCATCATACCTTTCACCCTGACTATACCGCTATAGATATGGAGCACTCCATATACTTCATTTAACTCTCTCGTGGAATCAAACAGTACAAACTATGAATTTCGAGCCGGTTCTTTTCCGATGCAAGTGTTATCGGAAAACCTTAAATTTTGTACCCCGTTGTTCTTCGATACAAATCACAATCACAATCAGCGAACGGTTCTGTTAAACAAATAGTTTCTTCTGGAAAACAATCATGAGATTCCATGTTCCGCTGTCGATAAATTTCGGCATATTGTGTTTCGGTTCAAATAAGAAACCCGACAATCAGGAGATTGTTCAGTTATAGACTGTTAAGGAGTAAATGTAGGATGACTAGATGATCTGATTCCGCGAAAGGCGAAAGTGGTGTTAGATGCGCGTTCTTAAGTGAAACCTATCATAGGACAATTAACACTTTCCTATAACTTTTGATCGGTTCTGAATACAGCACTCATAAGGAAATTAATTTTGCTCGAAACTATAACTAATGATTGAATAACTAATCTTCTGTCCTTCGCTATATTTTTATAACTATCAACTAAAATTTGTAGTGCGAGAATGATTCGACGAACAACAAAACACTTTAATCTGATAGCTCATTAGATTGTACGATATTTGTGATCAGCCGTACTACAAATGGCATCCTATAAGTATTCGAACTAATTCTGATGTTTTTTCAGACCTGCAGAAGTTATTGAGTTTGGTTTTCAGATTTCTTTTCAGTCCTTCTTACTTTTTTAGCAGTCTACATACTCTGATGGTTTCAGGTTTTCATTTCGTTTCAATGTGTTGCAAGTGGTGCAGAGCCGCATGCACAAATATCTAGTTTTCATTAACTTATACACGTGAAAATACTTTAATAACTTCACACTTTATACCATACTTTCTCATTCTCTCTTGATTTGTAGTAATATTATTCACATACAAGAGTGAATGATGAATTACTGTTATTGTTATTCGTTCGATGACAAAGAGCTTACTCTTCGAGAAAAATAATGCCGCGAAGCAATTAGAGTAGAAAATAGATTTCAACTTCTTGTGTGAGGACTTCTAAGTTACCTACTATCACATCTACCCTAGTTTCAAGGAGTTGGATATTCTCATGAACTATTTGAAACGTGTGGTGATTGCCCGTACTTTTCGGTTTTTGACCCATGGTTTTCTCGCCCACGCAAAGCAAAATTTTAGAAGTCAAAAAATTACGACCAATAATGAGAATTTGATTTTATCACTGATGGAATAGCATGACCATTATGAACTTTTATTTTCGATTCGCGCGGGCAATCAATCGGCGAGAACTGGTTTCTGTGACACGGAACTAATACAAATGGGGAAGTTGCGAAAGAAACTAATTCACCACATATGTCTCCAGTTATACATTATAATGACAGATGTTCAAACTGACAATTCAATTGAACATGTGCTTTATTTCGGCTTATATCGCTCACTCATGTTCATCAGATTCCGAGAATACAGATGCTTATTCAATTATACACATCGTTCACATATAATGAACATTTAGTTCTTAGTTTTACCATTTCTTATACTCCTTCTATCATGTTATTGCTCAAATTGTGTTCGTCCTCTGAGAAAAGAGGTTTACTGAACTTCCTTGAAGCGAAGATTACAAACTAATACGAGGTACATTGCTGAGCGAGTTCATTTTAATATTTTTAAGTGGTCTACTTTCAGCTTTCCGTAGTATGTTCCCCCCACGTCACCGGATTTTATTTTGTAGCCTTCATAACATTTTCACTTCACATTCAGCTTGTCTTGACTAACACTGAACAATTCAACTATCTTCCTCAATGTAACTACTCACGTACTTTTATTTACAAATCGCTATGTTCCTCGTGTTATAAAGTGGATTCATGAAAGTCCAGAAAGTCAGTTTCTGGGTCTCACAAACTAACGAGCCAATATCTCAATCTCTTTGATCATAAACCTTTTCTCGATCGAAATAGATCTCACCGAGCATGTTTTATTATGACCATGTTTTAAATACCTCTTCTAGCAATTATTCTCATGTAGTTTTATCATGTATTTTCACACTACTTTTTTTATAGTTCGTGCCATGCATCGCGGACTGACGAAGAGAATTCCAGAAAAACTATGAAAAAGTATCTAGCATGGAAAAAGTTCGAACTGGTTGGTTTTCACGTTCAAATAATTCAGCATCCCCAGTAATAAATTGTCTTTCACCGAAGTTCTTCAAGTTATTTCAACAACGGGCGACCACTAAATAGCATAGTAGAAAACGACAAATAGCACATACTAAATACGGAAATACTTCATAGTTTATGTATTGTTTCGTGTACGTAAACAATTTAACTCTCTAATTCACCTGACTTGAAAGCGTTTTCAAGTAGTTATCATGGTGCGGATCTGGTGATATTGCGTTTCGGAGTACTTCGTTGGATAACGCAATGTGATCAGAGATATTGAAAACTCTTCATTTTCCCATTTCACAAACAGTTGGAATAAAAAACAATAACCTCTTTTGTTGATCTGCTCTCCCTGATAAGTAGTATCTTATCCAGAGTATTGATTGATGTGTCACGACGGTCCTGTGCCACTCTGTTTGTATTGTATTTACCTAGCCGCGCCTTGGTAACCCCCCAACAGACGACTGGCCCGACTCTTTCTCTTTCTTGCTGCCACCTCAAACATATAAACTAGAAATTAATGGAATAGTTACATGAAACGTTAGGAAACATCAACTACTGTGCAACTCTAATTGTACGTCTCGTTTTACATGACTATTCCATCGACTTTTCAACACGTTCACATTGTTCTAACTGGGTTATAACCGCGTAAAATTAGGTATAAGAATAATAGCTGCACCAAACATTTTCTTGTTGTCGTTGCCAAAAGCTGTCTTGTACTATTTAGCTCTGACTACTTAGCCGAGATGTAGTATTAGCCGATGTAAATGTCAGTGTTATGCTCACCGTCGTACGTTGCTCCGTTCGTCGTGAGCGGATGCAGGCAGTTGTAAATCTGGCCACCTTTCCCCCTGCGTGCGACAAAATTCACTTAATCGGTATCTAGATCGCTACACTGATTATCCATGCTTGACGCACGGCTCTCAGATTATGTAGGTGGTTTGGTGCCGGATTTCCTCTCGTACACTATATTTTGCTCCTCATCCACACTAATCTCGAGACATCTTCGAGTTGCCAGCAGCTCTGCTAACTTTGCTGCTTTTTCAATTTTGAAAAAAATCCTATCCATTTCCCCGTTTCCGTTTTGCCAAACACAACTGAGATTCGTATTGCAACGTTATGATTACTACTGTAAGACTATTCTGTTTGAAAAGCAATTAGTGATACTGTTTTCTTGTTCAAAGGTAGTCATTAAGAAAGTGCGCAATGAATCAAACCTACTAGACCACAATATGAATCGCTATCTTCAAAACAGTGCAAGTGTCATATTTTCTCTGCATATTTCAAGTTAAAGTTCCACGAGCACCACATATTCTGATAATTTCCAAAGTCCTATTGTAAATTTACGTAAGTTTCGAAACTGGATTGGATTCTGTCTTGTATTAAGTGAAGAACTAAGAGATCTGAATTTTTAATGATGGTTCACCTTCAATCGAATGAACGTATGATTGCTTTATGGTTCAGTGAGCAGCTTATTTCTGGCACAAATCAATCATAGCATAGTATTTGCGGTTATCGATGCTGTTCCATTGTTCAACATTTCAAACGAATCGAGATACTAGTGAGAAACACGACTGGCACACTTTTTGTAAGGAAACAACTGAAAAAGGATAACAACTTTCGGACAACACGTGCACCTCTGATGGTAATTATATTAACTGTGATGTCATGCTGTAGTTATTTCGTGTTATGGCGCCCATACTGCGGGCGGGCAGAGACACATCGATTGCGATGTTTCGGCCGGCTAGCGGCTCAATTCAAGATAGGCGACAACATACTTCAACCTATCTCTCATACTAACCTGATCACACCCGAGTATCGCCGAAACAAAACCCCCGAATGAAGTCCTTGTGGTGATAGTGGAAACAATTGGCGCAAGCGAAAGCATGGCGCCGACTCGAACCCGAATTCCAATCTATTTAGAGTTTGAATAACAGTTCAAATCTTATATATTTATCATATATCGCGTCCATTGATGTATTCAAACAGTCTTTCTTCTAACAGCGTTAAGTGCAATAATAGTGTTTGAGTTCAAAGCGTTACATGATTTCAGGGTACAAGCTTTTTATTTGAAAATCGAATAGGTCTCATTTCTCGTGCGGTAACAGTGTACAAGATGTATTGAACGTTTTTATTTCAACCTTATTCTTGTTTTCCGGTTATTTCGTGCAATTGCACTAGGTTCATAAAAGATAATTTCGCACCTTATCAGTTTATCTCTGAAAACGCCCATCGGCAAGCAAATATGGTTCCTCTACGCCTGTAAAACTTTTCCAAACCAAATTTCAAGGCAGTTGTATTATTCAATGCAAAATATCAGTTCTATGAACATTGGTTTATGCTGTTTTCTTAGGGTAAGAAATACAAGGTTTATCTAGTTTACAAACGGGTTTCGTTTTGTGGTCGATGAATAACCTGAGGTTGACAATTCAGAGCGATGGTCGTCATAATTCGTGATTTTTCTTTCGTTCACTGTTCCAATGGAATTAGCGTCATGCGCGCGTACGAGATTCATTGGGTGTATACCTATTTGGCGCCGATTTCATTGTTTGAAATAGGCGGATATACGCTGAAACTCGTTCTCTTCCACTTTCGCTTCTCTTCCGAGATTGTGGTACAGTTGATCTTTTAACATTCTCGGTAACATCCTGTGGTTTGCGATCTTATGTGGTTAACTGATTCTCCATTCACGGGCAGAAACACGAGGCATAGTGTTACAATGGTCATTTTCCGAGTAGGTGGGGCGTAGCTTTTCGGTGGAAGACGCATTCATGATACTTTCGATTTTCTCTCGATTGTTAGAATCGATATTGTTTCTCTTCTTTTCTTCCAACTCTCTCTCTCTCTACGTTCCTCTTTTTCTATATTTTGGTTTCCAGTTGAATTCGTTTCCGGTTAATGCCTCCTAGGCAATAGTTACAGTTTGTAGGAACGTCGTGTCAGTTCTGATCACTTCTGTCTCTTGTAACTATATCACAGAACTGCGCTAATTTGTCCGTAATTCAATATGTAATAATGTGACATTTTCGGTCCGGTGGCTCTGGGCCTGCAAATAATAACACCTCGCTTTGTGATTATTTTTGTTGCAATCAATAATCATATCTAAAAAACACCATTCGATACACAATGTGCCAACCCTTTTTGAAACAGGCGCGATTACTTTCTCTACTAACCACTGTTTTTCACGAAGTTATATGTTAAGTAAAATATATCAATCAAATCATTTCGACAAAAATTCGAGTATGCGGTACTAGTTTGATTTCTCCATTTCGAAACTTCAATGCTGTAACACAAAATGTACCGCTGTTCAATTAAATACAATACGTATACTTTCCAGTTTTCCACTTCTTTTCAATAGTCGTAGAAATAGCCGGTATTCACAATAAAGTTGGCGTGTTCATACAAGCACCTTTGTTTCCGTGAAATGAACTCAATTTTCTATTAGTTTCCCCTGATTTGATGTGTTTTGTTGCAGGATAGTCCGGCGCTGGCGTGTCCGGCCCCCCTTCTCGCTCACGCCGCTTCGGGGGCAACTGAGTGGGCCGCACTGGCCTCCCCGACGCCCTCTAGCATTCCTACTGGGTAATTATAAAGAATATTTTCACCTTATTTATACTAATACAACCGAGACATTCATAATTCATAACATGGAAGTACCAATCAATCCGTGGCGAAAGTGACCCGTTGAGTGAGAAACCAGGCATGGGTGAGCCTTATTACCAGCTCATGACGCCCTCTAGCACTCCTACAAGGTAATTAGTCTCACCCTGATTGAGCCTCATTCTGCAGTTCAACTCTATCATTACCTACCGACCTCGTACCTAATTGCTACCAATTTAAACTTTACTTGAGACTTGCATATAACCAATGTACCGGAAATAAAAAATCAATGCTGATGTGATGTGTTAATTTTCCCATGAGTAACAGAAATTTTCTGATTTACATGCTGCGAACATACAAAACAGAGCCGTATATGCTAGTCAAACGTAATGTAACGCATATCGTGTTGGACACAACTTACTTTGTTGACGTGTGATAGTGAAGGTGTATACTGAAGTTCTTCCACGTTTTAGGTGACTATTAGACCTAGTAACGGTTGAAAGTTTCAGGCCCACCAAACTGACACTGAGTGGCTCATCTGCCTTCTCGGTAGTACCCTCCACGGGTGCTCCCAATCTACCCGCTTTGTACCCGGGACTAATGTGCCTGCCAGCACTCTTGGATAGACTCGGTGGTCAGAATATTCTCCGATCTTCCATGAGTACCTCCGTCAAACCTATACCCAACAATGACAAGTGAGTTCAGAATGAGGTTGGGCATATATTGTAGTGCATGAATGTGCCACTAAGATTATTTTGAACGAACTTTCGAGTTATCGATACATTTTGTGAATAAACATTCATATAGTAAGTGCCAAATTTATAAGTTTCTGTCTCTCTCCGGAATTGAACCTGCGAGCAAAAGTTTTGTAGCAGGGCGCTAACCACTGCGCTATTAGAGCACGTTACGGGCAGGCTTTGGAATTGACGACATAAGTGCGTACACAGCGGAAAGTGAGATATACAGTACCCTCCCGCCTTTCCGTTGGCTACGACTATATAGGGTTTGCTTCTCCAAATCGCTGCTTCTCCAAATCGCTGTCCCGCTGTTTGTAGTTTGGTCCCGTTGCTTTTCTGTCAAAATTTGTGAATAACGGGGGGTTTCGAGATCAAACTACAACAACGATTCGGTCACTCCCTACCTACATTAAAATGCTGAATGTGACTTGTTCTCTTTTTTCGAATAACTCAAAGTCTACTGCAGGGTCGACCTGGCTCGTTTCCGAGTCAAGGAGCCGGTCGAATGGCTGGTGGACGATGTCGTCTCGTGGATGTTGGATGTGGCCAAACGACATGGAATCGAATTCGATGAGATGAACATGCACCGAGTACGTTCACCTTCACACTATTTGATTTCATTGAAGTAATTGGAAAAAGACTATTAGTGCGGTCAGAGTGCAATTCCTGGTTCAAAAACCTTTTTAACAAAAAACCAGGCGTATCAAAGATGTATAAGCGATATTGTGTTCACGTTTGGCGTGCTTTCACATGCAAGAGTTGACACAGTACGTGATTGGCTGTGTGCACTAAGAACATTGCTCTCCTGGTCTAAACGCATAAGAGTCTATTTGAGTTGTTTTCAGTTTGCCAGCCTAAATGGACAGCAATTGATGGTCATGACTGAACAAGACTTTGTCGATCGCGACCCGGCCTGGGGTGCACTGATCTACAAGGAGTTCAAAAAACTTTTATCAGGTCAGCGAACTGTCTCTTGTTCTAATTCATTTCTTTGTTATTCGGTCGCTGACTTTCAATAACTAGTGTTCTGCTATGGTATATACCTAATATTAAAATACCTCTGAAATGAACAAGTACCAACATGTGAATATGTTCCAATCTAATGTTTCAGAAGACTCACTGATCGATGATTTCATGAAGAAGTACAATTCGGAAGATGATCATGCGTCTAGCGGACCGTCCACTTCATTCGAGGGCCTCCAGCCGCCGTCAGCGGCGCCCCAGCAGTTGTCGCCCTCCTTCCACGACCTGAACCAGGCCCTCAACCAGCAGCAGAGTCAACATCTGAATCAGAGTATCATGCAGGGACTGCACAGCTTGAACTCCGGTCTGGCACAGAACCTCCACTGCGCCGCGCACAGCCTTCAACAGAGTCTCAGTCAATCACTGGCGTCCACCCTAGCCGCCGGCTTGACTACAGGTTAGCAATCAGCACTAATAGTTATTCTTCTACCTGGTCTGTTACATATAACATCAGAGAGAATGGAAATGGATAAACTGACATTCTCATGCTTGAAAAGCCATACAATAGTGTGGTATTCACCAATTGTGTGTTGATGGCACATAACTTACTATGGGTCGAAATTGTTTTGAAATATATTTTGTTCTATTGTTTATCTTAAATTTTTTATTCTCATCGATTAAAAACTACTTATTCAGGTTTGAGTCCGATGAGCATAGGTTTGATGCAGAACGGTCTGAGCCCAAGTTCTCCCCTTCTAAGCACGCAAATCCAACCAAAGATTTCGCCTCTCCCGAATGATATGTCCAGATACAATCCCGGAAGTGTGAGCAGTAATTATGATGGTTAGTTTATTTTCTATGAAAGTTCATACTGTGTGTTCGTGCTACTTCTTAAGCTCACGTGATACGTCTAAACCACATCACAGCTTGTGAACAATTGATGAAAAGTATAAAATACCGTTTTGTCTTCACGTATCACATGGCGGTTTCATTAACGTCACCCCACCTATATATGAAGATTTTGTCGAAAAGTTGTTACGATTGCTCCCTAACTCTAACAGTACTTAGAGGCCATCAAATAAATGCAATCGGCCCGAGTACATTTTTGAGTTAGGGCCTTAACGTAAAGTTACGCTAACGTAAAAAAGGGTAAAAAAACGCCGCCGCTCTACCAGCGTGCTCTACTTTAGTAGTCCTACTCAGTCTAAGTGCCCCCCTTGCCGGACTCTTCTGAACTTTTTTTTATAGATCATGAAAAATGTCAAATTTTTTATCTATTTTTGTTTCTCTTACCTCGTAATTTGAATGGAGCCTGCTGAAACTTGGCACAGCACAAGTGTACCATGAGCAAGTACTACCGACCAAATATCGATTGAAACTTCGTAATAGTTTTCGAGATAGAAATTTTCGAAGAAATTTTTTGCACTTTTGAAAAATTTTAAAATGAGAAAACGTTGCAATTTATTGAAGTTGGAGATCACTCAGGACCAGTATATTATTACACCTAAACATAAACACCTCAAATTCAATACCCGATGTTTAGTACACAAAAGTTGAAAAAGGGATACCTTTTATTTGGATCGATTTCCTATTGTTAACGTGCAGTTTGCTATTTGTTAATTAGAATATAGTATAGAGTTAATTGTCAGGTACTATATTTCGTACACGTGAAAACTACATCTCAGATGACGAGTGCTCTGTAAGCGTTGATAAAACTCAACAAAAATTTCATTCATTTCGGTGGGGCACATGTTCAAAATGTGATTGAGTTTTTGAGATTTGTGCAAAAGATGTGCATACAGAATTGAAACAATTTGTTGGTAACGGATTTTGGAATTTCTCGAAAATAATTTTTTAAATATCTTTTTTAGAAAAAAGTGAAACAGCCAAACTCATGCAGTAAATCCCAAATTGTGAACATAAACGAAGATCAATGGACCGGCAAAGTGTACGGAAAATTGAGCAAAACCATTCAGCCGTTCTCGAGTTATTCAAGTTTTAAAAGTCCAACCCGTACTAGATACGGCGCAAATAGGTTCACTTTTAAGCTACCCCGGACGCGGCATTTTCCCACGCCTCTCCTGATCGTCTAAATGATAGCCACGACTTGAAACTCATAGGGTAGGACCAATATTATAAAAAGAATGCAATGCCAAAAAATTAAGGTCAAAGGTCAACTATTGAATTTTTTAGCGCAATAAATATGATTTTGAGCTAAAATCGATATGGAAATAGATAGGTTCACAAGCTTAGTGTCATTGTATTCCACTACTCATGAACAACTCAGAAATTAAAACACGAGGCACATCGGAAAAAAACGAACCAAGTTACAGTAGTTTTTAACTTCAAGATCAAACCATCAATTGATGACGTCACATACCAAGCATTTCACTAGCAAAAAAGTCAAGTTCTTTGAAATAGTTTTTTCCGGGCTCCAAGTTATTGCAAACCGTAGATCATACTCATACGTGAAGACTTCATGAATCCTAAGCAACGACGAGTAATATTCAGAATGTCAGATTACGTCAAAAATGAACTACGTTCCAACTTTCTGAAATTCTCAGAACAAGTAGGAAAGAGTCCAAAAATGTTAAGATTGCATTATTTCACGAGGTGACGATCACGTCAAAAAAGATTTTGGAGGCCAGAAGACGTCCAGTCGGCAAACTACTCGAAGCAGTTTGAAACGTTCAGAAAAAAAAGTAAGAAACGTGGTAACAACTTTAAATAAAGTTCCAAACACAGCTAACATGCACGCTAGACGGGCACGCTCTCTTTCAATTCGAAATCAAGTAAACAACCTGAGTATCATGCATGTGATGACGTCACAGACAAACATGTTTACTACATTTTATTTGTACATAGGAGTCATTTTCTTCTTTACAATTACCAAACAACGTGACCAGATAGAATATTTTGATTGATTGAATTATTGATTGATTTACAACAAAGTTACAATAATTCTTATGTTTTGAGCTCAAACTATCAATTGATGATGTCACATACCAAGCACTTCACTAGCAAAAAAGTCGAGTTCTTCCAAATTCCTTCTTTAAGGTTTACAGCTACTGCGACACGTAATCTATACTCATACGTGAAGACTATATGCATTCTAATTAACGACGAGTAATATTCAGAATGTCAGAAGACGTCAAAAATGGACTTCGTTCCAACTTTCTGAAATTCTCAGAACAAGTAGGAAAGAGTCCAAAAATGTTAAGATTGCATTATTTCACGAGGTGACGATCACGTCAAAAAAGATTTTGGAGGCCAGAAGACGTCCAGTCGGCAAACTACTCGAAGCAGTTTGAAACGTTCAGAAAAAAAAGTAAGAAACGTGGTAACAACTTTAAATAAAGTTCCAAACACAGCTAACATGCACGCTAGACGGGCACGCTCTCTTTCAATTCGAAATCAAGTAAACAACCTGAGTATCATGCATGTGATGACGTCACAGACAAACATGTTTACTACATTTTATTTGTACATAGGAGTCATTTTCTTCTTTACAATTACCAAACAACGTGACCAGATAGAATATTTTGATTGATTGAATTATTGATTGATTTACAACAAAGTTACAATAATTCTTATGTTTTGAGCTCAAACTATCAATTGATGATGTCACATACCAAGCACTTCACTAGCAAAAAAGTCGAGTTCTTCCAAATTCCTTCTTTAAGGTTTACAGCTACTGCGACACGTAATCTATACTCATACGTGAAGACTATATGCATTCTAATTAACGACGAGTAATATTCAGAATGTCAGAAGACGTCAAAAATGGACTTCGTTCAAATTATCTGAAACTCTCAGAACGAGTAGGAAAGAGTCCAAAGAATGTTACGATCACTTTGTTTCACGGAGTGACGATCACGTCAGATAAGATTCTGAAGGTCAGAAGACGTCAAGTCGTCAAACTACTCGAAGCAGTTTGAAACTTTCAAAAAAAGTAAGAAACGTGGTAACAACTCTGAATAAAGTTGCAAAACATAGCTAACATGCACGCTAGACGGGCCCGCGGCGTTAGCCGCGGGACCGGCTAGTCTAATATATTTCAATGCGTTATTTCGATATTTGGTTTTTACTGAGACTGCCTCAAATGACACGGCTGTTGTCAGCCTCCTCCGAAAATGCTGATACAATTAAGGTGAAGGTCTAATCTGACTAACGTTGCTCTAGGAGATTTCACCTGCGTACGCTTTCGTCATGATTGGCAGCGATTTTCGATCATTTGAGGAGCCGAACAACTGTTTGGTGCTCATTTGTGTTGTTCGATAGATCTAACAACGAGGCCTAGCCCTTTGTCACGTGAATGAGTAGGTGGTGAGGGAGGGGGGACGGGGAACTCTATGTTGATTACGCCATAGTTTTTTTAGTCGTTCTAATATTTAATAAGGTATAGTCCTGGATTTTGTATTCAAAAACAAGACTGTTGAAAACAACCGAAATGTAAGGATAAAACTGAGAAACAGAGAAACAGTATAGGTTAATTTGTATATTCTCGTTAGCATCAATCTTCGTATCACGCTCGTCGCACACAGTAACCGCGCTCTACCGTATAACAAATAGCTATTCAGTGCAATTTAGTCTCGGTCTTCGGGTCCTTTGAATACTATTTTTGTTTCTGAAATTGTTCAAATGTAAAATATAGATGAACAATTAATTTGTTGCATTAAACGCCGCCAGATGATCTAGTTCTACGGTCCATTATCGAATATCGTAAAACCGTAGCCTGAAGTGCGCGCTGCGCGGTCGTAACTGTTCGATACTCACTTAGATATAAAAAAACTTCCAGGACTAGATCTTCTTCCGATTTGTGCTCAAAATTAGGAATATCAACTATCGGGTAACGTTTTGAGGGGTTTAATGTTGCATTTGGGTGCGTGTTAGAACGCGATCAACTAGTTCAGTATTTTATGAAACCGGAAAACATCGAGTATAACATGTATTGGTAGCTAATCTCAATTTACAGTGGACGAGCGCTTACACGGGGTCGAGTGCAAGATCAAGAAAAACAAGGACGGTAAACCGAGAAAACGGTCCCAGCACACGAAGGGAAACAAGCTGTGGGAGTTCATCCGGGACGCTCTGAAGGACCCCGACACGTGTCCTTCGGTAGTACGGTGGGTTACGATCAATAACAAACATATAGAGCCAGAGCAGTGGTTACGCAGAACAGAAGTTCTAGTTTTAGTTTTGTAGTTCAACGATTTGTATCTGAATGGGCGTTTTGAGTAACTCATTGGGTTTTATTAGTACAACAAAATTGACTCGAAATAAATTTAAATAAAGGGTGTTTTTGAGTAACTCATGTTCTTTATGTGTTCGCAACGATAAATGATACACCTGTCAATGTTTTATATAAAACTGAAGCATGATGCATATATGATGCGTCTGGATTAATACGAGAACACCTTCATAAGCGTACGCAGGTGTTGATATTCATACACTAGAATAGTGTACTATTCACGTAAAGCTGTGATGAAAACTAGGAATGTGGTGTGAAATTGACACTGCCTGCTTATTCAATCTTGTTTATAACATTAATAATAAGCATAATTATAATTATTAATACATAATCGTTTATGCCTTCGATTTTAGATGGGAAGATCCAGCCGAGGGAGTGTTTCGGATAGTAGAGTCAGAGAAGCTGGCCCGTCTTTGGGGGGAGAGGAAGAACAATACCAAGATGACTTACGAGAAGCTCAGTAGGGCGATGAGGTGAGATCAAGTTTTTCACGTAGTGAGAATTCTGTATTAGTTGTGCTATTTGAGCCCAGATGATTGTGCACAGGACAAATTACGTTTTATCCATGACAAATTACGTTTTATTACCGTGAAATTATGTACAATTAGAACAGCAACAGCTTTGTTTTTTCTTCGTTTTGTTCACCCCAGCAAGTGAAAAGAAATATTATTCCAATTTTCATGGAACCCGAGTTATGCCAACGATTTTACTCATTTCTGTTGATAGTCGCCTTCTGGAAAACATAACTAATCTGGATCAGTTTCATTGTTATGTACATAATAGCAAGTGAGGGCATCATACAGAATAATAAAATGCAGCTTTGTTTTCAATAACAAACATTTGTTGAACCAACTTGGGAGGGAGAAATCATAGAATACCTCCGATAGATCAGAACTGTTCTAACACATTTATTACACATATTTAAAATCATTTTATAATATACAGCAGTTTTCACACCATGGCTCGTTGCATGTAATCTCCCATTCCTCTCTAACCTTCCATTCATTAATAAATATCATTAATAATCAAGGCTGAGTTTACGTGGGGGGCTGTGCACGTATCGTTTACCCCCTCATTGCAGAACGTACTACGAGAAACAAATACTCGTTCCCGTGCCCAAAACTGGGCTGTATCCCAAGAAACTCGTCTACAAGTTCGGACCCGGAGCCATAGGCTGGGACAGAGTGAAGGAAGAAATTCTGTGACAATGGTAGGTATAACACATCCGCATGACAGCTAACCGAATGTAAACTCAATCCTATTCTTCTTGAAAGCTACAGGCATAACACAAACGTTTCCACACGCCATGTCGAGTAATTCTAGGCTACAATAAGCTTCTTTCTTCTGGTTTCACTTATCATGAAATGGTGAAATTTACCATACCTCTCAAACAACGATAACGGTTTATTTGACAACAGCCACACGTGATTATTGTTGCTGGCTGTGCATATATGATATTATGATGTATGTGCCCTTACTGTTCACTATTTTTGTTGACTTCCCCAACAGCTTCATATCAGTAAGATGCATACATCATCAGTATTGCTAGCCAACATTCAGGGTAGGGTTGTCTGCATGCGTAAACTCCCCCTTATCACCATTTCAAAGACAGTGTAAACTACTTTTGAAATGGAAAAGAAAAGTAGGAGACATCGAAAACTAATATACTTTGCCGAGCGTATAATAATGTATATGTTTGGCAAAAACACTTGGTGTTTCAATTGGTAAGATGTCTAGTGGCATGAAACGAAATCATTGTTTGATTGATTCCTTTTTCAACAACAACAACTTGAACAGCTCAGATTTTTTTTACTTTCCAGGTACTACTACAATACAAAAATTCTGTTGCCCGTCAGCGGTCGCCGTCTCGTGTATAAATTCGGTCCGTCAGCTCGTGGGTGGTCCGCCCAGGACCCCATCTTCTCGCCCTCCTTTGAGTCGGACTCGGAAGAGGAGGATGAGCTGTATCCCCTCCATTTGTACCGTACCCCATACCCCGCGCTCTCCGTCTAGTCTCACACTGATCTCTCTCACATGCCATTACCTACTCTCCCATTGTTTCACTCGTGGTACTCATTTCGATTCGTAGCCGTCTACCTTCTTATAGTATTCCCACAACGATTCTTCTCGTGCAATATTCGTCCACGGGGTGTTGTATTTGGTTACGTGGTATAGAGCAGCATCGCCTCATCATTTCACGTGCAAACCGACCCGTGCGTTGATGCTCTCTACAAGCCACTTTGCAGCATTCACACTTTTAACAGCTTTAATTTCTAAATTCTACCGTCTATTCGCAGCATTCATCGACGAGTGTTTACATCGAAACTGAATTAGTTGATGAATCCCCCCCCCTGAGTTTGGTTTCCATAACTACCCGCAAGACATGTCAGACTACACTTGTCTGAGACAACGTTCGCAGCAGTTATGGGGACTTTTTCGGCAGTGTCCTCTTTGATATCATATTAGCATAAGACTTTCTAGTATATAACGCAACCAATTTTCGGGTGTGTGTCCATCAAGCACAGTACATTCAACAACGCATTGTTACTGTGCTAAAATCAAACTGTGTTATTGTGAATTTCGGAGTTCTAAATAAAATATTTATACATTTGTGTTTCATTATTCTGGGTTCACTCGAATACTAGTTCTACTTTGAGAAGTGGTTTCTGTACCTCGATGAAATAAGATAGTTATATACAAATAGGGAGCCTAATCTTTGTTGTAGTTTGATCTCGACACATGTCAAATTTTGACCGAAAAGCAACGGAGTCAAACTACAGAAACGCTGATATCGGGCAATTCGCCGTTCAGATTTGGATTGGAAAGTGCGAAAACCGAAAAATCGTTCTGATTGTGCCATGCGTACGGGTGCCAAATTGCTGACATGCATTGCGCACCCAACTTTCCAAAACCTCCCGATTCCGTGCAAATCCAATGGTTACTCGCCGTTCAATTTTGTGCGGAAGCATGCATGACATAACTAATACAGCCTTAAGATCAGCAGCAGTCTCAAGTGTACTTTCTTAAACTATTCTACTCACTTGAGAATGCTGGATGTACTATCGTAGATGGTGAGCTTGAATCACCCATCTGTTGAACATTTGTCAAGAAACACGCTATACTAGCCAGAATAGGCAGCTGATTTCAGATACATGTCGAGTACTCACAACGAAACGCTCCCTGGCCTATTCTGAATACAGCGCCATCAATATAACTGCTGCAGAAACGTTCTCAGTGATCCCACACTAATTGCTGCGTAATTGAAAGTGCTAGAAAAAGACCGAGACTGGGAAAATATATTCATACAACGTGTGAGAATGAAAAAAGGTTAGA
This sequence comes from Litoditis marina, assembly GCA_964036275.1. Lineage (NCBI taxonomy): Eukaryota > Metazoa > Nematoda > Chromadorea > Rhabditida > Rhabditidae > Litoditis > Litoditis marina. The sequence goes on along the minus strand of OZ038438.1, from coordinate 12,843,874 downwards.
CAGACGGATCATTACATCACACCAATTACAATTTAACAAGGACAGGACCGTTATAGAAAACACCAAGCTCATTCAAACAACTACACGTCCTAAATTGTACCCCTGTATAACAGCATCGAAGACTACAGAATGAGTCAAATAATCCTAGAAAGACTAGAGAACAAACTCGTTATTAACATATTGATGTGGTTTAACAGTAGAAATTGGTATGTACAATTCACATTGACAAATATTGATGCTTTTTAAAAAGGAAAGCGCAATCTAATATGGACACGAGCTGATATATACACATCTTTTTCAGGCAAAAGGCAAATCTGAACGTGAAATACGATATTTGGAAATCACAGCAGAATACATTTAGCGATTCACCCGCTAGCAAGAAACACTTAAGAAAAAACTAATTGATTAAAAACGCACTTACAGACGTGTGGTACTAGAATGAAGTTGTTAGGTAAGTCATTCAACATTCCGTAAAGAAGAGAATAAAACATCTTTAAGCGTAGAGTAGGTCGTTGACAGAGCGATAGAGAGGACTATGGTCCAGATGAGCGACTAAAGACTCAACAGTAAGAGTCACACGAATCTTCTCGAAATCACGAGCATAAGACAGAATGAAAGAAATGTGGAGAAGAGCCATAATCCATTCCGAAATTGCAGAAATCACATGGAACCCATAGCCCTGTAATTCATTTGTCATTTAACAATCAAAAACGTGTAATTGATAAAAAATCACTTGGGGTCGCGATAATCAACACTAACACACAGCCAAGGATCTCTCGTCGACTCTATTTCATGCGACTCCTGTTTTCTCACAAGAATTGTTCCAAACCCCATCTAATACGAGTAGCTTTGACAGGGTTGGGCGTAAACGTGTAAGATCAAAACACATTAGTGCATAGTGCATTGTGACTTCAACACTTATTTTTTAACCCTAGGTAGCTACGAGTACCATTTTCTCACGTGTTCATGATCCAGTAGTTGAAATATATGCAATAAAAGCTTGTGGAACCATATTATCCGTAAAAGATTATTATAATATTAATATTATTAGAGTAAACATGGACGGGTTTGCGTCAATTGCGTCTGTTATAAGTTAAAGCGCCTACACCACACCACTGAGGACTATTCTACAAAAAAAGACCAGTATCTCAATTAAACTATATCAAACAATGATTTTTCATTAAAATGAGCAAATCTTCACAAAGTCGAAGAAATTGAAGCCTTTTTAGACATTTCTCTGCAAATTAAGACCGAGAGTATTGAGTATCAGAAGTTAGCAGCGTTTAGGTCTCATATATTTTAAATAATAATAGAAAGTTCCTAGCAGATTGGGAGAGAATACGAACGGTACGCCGACTTGAGTCTTGAGTGAGGCAAATTTATGTATTTAAAAAAATTCTCATGCAGCCCGTGGACCCCCAAAGGTTTGACAGCCTCTGGTAGACCTGGCTGAATAGCAGGAACATAATTAATTTGACGTTTCAGACGCTTATGATAAAACTGAAACAAAAAAACGAATAGCCACACCTTACTGATGCGAGGTTGGGTCGTTAAGGCTAAATCGTAATAGCTTGCCATTTTTCCCTTCAGGTAAATACAAATACTTGTTATGCCTCAATGTGTACACGGAAACGAGCGCTGTTGAACCGTGAACATGTGAGTGAATGAAATAAACAGTAGTTAACCCACCGGTTGATTAGCCTTGCTATTCCATGGACGTGGTGTGGGGAGATCCGGGTGATACTCATGGAACACATGAGCAGCATAAACACCGAAACCAAGTGCTGAAATACTTATTATGTACTATTTTACGTGGAATTCAATTATTACATACACACCTTCCGCAAGAGAAAGGAAGCGTGGGCGCACGCAAGTAGGAACTCAAATACAAAACGGTTATTCCCATATGGGTATTGGGTATGTAAACATACACCAGTATGGTTCGACTATTCGCCAAAATGAGTTAGTTTTTGGATGACTTGCGAAAATAAATGATTTTGCATCAAAATAGGCAACTGCTTTCGATTTCGATCAAAAATAGTAGTCCGTTTATGGACTGTTTTGGCTATTCGGAAAACTTTACTGAAGTATCTATGTGAATCTGATAAAAAAAATTTTTTTCGAACATCAATCACACCTCCCACAACTAAGAAACAAATCGCAAATAAAATCTGAACTTACCCATGAAGAACGCCACTGTTGAAAACAGACTAATGAGCGTGCGATAGATTCCGATTCTGCGATTGGCATAAAGCGGATGCATGTGCACTGTAATCCAAGACTGCAGCCACATATACACGCAACCACCCCCGAAACAAACACATGCAGCCGATAGATGTACGGCAATAACTGCCGTCTCCTGCAATGAAAATCACTGTGATTTTGCACACACTCCACATGTCCACTTTCTAATTTTCCCGATATGATTTAGTATGTACACATTACTTTATTCATTTAAACCTATTATTCAAAGGTACGATCACAATACCCCCGACCGGATGGGAAATACCACAACACCTCTGAATAACTTCAAGCTCATCGAAAACATAGTAATCAACTTTGTCATAACTTTAAAGCTAGTCCGGTTGAGCACACCGATAAGGTCAGACTAGCCTGCCTACTTTTTTAATGCAAAATCATGGTTTAATGTAATTAAATATGAACGGATTTATTTTTTGTGTCGGCCACGTGTTTTTAATCCTATTCAAGCGAAACCGTTCTTCTCAAGATGAATGCATGCCCAAGAAGTAAAACGCCGTTAATCGATAAATTGGTTCGTCATGGAATAATAGAACGAAATCCTAACTCCCACAACTTACCTGGAAATTGGCGACGACCATCATTCCAAGGCCTCCAAGCTCGCCGAAGATGAGAGCTACTTTATTGACTCGATCCACCATCACGTCAGACTGTCGAATCAACGTATCGATCAGAGAGAACCTGGAATTGACAAAAACTAACTGCAAAAATGGTCGAGGTAAACAACTGATCGTGTATATCTCTTTTTTTTCCCACGCATCGTTGCAATGGTATTGAAACCTCAACGGTTCGCATTTTTTTACACGTCTGAGCAATCGTAAAAAATTTCATCAGTGTCGGTGGGAACGCTGATCTCTTCGCTACCATTTAGAACTGGACGTCATACGCAGTTCTCAAATGAGCCGTTTCTTGAAGTAGCGACGAAAGACAGGAAACACGATTAAAGACCTTCTCGATAGAGATGAATGAAGTTTAGTAAAAAAGCTTTCTGCTTAAGACCACTAAACACTCTTTATTATGATAAAGACCAAGTAAACAATAAAAAAACAAATACCTGAGATAGACGATCAGCATGGATAGAACACTGCATACATTGAGCAGGAGACTGAACACGCACGATTCCGGTCGGTTATCGCCGGCAGCCGAGACGTATGGGAAGACAGGGTCGACATCTCCATGCCAAACCGAAAAACAGTACGTACAGCCTGGAAATTATACTTTCAGTGAAGTTGTCCGAATAGTCAGAAAAAAAATTGAAAAGCAATATTTTTTTCGCCGATAATGAAAACATGTGTATTTTTAATGCATAATCATTTATTTTCAGGTGTATTAATCTAAATACGGAGTGATTTTTGTCGAATATTCGAACCTTGATGATTGCATTCTGTGTTCTAACGAGTTAACTGATGGAAGATAATACATTTCGTGAAATACCAAAAAAAATAAAAGGTGTATATGTGCTATTGTTGTCAATTTCGAAAATTGGAAACAACATGATCAAAGTAAATTTCGCTTTCTACAAAGCAAAGTATTTTCTAAAGGTTCTCCTGTAATTGTGATAATATTGTGATAATATTTCCAAAACAAATTCTTTTTGCAAGGTGAACGGATTTATTAACATACCTAAATTGATAACAAAAATGATTCCAAACAAAATCGGGACGTGGGCAGCCCCTAGACGACCACACTGGAGCATAATGTCTGAAAAAGTAATAGACACTTACAGAAGAAACAACTTAGACCATGATATGATTGAAAATAATTGTTAGAAAAACCACCCAAAACAGCTGACTAATTATGAAATTTATTGTTTGGCGGGTCCTTGAACACAAGCTACCGTACTTCTATAGTCGGCTTCGCTGCAGGACCATATGAGCAAACCTTCAATTTCTTCAAACTCATGTTTTAATTTTTTGTTCTTCATTTGTATTAAATAACAATTATTATGTTAAATAAAACTACCCATTCATGAATTTGTGTGAAGTATTATAGATAGCCGGAAATTTACCTAAAACCAGAATCCATTTCCCTTAAAATAAACGGTAAAACCAAATGTTGGGTTAGATGAAAGCGTCAGGCCTCTGGGGCCAATTCACTGGAGAACCGTGTCCTTCCCGAACCAAACCGCGAACCAGTCACTGAGAACCGAACCGAGTGGTTTGAACCGATATTCCGAACCACCCGGTTCTCCAGTGACCGAACCGCGGAACCGAACCGCGGAACCATTTCCTTAATGATGACTTTTACTTTCGAATGACTTTTACTATAATGACTTTTAATTCCGAATGACTTATTCTGGTTGCCTCAATTTTTCATTTTCAGTTGAAAACTAGAAATGCGAAAAAGTTACCACTAAGGTTACCACATAGGAAATCTGGGACTACTGGTAAACTCGTAGTAAACTAGTAGTAGTAGTAAAGGAGGAGTACTCTCGTAGTAGAGTAGGGGTATCCTGGTAGAAAACTAGTAGTAAATACGGACGTCAAATTAAAAAATGCATTTTGGCAGTCTGAAACTAGTCTTTTTACGATACATTATCTCCACAGAATTTAAATCACAGTGATTTGTAGGCATTATGAGCACGTAGAGAGTTAGTAGTAACTTACTCGTAGGCTAGTAGTAACTTACTCGTAGGCTAGTAGAAACCTGTAGTACGCTAACTAGGCAGGAAAGTGCTGAACATTCATAATATGGGAAAATTTCTATCGAATTAGTGCTACTGTAGAACGAGCTTAAGTATAAGGTTTTTTGTTAGAGCTCGTGGCGCATTCACGTTATTCCATAGTGAGCGCTGAACAGTGAAGCGCGCCTGTAATCGTATACGATTGTGGCTGTCCTTCGGACATCAGCAGCGTGGCGCAGTGGTAAGTGTCTCGCTCCAGAAGCGAGAGCTCGAGAGTTCGAGTCCCGGATGGTGCAAAACATGGTAAACAGCAGAGTAATGCGATAGAGGATAACGTAACTACTTATAGAAGATATACGATCCTAAAAAATATAATTTTTTTTATTTTATTTTTTATTTTTCAAAATTGACTTTTACCACAGATAAACTAGTAGCTGACTACCATCTCACTAGTAGTTAGGTAGGAGTAGAACTATAGTTTAACTCCTCCCCTACGCCTACATTACTACAAGAAAACTAGTAGTTTTCTAGTAGTAGAATAGGGGTGTGGTAGGAGTTTACTAGTAGTTTACTTGTCGTTATAGAATCACTGTGCCAGACACCCGGTTAATTAAAGGATTCACTGAAAAATAATGCTGCAAGAAGTGTTGTCCTGAGAAATTTGGTTGCAGACCGGCCCATTCGGAGTGAATACATTCCCTGGGAATGTAATGTAACCATGTTGATCATATTTCAAGTTAACTTAGAAGTTACTCCTTGATGATAACATTGTAAAAAAAACAGTCCCCTGTAGGAAACTATATGTGTACTCGGGAACATCACAAATTCGACGAATCATGGTTTTTTTATGATAGTTCAGAAACGTACACTTCTCCAATGACTTTAACTGAGTTTCGCTGTTTCACCACAACATTACAGTACAATATTTTTTGGATACGTCGTTCTTGTGAGCATTTCCATCTGACAAGGGCATCTTTGTAAGATGTTTCTATGTTTTTATTACCTATTTTATACGATCACACATTATGTACTGTACATAAAGCGGTCGAACTAGGAAAGTGCGGGTATATAGAACGGTACATGTTGTTTTCTGCTGATGTGTTGGTAGTTTGATCTCTGCCGTGGTTTAATGGCCATTTCCTATGTCTGCTGTGAATATAGATGAAAATACAACTCAAATGTGGTCTGTTGCCATACGTTTCCGCATTAAAGAAGGACGATTATGTGGTCCAATCCCAACGCTTCAGTCCTTTAAACTGCAATACATTTTTCAATTGCAGTTCAAAGGACTGTTGACACGGGATTGGTCCACATAAGCGTCCTGCTATAATTCATATATTCAACCGGCCCCATATGTTGCCCTCGAAATATAGCAGTATCATTTTGAGGTTCGCTTACAACCAGCCTTGTGCAATAATAACACACGGTTATAAAAACTGGATGGAGATACTTTTATTTTTTTCACCAAGTAAAGAAGGACAGAGAGGACAGGAACAATATCATGTTTTGAATGTCAAACAGAAGAATCGTTGAATTTTGATTAAATACCAGCCAATATGGTGAAAAATCCGTAACCAAATGTATGAGGAGTTGTAGGGTTCAGCCACCCACTACATGTAAGATAATGTGTACAGTTTCTAGTCTACAGGTGAAACTAACAAGTTGCAAATGGAATGAAGACAGAGAAAAAATATAACACCCCTATCTAAAAATATATATGTGAACATGTCAATGAGTATGAGTACCATGCTGATAACAATGGTAGTTATAACTATAAGGGAAATAGGAGAGTTCGAAAACTCCAGAACAAAACTCTGAGATTCAATAATAGTACCAAATATTGAGTACAACAACTTGATGTGTGAGATCAGCCTACATACAGCGGGAATCCGGTGCTATAGTGTCAGAAGACGAGACTTTACTTCATCTCCGCTCCGCATGTTAACAACGGAATTATCATGGCCATTCTGAAATTAACCAGTTACTGGAGAGCAATACGAAAGTACTGCAATATCCAATCCCACTTTTGTTCACTTCACAATTGCTTGCTTTAGTCACCGCGTGATGTGTCGGTAACTAATTCGTTCACATTCACAACATCTGATGTTCTTACTTTCTTTGTAAATCATATTAGCACACTGTGACCGCTCTAAAAATTAGTTCAAACGGGCAAATACCGCAGTCGATTAAGTTCCACTCACTTTGAGGGATCTGCTCCGTTCTCTTGCTGGAGGAGTTTCATGGGCTTTTCTCCGTTGAAATCGGGTCGGTTCACGAGGGCTGTCATCACTTCATCGTCAATGTTGCGACGCAGAAGCTAAAACATCGAAATGAGAAAATACCAATTGGGGATCACAAGTAGGAGTTAAATTTAGATTTTAACAGAAAAACACACATTTTTCTCGAGTTGTAGTAATACTGAAAAGCAACCAGAAGAACGTGCTGACTTGTTTATATCGTAACACACTATCTCAACAAACGTCTTGACTCTTTTATTCATCCTCTGATTAAGACATTATTCACCAAAGGGCAGTCCAAGTATGTTTGGAAGCATATAAATCTGATCTCAGCTGCAATCTGAGATTCATTCAGTTTTGAGTTTCTGTTGTAACTGTTTCTGCCCCGAAACCTACGTCAATAAGATCCGGGTCCATTCTCTCGATGGCGTAGTGGAAGATTGTTCTGCCATTGGTCGCATCCTGAATTTTTACGAATATTCTGGTAAAAAAGTAACATGAAACGTGAAGAAGAACATTCATCATGTGTTGTGTTTGTAGTTTTATCGCGCGGATGTTTGTCAAATGTGAATAATTGGAATGTTTTTCAGATCAAACAGTGAGTGAGTATGGTCAGCTTGGTCTATTTCTCCCAAGTTTTCATTGCAATACGTATTCTCGTTCACCAAACAGCACGTAATGGTATAGCGCGAGAAAAGTAAACAGTCCACTCCGAACAGTGTCAGGCAGGGGGGCAGCTCAATGTGGTACGCATACACAACACAGGATGAGTGGCTTTCTCAAGCAATTCTCTCACTAACACCAAGTTCGCTAAACATGTAAACACTGTGGTTCGGAAACTCTATCGAAAACCAGAGTTTTGATGTTTAAAAAAGTAAATAGTAATACAGGGATCGTTCTACGAAGTGCAATCGATAATGATAATGGTAAGTTCGCTGTACTATGTGTTTTTCTTGATCCCGCTGCAACGTGGGCGCAATTTCAGCAATTTCTACTGTGTTTCACAAAACAGACTCCAACTTGCTAACCCCCAGAGTAGATTTCTGCTACTAGTTGTGTCCCAAACTCAAACAATTCCGTGTTTCGTGGAAATAAATAGTTGTTTCTCGATTCTAGCCTGATATCGGCACTAATCGTTGCAGTCAATAATCTCTGCCGCCCACCACTACATCTGATATCATTAGAGACCAGTGACGACATCTTATAACATTATTAGCTAAAACTACATGGTCAGCAGTCACGAATTGTTGTTTATCGGCAGACTAACATGTTTTAAGAGAGTTTTCCGAGAGTGGTTTCCAGAATTAGTTAACGCCTCGTTCTGAAACGTTGGTTTGTTCACAAAGTTTGTCACAAGTACTCACAATGCAGAAGGGATCGGCTCCGGCCTTTAGCAGGGTGGTAATAACTTTTTTGTTGTCGATAACAGCTTGGGTGGCCTCATCAATAGCTGAGTGATTCCGAATGGCCACGTGCAGTGGAGTTTGTCCGCGAGCATTCAGAATGTTGAGGTTCGTGGCTCGCTCGTTGCACAGAATCTGAAGACAACCGAATACGTGATAATTCAATCCTATGCAATCATGATCATAGTCTGGACTAGAAAACTATTTCTATGATGTTCTTGAAATAAACCAAAACTCTACTTTTGTACGCTGTTTGTAACATGCATTTTAACGGCAAACCTCGGTAATTTTGTTCATTCCCCTGCCTGCCGCGTAGTGTAGCGGCGAGTCTCTTTCTCCTCTGGTTGTCTGTCGGTTCGGATTGCAACCGATTTCGAGCAGATAAGACAGCACCTGCAAAAACTCAATCATCAGGAACTATCAGAACCTGAACCTCAAATGTTGTACGCTGGTGCAGTGTGAAACGCTAAAGAAGAATACGTAGGAACGGCAAAAACTGCTGAACTAGACTTGACCTAAAAATTGTTTGACCCACCTCAGCCGAATCATTGACCACGGCCAAAAACAGAGGTGTCTCGTTGGACTTGTTCGGCAGATCAAATGGTTTCTGATCTCTATCATAGTCCATCTTCAAGTGATGCTCGACCAGAGAATACACTTTTCCCAAGTCACGATGAGCGGTGACAATGTGAAGAAGAGAGTCGCGGTCATCGTCTTGGAAGGTCAGGGCCTCAGGTGCGAACTACAAATAGAATGGTTGATTTGAAAAGTAATAGAAGGGTTACTCATATTAAAAATAAACAAAACGATCGTATCATTGGGTTACTTAGTAATCCATTAGTGTCCGTGCTCTTACATTGAAGTTGATGATTGTGTTTTCCGGAATCACACAGAAAAAACTGTTTGTAAGAGCTGTAGTTTTCGAGAAGATTAGTGAGAATTAAAAACTAAAACTGGTCAAACAACTAATTGCGACGCAACTATTCCGGGTTCTAGATGGCCAGAAGTAAAATTGAAAAGTTGTCACTGATTTTCTGAACCATTCGTTTCAATGCTAGTTATCCATGAGTTGTTTTTGTACCGTTAAATTATCAGTCTGATTAAACGTTTCCCGCGAGTATTCACACAAATCACCTGATAGCATTTCAGTGCCCATGCCCAGGCGTCCTCCAGCTCTCCCTCTGGTATGGCGGCTCTGAGGGCCTGCTTCGCCGCGCGATTCTGATTCTTGCGAGGGCTCATTCGAGTTTGATTGAACGACGGTGTAGTCGGGCCACTGGAAATTATTGTATGGGTTAGTGTAGTTGTGTACATCAAGTGTTGTATCGTTGTTGTGCCAGATACAATAACTCGGAAAACCAAACTCTGCTCGGCAAATTGAATAAATAAGTATTTCGTTCTCCATAATCACCGAAATGTCACCACTTATAATATACTACCCCTTGTGTTCGAACTTACTTACTTACGTAGTTTTTTCAATGAAACCGAACAATATACATATTGTATATCCCCAAGACGGCCTTCGACCGCACTCCTCACCTGTGTCCGCCGTGAGGTACTTCAGGGCTAGCGTTGGGGGCACTGCGAGCCGACATTGGAGAGTCGACCCCAGAATCGGCGGACGGCGGGCGAGCCTTCGGGCTAGCCGCCTCGTCTCTTGCGGAAATCGTGTACTGACGAGAGAACTTGAGAATAAAGTCAGCCAGTTGTTCTGGAAGCTGCAGTTCTGCGTCCTGTTCCGGAGATTCTGAAAAGACAACGGTAACTCCGAACAAATGTGGTTGAGAAAAAACTTACATGATTTTCCTACAATTTCGAAATATCTTTATCAATACATAAATTGGAAAAGTTGCTGTTTTCAATGTATGCGAAGTATCCTAACTGGTCAGGAAAACATGGACAACGAACCTTGAGCAGAGTGGCACTGCTCGCTGTACGGCTGAACTTGACATTGTGACATGTAACAGGGCGAGTTGGAGAAATAGCCCTGATCAGACAGCATTGTGTCGGGAGTGGAAGATTGTGAGATATAGCTGGAAAATGGTTTATGAACATTGTATCATTTTATGTAGCACGTGCATCAGTTCGCTCTCTCTACAAGTTTCTATACACGAACAGGAGAACTTCCACTAATAAAGGATTCATAATTGGAAATTTCTCTTTTCTACGAACCTCATGTTTTCAGGAGAGTCTGTCCAAGTGTTCCGTCCGCACTCATAACCTCCGCCATAGTTCGAGAAGGCGGTGGGGTCGTTGACTGTGCTCAGGGCAGCCGCCCCGTATTGGATTCCTTCAAAACAAAATGTATATATTCATATATAATTATTCTATTATTCTTATCTTTTATTCAAGGAAACCGTGTTCACACACGATGCAGTTACAAACCTTGATGGTATGGGTGATGCTGGTTAGGCTGTCGAGGCTGTCGTTCATATTTCACTGGGCCGCGAGATAGAAGTTCGCCCTCGCTTTCCTTGTTTTCGTTCTGGTCCTCCACTGGTTTCTCCTCCTTTTTCTCCTCCTCTTTCTCTTCTTCTTTCTCTTTCACTTTCTCTGTTTCTTCCTTCTTCGCCTCCACTTTGGTCTCCTTCTGAAAAGTTTGAGGTGAACGAGCTGAATGATTATCAACTACGGGAGTTGATTCCTGTTTAATACAAACTGTTTTTTTTAAACAATTTTTATTACCTTCAGTTTGTCGTCCTTGTTCAGAAGGTCGGCGAACAGTGCCGGTCCGCCACGAGAAAACTTCGATGTAGTGTTGGTCTTTCTAGCCAATGCCGAAGATCTAATACTCTGCAGAGTAACGAAATCGGATGGGCTGATGTTGTGAGTTTCCTTAAACATATGATTATCCACCAAGCATTTCTTCAAGTTTACCCATGACTCACTCAATAAATGAAACAAAAGACCGCTAGCGGTACCTCCTGACCTCTGATTTTTTTCAGACTACGGTACTACTTTTTGAGATTATTTCATGAATTTTGTCTAGAACAAAAACGTTCAATCATTGTATTTGAGCCGAACGGCGAATATTTACTCAGTCCTCGAGCGATTATCATCACCAAAAATAGAGTGGCAGTGGCGATTGGGGCGTTTTGATGTATTTTTGTAGTTTGATGTTCGAACCATGTTTGTGGTTACAATACAATACAAGCTTTATTTTTCTCCCGTATCACTGTGTGTTGTGTGAAGGTGAATACTACTTTTGTGTTGTGTGAAGGTGAATACCAAACTACAACCTCATTTATGCCTAGTAATAACCAACTTTATTGATGCGTTTCTGGGAAGTGTCCTCTACACTGAGTTGTTCGAGGCGGGCCGTCATTTCATCTGTGGTGTCTGCCAGGGGACAGGGCACGGCGCGGGCTACGAGACATGGTCCCTTCTTGGTAGAAGATGCCATCACTGCAACATCACGCTCATGTTCATGAATGTCCCCTTCTCATCACAACCTGCGTCTCCCCACAACATTCGCTATATATATATATATATATATATATATATATATTCCGCCGCGAAATAGTACGCAAAGGAAGAGACGCAGGATGGGATAAAGATTCAGGAATGTGCTAGCATACGTACGCTGGAATGTACGCTGACTAATTCTTACAGGTATGGGGATAAATACTCATAATAGACAGATTACTGCGCAACTATCCCTACACGTCACAACTATACCATTCTAGTATATCAATAAATGATAGATGACAAACGTATAAGAGAGAAAGCAACTGAATGAGAAATAACCACCTGTGAGAACAACCGTATCAGAAGTCTAGCTTCAAAAGCATATACGATGAAGTGGGTAGAAGAATGTGACAACACTTAAAATTAAAGAAAGGCGAATCAGATTTCAACAGTCTTCACTGCAGTGACAAAAAGATACAATATCTTCCTACATCTTGAAATACCAGCTTCGATTGAACTTGCGATTCGGAAGATATAGATCAGAGCTGTGGAAATGAGAGATGAACAATGATAAAACCTTTGGTAACCTAGTGAGTGATCTTTGGAATGGGAATTCATGCGAAAGTTGAAATAGTCACGTAGAGACTAGAAAACTATCCGAAACAATGCAGTGAATTCGTCGCATACTCTGCTTTTCACACGTTCCACGTGAAAGACAAGTTTATTGAGGATACATTCATGTTAAACATTTGTAGACCAAACGTGAGATACAAGAGATTTGCCAGTTCTCAGCAGTGCGAAATGGCAACTAAAGAAGTGGTTGCCATGGGATGCCTAGTGATTAACGAAGACGCTATGAAAAGAACTGATCAACAAGACCAGGAAGTAAATTGCGATGAAATGCGTTATCGGCGCTGCTGCCCAGTACTAGAACATGGAGAACTCGGTAAAATAAGACTATTTCTGAACAAAAATTACAGTCACTTTCTGTAAAGAACCTTTCCTATAATATATCGAGAAAATAGAGAAAAAGTTTGAAATCTGTTCATTGATAGTTCGCAGGAGGAATCGAGCAAGGCTCTGCTCATAAACAGCGAGAATAGTTTCAGTTTCCGAAATGGATACAAAACATGCGTTTCGCTTTCTAACAGACGGAAAAGTCTAGGCGAATTCTTTATTTAAAGTAGGACGATAATGTGGACCAACCCCGACGCATCGGTCCACATAATGTCCTTCTTTAACCGCGGTTTTCGTTAACGACGCCAGTTAACCGTTAACCATATTTATGGTTAACACATTTGTTAACCACTTGGTAACCGCGAGTTTCACCCAAAAGACGTTGGAAAAAGGGTACATAGAAAAATGGTTAAATGGTTAACTGTAACCCGGTTAACGGGTAGGGCTAACAAAATTCGCGGTTCCTTCCGGAATTTGCCAAAAGTTTGTGATTTCTCTGTTTCATAAAGTGCAGTCAGCGTTTATCTGGGGCGTAAATAGGGAATCGCTAAACGATGTATCGAAATGTTACAATTTCCGAAGAATCGGCTTGGACGCCTGGGACGCAGAACGGGTTTGCCTAGGTTGGCGCGGCCATTAGTGTTTGGCCTCGTCACGTTTATAGTTTGATTGCTACAGGCGTATCAGAAATGAGACAATGTGGGTTTGAGAAGGAGTTGGTGTGTGAACAAGAGGACAGACAGTTGGTTCGGAGAGATACGGTCAGCCTCAGCTGGCAGGCCAAATATTTGCGAGCCGCCTTCCCACAATCAATACGCAGCGCGCCCGCCCCGCGCCATCCAACTTTTTGATTAAGTTCCTTGTTGTCGGCAGCAGACAGTTGTGCGACAGAGCACGTGAGCAGGGCATGACGAGCTCATTATTTTAAATTGCCGTGTAAAAGATGAAACAAGGAACAGCATGAAAACCAGTCGTTTATCTCACGAACCCAATTCACGTTTTCAACTAGAAAATGGAGACTTCTGCATACGAGTGAGTTTCCTGGGTAACGACTATGTCATTTTAGCAAGTACCCTGGAACCTCAGTTTCCGACACAGAAATGGCCGAATATTCATCATCCGGTAAAGCAGACGAAAGAACATAACTACAAACCAACCAAATTAAACTAGATCAATATTACACGTCTCCAAATACTACACCACAATTACGATAACCAACTCGAAGAATCCTCCATATTGGAGATATTTCATCAACATAACATTTGTACGTTGTAACAACTATCAAACACAGAAAAAAGATACATGATCGCATGGTACATGAATTAGTGCATCTTCCAAAGAGCCACTCCTAATCTAACAATTCAATCATATAAAAATCTAAAATTCACAAGAAATAGTTAAAGTACAAATAGAACAAGCCATCGGTTCATTAGCAAATTAGTAAAAATCAGGAACTTTCTTAAACAAATGTTTACGTGTATGCTTCTAATTTTCTATGTAGCTTTGTGCTACAAACCTTTGAAGATGGCTTATCATATTGAAACTAACATCAATTATACACGTTTTCAAACGCACATATAACAGGTGAAGCCTATTAGTAAATTTCCGGAGCATGCAACTAGAAACAATCAAATACATGAAACAAACATATACGTACAAAATCGAATCAAAATAATCAGGAAGTCAGTTGTGGAAAGCTACGGTAATTATTAATTAATTATTAAACCAAAATAAAAAATATAGATACAGTAACATAACATATGTTAGAAAAATAATTAGGAGCCCAAAATATGCGGAATACAGTGCTCACCCATCCAATTTCACCAGGACTTATTACGTAACAATTTAACCAGTCAAATAGCGATGCGCTTCTGGAAAAAATAGTGTTATATTTTTGGCTGCATTCATTGCCCCGAATGTTGAGAAGTTTCAAAAAAATTTCCTCGGGTATAATGTGAAACACCACAGAAAACGAAACAAAACATGTACTTATGATAATTCGATATACGTAACAGCCGAAAGATAGTGCAACCTTTCTGAATACAGCTGCGTTCTAGATAAAGAGGAGTGTGTAAATTCCAGCAGGGCATTTCATCGTTTTCTTAGAACAAAATACACCGCAGGAGGTGTGAATTCACCCAACTTGAAAATAAAACCAATGAAAATGATATGTAACGTACTCAAAAACGCGGAATTTGGTGACCAGCTCTAGCCAAGGAGAGCAATTCTTCATGTGTGGCCGGCACTTCCAGTTTGACCTCCATAGGTCTGACAACTGCTCGCTGTTTCCCGTTCGCTAGATTGCCGTTGGAGGTGTCACTGTAAACTAGTCAATAAATTTATACCATTATAAATTCAGACACCCGCCAAGTCATTATATTGATCAAAGCCAACTGAGAGATGGTCACAAACTTGTACAATATAATGAAATTATGTTAAAAAAAAACTGAACCACATCGGGTGAACATTTTTCGAATATAGCGAAATGAGTCGATAGTTTCTGCGACAAAGTGACTCACGTTCCCAAACCAGAGTCCTCATCTTCATTTGAGCTGATAGTGATCACGGAAACAGCGGGTGATAGATTGACACCACCCTTAGCCTTAGCCTCTGCACGACGGGCTATCGTTACCGCCGATACACCGCTACTGAAAAAATAGAAAGAGGGTTAAAGTGGGTAAAAGAACTATTATTCAGCAGAAGCACACCCGTGCTTAAAGAAGGACGATTATGTGGTCCAATCGCAACGCTTCAGTCCTTTAAACCGCAATATATTTTTCAATTGCAGTTTAAAGGACCGATGTAACGGGATTGGTCCACATAATCGTCCTTCTTTAATTATCTACATATTTGAGTCTTCAATGAATACTTACGCTTTGGCCTGTTGTAACTGCTGCTGCTGCTGTTGTTGTTGCTGCTGTTGTTGTTGTTGAGCTGCTTGTTGATTTTGCGCGTTAACAGCCATTTGGGCTGTTAATGCCGCGAGATTGGACTGTGTCCAAGGTTCTTCCTGTAATGATAGTCCTGGGTAAAATAAAAAGCATCACGGAAGAGACACAAGCCAGACTAGTTTCCTAGGTTTATATTGTTTTGAAAAATTAAAGTGCAATGAGATCCAGGACAGAAGCAAAAAAAAATATTAGTCAGCAATATTTCGAATGGGTAATTGCCAGTTTTGCCATCAGGAAACTAGACCGATCTATACGCGTTACGCGAACTCAAAATTAAAATTTACGCACACATGGTACAGGTTTGAAGTAGTGCACTAGGTTATAAAGAATAGGTCTATTTCGCGTTTAGTTATCGGAACTGATAAACTAGAGGGTGGTTCCTATATACATTGACTAATTCATGTTTTGGGATTTTGTGGTTTGAAACTAAAAAAAGACCAACCAGGAGATTAGGTGCCAATGAGGAAACGGAACTCAGCCCCGACGTACTGGGAATCACGTTAGGCAGGGTGAATCCTTTCTGTTGGGGCTGCGTGGCAAAAACCTGCAAGAAAATAAACACTGTAAACAACGCAGAAATAGTGCTCGACAATAGATGCAACAAGAAACGCTACACTGGGAAGAGCTAGTCAACCTTCTATTCTGGGCCAAACTGGTAAAAATTAGGAAGCCAGGAAAAACCTCGCAAACCAGTTCTTGAATGCGAAGAAGATATATGACATGAAATCATCATCTCTACGTGAAAACATCTAAATAACATCAAAACAATCAGAATTATCAAGTGGTGAAGGAGTAAGTGGTTACCTGGTTGAATGCAGCGGCATTGGCGGCAGCGGCCGCTCCACGATTTCCGGCCATCGCCTGAAGTGCCGGGAGGAACATTTCCTGGGCCGTCGGGAAAAGCGCCGTCGGGGTCGGCCAACCGATCAACTGAGAATTGGCCGCCGTCGTTGCACCCGCCCATTGCAACTACAACAATACACTTCAGATACTCTATTAAAGAACTAACTCTGGTTGACTGATTCCATTGAAACGAGATGTTGAACTTGAAACATCAGACAGAAATGTAACTTTGAATGGTAACCTTCTTCCTTTTTAATTGCGTAAAATGTATCATAAATCATAAGATGTACAGAGAAGGGAATAGCAACTGTGAGTGAAAGAACAATCATACAGACCTGTCCCTGAGCAGCAAGTACTGCTGGATCCATTATGGACACAGGCACAAACTGAGGCATCAATTGTCCGGGTTGAGCAAACGACAAGTACTGCGGCTGGCGGGAACTGCTGGCAAACGCCGAAGTGCCAGACATACCTAAAAGATAACTTTAGCATACGGTACGCTGAAACAGCAAATCACTTTCGTTGCTGGCTCTCCCCTATTATGTGAGACAGGGTTATAAAAGAAAAGAATAGCGGTATTTTGTTCATATAAATAGTCAAAACATGAATATAGATGAAACGATACCGTAAGGAAGTAGGGTGGCCATGGGCTGATAGAAGTATTGGGCGGCTGCTGCTGTGGGGTTACTGGCGGCGGCCACAGTCTGATATTGGTGCAGCATGTGACTGAGATCGGGTTGAGGTGCCATGGAAGGCTGTGGAATAGAGGGGGCCGTCGGCAGCGGCAGGGGTGGGGCTGCAAACATCAAACATTGTTCACCGCTCCTATGCTAATCATTTCTCCGTCAGGTTACAACATGTGACTCGGTTCGTAACAGAAAACGAAACTTCTCCCCAAACTTAGAAATAAATTTATTACAAATCACCAATTCCCAACTAGAAAAATTGGCCTTGAAAACTCTAAATGTTGGACCCTCTGGGCATTCGAAAGAGTAAAACTCAAAATGTTTGCTCTGTTTACAACCCCCCCCCCCCCCCCCCCCCCCAACCAGGAGAACACTGCGTCTGTCATAGAACAAACCTTATTATTCACAAAACCCGTTTTTCGCCAAACTATAGAGCTTGTGTTTGGTGGAGAATTTTCTCATGAAACCGCAAAGTAGTGGGACATACCTGTTGCAATTGGAGTCGCTGGTGGTGCTCCCCTGAATATTGATTGACTGGGAGTCAACGCCGGTCCTGTGCGACGAACACACACCTCCATTCGCTTCATACTGGTTCGAACACTGGAAAATGAGAATAGTAGACAGTTTAAGCCGATTCAGTGAGACACTTCTAGCACAAGTGCATAACTCTAGCTGATTGACACACATCTTGAAATCACAAAGTTGTAGAACATTGTCATCGCCCACTTGAGAATGCTTAGGGGAAGGTAGTGTTATTTTAATCATTCCCAGTGAAGACATCCCTTTTTTAATCAACAAATATATGCTGTCTCGAAATACAGCCCAGCGGTTGTGGTATTGATACGGTAGTTAAGTCAGAGCATTTGTCAGAACAGTCGCTTTAGTATAGAATGTATACAATATTATTACATCTTTTTTCAGATATGTTCTTTTCACGATTCTCTTTTTTGGCAACCTTTCGCGTTTCAAACTTTCGTTCCGTTATTACACACTGTGTAATAAATATTTGATTTGATTTGATTCAATGTGGGGACATATGTTAACTTATTCAAAAAAGATAATGTGGACAATCAGTCAGAAAGTCGGTAGCAAGATAGGACAGCAAATAACGTACTAGTTAGTATTCGAGTAGTTCTGCAGGTGAGCCATAGTCACAAATTTCGAATCCAATCCCTCCATGGGCTGCAGACGGAAATCCTGATTGAGCACCAGCATTCTTTTCAGAAGATCAACAAACTCTTGACGATCTACACGATCACACAGCTGTTCGATGGGATCCGATTCATAGCAATAGCATACCTTAAATATTGAATACTCAAACAAAACCACTTTAAGAGGTCAATCCGCTTTTTGAAAACGGAGTTCAACTTCATCACACGAATAACCTCTCGGCTAACTACATTTGATTTGAACTACATTCAAATGCAACCGGGTTCATTTGAGCAACCAATGCTTGCTTACAAAAAACAGCCTGGTTGCTTTCTTGTTCGAGTAGGATCCAAGTCGAAAAATCAATATTTCGTGAGCTGGAAAACTCGAAACTAGCTTTACAACAAAAATCTTGTTCCGTATTTCCCTCAATATGAAGTGAACGATTGGTTGTTTGGCTACACCAACTTCGCTCCCGAGATCCTACTGTAATATTCGCCTATGTTTACCCATTAGTGGAACCAGTCACATGGCAACCATCGCGAGCAGATCCGATTTGGGGGCGTAGATTACGATACGAAAAGGTTTACTGGACAGAAATAAGCGAGAGATTAACGGAATTACCGCTGCCTCGCGACAAATACAATCCTGTTGCCTGTGAACAAAATCACTCACTCGTGTGATGTCATCCAGGTAATGGAATATGTACTTCCTCGTTTCCTTTGACTTCACATGAACTCCAGACGCCTCATATTCTTCGACATTTTTCAGCCGATAATACACACCACTGTGCGGATTGTCCACGTCAACCTGAAGGATAACACGTTTAGCAGGGTATTCTAACAACTATATTTCCGACTGGGCGTACCTGCGCGTGATGAGAGTAGCACAAAGTGAAATATATAATAGTATGGGCGCGATGACAACAGTCTAACCCTTACCTTATCTTTACGTACCTTCATTTCTTTGAAGAATCGATGTAATTTTGCAGCGTTTTCTAGCATTCCATTGGGGGGAAGACCTTGCGTCTGCACTATGAACCTTGAAAAAGAGCGTGTCAAAAAGTATGAAGAGAATCAAAAATTAATCGAAGAATAAAAATCAGAAACAGGCTAGAATGGAGAGAATAAAGGATGTCCAGGGAAATTTGGGAAGGACTATACTACCTTATTTGATCGTATTCACTACTGCCTGGATACAACGGCCAACCAAGGAATAATTCGGCAATTACACATCCCAACGACCACATGTCAATTGCTTCACGGAAAGGAAGACCAAGAATAATCTCGGGAGCTCTGAAATATCAAAATATTATATATATATATATATATATATATATATATATATATATATATATATATATATATATATATATATATATATATATATAACAATTTTGAATTCACGGACAATGTTTCCAGTTTTTGGGGTTAAAAACAGGAAGATAATCAACGTTTTAAATACAAGAAATCGACACACTTCATCTTGTTCAAAATCTTTTTTCGACTTCATTTAGTGTGCAATGGTTGGTTGAGTAAGCTAATCGTTTCTAAGCCCAAGGAAGTGACGGCGTTCATAATCTCGAATCTAAAACAGCAGTGTATATCCATAAACGAACCTGTAGTATCTACTCTGTAGATAAGTATTGGTAACAGCTTTACTCCTATGACTCGCCGATCCGAAGTCGATCACCTGTAGAAACATAAATAAAAGGGTGCAATAAAATGATCAATAACTTAGATGATACGGATCAACAACCTATAAGAGAAAGAAATAATAAAAATTTACCTTTACACGGAAGGGTTGATTTGTGGGATCTACCAGCATGATGTTCTCAGGCTTCAAATCAGCATGTATCAATCCAAGAGATTTTAGCTTCAGAAGAGCTGTTAAAACCTGAAGACACAAAATAAACTTCCTGAAAAAGCCATACAATATCAACAAAAAAATGTTGATGGCGCAATAATGAAAGACAAGGCGTGAGATATGAACCACACATATAGTGAAAAAGCACCTGTTGCACTATAGGTCGAATGCTGTTCAATGGCAGAGGCGTGAACTTGTTCGTCTTGAGAAAATCGTACAAATTCTGCTCAAGCATTTCAAACACCAGACAGGTATGTGATTTGTGCTGGAAGCACTCGAAGGCGCGCACAAAATTGAACTCCTCGGCGTTTTCGTTGCTCAGACGAGAGAGGATTGATACCTGAACAGTAACTAAATGCGGTGTTTTAATCTGTTTCCACTTTTTTTTATCAATTTCTTACTTTTTTACGCCTTTATATGCGTAATAAATAAATGTATTGTGAAAAGACAGTTATCTTGCCGAAGCAGACACTTTTAGCGATAGCAATGCGCGTGGCAAAATAATCACACGGCGTTGCGGAATTATAACTTTCGAAACACGATCTGGGAGCAGAGCGACTACCATTTATCATGACAACGTTCTCATTGAGGCTATTGTGTAAGATCGATAGATATACTCGAAAAAATCGTAAGAAATAAGCGACAACCCTCGAAACCATAACAAAAAACTAACCTCAATTTGACCCTGCCTGGCATAACTTGGATGTTTCTTGAGAATCTTTATAGCTACAATTTCACTGGTTCCCTTTTTCCACGCCTTTACTACCTGCAACATGGATGATATAGAGAATGAAGTAAGAGCTCAATGTGCATGAATGAAAACTTCAGCAAGGAACAAGATATATACTTACGAAAAAAATGACAGAACTGAAAAGCAAATACTAATTATGACCGATTTTGTCCAGATAACACGCAAGAAGGTAATGAAAAACATAACTAACCTGACCAAAAGTACCCTTTCCGAGAAACTCCAAAACTTCGTATTGGTTGCCATAGGGAGAAACAAGAACTTCGTTCTTTATTAACTGAAAAATAAGAGCATTAACGAAAATTGAGTGAACTGTACACTGTAGCATAAAGCAATCCATACAATTTTCAACTTCCAAAACTAGTCAAAACCTTTTAAATACTACCATCGATGTCATGATCTCTCACCTGATACTCTCCCTCTCCACTCGGCTTCGATCGTGTGCCTTTCGTGGTGAGATTGAATTGTTTCGAGGTGTGAGCCATTTTGTTTGAAGGAGCCTGCTTCACCGCAGCCGCCATACCCGTTTGCTGCAAAACGAGCCTTCAAAAATATACGTAATTCAATAATTGAATCATTTTACCGATTAATATGCAAACTGACGAGACAAAGAAAAGAAGAACGGAATATAAAGTGGTACGTTTTCCGTATCTGCCACGAGCACAGTCACTAGAAGCGAAAAAAACCTTCAAATGAATCGGCTACGCGTGAAACAAGTTAAGCGTCGCTTGCAGCGTAAACGCGTACAGAAAGTATAGAAAACTCACAATAGAAAGATAGTTTCGGCCCTTGTCATAGAAAGCAATACGCAAACACTTTTGGAGAACTTCAGTTTTGATGAATAGGAAAGTGGATCTGACCTGTTCGTCTAGCAGCTCATCTTGTTTCCTCTTCAGAGCCCTCGGCTCTTCGGCCGGAGCAGCAACCGCTTGTCCAAACTCTGCGCCGGCTGTACGCTGAAAAGAAAACTTTGGAAAATACGCACAATACTACCCTAGTGTCTGACCCACATAGAAAAAACACGAGAATTAACAAAACAAACCAAAACAAGCCCACATGATGTCGATTTTCAGGGGATTTTTTTATAATCTGGCAGAATAACCTAATTTTCTGCCAAGTAGCTAACTTTTAGAGGAGGCGGGTGTGAGATCGGTCACTTGTTGGGCCATTCCTGCCCACATCCTATTAGATTAGATAAAAAAGGAGCCAGTTTCTGAGTTTTTCTGTTTACAAAATGGAAAGCTGTTAGCTGTAAGTAGATAAGCAACTACAGCATAACAAGAAGAGATTCTTACCATATTTGGAATGATACGTTCAGACGTAATCGTTAAAATATAGCCCGGTATTCAACTATTTGAGTAAAATAGTTTCAATTCTCTAGTTATTCGTCAAATGTGATGAGAGAACGTACTTCTGCAATGCCTCGTGCGCGCACCGCGTTCATTGACGACTGATCACCCGAATTCCTGCGCTTCCTTGTCGTCTCTTCGCGCATTAGTACGCCGAGCTCCTGCAAGAAAACACTTGGGTCTAGCTCACAAAACTGCCAATCAGTCAGATTAATACTCGTCCACAACAGACGATTCGGGTCCAGACAATGATTAGATAGACGAAGAGAATATATCCAACTTCAACCTGGAGCAGTTAACACCAGACAAATAAGCGTTATCCCGTAATCTCTCCATAATATTCAAACAGTCAAAATTCAAAAATTAAGTGAAACAATTTAGAAGACAGAAAGGAATTAATAAAACTCATAATCGACAACGATTACTTATTATTCTTTAAGGAACTAACCTGCAGGCCGTCGGAGCGAGCGGCGATTAGAGAAGGTTGTCTGAAAAAGTTCGATACTCTAAATTCAATTTAATTTTTCTTGTCCGAAAAATACTCAGGATATACTTACTATCACATTGATCATTTGACCGAAGAACGACAACAAAAGATCTAACGCATACTCAGCAACTCATCCATACTGAATAAAATGAGCAAGAACAATTGAAAACGATTAACATCTTAAAAACAAATGAATTCGATTTTGTAATTCTGAGAAGAATGACAGGAGCTCGACTGCAGACTTCTGGACGGTATGAAAAGATCGAACTCTCACGTGCTCACGTGTTTTTCGGTTATGAAGAAAATTGACAAAATCCTCTACATAGCACTACAACGTGGATGGATGGTTACAACAAAATAACAGGTACATTCATTGCACTCTTAACAATTTTGTAGTCATTTACTCGGGTTGTAGTAATCTACATAGGAGAATAAAGAATAGGAAGGAGGCGAGAGAACAGGGAGAGAGGGGGGGGGGGGTCGTTGATAGTCGGGCCAGGCCGGCTTCCCAGACGAACGCTCAATCGATGCGGCGAGAAAGTGTTGGTAGGATAGAGACGCAGACATAATGCGAGACACGGGAAGGCAGCCACAGCATAGTACTAGCTACTACAACATCACCCGCTACCGTACTCCCCAGTATTTTGAGAGTTTGAACTCTCTATTATAATAGTGGTTATCTAGCGCACTAAAAGCTAATCTGAAACCCTTGGAGATGAATGCCCGCTTAAAAAAGTCCGTTAGGCGACACATCTATCGTATCGGCGTTGAAGTACGAATTCAACGCGAACAGCATCAAGCATACAAACATAAACACAATATAAATAATGCGAGTATGCTAAAAGCTGAAAAACTTGTTTTAGTATGAAGGTCCGAAAGCGAGCCAATTCACTGGAGTACTGGAGCTGGAGAACCGCGTCCTTCGTGAACCGATAACCGAAATAGGTGCAATGCCTCGGTTTTCGGTTAACTGACTGAGGGATCTTTAACTTTTTCACAGACTAGACTAGGGAGGGGGGGGGGGTCACATAACTATCAAACTTTGATAAGTTTAGTTGTCATTTCCATTTCGGTAAGGACAATTAGCTTTTCAGCATTTTCCACGGAGATCCTTAACTCGTCGCACCCTGTAACCAATGAGAGTACCTCACTTATGATAACCGTCACGAAACCGCAAACCAGTCAGCACTTCGGCAGCGAATGGAAAGGGCAAATGAGGAACCGAACTGCTCAGTTATAATTGTTATACAGAATATTGAACTCATTATTATAAAAGGCAACCGGCTCGCTTTTTCAGTGAATGGTTGGAACACACACTGGTAAGATGTGACTATTACAAAAGGGTAATGAATTCCATTTTTCTATTTCAATATGTGGAACTTTATGATTTTGCAAAGATAATTGTTTCTGCGATAATAGTGGACGAGCGAGCCGTTTTCACAGGAATTGAATTATGGAATACTGGTTGGAACCGATCCAAATTACTCCTGCTGAATCAGAACCAAATTCTGCCTAGCTTGCTTCAATGATTGGTAAGCGGTGCGGTTCGCCAAGATCACAGGTATCCGAGAAATTCAAAAGAATAAAACCTTGGTAAGAAGCTGTACCATTCGCCGTTCGGTTCGGGAAAGACATGATTCTCGAGTGAATCAGTGAATTTGCCCCAAAAGCGTTAAACCCTGCCTGATATACTACACAGACCCACAGCGTTGGAAATCTCAGAAAACGTCATTGGAAGATGAAACATATATGATATATACTAATATTATATGGAAGATAAGATTTGGGTTAACCGACCTGAATAAATCATTGCGCCATATCATCTTAGTTACTTAGAACAATGGTTGCAGATTGAAAAAGTTGAACACTTACAGCGTGACTGGACCTTCTATAGTGTTGTAAGTTAACTAAATTAGTGACGGGTAGCCCGTTAAATGAAGAATTTCAAACTATAGGTTGAATCAATTAAATGAGTAAGCACTGCAACCAGTTCATTGAGAACCAAGTAACCGGATTCGACTTTGATTAAAACATTCTGACAAGAGATAAGAAATTCTAGAAGTTGACACGACCAATTATAGATTACAATTGAAATATGATAGAAACGAATAAAAAATATTAATGTTTATACAAAAATATGGATTTTTTATCTTTTATTCTCAACGGCAGCGCTTCAATCACAGATGTAAAAAGCACGTGCGGACATCGGACGGCGTACATGTTCGGTAAAATTTCAACTGCATTCAACGTGTACAGTACACGTACGAATAGCCCTCAGTCTACGTAGAATTATATCAATCCTGTGATAATACATCTACCAAAGGTGTAAACAACTAGGCTGTTTCAACAATTGGATTGAAAAACTTTTGACCACGAATGCAACGCTGTTCTACAGTATTTCAACTTGTCATGCAAGCAGATTGCTTAAAATTTATGAAACCTTTGATTTGTGAAATTTTCGACCAATCCAGATATTTGCGACCCTTCAGAATGAAGAGATTTGATCACACAAAGAATCTTTGGACTTTTCTATAACTTCCGTTCGAATCGACGCATCTCTGGTATAAATTGAATGGAACATCCTCCAACTGCAAATCTAAGAATGGCAAATTGCAGCTCGAGAGTAATTCAAGCTCTCCAACGTCATAAGAACGGTGAAAATTATTGCCTGCCAGAGTACCGGAATCATTTATGTTAAAACTTCGGTGAATGTTTTCCCACATTTTGTTCTGTATTTCTAATCGCAATCTGCAGATTTTTTTTCGAAATTCAGTAGTGGAACTCATAGATACTATTATTGTACGGCAGAATAAAGACCATCAAGAGAACCAAAAATGAATGTGTGAGTTTTTAAAACGACAAAGAAAGAATCTAATAAATACAAACACTGCACAGTACCTCCCAACATGTCAGACTACATGACCCACAATAAAAATATAATGTCAGATTACAGGATTTCATCGTCCAATCGCAATAGTAAACTGTGTAAAACTCGTCGTCGTGTTCCCTGCAATTTTCTCCTATTCGTTTTTCACCTTTTATTCTCTCATTTTAGTTTTCTTCTCTTCCCGACATGGTTAAAAAGACTGCTCTTATCCCTTTTCTCAGACTTTTGTCATATTCATTCGTTCGGGTTATTTATTGTTGAAACAGTGGTTAGCGAATAAGACGTGTCCAATGAAACATATCTCATTTCTTATACCTCACCGAGGAGCCTCAAAGTATCATGATTACGTCTGGGGTAGAGGCGAACCGTACCACTCCGTTTATTCCCTTCAACATTTTTTAAACCGGCTAGTTCACTCGGAAAATATCAGCTTTTTTCACGAAGTTTATTTTCGATCAGAATTACATTGAAGTTACTGAAGCGCCCAACCTGTTTACCGTTCGTTTATACTGTAGTTAGCTCCAAAAGTCTTGCCGGCTGCACCCCTACTTATAGCTCAATTCAGTCGGCAAACAATACTGGTAGAAAATGTTACCCTCAGAAAGTTCGATTTAATTGCGCGGTGAATGTCGGCTAGTTCCGTGGAACCGAAAACTGTCCACAGTAGTGCCGATCGTCCACTGAGATTAGCTGTGAAAATTGTCCCAACCCCAAATATCGGAGTTCTACAGGCATAAATACAAGTGTAGATCTATCCCGCATTTCTCGTGTACACATTCGGCTGTAAATGCGCTAATTATGTTGGAGAAATCCAATAAATAAAATAGGATAATGACCATTCATCCCAAAGAAAAGATTGGTATCTTAGGTTGCAAGAACTGTCGAGAGCTTGAACATTGTTTGCAGTTATAGTCTTAAAATGACCCTCCCCCAAAAATCCATTTTCTGAACAGGTCGAATATTAGAAACATGATTCAATTCATCCCTTTACCTTTACTGCGTTGCAGTGTTATCCCAACTTAGGGTAATCAATATTTATAAATATTCATTACAGTATTTAGGAATGAGCAAGTATATAAATTCATGAATTAGCGAGTTGAACTGTAACACAGAGCTTTTTCGCGTTCCTACAAGAAGATAAAACATATGATCCATGGACAACTCAAGGAGAAGTTTGGTTTGCTCAATATAAGATGAAATAGAGATCGGTGTTCGGGAAGTGCTCTCTTTGTCATGCACGTCAGTATACACGACTATCATAACTACAATATTCAAAAGTTAAAAAGTATAACAGAACATGTCTCCGCAACTCCGCATAATAAAACCTCTGAACAATAGTTTTGTGGTACCCATGAAGCTGAATTTTTATAGTGAGATCAGAACCTCTACATTGTGAAACCTCTTTTAACTGACAGATTGACAAATTTGTATAATTATTTGCTTAAAATAACAGGTCTTCCAGCAAAGTCGCATAGAAGTATGATTAGTCAGCTTGTCTATAATTAAAACCTAACCAGTTTATCATTAGAAACAGACACACTTTTGAAGCGGGGAATCGGTAAAGACAAAATATGGTGAGGTCACCGGCAAGGCTGGCCACTTCTAGAACTCTGCTGTGGTACCGCGTTGTAGCAATGAACAGGTGGATCAGAAAGGAGAGTAGCCACCACAACAATTCCACGACGTTTCGCTGGTGGCTAGATCGACTACCGAACTCGGTTCGTAGTCTTGTCCCGTGGAAAGCGCAATCAGACGTCTGCAACATTCAACATTACTTTTGCGAAATCGAAAACCCAACTATTCAGCGCTCTTACGTAAATTTCCTATAAACAAAGAGCGAAAATTCTTGTATGAGTTCGACACCGACAATCTTACTCACCTTGCAATACTAGTAAATGCTTCATTAACGTTATGACCGGTTTTTGCACTCGTCTCGATATATGGAATCCCGTATGTCTGAAACATTCAACTGAAAAATGCAATAGTTTTTTTTTTAACAGGCTATCTTGAAGCTTCTGGTCGCCGAGCCTTTTCAACGTGAAAAGTGGAACTATGTCTTATATAGAATCATGCGATGGCTCTTTCTCGGCAGTAGTTGAAAAAGTTATACATAAAAGCTAATCGTCAAAACTCTTCTCCGACGGCTTGATTATCACTAGGAATAACTGAACAAACTTTGGCTAAATATCGCGCTTCTTCTGATTTGACCACCCTCGAGGAACCGAGATCACACTTGTTTCCAACCAATGTTATTTGAACATGTTCTTTGCCGAATTCCTTGATTTGAGCCAACCAACTCTGGAAGTATGTTGTTCCAATTCTGACGATCGCGGATGCGGTAAGGCAGCAGTAAACCAAACAGGCTACAAGTTTTTTCTGTGATTCAGTATTCGATCCACGTCCCACTCTAGTCTGTTTCACCTATCCCTAACATTTTGCAGTGACCGTCTGTGATTCAAACGATTGTTTGCTAATGAACACTAACACTTGTGAGAAATATTATGGATGTGCCCTAGTAATGAGGGTGAATAACCGAACTACCGAGTTTTGGAAGTAATCCCGAAAATTGTACATGGCAAAAAACTGCCCATAAGTTCTAACACCATTGTTCAGCTTGTCGAACACATGACGTGCTTGCGAGCTAATTGAACAGTTTTTGTCTTTGCTCATAATGTTTCAGTTATCGACTATAGATTGCGCAGTAACATATGTGATGATAACTTCAGCGTACCCTCGTGTTTTCAAAACTACTTCGACATGCTATATCGAATATTAGAAGCAGAGCGTCGGCATCTCTGTAATATGAAGACGTCACAGACCGAAAACGTTCCTGACCCGCCGTGTCCCAAATCTGCAAAACAATTTAAAACTTGTTTGCCTTTTTTTGCCTCCATGTTTTACTTCTGCTTTGACCTACTATCATCATATGAAAGCTTTCGCCCTGTTGTTACACACTGTGCAATAAAAGATTGATTTTATGCTATTTTATTTGCGAATAGAAACGAAAAAGGATTCAGTATCCAAGTTGGGCAAAAAAGTGTTGGGACCACTGGTATTGTATAAAAAAAAGTCATCTCAAACTTATCAGCACATGTCATTGGCCAGGATTAATTAACAGTTTTAGATTTCTATCAAAGTAGGTAGTTAGCTGTCAATTGGCGATCAGTTACTAGTATCAAACTGATCATGGAACCTCTTGACCCAAGGAATCAGTGAACTCAGTTTTTTCATCCGTCTAGCCATATGTGGCTTTCGTGATCAATGAAAATACGGAATCGAATACATCACTTTTCGCTATCTGCTCGTTGCACATCTCGAAAACTGGTTGGCTTAGGTTAGGTATTTAAAATTGATTTACTATTTTATTCCACAATGAATTTCCCAAAGCATGTAAAAGACTTTTTGGTTGGTTGTCATGTACCTTTCCCTCAATGAACAATTCAACAATTTCGTGCAATTTTTCTCATTGCTCTCCAACCAATGCTATCTTGCTCCTCTCCGCAGAGAGCATTTCCCTGTGCAACCGTTTTTCAATGGTTTGAAAACGTTGCGCATGTACTCACCTGAAGTTTGACTTTCTTGCTATCCAGATCGATTACCTTATTCTGTAATGTAATCATTTCTTTAACGGTTATATCATCGGGGACAGCACAAAGCTCTGGGGAAAATGCGTGATTACTGGGCAAATAGATATTCACACCCTCATTAAAGGAAAATTGCGACGATGAGAGCAAAGTAAGGCCCAAATAAAAAAGACACGAATATGGACTAAACTATTTTGCTCTAAAAACAGTATATTGCTTATAGCGGAATATAACTTTCCAAATGGAGTCGTATTGAATAATATTCTCTGAAAACTGACCCTGTAATCGATTCCTACTGTGGAAATGAAGTTGTTATTGAGAAATGCGCCATCTTTGTATCTTACCAATAAGCATGTTTTCCCAGTGCAACTATCTCCAATCATCATTACCTGAAACGAAACGTTAAAAAGCAAGACTAAATAATCAAATTTCTGTTTTTTGTTTCATGTTTTTCGTTCAAATTTCTTCTGTGTGGGTGTGAACAAATGAACTTTATGGCACTATACTTAATCGTCGCTATATATTGTGTATACATAGTTGGTTAACAACAGATAATTCTCTCAATTAGTTGCGGAAAACCGCCCATGATGAGGACGATAAGTACTAGAAAGAGCCAGTAATTGGCAAACCGGATAGTATTTCAGTGGACCATTCCGCATTTGGGATCATTAACACGTTGTGAACAAAACTAGTATCGTGAAAATAAAAGATATTTACAGAAAATAAAAATAAATTATCAACGTAATTATCAACGTAGTAGGGAGCTCAAGTCATGCTATAGTTGGGATGAATTCTCTGAAAACTCTTGGATACATTTGATAAATTATGTAATCAAGGTGGATTTCACGTTAATATACGGAACACAGGTATCGAAAGTAGTCGCCAGATTCAGCTAAGATATTATTTGATTCAATGATCCTCTACTAATTGGGTGATTATAGACTACTTCTCCTATATCGCAAACATCTGTAACCGTTTCTAAAGGCCAATTGCGCAGAATAAACATCTACACCTCGAAATGTTTTCAGAAGCTCACGGCAGATTCACGTGGTACTCTATTAAAAGGATCAAAAACATCCAATGAGCTATGTTAACGACAAGGAATCAACACAAGACAAAATTGTGGCTTTCTCGCCATCGCGGTCGAGAACTGCGAGCGAAATAAACCCAGAAAATATTTAAATCACTTGAATTGCAGTCACTTCCTTCTTATTTTTAGGATTTTAAAGGCATTCATTGCGGTTATGAATGCAAGTATTGGCCCTATTCATGTTGGTTGAACAAAAGAAAACATTTTACGGTCTCTATAGATACACCCTGAGCACGGTTTTGTGATTCCCACATTATGGTTTTTTGTGGTATAATTCAACAAAACGAAAGTAGAATGCGCTACCAATTCAACAATGAGTCACATGAAATGTTTGAACATCAAAGTTCGAAAACGTGAGAAATGTACGATCCCTGACGGTTTCTTACACGTTTTGGGCAAAAACTATACTTAAAATATATACGTTCAGTGTAAACACCGTACAATTGAAAAACTGTCATTATACACAGTTCGAACTTACCGTGAAGGAATGGTCCACTTCTTGCATAAACGATGATTTTTTACGCATGTTCGGTCTCATCAGTGTTTTAACGGGAAAGTTCGAAGGACGATATGTGAATATACTCCAGTATGGTCTGAAAAGGAAGAAAAGTATAGATGAGAAGTTCTGCCTCTTGGTAACCAACCATTGTTTCGGGGAAAATGGGATGCACAAGTTTTCTAATAACTGGATTGCACAAAACTGGTGAAGCGATTAACCAGAGACATGTTGCTTCCGTGAAAGTTTACTAAGAGAAAAGAGAAGGATTACTCCACAAAAGGTCTAACTCACATATATATCGTTGGGCGGATTTCACGGAAAAGGGAACTGGTTGAAAACCGGTCAACAACTGGTAGATGTAGGTAGGACTGAAAAGAAATAAGCTAGGTAATGTTAGGTACGCGATAACACTAGAATCAACAGGACATGTATCCAGGAACTTCTGGTTCCAAACTGCGTCTAAGCCCGCAGGTCTTTGTTAATATCTTGGGTTGGCTGTATATCTATTTGAGAGGACCGTGAATGGGATTAAGCTTGGCGGGGAGTAAAATAGGGGCGGGACAAATCTGTGTTAAACAGACAAGTAGATAATAGAGTAGCGACATATTGATATGTGGATTCACGTGCCTAGTCTATTCACCCTTGTTATAGGAGGAGCTTGCGGCCGCCTTTCAAAAACGCACAAAACATAATATGCACTAGTTGTATACATTCAGAATAAGAATAAACTACTGGTAGGAGAGTGACTGCCAGAAACACTAAAAAACACTCAGTAAGAAAACGTAGTTCAATTAGTATAAACTATTCAAACTAAATATGTCAAGTTATTATTCGATATGTATTGCAATACCAAGAAAACCATAATAGAATTCTGTTCTGTTCACTACATGATTTCATCAAGCTGAGGTTCACACCTCTGTATCTAAGAGTTCATTTATTTTTAAATGCGCAGCGAGTTTTTGTTGATGTTTAGGCTCACGACTTTCTGAAACGACCAGTGTCATATAAAAGAAAAAGAAAACTTGTATCCGCTCTGCATGTTGTCTTGGGTTTGTAGTTATGAAGGTCAAAGGACCCGTGAAGAACGGTGGGGCTCACCTGTCAATTCTTCTGTACTAAACTAAACACATTATCCCAGTCCAGTCCGCCTGGTTGCAGTAGTTTTCGCGGGTTTAGGGAAGGACCAAAGTGTGGTTGTAGTTTGGTTTCGACACACTCAGTGACTCAGTAATTTACGAATTTCAATCCAAACATAGAACTAAAAACACATAGTAACATACACGGTATAGGCTTGTTTTGGAAAGAGCGGCATGTATGCATATAATGGGAAGCGCGCGGAACTGAAGGAGTCTAATCCGACCCCGTACCTCATCTAACTTGCACAAGCGATATGCCGAAACTCGGAGACGAAATCGAATCTCTTCCCCAGTGCCATAGTGGCGATTATTTATTCAAGGAACCCGGAGCCGAATGACGTGGTAGCCGAATCACTAATTGAGGACCTGGACGGCATTATCACTCAAAGCATATCGGAAAACGCTTACTTCTCCTAGTAAGAATAATAGCCAAAATCAGAAAGACCGAAAAGTTCCAATTATAGCTGGATGACGGGGTTTGATTAATTCCAAAGAATAGACAGGTTGTCATGAAGTCTCTAGAAGTTATCATTTGGTTATGTGCTCAGGTACCACTTAGAATTAATCCTTTGAGAACTTTCGTGAATTAGGGTCGAAACAGTTTTGAGTGGCACTTTGCACTTATCACATGACTGAATTATTCTTTTTTGGGCGAAGTGGATGAGAGTAAGACAAATTGAGTTAAGAATAATCTCCGAATTTCGGTGGTTCGCAAATGTTGGCCACACATTCCCACGGAGTTGATAAGTCGGGCACATTTTAGCGCTCATGGAGTACTACACCGAATCCCGAATACTCCACGCTCGCACTCCTATCTGTACTGCATTCGTTGTTATGTTAGTCTCGAGCAAGGATGGAAGTTGGTAATTAATTTCATAAGACCAGTAATTACGCATGAACTCGTCAAAATTGCAGTAGTAATGGAAACTACAAGCTGATATACACTACAAACTTCTTTACAGAGAATGGAATGACGCGAATGACGTTTTCTTAAGTCCTTCCCCAGTACAGTGAGTAGGAGTTTTCCATAGAATAGTGTGAAACATTTTCTGCTCTTCTAAATCGAACATCGCTCAAAATATTTGATCAAAAACATCTGAGGAAATTCAACATTTGAAGAATAGGAGCCAAATCATAAAAATATGCTTCTGTTGTGGTCAACGTAAAATAGTCTCCGGGTTTTTGCAAGTATGGAGGCTGCCCTCACATTGCTATGCAAATAGAATGAAAGCTGCCTTGTGGCTCGTATCTGCTCCTCAAGGATTTCTTTCAACCAAATCAAATGTTCGCACATCGGGCGCTGAAGTGTGTGGGAAAGTAGCTGAAATACTCAGGAATCCGATGACAACTAAAATAAGAGAATACTACTTCAGACGATTTATGCTCAGTGGAGACATCATCTTTGTGGCGAGAAGTGTTTTTGTTTTGTAGTTGCTTTTGAAAGAGGACATAACGTGGGAAGAGCATGGAATATAGAAAACAAGCATATGCGAGAAACCTTCAAAACAGGACACATAAACTTGCCACAGATATCACTAATCCTAGTTCGTCTAGAACAACGAATAAAAACAGATATGTAACTGGTCTAAATCTTGTTGGAGTGAATTCACGTTTGCAACAGTTTGTGAATTATTGCTGTTGTAAATTATTAATTTAACATTTTATAAAGAAGATAAAACTATCTTCTGAAGAGATCTTTCTGAAACTACGTAAATATTCTACTTTTTCGTTCAAGTGCAATCTTCATATTTCAGGGCCACTTTCAATATTCTACGTCTGCTTTACTATCTAGAAACTGAATTGGTGTTATGTGTGGTGGTGGACTGATTCAGCAATTCTGCTAAATGATGCCATCCTATTCTTGACTAGCGTGTTTGTTTTTTTCTCGCACAAAGAGAAGATTGGTTGCGACAAGTGAGGCAGTGAGGGTTGTTCACTGGCCCAATCTTATATACTATTGAGCTCAAGTACTTGCACATATTCGACGAAGAAAATTGCTTGTCCAGAAGTGCATCTTACGAAAAACGGCAGTTGGGAAAATGAATTACTCTCGAAACATTTCAGATAAAGAGTTATAATGCAACATTAGGCTGTGATAAACTCAAAATGATAAGTTCAGATGATCGTGATATGAATGGACATTCTAAATTCGCGACCAGTGCGATTTCACGCAAACTTCGGAAGCTTGATGTATTTCACAATGTTACTGTTTTTTTTTATAACTAGGTGAAGTTTGAGCCCGTTTCACTTCGGAATCTAATTTTAGAAATCTGCGGACAGTCAGAGATAACTACGATAGCTGGAGGCCACAACATATAGAGTAAAAAGGTATTCAGTTACAATCCTTTAGCTGTATACATTCAATGAATTGAGGCTCAACAATGGTTATGTGTTGAACATGTGAAACAACCCTAATCAAGGCTCAGCTGACGGCTATATGCTCTCCCATTCAAAGGCAACTAACGAGAACATGATTCTGACCGGAGCGCTGCAACGTGAGAAAGAACATAAGGGGTGTGGAACCCCTGGGATCGTTTGTGAAAACTTGTTATCACATGCTTTCTAGTCGAGAGGTACAGAGTTTTTTTTCCAAAAACAAGCCTATACGATGTATGTTGCTCAATGCCGATGTGTCTGGAGTTTCATATTGTTGCTTTTTGTTGAAATTCGTGCATTACGATGTTATCCGACAAAACCACAACGATGGATATGTTCACTCCATTCATCACTACCCATCACCTACAGTACGATACATGTCTACTTATTGTACAAGTGAACAGAAACAGTTATTCAAGATCGATCATTTATAGGTTTGAACTCAATGAAAGTGTGATAATGTGCTCAGAGGCACATGAAGTAAACGTCTGTGAGGCAAAAAATCAAAAAGGGTTCTGTTAGGAATATCATTGTGACACGATAATTCAAAGCCATGCTGCAAAATAACGTTATAATGAGCAACTGTTTGTTATGAACGCCTCTTGAAAGGATTTTAAATATTTTTCGATGGGTTTGTTAAGTTGAGCGCATAAAAAGGCCACATTCGAATAAAGAACATATGGAATATGCAGATTCTTTATACAAATATACAGAACAATTCTAAACTAGAGGCCGAATCGAACTCTCATGCGTTGAAACGCATGTTCTCTCTCTGCTTCTTCGTTCACGAGGCGGGCGATGTTATTGTGAAGAATCTTGTCAGTGTCCGACCTGAACAGTGCAAACGTCACAGAACGAACGAAACGTTTGTTACTAACTCTCTCCCTCTTTTTTTGTGCGCCAATTTTAATTAGTGTGAGCAACTGAGTTTGGTAACACTTCGTTGTTTTCCATAAAGGTTTTAATGGAAAAGACCAAAATCCGTCAAGCTCCTTGTCGCCAGCCAGACTCAAATCCATCAACGTCTTTGCTTAGTCTAGGTTTCGTCCTTTCATAAATCGCATGATTTACTCTAGTGATATCTCGATGAACAAACTGTCCTCCTAGTCGAAACTACGCGTATATTATGCGACTCTCGAACGCATAGGTGGGAGGTACTGAAGGTGAAAAACACTATCTTCGCGTCTCATAAAACACGAGGTTATAAGATATTCCATGCAGACGGGTTAATTTAGCATTCAAGATGATCGAAAAACAAATTCCACCTCAGTAAGATACTATTATAAACTGTGGGAATCACGTAGGTTATATTTCAACAGTGACGTTAAAACTCTTCGAGCTAGTTTGAAACCAGGTCTAGAGTATGTTTACTAAATGCTTCAGTCACTTAATGACTAATACCAAACATCCACTAGCGTGTTAGATTATCCTTCGTTTTCACTTACCAGTTTATTTTTTCGGAGTGCTCAGACTTTCCAACCAGGTCACTCCAGGAAAAGTCTGAGAATGAGAGTCCAGCTCCCTGTTTCGATGGCACTTGTCCCGGGGAACTAAACAGAATAATAGGACAACGCAGCATATATCATTATGTAGTCTTATCAAGGCTAGGTAAACTTTAAATTATTCGAAAACGTGCCTTTTAGGTAAGTTTCTAGACGGATAGCGCTCCGAATGCGTTCTATATTCTACGAGAACCCAGCCGCTAAACGCTCACTATGTCACTAGAATTTGCTAATGCAAAACAGTGCAAGAACAGAAACCAACACGTTACCTTGATTTGGTCCACAATGATGTGAACGTCTCCGTCAAACGAAAGCTTCTGCGCAATAATGCGATAGATGTGCGTACCATTTTCTGGAATGTATTTGGTTCAGAACTCGAATGAGAAAGAAGTAGACACAAATTTTGAGAAGAGAGAAAAGTTTCGAAGGATGTTGTATCGGAACGGAGGAAGACACGTCTGTCGCACCACTTGCTGCTGTATTTATGGATAGGTATTGTTGATGAAAAAAGAGCAAAGTACTAGCTGCACTTTTCTCCAGCGTGTTGCCAGGGGAAAACATATTGTTCTGGACCAAACACCTAGTTAAGAATAGACACTTTCTGGCGCAGACACCATCGTTGACACTAGAATCACTCTCCAGATTCTCATATGGACTTCTGTTTGACAAACCAGTGGCACAAAGACACGTTTTAGTTCGAAAACACACAAACTGAGTGAGCATGTTGTTGGAACGTTCGGAAGATTTCTTGAAAGTTGCAACTGTACAAGACATTCGCGCATCCGTGTACAAATGTTATTGTCTTGACTCACAGCGATTTGAAAAGAAGAAGCTGCATAATTTTTTTTTCGTGAAGTCGTCGCAGATGGATTGGTGACTTTTTCTCAGAGAAACTCTATGTTTTCGGTTGTATTGGCTGAACGAGGCTCGTTGCGAACAAGCGAACTCGATGTTCCAGAAGTACGAATGTGTAAATGCAGGTTCCTACAGTGAAAACAGCAGCTGTTGAGTTTGATCATGTGTTTTCTTTTTTGAGACTAACACATGACTTTCTGAAAGTTCGCTCCTCTGCAAAGGAAAACACGTCATGTACAGGCTGTACAATATAATGGTCGCCTTGTATACTTTGACCCCCTTGAGTTATTGACACCATAATGTTGTTTACTCGAGTGATCAGCTGTCTGAGTGATCACATCATTTTCGTAATAAAATTTTCAGATATTATGGTAAAAGTGGAAGTAGAAGTTCTTAGCGAACCATCGGAATTGGAAACGGAAGCGACAACTCATACACGAACAATATTAAGTAGATAATTTCATCAAATAATTGCTTTCATTGATTCTGTTTTACTGCATTTCCTCCACCTACCTACTGGGAAAACAGTTCGAGGGTATTTGTAACAAGGGACGTATAATTTGGTTTGTGATGTGCTCACACGTATCGACAAACACGGGATTGATTCTGACTGATTGGCCACTCGCGGCTTATGAGAAACCACCTGCACATATGGAAGAAAGTCGTTTTCAGTTCACAGCTGAGAGTGTTAATTGCGGCGTACGTATGATTTTGCGACCAGAACACAAGATACTCTACAAAATACCGAAAGAACAAAATGATCACCTAGAGCACATCTGGCGTTTCACGTGTTTTTCCTTGAACTTGAAATTTCCCAGCGATGAGAGAAACCTAAAAAGCATTGCCAACCGGGTCAGATCGTCATTCATTCGCTGTAATTCACTATCGATATGTCACACACCTACCCGCCGATAATGATTGTCTTGCTAGTTCTATTCTCTATTTTACATATTTCCGTTTCAACGAGTAAATTTCATACTTATCTATATGGAAAAGCCACATTCGATGAACTGCTGCAAGCAAGAACTCGAGGAGAAGAAGGTAAGTGTACCCAATTTAAGGCGTTCTTCAAGTTATTTAGGCTGTCTTCAGACTTTTTGTGCGATACAAGATACAGATACACGATTCATTTTCGAATTATTTGTATCGTCTCATTTTGTATCCGTATCTTGGCGCCAACGTATCAGAAAAGTATGAACGTTCCAGGATACATTTTTCGATTTTGTTAGTTTCAAATTCAAAAGTAACTTTTAACAATTTCAAATTTTTTATTCCATAGATATTTATAGGTATTCTTCAAATTGACGTCTATCTCATCGCACGCGACGCGCGCACGCACCGCGACAAAATGTGAAAATGAATGAATTTCGATAAACTTTGGACATCGTGAAAAACAAAAACGCTGATGATCATTGTTACCGATCCCCATGCCATATACTCAATATCACTCACGCGAAGCGCGTGCACGCGACGCGGCAGAAATATCAAAATGAGTCGATTCATATGAAATTGGGGAAGGTGGGGTACTCGATCATGCTGGTTATGAACATATATCCACAACTCGTAAAACCTTCTTATCCGCGTGGCCAACCACTCCCAATCCCAAAAATTTATCTTCATGCACAAAAGTTGAAATGTTTTGTCGCGTCGCGTGCTGCGCGCGCGCTTGACCCCAAGTTTGTACCAAGCTCACATCTGACTTCAGAATGATCAATTTCCTCACTCTGAACTTCCTGGGTCTGGGACGTCGTACCAGTCGACCGTCCGGGACGCGATGTTTACGCGTCCCAGACGGTTTGACTGCTACGGTCCCAGACGGTTAGTCAGGATCAGCCGTGCCAGCGCGGCCCCAGACCATTCCGAAATTTAATTGATTAATAATATTACTGATTCACTCCGAAACAACCGCATTCATTTGCGTGACTGCAACGACGTCCCAGTCCCAGGGAGTTCAGAGCAGGTTCCCAAGTTTTATTGAATTCTACGGGTTTTTAAATTTTTGTCGCGGCGCGTGCACGCGTCGCGTGCGTGATATAAAATTGATATCCACATTCGCAATCTCCATGATCGATAATCACAGTTCACAAATTTGACCCAAATCTGCATATTTTCTCATTTTGACGCGTCGCGTACGCGCGCGTCGCGCGCGAAAATGAAATTTTTTGCGGATACCAATCTGTTTTGTGTGGGGGAACATTCTATCAATTGGAAAAATTTCACAAAAATCACTTTTATAATCCGAAAACCTAGATGTATCCACAATATGAGTGAAGTGTAGAATGCCGGCCGCAATCTTCAAAAAAAGTGTATCGTCGATTCAAAATGATGTATCTGACGCCGAGATACTGTAGAAAAAGTATGAACACGATAGATACATTGCGTGACGCATGTATCTGTCGCCGCTACAAAAATGCAATCGATACACATGATTAGAGCGCGCATGTATCGTGTATCTTGTATCGCACGAAAAGTCTGAAGACAGCCTTATCCACTGTAATTATCTTAGTTGTTCCAGTCGTAACATCGAGTATTCCGTATAGTATATAGAACATGTTTCTGCAATTATATTAGACTTTTGTTCAAATCTCATTTTATACTTTTTTCCTTTCGTTCTATTCTTAACATTCCAATCATTTGAATTGTGCCCATTCCGAAAAAAATATGTTGTTGAAATAAAATGTTTTCGATTCCATTTCAGCACACAAAAAGTATCTGACTGCTACACAGAACGCCAGTGAGGAGACCAGGTGAGATATTGTGTTTGTCTTCACGCTTTCGGTGTCAAATAAACCGGTTTCAGATCTGTGGAGTATTGTCGTTATAAATTAGCTATACTGGTTAACATATGAATGCGTGTAATAATACCATATTTTGGCCAATACAGTACATTGATATATGGATATATCATTCAGCTGGCAGATGTTTTCAGTTTTGGTTGTTTCTTGTTTTAGTTAGGTAAATTTTTTAAGGTCAATTTTCATGTAGTTCAGGCTGGTGTTTAATTTCTTTTTATAAAAATTTGTATGCTCCGTAATATTACCACTGATGAACCTATATTAGTTCATGTACGTCATCAATTATCGATTTGACAGGAATTATCGTTATGAATCATTTTTCCTGGAATGCAACAATATTGGGAAGGAGCGAACTCGCTTGATAGAAATGGCAGTGGACTCTGTTCCTGATGCTTCGCGATATAAGGTACTTCTGGGGTTGGCACGAAAAAAAATTGAAGAGTATTTGATGAACATAATATGTGTCAATTGCCACACACATTAAAAATAATGTACACAAATTTAATACACAAATTTATATGGTTCTGAGCTTTTAATAATGTTTATCTTTGGCTCGAAGTCGACAACAACATCATATCGCACTACTTCGCGAATTAGAGAAAAATTCTACCTTTTGAACCTCCCTTCGAAGCCTGTATAATTTTAATTTTTCCAGATTTTATTAACATTTGGATTGCAACCATTCGTTGCACGCTTCCTCACTCTACCCCTTACTGATATTAAAGACGGCGTGAGAACCTTATGTACAAAACTCGAACAGCAACTACAGTGTCAAGAGGGATTTGGAGAGTCCAGGTTGTCACTTATTCCAACCTATCTTGAGCTAAATGAGGTCTTTTCCTTCCATGCCAGTGCAACTTTTTCATTTCTTCAGCGTAGAAAAACTGCAGCTCTTAACGTGGCAATTACTACGAAACAATGGAAGATATCATAATATGATAATCGACCGCATAAAAGTTTCTAATTGAACTAATAAACTGAGGATTTGGAAAATCTACAAATATTACTTTCACACTCGTTTCCAGGGCAATGATACTGAGTCGTCTGGACAAATTGAAGAAAGAAAACGGAAACCTACGAATATTACTCGAAGAACAGTGTGCAAAGCCAAAGTTTGACGTTGAGACATTTCACTGTATTGGGGATGAACCTCTCATATGGAGCAAACCCTGTTTCAAGGCAAGTTGACAGAATTTTTATCATATTCATGGTAGAGTGCCGCTGTAGATATTACATTATTTTCTTAACGCCTACCTCTCTTCTTCTCGGTCTCTTCCTCTCTTTTCTGTCTGTCTCTGTCTTTGTCTCTGTATGTCTCTCTTTCTCTCTCTCTCTATCCAGAATTTCACTCGTTCCAGGAGATGTTAGCATACAACTATACTCGCTACTCTGCGGGAAGGAGGATAGCGAAGGCTCACGTGAAAGCCACGTTCACAGTAGACCAAATAACTTCGAAGCTGGTTGGTCATAACACTATTTACGATCGGATTTTTCTTTATATTTTAGTGTTTTATATTCAATTTATCTGTGATTTCTTTTAGGACTTGGAAGATCCGGATGATATTTTACCCTTGAAAGATCTGGTCCAGAACATTATGAAAGATGCTCTACAAGAAATTGCTAATATTGAAGGTATCATGGTTCCGAACATTTTGACCAAGATTTTTTCGCTGATTTCATGAAAAACCATTTGTTTTAACTCAAATTTAAGTGGTGAATCAACAGAGAAATACTTCGTAGCTCTTCTGGTGAAGAATACTATTTTTCTCCAAGAAACAGACAATACGCAGTTGCTTTCAGCTGAAAAGTGTGATGCTCTCAAAAGTGTTCTGAAATGCGTTCTTCCTGCTGTTCTATCCAAATGTGGCTCGAAGGCTGAATATATGCTGAAAACTATTGTTCTTCAGGGGTAGGTTTTGCCACATATTTGGAAAACAACATGGATAATATAGAAAGTTACCGAATACTCCTTGTAGTTTTGATCTGGGTGTACACAATTATTGAAGGTCCCTTCATACTTATTCAGTCTGCGACAGATACATCGAGCAGAGTAAGGTTATCAATTGTATGTACTGTATGTATCGCACACAACCAATGGTCATAATTTGCTCTGTGTATCTACCGCCGACAAAAGTATGAACAAGCCCTAAAGGATACTTGAGAAGCAACGGATCAAACTACAAATACGGCGGGATAGGGCAACAAGCCCTCACTAAGCAAGGCACGAACCCTATAGTCAACATAATATGTTTTTGTCATATTATGACAAAATTTTTGATTTTTTTGTCATATTATGACAAAAATCACCAACAGAAGTAGTATGTTGAAAGGTAGTATGTTGTTTTATGTATTGGTTTGGTCTTTCAACTTGTACAATGTTGAGAGTTTTGCTCTCCGATGTCTTTACATCAAGTAAAACCACAACAAAATAACTGTTTTCAATGCACGTTCTTTACTACGATGTAATATGGTTTTGAAACACATATTCATCTAAAACGTTTAGAACAAGTCATTATTAATGAATTCAGGAACGCAGTTCACAACTACTAGGTTTCAAATCACTTTTTCATCCAATTCAATTATAATTTGGTATTCAGATATCTTCCCCGGGAGCGCCGTGAAATTCTACAATCACATTTTGTGGGATTCGAGGTTGAGTCTCATCCGAAGTGTACCGCACTTCAT
Organism: Litoditis marina; assembly: GCA_964036275.1. NCBI lineage: Eukaryota > Metazoa > Nematoda > Chromadorea > Rhabditida > Rhabditidae > Litoditis > Litoditis marina. Next base: position 12,801,499 of record OZ038438.1, on the reverse strand, counting down.
CCCTACATTTGAACCCGACATAAATTTCACTCATGTATATTTCTCACATGTGAATAAATCATTTACAGAGTGGTTTTCAATATAACAGTTGGATTTTCAACTGACTGATTGAAGCTCCGACTGTTTTTATGAAAGTTCATGAAGTTTTTCTTATAAATGCCTGAAGCAGAAGTGAACTTATTCATCGCCAAACTATCTCTTGGGCACAAAAGTTGTTCATTTATGAATAGTTTTGTTTGTGATATGGGTAAGCTCGAACTTTGACACGGAAACACATTCATATGAAGAAAATCCTGAGCTATAGTTTGAGCTTTTTCACTTACACAACACAATTCGTGATTCATGACAAAAACTGGTCAAACTTCACACATAGCAGAACAGTACCGTTTCCGTCCGCGCCCAATACCGAACATGAAGCAAACGTTTTATTTTCAGAGTGGCATATCAATATAAGATTTTTAAAGTTTCAACCTGGTTGAACTCAGCTGTTGATAGATCATTCGTCACCCAGTTGAACTTTCATTGAAGTGTGACACGCCTTGTGGTATGACGCGTTAGCGGGAAGCGTGACCGGTTCTGGCGTTGCCCAAATTACAGCAACATTCCAACGTCTCAATATAATCATGGCAAGTGAGCTTTTATATTCTTTCTCGAAAAACATCAAATGTTTCGGTACACGTAATATAATCAACTGTTTACCTAATATAATCGATACCTATAGTAGTTCATAGGGCACCAATATCTCCCTCAGAAGTCCATTCTAACTGATATCCATCACTTGCATCCGCATCCACCCAACTACCCACCGTTCCATGGAAAAACAGTAACCTCCCGAGGGATAGGCATCGACTTGTATTGTGTGATAAAATATGTGATAACAATTGGTTTTTTCCGAGAGTTGTAAAATTGTGGAATTCGATAAGTAGAGATATTGGTATATTGGAAAATATTAATCAGTTTAAGTCCAATCTAGACGTTATTGATGTAGCTGTTTTGTTTGAGAACATTCCATATGCGCTTCAATAGATGATGCGAGAAATCAACTGTTTTATTTAAAAAGCTCCCCTTAATCCGAAGATGAGAGAGTTATGCTCTCATCCCTTTGGGGACTCAGTTTATTCCTAACATCTTGTAAAACTTCTTGTTCTATGTTTTATATATGCAGGAACAAATAATAATAATAATAAAGATCCACCACCTGAGAGAGAAGTGGTTGTATAGTCGTTTCCATTCCTACTGAGACTCCTACGGTAGGATTTCGAAACTTCCAAGCCGTTTTGCTCACTTAATTCTGATCGGAGAAGTTGAGGATTTTCGAACCTTATTCTTCTTCTCACGTAGAGTAAATACGAGAGCATTTTCTATGAACTATATTTTCAGCTTCACAACAGCCTCCGGAAAGTTTGTAAGGTTACTGTAGGAGTCTCAGTAGGAATGGTGCGAACTATACAATATCCCGTTTCCTCGATTTCATATAAAAAGAAATATTACGGTTTATCTCCATTAAAAGTGTGAGGTACAAAAAAGGCAACGATTAATTGATATTTGTTAGTATTTTCTCCACATATTTCAGATAACACTGGGCTCAAACGATTTTTCAAACGAGAGAAAAAATGTGCAGAACGAGCTGCCAGTGAGTTTGACTTGATATTTGTTACCCACTTACTCAACCCCTGTGTACCCTAAACCCCTAAACTCTAAACAGGAACGTGAAGAGACTTTTTATCAAAGGAGTTTGGTCAGGTTATTTATTGGTAATTTTGGTAAGTCACAAGTTTTATTGAGATTTAACAATGTTGAATTAGTCGACTGTCAAAAGCAATAAATTATAAGAAAAATAGGAAATTTAAATTATTATGAGAAAATACTGGCTTGTATGAACAAGCGTAACTAATTACAATAACAGGTTATTTTACGATTAATAAGAGAAATAGTCCAAAGATGAATAGAGATGAGAGAGAGAAATTTTATTTGCACTGTGCAAACTCCTAGATTGTCTATTGCAAACTTTAGTTACCTCGACATTTCGGGAAATTATATAAATATATCAAGTTCATAATCAAGACTATCGAAGTTATTTTCAGAGCACGTGAAGTCGGATGTAAAAAGAGCTGCGAGAGAGGTTGAGTATGCAGTCAGACCTCCTTGGTATCGGAGAACTTGGAGTAAGATTAACACATTTCCGTTGGTACAATGCATATAGATATTGATTTTGAAGTTATATTATGCTAGGAAATGGAGTCAGAGACAAGAAACATTAGTACTATGGTCAACTAACAGCTATACTTAGAAGGAATCGAAACATTATATCCACATGGATTTTGAACAGCAAAAGGATCATCAAAGTTATTCTTCTGTTGTTCTCTTCGAAACGAAAACAACAACGAACGATCAAGATATAAATTATTCAGAAAAACTCATTGTTTCTCACAAGTGTATAAGTATCCGAAAATGTTTTTACAGGAAACAAGTACGATTTTGTGCATGTAATCTCATTAATTTCATTTCCAGATAGTATCAGGAGTACATTTACTCGGAGACGATGAATCATTGCTCCACAGTCGAAGGTGCCATGTGGCAACCCTTATCAAAATAATCCGTTTAATAGAAGATTTTATAGAATAAAGAGTTTACTTTTGTTACTGTCTACCAATTAACCATTTTCTTTTGATTTTTTCCTCAAATTGTTGATCTATTCATCGAGTTTAATTGTTATAGATGCAACAAAATCGAATAACATGCATCGGTTTTGTTGCCTTATTTGCTGGAATTGCCATGATGATTGGTGGAGGTGTAATGCTGGGAGTAGGTATTCACAAGATGAATAATGCACAAAACACCATACCATCTGCTACCTCAACTACGAAACCAACTTATGATAGTGAGTCCTACATAAGCGTTTTGTGGTAATAGCTTTGTAGAACGAATTCAATAATTGAACTACTTTATTACAATTATAGTTTTTTAGGATTCAGGTTAGTTTCATGACTATTGTTCATTGTTGATGAATACGATTGCCCAATTCAATTAGACATGATCGGAATGCTAGCGGCACTTGAGTCAGAACCGTTTTCCTAGAGAAACTCATTATTTTTTCTCAAAATGAAGGTAAGGGTTGTAATCGTTTTGATTTTGACGATCATAACTCCAAAATTCTCGTTGGTGTCATGTCAACACGAGTTTACAGTGATCATTTCAAATTACACTAATCATCTCAACACACTGGGAAAATCATAACTTCTGTTCAGGAAACACGATTTCGCAACTGGTGCAACAAAATATCGTTGCTGAAAACATAAAACAGAATTTGTACAACTTCACCAGAGTAGCTCACCAGGCGGGAACTGCTGCCAATAAACAAGTGTCCGATATGATAGTTGCTAAATGGAAAAATGCTGGTCTACAGGGTGAGTGAGGGAGCGCATTTTTGCACTCTGTGCACTGAAAACAACAACAAAACGGTAAACAGTTATGAATTGTTTTCTGATCTACAAATAAATCAGAGTTAACTAATTTTGTCAAATGCACTATAAACGAAAAGAAGTGATTTAGTAACGAACACATGTCTGGCTCGAGTAATGTTTGAATTATGTTCCTAATTTTACATGAAGAAACGTTTGAGACCAGCAAGACTGGTATTGCCAGAATAACATTGATTACGACTGAGTGACCACCACTTACTATTTGTATTTCCAGCTGATAGCAGTCGTCTTTGCCAATAAAACTAGTGACACTCGCATTCAATGATCATATATTATGATAAATACGGTAAATTCAGACGTTCATACGGTATCGTACAATGTTCTCCTGTCCTACCCCAATTGGGATAATCCTAATCACGTGACCATAAAGGATTCGAATGGGAAGGTTGTCTTTCAATCCACTGGCGTCAGTCAGCCCTTCACTGGCGACGACGAACAAGCCAAGAGTAAGTTGATCAAGTTGGTTTATTACGGTACTCCCTAGCATTATTGATAACAGTTCGATACGGGAGTCTCATATCTTTTAAACACCAATGTGAAAAAACACGTTACAAATAATGTACGATCACCCAACAACTTTACTTCGAGTAGTCTGTGACACTTTTGGGGCAGCCCTAAAAAACAGGTATACTATCGGCGGAATATCATTCGTGGAAACTAATGTCTATAAATGTTGATGAACGGACACTTAGAGTGATGAGAACGTTTTGACTTAGTTCGCTATTGCCAATGTAGAATATATAAGCTATCGAGTTATTGGATTGTTCTGAAACATTTCATGCACTTCTTGATATTGGAAAATTGTTACGCAAATAACTTTTGAGTTGAGAAAGGTCTGGTGTTTCAACAAAGTTTATGTTGACAGATGTCGGAATTCAATGGTTGGCTTATTCGCCTAATGGTACCGTCACAGCTCCGGTCGTGTATTGCTTCAAAGGCTATGAAAGAGACTTCCAAAGACTCGCTGAGCTGAATATTACTGTTACAGTAAGTCGGTTAGAAGACTATTATATTCTGATTTTTACTCGTCTGTGTTTTCAACAACTTATTTCATCAAGCACCCAATTCAGATATTCATATTTTATTTGAAAAGTTTCAATCTATTGTGAACTCTTCATCCAGGAAAGATTTTTTCCCTCGCGATGACTCACCGTTTCCGTGAGCACAACCAAATGTCACATCTTACAGTTCGCCTTCAGGAGTAGTGATACAAAAAGTGTTTAACAAATCTATTTCATGGCAAAATTGCTCTGATTCGTTATGGTGGATCATTCCGAGGCGATAAAGTGAAAATAGCCCAACAACATGGTGCGGTCGGGGTCATCCTCTATTCAGACCCTGCGGAGGTGGCTGTGAACGGGACCGATAGCGGTGAGTTTTTTAAATGTAACATTACATTTGTTGCAATTTTGATCGTATATAGAAAGTTCTGAGTTAAAGTTTGATGTGTATACACAGCAGAGGTGGCGAGTTACAGCCAAACTCACGAGAATTAAACTGCAAACAGCTACTTTGTTAGTTGCTCCTTTTCTGAGCCACCTTTATTCATTCATTTACAGACAGCACATATCCCAACACTGTTTACATGCCTAAAGGCGGAGTGCAGAGGGGAACCATTTATAATGGAGACGGCGATCTTCTATCTCCGTTGTACCCCTCAAAACAGAATTTGTGGAGAAGTGGAAGCATTGAACAGGTTCTGTTTTTCACCATCATCAAATTGGAAAAATAGCGAATAGATGATTGGCCATGTTTTGTTTTCGAAAAAAAAATGATTAAGTTCCATACGAATTTCGAAAACTTCAAATTGGAAAATATTACCGTGTATTGAGATTAAAGTACAACTCAGAAATTAGCTTATGGGTGTGTTCACTAGATTTGGTTTGACCTAGATGAAATCCTGCTTCTTTCTAGTCGAAGGCAGAGGGGATGTTACCATCAATTCCTGCCATTCCTGTTTCGTATGCCACCGCCATGGAATTGTTCAAAAGGATGACCCCCAATGCTCCACCCGGTGGTTTCAAAGGTAAGTTTCGAGAGACTTCAAAGTTTTTCAGGTTTTTCGATTTGGAGGTTTTATGTGTGGTTTCAAATTTTATTCGCTCGTCTATTTTGTATGTGTTTTAATGAAATAAGGTAATATACCTTTGTTGTGTTTGGTTTTTTCTTTATATGTATCTCACATACTCGGATGGAAATAGTTAAATACCTCAAAAATACTTGCTCTGAGTGTCGGTGATGTTGCTCATCTAGTTTGTTCATTCTTGTTGTTGAGGGGGATTGAACACCACCTACAACCTCGGCCCAGGCTTGGTAGATGGAATGACAACAACAATCAGTGTGAGCGGCAATTTCGAAATCAGGTGAGCTCGACTTTTGAAAAAAAATCAATGTCAGACCAATAATTGAGGCGTGATCAAAGCTGTCTCGGAAATGCTTTTTTATACTCGTGTCGTATACCCAGGGCAATGTTGCTAGTTTCACAAAATAATTTTTGTACAGAAAACTTTTTTAATAGGTTCAAGGGTTTTTGTCAAAAAGAAATTTGCATCACTTCCCAGTCGCCATTCTGTGGTTAGTTATTTCACAATGCAAAAAAGGTTCGTAACATTATTGCTTTCATTCTCAGGACCATTCAAGATGTCGTTGGTTACATTTACGGTTCGGAAGAGCCGGATCGCTATATCATGATGGGGAACCACTACGATGCATGGGTGTACGGGGCCATGGATCCAAATGCTGGTGAGAAGAGCTCACCCTCTCCTCTTCCTGCGTATCATGTCCTTGTTCGTCAAAAGGACTATATATCATTCAACTTGTTGGAATAAGGTAGAAGGGAATCATAAATGAATTGTTCCAGGTACCGCTGTTCTTGCTGAAATGGCACGGGCAGTTACGCAGACAATGAACGAAACGGGCTGGCGACCAGGTTAGTTGGATTCTGGGAACTGCTAAAAGTAAATAGACCAGAACTCTAAAGAGAACTTTCCGATTTTATTATCACACGTTTTAACTCACCCTTTAAAGTTTCTCATTGTATAGTTTTTGTTTACGTAACTTTCACAATATCAGCTGGTAGCTGGATTTGCTCCTAATATGTAATATTCAACAGTATCACTGAGATTGTCGAAGCTCCTCGCAACTTTCTTTGTTACATCCGTCAGACTAGTGAAGGTTTATGGGCAGCTACAACCGCTAAAGGCTACTGGTGAAAATGCAGAAAACTTATTGAAAAACCTCTGTCTATTTTCGACGTTTCGAGACTGAAAACCATTATCAGTAGTTCACATCTGATTAGGTCATAATTTATTCAGCTCGGACGCTTATGTTCGCCAACTGGGATGCGGAGGAGTTCGGTCTCATTGGTTCGACTGAGTTTGTGGAGGAGTTCGGATCTATTCTTGATCGACGAGCCGTTGTCTACCTAAATATGGACTGTCTGAAGGGTAACACAACCTTGTGAGTTCAGCCGCGGTTGCAATCTGCATATAGCGCACTCATCCCTCCGCGAGATGAACGTACCACACAGAGATTTTTGATCACGGATATTTTCCGGATCCCCGCCACCCTTGGTCATCACGTGGGACTATTACGATATTACCATGTAAAGATCCCGGAAAGGACCAGATTCTTAGGTATCTCTTCGGTATGATAACGCTCTCGCATGTGAGACTAGAATTAGAATGAAAGAATGATAGACCGTCAGATCAATGTTACATAGAAGTAGATGCGTAGTGGTTATTTTATCGTTTCTATCTTTCAAAATACCGCACCCTTTTGAGCTACGTTGCATGTTCATTCGAAAAGCAAATAAAGACTAGAGTACCACAGAGGAACAAGCTAAACACTGCTATGCTCTAGTTTGGGAAAATGTGTTGTTTTCAGGTATGTTCAGGCCACACCATCACTACAGAGTACAATTTTCGCGGCAGCCAAGTCAGTTGAAAATCCTCGAAAAGACGAAGCAGCTGCTGGACGTTCTACTCTCTACGACACTTGGTACAAACACTTTTCTGTATGTTTCAAGTAAAAGAATGAACTGCGCAAAACAATCGACATGTACACTCACTGGCGCTGATTGATCCGCCAATTTTATAGGCTGCACTACTACGCTGACACCGACAACACATCGATGCCTTTCCTAGGAGTCCCCATGGGAGGATCGGACCAGAAAAATTTCCTGGATTATCTTGGTATTAGAGTTTTATATAATTCAATGCAATTGTCATGTAGTAGGAAGAAAGAACGGTAGAATGGTTTGAAGAGAAGACTAGCTTGTCTATGAGGAAGTTTTTCGTGAGGAAATGCCCTTCCTGGGGAAATGCACAGCAAGTAGTATTTTTTCAATCGTTTTTCATGTCATTTCTACTATTGTTCTGTTCAATTTGGGTTACTATCTATATAATTCCAGGAATTCCCAGCGTCAGTTTCTACTTTGTGGATCCAGACAAGCACTTCACATATCCCTTGTATCATACCCTATATGATAGTTATTTTCTCAGTGAACACCTGGTTGATACTGATGGGTTCACAGTAAGTGTTCCACCTCCTATCAATGCAATCTCATCGGCACTTATATTAACTGCTCTATAACTATCAAGATGCCTTGATTCGTGAAAAGAAGCTTCGTCATCGCGAAACATTAGTTTTTCGAACGTGAGGCTTTTGAATTTCAGAAGAAAAACTCAATCAGTCTCAAATACTGGATGTTGAACAATAACAACTCTGCCGAAAGTCTCATTCTCTATCTGATGATTAGTTGTCGCAATTCAGATTCACAGAGCAATCGGCCAATACTGGATTGAAATGGCCATCCGCTTTGCCGATCAACCCACCATTCCATACAGGTAAAAAACAAAGAGTAGCCAGAAAACAAGAAAAAAAGAAGTAGATATCTAATATTGACTGTGGAACTATAGTCAACACTATTTGAAACTCTTATAGAAGTACTATGCTTCCATCGAAACATCTATTTCGATGATCATTTGAACCAATTTGAGATAATTAATTATCAAGCTTATTTATAGAAAAAAGAACACACAAACACCGTTCGTCTCTAAGAAACGAAGAATTCCTTACTAGTTGTCGAAAATAATTATTTCCTTACCTAATTGCGCATTTGTTCACAGTTTCACAGAGCTCGCTCACAAGTTGGCAATGGTGTATATCCCTAATCTGGCTACTTCAATATACTCCCTCAACCAGACCCAGTATACTGCCGACGGATACAAGCAGCTGCAAAACTTGGCAACAACACTCAATGTAAGGATTCGCTTTTAGAGTACAATTGATCCGTAATCTAAAATATCTGAGATCAAAAAAGTACATTAGATTCAAGGCTCGAGAAAAATCCACAAAAAGATCGTGATTCGGTTTTTTGATTGTTTTTTTTCCCTGGAGATACGACCACATCTAAATCGTTCATGACAAGTTCTATCAGCCAAGTCCTATATGTCCTATATGCAGTCTGTCAAGAAGGCTTCTCTGAGAGATCAATTGATTTCAGAGCATGATTGTAGCTACGAAGAAGTTTGAGTCAAATCCCTTGTCGTTTGAAGATCCCGTTATTTCACGCAGTCGGATTAATGACAAACAGATCAAGTTGGTTTTTTGAACGGATTTTTTTTGTTCCAAAGCCGTTTTTACTGCAGTATTTTTACAAAAACAGGATTTTTCTTTCGAAAGAATATAACAAAATAAAACTTTTCAGTTTCGAGCGATGTTTCGTGAACCCGAGAGGTGCACCTGGTGATTTCACAGCTCGTCATGTACTGTACTCTGTGAGCAAGAACGACGATTATGCAGGAACAGTTATGCAGCAAGTTTACGCGGTGGTACGTACATATCCGAAGCCAGTGTATAGGGTTCGCTATGTCCCCTACAAGCCTATACGGTGTGCATTTCCTGCGTGTGTAGTTTGCTCACGTTGCTTTTCGGTTGAAGTTTGTGAACTATGACTTATATCGAGTTCAGACTACAACTCTGTTATGCTTATCTCATATATGTGTTGCATGGTTGACATTAGAACATATCTGGTTAATCTCAATTTTTCAGGTAGATGCTATGTCGCTAACGACTAACAGTTCGGAACTATCCACGCTCGCGAACGATTTGGCCAACCAGATTTCAATAGTACACTATTCTGTACAGTGTGCAATCAATACGCTTAATACTTCAATTTAGACAACATCTCGCAAAACATTATTAGCAAAACCCAATAGTTATATAGTTCTTCTCATTCCTACGTAGGGTACTAAAGTGTCTAGTTGAAACATATGGGTGTTCGAACATTTAAATGTTGTGCAAACACCGCACGATTCTATGTACGTGTCTGTATCCATAACAACTTGCTACCAGAAATGTTTCTGTGAGGTTGATGTTTTTATGAGAAGGTTCAACTGCCTGTATACGGTAGAAGTCCAGGTAGCAAAAACGTAGACTATAATCCAATCTTGAGCGACGTGAGATATTCATATGAAAACAAAAAGCCACAAAGGGCCAATAGTATAATAAAAATGCATGTTTTCTTGAAAAACATGTTTCTATAGCTTTTACGTGACTTATTCATTGGCCAATTCTACAACTAACCGGGTTTTTAGGTAACCTAACCCTTTTTTCGCTAACCTTTTTTCAGGTTACCTTGGTAGGTAACCTGGAAGTAACCTGGAACTAAAATCCGGTTACCGTTCAAACTAACGGTAAAAACCGCATTTTGCGTTAGAAAAACAGGTAACCGGTTTTTCATTTTAGGTTACTTACCGGTTACCTACCGAGGTAACCTGAAAAATAGGTTACCAAAAAAGGGTTAGGTTACCTAAAAACCCGGTTAGATATAGAATTCACCTTATTCATTTACGAGTTATGAAAGCCGACGTTAGGGGTAAATTTGTTTAGTAATAGCTCCATTTTTCACAGGATTTCCAGTAAATTGCCTTAACGTCACATTCCTATTAAATTATATCACGTTCTTTTCATCTTTCTGTTCTCATTCACAGTGTTAAAAGTAAATAAGTCAACGTTACGGAAAACCCACGACTTGGTCACCCTGTAATTACAGCGTGCGTTCATTGCTCGTTGTGTTTAAATTTCAACTCGATCGTTATTTAATTATTATTATTATTATTATTATTTTATTTTAACTGTACTAATATAACAATAACTATGTTTTTTATTTTCAAGTTATTTTGTATTCGAGTGACTCGTTTATGTGAGGTGTGAACATGAATGTTTCAACGGTTCTGTATGTATGTATGTTAACGACGTACGTATGATATTTTCTCTTTTCAAATCAAGAATTGGTTCAGGCAAACGGGCAAACTTAAAGTATAGATTAGAACCGTCATCCCCTACGATAATCAATTGAAAAAGTAAAATAAAGTTCTTCATAACTTTTCTCAATATCAATCTGATATTCCTAGCTGGGATACATCCTATACCTGTGCCTTGTTTGTTACGTGTTATATGTTAACGTTGATTGCTATCATTTTTATCTGGTTTCCGACTAATAAAACGGTTGCAGGATGTCTTGGAATGTGCTGGGTTTGTTATCCAAGGATGATTGGATATATACAGGTATGAATAAATAAAGTCAATACTACTCATAATTCTCATTAGCGCAATAGTGAAATGAATTTGGGAAATACGAATTAATGAAGGTAGCGGATAAAAACTCATAATATATAGTACAACGTTAACAATTTACCTTTAAGAAAGCTGTGCGCTAAGTCAATCTACTAATATAAAACCGCTGCTTGGTGTTAATTGGCGTTGGCATTGGCGTTGAGAAAAACTTTCACGATATGTTCTAAGGAGAACTTCCGCGCTCTATGTTAAGGAGAACTACCACGCTCTATGTTAAAGAGGAGTACCGCGCTCCATGTTAAAGAGAAGTACTACGATCTATCTTAAGGAGAACTCCCGCGCTCTACGTTCAGGAGAACTCCCGCGCTCTACGTTAAGGAGAACTTCCGCGCTCTATGTTAAGCAGAATATTAAAGAGAAATACCACGCTGTATGTTAAGGAGAACTACCCGCGCTATATGTTAAAAAGTACACCCGCGCTCTATGTTAAAGAGAACTACCACGCTCTAAGTTAAGGAGAACCTCCGCGCTCTATGTTAAGAATAACTACCGCGCTCTACGTTAGAGAAAACTTTCGAAAACGAAAAAAGGAAGAAACATCTCGACGCAACCACCGACCTAGACTCAAGGGAGGTACCCGGGCGTAGCCCGGGGTACCTTCCTTGTACTAGTCATATTCCTCATTAACACAGTCTGTTTTCCCTTGTTCCGTGGCCGTGGCCGTGGGTGTACAAAATAAGAAATTCCCCCATTTACTTCCCCATTCATTTTAGATATAACATTTGAGAGAATATTTAGTAAAAATCGTTTCGTCGTTAACGCTCAGAAGATTGTTAATTTTCACTGTTAAATAGACTATTGTGTTTTCAGGCCTCCTCTTGGTGTCCTTTGTCTTGACGTGGATTATTCGTCGGCAAAACAGCGTTTGGCTTCTCACTAATGCCGGAGGACCTGTTGGATTTGTCATGGCTCTAGTAGTTTTAGGTAAGCGTGTTTTCAATTCAGACCGCGAAACACGGAAACAAAATATAATATTTACTGTGAAGCATGAAGCTCAATTTACTGTGTTCGACCAGGAAAGTCAGAATTCATTCAAAAACTCACCGTAAACCTCTTTCTCTTTATCGAAGGGAATCAATCTCTTATTGAAATACGCCAATCCAGTCTTTGCGAGGTTGCGAGTTTCTATAGGTTGCCAGAGTATCTATCCAAATAACCTTCGACGTCGCCTCCAATACTCCAAACTCACCAGCGAAATATGAACGCGCGAACGTGCCTTCTACCTTATCATTCGATCGTTTAGTCACAACATCTCTTTCAGGATATAAAATATTTTATTCACTCCCTCTTGCTCTTTTCGCAGGAGCCTGTATCAAGTTTTGTCCGACGAGGTTAGTTGTGTTATTGTTTACTATGCGAACATTCACAGTATTCAATGATGTATTGCAGTATTAATAATAATCTTCTACGGCAACTGTTTCAGCCGTGTATTACATTCAAGTATGGGGTGTAAGTAACTGTTCAGTATATAAAAAATTTAAGTGTTGCTCTACTTCCAAGCTATTTTCTATATTCCTTTTAAGTATGTTTTTTTCTGTAGGTACAATGACACTCGAAACAGTCAGAATCATATCTCTCGAAGGATGGTCGTTGAGTTCTGTTTTGCGTAATACTAGTATTTGTCATTCCGACTTTCCAGGTACCTCACATCTGCTCTTTTCATCGGATCTTTTGCATATTTGATGGTTGTGCGGTATATTCACTATTTTATAGATGTCATGGAGTTGGCAAGTCAGGCCAATGTTGTGCAACTTATTATGACGTTGCGGGTGGGTCTTGTTTACGGTTCATTTTTCATTATGAATTGTGGAGCAGATTATGCTTAAACCAACAACTAGGGTTTTGATGGGTTTTCTGAGCTCAATCTACATTGCAGAATCCAGAATTTCGTTGTCTATCATTATTTTCACCTAGAAACTAGAAACCAGCCTTGAAAAGAAAACATGCTATTTGCTATAAGAAGGCGACACAGTACAAACACAGACTCATCTCTACATTAGTTGGGTAGACATTAGACATGAGAACATCTCCCAGTGTAACATAGTTTAACGTATTTAGTATTGTGTTTTGCATTTAGCGAATATGTTGGTTTTTTGAGTATCGAGGGCGTTTGATAGAGTGTGGTTTCAGGTGATTGGTCTTGCATTCGAGGTGTCTGATTCACGAAAAACTAAAGAGGAACTTCACACGTTAAGGAATGGGAAACCTACTCGTTTGTTGACCAAGGAGCCTAGTGCTCTCGAAATTTTCAACTATTTCTATCATTTTTGCGGTCTTTTCACAGGTTCGTTCATCTCAATGCATAATGTCAGTTGAAGAAGCGATGTTTTTCATCGTTTTTCTGAATAGTTCTAGAATCTTATGTAAATTGTTCCATGAAATTGTATTATCTTCCAGGCCCATACTATACGTATCAGATGTTCCTCGATTCACAAGATGCCGTTCTACTGTCTTCTTGGTCTCCAGTGCACGAGATTAAAGATAGAGCATTGAGGTTATGCTGGTCGGTGCCGCTTTTCGTCATATTCAACAAGCTGTTCCCGTTGGACGTAAGTTAGACACATTATTCACATGTTTTAACAAACCTTGTCTGAACAACTTTTATAAAATCTGCGACATTGCTTGACCAACTAAAGGTTTGTGTTTGTTTCACAAATATGATATTTATTATAACCGTGTGGCGACAATCTCGGAATACACGTGTTAGGGTGTCCTCATAGTGTGCTGCGAGTTTGTATACTTTTTCTGCTCGGTCATCATATTATATCCATGATAGGGTCTTCGAAGTGATTCCGTGTGGGAAATGTCTTTTGCGTGGCGGTTGGTCTACGCTGCCGCTGTGTTTTTGGTGTTCCGGACGAGAGTTTACAGGTCAGTTCGGACATTGTGGTCTGTTTTCCTTAGCTACTACTGTAGATGACATAGACACCAGAATCACACCCTGGCGTACTTCGCTGAATGGAGAAAACTATTCTTGTCCGTTTTCGCGAAAATGATTTTATTTTGATAATTTTGTAAGAAGTTCGTCATTGTTCTCAAGTCGGCTTACGACCCCTCCTTTTCAACAATAATAGTTTGAAAGTTCCTCTCCCATATGAGACATGTGGTTGTGTATCAGTTGGATTTCGCGTATTGTAGTCATGTTGTAATCTCCCAAATTGCAGTGCTTGGGCAGTATCTGAAAGTATGTGTGTTACTCTCGGACTCGGCATTTACCCGGAGAAGAGCAAACCTCGAACAGTGGTTGGGCCAACGGATCTGGAGCAATATGAGTACGTCATTTTTCCCATATTGAAAATCTTTCGTGATATATAGTATTGCTTATATTCTTCTCCGTAATGTGAGAATAGGTTGGAGGGGTCTGTTTAACGAGTTAGCCACGGTGTGGATGAAACTTGGGTTACTGAGTTTTTAATCCAGTTAATCATGATATGAGATGACCAAAACTTCTTGTTCTTGAAATCATTTCTCAAACTGTGCTTAAGAAAAATTACTTCAAAGTTGTCTAGGGGGAAACTAAGGAGAAATATGTACAGTGGCTTTTCTGTTCCTTAAAAGTGGTTTACTTCACTTTTAACTGGCGGTCTTTACGGGTTACAAGATTGTTTATTATTTTCTAATTCTATCTTGTCGTTGCAGCATACTTACCTCTCATTCATCATTACAGGAAGCTGCGGGGTCGTGAAGATGTCGTGTACAACTCGGATGCCATTGTGAATCTAGATATTGCCCAGGTACGCTTGGGAACCCTATGAAAAGATTTTCGCTTAGTCACCAGAACCCACAACTTGGGTCACCTGCAGAATAGCTCCTTAAGAAGTCGTTCTCAAGTTCAGCTGGCTGTGCTATCATTGTAAGTTCACATCGTTCACATAACATAGCAACCTGCTTTACGTTCTCCGTTCTTACATAACATAAGCTTGGGTTGACTGGAATTACAGGGTGAATTCGGTTCTATAGAAAATATAGTTTTGATTCTTTTATATTCAAAATTAACTGTTAAAGGTCGAGATGAGCGACGGTTATCGAGCAGGAATTCGTTCATGGAACAAGTCTGTCCAAAGTTGGCTAGCCCTGTTTGTGCACTCTCGCGCCAACAAACTCTACAGGTGGCAATTTTCGTTGTATTTTTCGAAATCGCCGGTGGCAATCTGGCAATTTTTGTTGTAATTTTTAAATCGTCAACTTGTGGTGATTTCTAACCGATTATAATGCTCGACTTTAACGCAAACTTGTATCAGCTAGTCTATTGGCTTCTGCTATACTTACACGTCGACGTCACCTCGGCGTGAGACCTTTCAACGTCATATATATTGATTCAGTTGGCACTAATGCCAAAGTTGATAAACGTATTTATTCTTTTAAGCGTTAACGTTCACATGCGGAAGTAGCTTACTTGTTGATGTTTTCGAGTATCCGTTTTATATTAAAATACATATTTTGTTACAGGGTGGAGCTCACTATGTTCGTGTCTGCTCTATGGCACGGTACTTACGCTGGTTACTTCATGTGAGTTTCTAAAATGTTTGATGATGGTGAATGTTCTACCCTTGTACCTTGCTTTCGATAAACGATTCTCACTCCACACACACTCTTGTGAGGCCATGTCTATGTACAATAGCAAATAGTGATTTTGAGTTTCCGTATTTCCTTAAGACCGTTGAGGTATTGATCTTTTGAAAAGCTGTACAGTTGTACGTGTTTTCAGTCACTTTATCTGAATAAATGAATGTTATTTTAAGGTCATTCCTTGTTGTGCCAATGTGTGCAAGCGTAGAGGATATCATATTCAGTGCGGTTCCTATTGATGATAAAACTGGAAAAAGACCAGCATGGTTCCGATATTTGTGAGTTTTGAAGTATTGCTCATTAGTGGTTCAACGTGGGAATTGTGAGTTCCGACTGCGACTCTATTTTTGTAGCCCAAGAGTTTCAAAAATCTCAAAAAAAAATTAGTCATTTCATGTATTAAAATCTCTTAAAAACCTTGGTTTCGAGTTGGACTCGAAACCCAACTTTGTAACTTTTAAAAGTTCTCCAGAGCTTGAAAAATCACTGTTTCATGTTTCTCAACAGTTGAAATTCTCGACCTAGAAACCTATTGGTGATACCTACACCCAATCGTTACATTTACATTTCTGGCTATTCACTTCTTTTCACTCATAATTTCAGATATATAGCGACATTCCGTTCTCGTGGATTCGATATGCTGGCCACCGGTTTTCTACTCAAAAATTTCGCTGACACCCACAGGTGGAGTATATTTGCTTCTCTTGTACATTTTTTTCGCGATTCTCAGAACTAAATTCGAAAATTCTTTTTGTCTGAACTCGGATTTGTCTACATTGAAATACCATTTTCGGGAGTAGTTTACAATTGCCCCCCACCCTGGTCTAAAATGGGTTGAAAAGGGCCCGTACTACAATCGCCCCCCACCTTTGGGGGGCGATTCTACACCATGCTTATTTACTGCAGGCTTGGGTTGAGTGGGGGGTGATTGTTCATCAGTTCCGGCGTTCCGGGTATGTACTATCACCCCTCATTTTGTATCGTGGGGGGTGATTGTTCATTGTCGAAGATGTACAATGTCCCCCCAACCCATTTACCAATTACCCCTCACCTTCGTGCGATTTTTCTAGGATTTCAATGAGGTGGGGGGTAATAGTACCACGAGGGGGGGTGATTGTTGGGTGGGGGGCGATTGTACATTTTCCCCCATTTTCTGCTTATTTTGTCAACTGCGTGTCATCCTTTTGTTGGAATACAGCTGGCAAGAGGTGTCAGTATGGTCATTCTCAATTTTGCATGGCACATGTCGGTCACACCTAACACTTGTTTAGGGAATTACCCTGCTGGGCAATTTTGTAGATGTGGTACATTTGTACTCTTATAAGTGGATTACTGTAATGCTCAAGCTATATAAATAATTGGATGTTGTTTTCTTCGATGAGTCGGCTATTATAAAATATGGGCACTGAAAGATATCATTTTTGTCATTATTATGTCTTTACAGATTCTGGAGTTCGCTGTACTACTGGCTTCTGTTAGTTACCTTGCCAATCTACATTATTCATAAGGTGTACCTCATCAAGTTCAAAGCACGCAAATCTGTGGAAAGGAAAGGTTTATCGGCGCAAGAAGCGAAAAAGGAACTTTAATCACTATTGGTGATTGTATACATTTTCCGAGGAGTTTATTTTGTTGTTACTTCTCAATATGCTTGTCATATATCACAGTTTGTCATTACATGTAGATGTTTATTAGCGCAATTAATCCTGGTGCACACTCACAGGTTTTGTTCAATTGTTTTCAGTACCATGCGTTTTTTATGTTGTTATTTTTTCATCTCCATTTAGGCAGCTATTTCCTTTCTCTGTGATCTGCTTATTTATTAGTATTATCACTTAATTTTTAGTCTTGAAAATGTTGCAGATTTCTATCATATTTAGTTTTATCATCACGGTAGTAATAGTATTCTTGGCATAGTTGAGGACTAATTTAATATTCTGTAGTTTGCTGTTCATTGTTTTATAACAGCATCCATTACTGTAAATGTTTTTTTTAAATCAGAAATTTCTCGACGTTCTAAATGCATTCCTTGAGTAGAACCAGTTATATAACCGTACTCTAGATGTATGCAAAATTAACACAATTTTCAACAAAGGAAACTTAGGTTTACTCTGCATTAGCGCTCTCGTGTACAGGTGCGCATATAAAAAAGACCGCTAATTTATTTTGTGTTTCGCATTTTTTTGGAGTGATTTACAGAAGCCACCAGGTTGGCTCAAACCAACAAACCAACCATGCTCTTCAGAATCAACCGGGGTGTTATGAACCCGGTGCTTGTGTAGTTTGGCTATATTTTCAATATACCTCAAGTCGAACATTTCCCGCTAGAGTGCCTCTATAGAATAGTAGGATAAAAATTTATTGACTATAAGGGGCTCAAGCTATGGAAGGTGTGTAGGGCACATCCGTTTCTCTCATTGAGCGACGGAATGACACTTTTATTCCTTCAAAACTTCAAAACTAGCGACATACTCTAGAGTTGCACTGGAAACAAATGATTGTACAATTGAGGCTGGTTCGGCAGCTCTTCTCTATAGTCTGTTACCGAATCTTCGTTGTAGTTTGATCTCGATATACGCCGTGATCCTCGAATTTCAACCGAGAAACAACTACAGCGGGATAACACTACAAACACAGCGGGCTACGACGGCATACACCGGTTATAGGCCTATTCTGTGAATATCCGCTATCAGTCGGTAATGCCGTAAACTTAAAGTGAACCGTCCCCAGGAAAATTCAGCAGTTACATCACTCTACCTCTTTGTTAGAATCAAACAACTTTTGGTGATAACATGATCTTTATGGGCTGCCAAATTTATCCCTTACCCAGTGTGGTATAGTCTGTTCCACGCACTTATAACCCTCTACAGTAATCTTCGCGAACTTCTAGATGAACGTTTCGTAGTTTGGTGTGTTCGAAATGACTTCAATTTCCGCTATTGTGTTTTCTATCTATGCTGCTGATTTATTCATTAGAAAAAGCCTTCTAAATATGCGACGGATTACTGTAGAAGGACATCGATTGGTGAAACAAACTATAATCGAAGCACAAAAGTTGGGCGCGCTCTAAGATATTTTTGAAGGAGGCAAACAACGAATAATGGTATGACTTCGAAAATAGGTTCTTGTGAATCTGAAGAAAAAAACAACAGTTAGAATATATGAACAACAGGAAGTAACTGAAGCGTATACAAATGGTTTCTTAGTATACTGAGCAGCTCTCCGGCATTATCTCTGATGTCCGACATGTACGGCCACCTTTCTATCATGAACACGAACGCTGCCATTTATCTTTGTTGAAAATCAGCCAGCGTATCCAGACTAAATGGCTCCAGATCTGTAGAAAAAAGAGTCGTGAACGAGGCGCAATTACGTCAACACTCCTTAATGGCCAAATATGAACTGAAGGCAAAAGAGGTCGTTTCGCAATTACTCCTGCGATAGACGTTTTTCAGTTAGGTACGATAGCTTCCCGTATCTGAATTATTTATTTCTTGAAAAAAAAACTGATTTTCGAAGTCTGTAACGCTACCTGGAATCGTTATATGTCTAGAACGCGAGCAGACAATACATGTTCACTTGTGGTTTTCTGCTGTTGTAGTTAGAAACCCGCGTTTTAAACATTATTTCAATTTGGTAGATGAAACTACTACTCTGATTCGTCTGTGCATCGTACACGCAATACTCAACGCTTTTCGTCATTTCAAGTTGATTTCATGTGCAAGCTTACTTTTCTGAGAGGTTTACTCTGATTTTGAAACGAAGTAACTACACTTGGAATACAACAGTATATACTCCGAAGTTCCAGCGATTGAATAAAAACAGAGTAATATAGCTTCCATGAATTTGAACACCGTTCTGCTCCCTAGTGATGACTAAGTTTACTTTTTTGATCTGAAGTGTGTCACGTTCAGTAGAACAAAAACGTGAGTTACAAAAGCGTTTGGTTTTCTGTGTTCATGAAAACGAGTCTCGCGGCGGCAAGGAAGGCAAAGAAGGGAAACTCAACAGGGGTAAAAGAAGTCATGAAGGTCGTAGCACTCAAAATGGTGCTGTCCAGGCATTACAAACGCAAAATATACTGAAAATAAATAGAACAGCCACATAAACAACAAGATACATGAGAACACAGACACATTTCACAACATAACTGTACACTGGTCTCCGATTATTGTAAAAACATTCGCGAAGTCTTCTGCATTGCCCACGTTGATTCTTAAAGTATGAATGTGGAGGCTCCCGGAATATTTGTAGCATGTAGACGTACGACGTACTGCTGCACATGATCTAATGAAACAGTCTAATAAATTGAACTAAATAATTACGATACTCCGAAGTTTGAAGAGTAAAGAGAAGTCGTACGTCTCACCACCACTCGAGAACACTTGAAGCAAATTACCTTTTCCATTCTCCTAAAGATTAGTTATTTAAAAAAACAGAGAACTTCTTACTCTCTAAGAGTAGGCGAATGGCGAAACGCAGTACACCAAGTTCGTGACAACACTGAGCGAATATTGCGATAAATTAGTGGTTGTCGTTTAGCGCCTCTGTTGAAGATCTAATTAAGTGTGTTGGACCCCATTCATCATTCGTTACATGCATATAGAGCACCTTTTGCGCGACCTGTCGCCATCGGCCGCCCGTCTTGTGTCGGCGTCTCTCCGATAACACGCTGTTTCCGCCGTCTCTCACACTCAGCACCCTCATCGATCACGCATTCTATCACCTGTCTGTCACTTCGAATGATCTTTACATGTGATACCACGCAAAGTTCTCTGCTGACTCGCACTGTATTCAAAATAACTAAACTAATTTGGGAACTCTCGGGATTGAGTGGGTACCGCAATGATGCGAGAGCAGTACAGCTAGCTGTTTTAGAAAGTGTATACAACAATTACTGATGAAGCCGATCTTCAAAATATCCAAAGTTTGTTTGGTGGATTGTTTTATTGGAACGGGTAACTGTCATGTTTGCTTCATCGATGATATATAGCCGAGATGGTAGATTCAGATTATATGTTAGATATAATTGGATACTTGTAGCGATAAAGCTCGAAATTCGTGATTTTAAGGGACAGAGTAGTCTGAACAATCTTTATGTATCACCAATAGAAATGACATGAAACAACCAGGACAATCTGTGACGGATATTCAGAGCTGACGGTTACCATTGATATGAAATTCAATAATTACACGAGATGAACATTCTCGACTATTTGAGAGGAAAATTACCTCATGGAATATTATGACAACTGAAGACAACTGTAACAGGATTGAATAGAAAGAATACATTTCACCCACAGCTCGAGAAACACTTTTCGAAACGAAGATCCCATGGACAAGAACGATATGCTAAATAGAATAACCTAAGACCCTGATGGGTGACAATATTTGAAAATGGGTAAGGAAACTCGAGAGAGACAAAGAGACAATTTTCAAGACTATACGATCACGAAACAAAAAACATTGGTTGGAAAGGAAACACCTAGATCACGATGGACTAACATTTTCTATAATGGTACAATACTAATGAATGTACAAGCTCGTTCACGAATGGAGAATTAAACTATATGACGTCAGACTTCACAGGAACGCGACTAAACACGAACATCGTGCACGACCACCACATCACTGATGAAAATTAGACCATGTAATGGTAGTGTAGGAATCTTTGGACCAAACTGAGATTCACTTAAATGATTGATTGTGCATTATACTAGTCAATGAAACAGTCACGACGTGAGAAAACATCACAAATGGTTTTTTCTCAAGATTTAGGTTATTTAATGTGTTCTATTCATTTCACGTGGTTCTCAGTTTGACCTAGTTCGATGCCACAATATGTGTGCCGGAAAAACACCTATTGTCGCCAGTACTGGGTGGGATCGTGCTGATCTGACAAGTCGTGCATTTGCGGTGGCAGAGACGACTGATCCAGAGAGTTCAACACGGCAGAAACGGGTAATCCTATACCTGGAGCGAGCCCTGAAACACAAACATCAATTTCAGATCGATTTTTTTAAAACTTCCATCAGATTTCGAGGATAATCGTTTTCTAATGAATGTTTGGCTCCCATAACTGCAGCTTCATCACGTTTTTCAGCAATTAGTGGAAACGTGAAAAAACTAAAACTACCCCCCCCCCCCCTGCCTTTGTGGGATTGAATGGAATCATACTTTTTTTCTGTGTAGACTAATCAATCTTTCTGGAGTTGGACCCCAACGGTGGGAACATTTATATCGGTTTATGGCAGTTCGCGCGCGCCATATCTAACACACACTACAGTCGAGACCGAGAACACGTTTGCGCGCGCGATTCAAAAACACTTGTTCCGATTGAAGTAGCAATAAACCCACAACCGACCGTGCATAAATCTAGTAAAAAGGTCTTCTCTACCCTTCGCGGCGACTTGAAAGAGAGAGCTAGCCTTGTACTTTAGCTAACAAAATCGTAGACCCCTGGTGCCAACTACCGGTGAACCATGAGTTCACCTCTAGTTAAATGCTTGGTGACATCAACGTACAAAGCACACCGGAAATCGTAAATGTTTCCTCCAAGTATAGTATGTGCGAGAGCGAAGCTGTACGTGAAAGATGTTTATAAGGTGAATTTCCAGCGTGGATAAATTTTCTTTCCAATAAAAGCTGAGTAACTTGATGTGATTGAATGTGACACAGCGCGCACCTGGCGTCCATTCACAAAGAGATTACGGTAATAAGAAAAGAATTGGAATACGCAGGTGAGTGAACTTTTTTTGTGAAATTGCTGAAAGTACACAGTTTTTCTCAAAGACAACTGAAATTGTGGTGAAGTGAATATTTACCTCCAGGAGCGCTAGACGGTTGGAAAGAGTGTGTGGTTGTCTGTAGGCTGCGTCCATAGGGCTGGAAATAGTAGTTCATTACATCACATATTGAGCTAGTACGTTAGCAAAGAACATTGCTGTACCACACAATCAGAAATTAATATGTTTGTATTGTCGGTTTTCAAAAACTTTTTTGAGACTTGATAAGATTAGAGTTTAGTTCAATCAACTGAACAATTGGTTTGGGAAGTTTAATTGAGAACAGTTTCAATGTTGACTGATATTTCCTATCTAAACCGACGAAATGCAGGTATTTGAATGAAGGGGTACGGCTGATAAATCGAGTAATGACCAATAATGAAAAGATCGAACTCACATGGAAGGCCTCGTACGGAGATCGAGCCGTATTGAACATGTGAGGTCCGCCAAAGTCACCACTCGGCTGATAGGTTCCCATACCCAGACCAGCGTTGGCAAATCCAAACCTGAATACAAATAGGTTAGATTTGTTTGATGCAAACCGGTTAAGAGCTCAAGAAGCGCTAAGTACTAAGTATCCAAGCTAAGTCTCTTATGCTTTCTAATGTCGAATTTTCATTTGCTTACCGGTCAAAAAACCTGTTCATGCTTGCATGCGAATAAATGAGTAAATTATTTACCCGTAAGGATCCATGGTTGGCTGAGATAGTCCTCCGTACATTTGGTTTCCGGGTGGCACGAAACTCGTGCTGACCGAGGGATTCTGATTGAATCTGTTCGGCGTGGGCACCGGCGAGCCGCCGATCGGGGCGGAAAGGGCGCTTCCCGGTCCGGATCCGGGCGTCGGCGTCGGCGTTCCGTTGCTCATCGAAGTGTCCATGCCGCCGGGACGCTTGTTTCTCAACTTCTCCTCGCGTCTCCATTTGGCCCTTCGGTTGGAAAACCACACCTGCAAGAATATACGGTAACCACGCGTGCGCCCCGCTCCCAGCTGTTGCCCGATCGAGTTGAAATTCAAACTAATCAAGATTAATGAGTGGCCGAAAAAAGTGGACCAATTTTAAAACAGCTGTCCGTGTTGCATTGTTGCAATGGGCTTTTTGTGGTTGCTCAAGGATCGAGGGTCCGCAAACCTGTTCGTGGGAACATGCGCCTTATCGAAAGACGAGTGACAGCGGACTGACGGGGAGCCTGGTCGCTGATGCAACTGAGACACTATCTACTCTAAGCCAAGGTTGACAGAAATTGGCGGAAACTGATGACAGTCCCTTACTTTCTCAATCAAACTCGCCAGAAAACACGCGCAGAATTGTACATCGCAAGATAGAAGTTTTGAACAATTCGTTTTATGACAAAATTTCCCTTACTGATTGATGGTCTCTGAAGACGTAACGAAAGAACAATTCAGATTAGTACAGTTATTGGTTGTTTCTAATGAACGTGGTGCGGTGCGAGACTCGTGACCCCGCTAAATTATGCAACAATTGCGGCCCAGATCACCCCGTAGCTGTGAGATAAAGGATTTACGAACTGTGCGGGATCTCATACTCGATGAATAATGTAGTTAAACTGAATTCAAAAACAGTTCAAGTGAGTCTCAACACAATTGGACTTCAACTTTATTTACCTGTATTCTTGCTTCCGGGAGACCAATCTTCTGCGCTAACCGCTCTCTAGCAAACACATCGGGATAGTGAGTTCGCTCGAACTCTAAAACGGACATTGTTAAGAATTGTATTTCCACTGGGTTCGAGTTCAAATTAAAGAATGAAACACACACCAAACAGAGTAGATTTCTAATTTCGCAAGCAACACTGAAATTCATGCACACAATGTTTTCTAGATAAGGTTCACTACTCGAGTGGGAAATACGAAAGGTTAAGCGTGACATCTTAATTTCTTGTATTTTAGGTAGGCTTTCTTTAGTCGATTACTAGAATACTCAGAAAACTGCTAGTGGTCCCACCTTTCTCCAGGGCCTCTATCTGTTCCTGACTGAACGAAGTGCGATTCCGCTGTAGCTTTCGCTTCAGCCGCATTCTGGCTGCCGCGTCCTCATCAGGATCGTTCGGAGGCTTCTGGTCCTCGTCTGAAATGAATTTCGATAATTAACAGTTCTCAGTTCTGGAACAAGCAAGTTTCACAGTTGTACTCGAACTAAAGTTTCATACGCAGTCACTCCGAATATGCGCTCCAATGATGATCTAAGCAGAAACAGTTTCACGCAATTCAACAAATGTGTTCCTTCGTAACAAGTGAGTAAACAGAAATGCCGTGTTTGTCGAGTAGTACGCCGAGAAGCCTTTCAACAGGAGAAACTTTGTGAGATTACAGTTGTTTGATATAGAAGTGGCAGCAGGAGCCAGGAAGCAACCAAATGAGTGGCGACCAGCGCACCTTCCTGTGCATTAACAAGCGCTAATGTAGTGTTAGTTTTGGCTTCTAATTCAATCAATTAACGTCAGATCGAATACGAGATTGGCTTGAATTGTTTGTATTCCGTAATTCGATTATAGTAACTGGGGGCAGGACGAGCTGGTGACGGACCGTGTTTGACGATTCTGTGACGAGAAGTAGGCCTCCTCGAGGGAGGCTTCATGACAGGAGGGTGAGCAGATATCATCACTAGCAAGTGGAAGCAAATGACTGATAGACACAGAGAGAGAGTGGGGCGGGCCGTAAATGGTGCGCCGCTGTCGTACAACGCTCAACCAGTAGGCGGGCGCTCACGGTAAACAGTATGACTGAATGCCAACTTACAAGATCAGTCAACGAGTACAGTACTACTGAACAGAAACGACAACCAGATGGTTGGAGCCAAGTCTCGGAAACTTTTGTTGATTTACACATCACGGAAACACGGAACGGCAGGGCCAGGAGTTACACGTTTTGAACGAGCGTAGCATAAGAGAGAATCACGTTAGAAACCAACTAGGAATCGTAAGAAAAATGAAAAAAGATGTGCTCAACTCGAACGGAAAGCGACCTGTCACATCTTGGTATGTCTTCTGTCTTCACGTAATATGGATCGATTGGACGCTGCATTCCGCTAGGAGCGGAAGAGTGAGCGGCACGTGCGTCGACACGGCGTAGGCCACTGTCACTAGCAATCAGGATCAGCGGCAAAAACTGATGTGCGCCCGGGCACCTGGGCCCCGCCCCGCCACCGTACCCCTCCACCAACCAGCGCCCGTCAATAACCATTCTCACTATTCGAAAGCCGTCTAACCAGATTATACAAATGGCCGGCAGAAAGAAGTTTGTCCAAACAAGCATTATTATTTCTCACTCGATGTGCTCTAACTTACTTCAGGTCGGTTATGAATGACCTCTGCTGATTATTATTTGCTGTCAGGTACCCATGATGAGTGCATTCATGCGGAAAATTAGTGCGCGCAATATTCTGCAATAAGAACAGGACAATAACTGTAAACTAGTGTGTTACTCAACATCAACTACGTTTTTTTTTTTCTAAAAGAAGGTACAACGTTATCTGAAGTTCTGGTCGAGATGCCGATACACACATAATCTAATATGTTTACGAGTTGTTTGAACCAATTCATACTCAAATTCGAATATAATGAATATTTTACACTAACCCCAATCACAAAAATTGTTTGCTTACAACACTGACTGTTTTCAATAATATTACAAATTATTCGCAAAATGCAACATGATCCCCTTGGGGTCATATATCTTGGGTATTTTATACGCTTATCTTTACATTACAATAGGAGATCCGCAATGATAACCCATATTCAACTTATTTCAGATAAACTCCACTGTAACAAAAAGTCCCTCTTACTAAAAACATTTCTCGTTCAGATTTTTTCAGCTGAAGATGAGGAGGTTTTCATACAGTTTTAGTCTACTAATCTGAAACGAATCAAGTGCATCACGAGATTATGAATCTAAACCGTACTTGTTGCCTTAGCGAAATCTAACCAAAAATGGTTACTTTGTAATCGATAGGTTAATCAGAGCTGTGAAAAATTGAAAGGTGTTATGCTTTCCAGTGAATGGTTCGCCACCGTTAATCATGACTTCTTTTCACTTAATTATCTCAAAAAACGATTCATCAAGCAGTGTCAATCAATATTTCGAATCGGCGCGGTCTACTGTATTGCGAAGCCGTGTACGCAGGCCAGTGTACTGTATGAAGGGACCGGTTTTATTCATTGGAACCTAATTGCCGAACTAATAATATTTGTCTTAAAAGTCATTACCGACCCGAAGAACAATACAAAAGACAGGCCTCACGAACACAATCTATACATAATGTCATTCTGAAGACAGAATAGGTTTATTTCACTACAGATCGAAATTTTAGTTCATGTCATGGCTTATAATCGTAGTTCTATGGAGAAAACTAACTGAAACAAAACGGAGTTGAGACATTGTGTGTTTGAGCATGGTGGATGAATTTATATTATAATAAGCTAAAAGTAAAGGAGCTGCACCAACAATAATTATGTTTTAACAAATCTTTTTTAGTGAGAGAAATTAGCAGATCAGTGGGTTTTATAGATACAAATTGTTAACCTTAAGTAAATTTGAATGTTATCTACAAATTTGGTGAATAGGGAGCCAATGATCCAAACTCCAACTAATGTCCAAATATACGTTATAGAATGTAGCACAAAAACAATTTCAGCTATGGAAGAAACTGGAGAATGGTATGTAAAAACGAAAACCGTTATGTTGCAGACCGGCAAAACTACCTCAACTGGATAACAATTAGCGACTTCTACTGATTAAATCAAACTTGATTCTCGAAACTATAATTGCAGTTTCACTGTGTGATTTCGAGCTGAATATATCTCAATTCACATTGTAGAACCAACTCACTTATGCAAAACATCACGGGATAGAGAGAGTGTAAGATGGTTATATAACAGAATATCGATTGCAATGGGTAGAGGGAGTGCAGTTAAGTAATTTCGAAAAGATAATGCATAAGCTTCAAATCGGCTTTAGAATTGACCAATGGAAGTCGTACGTTGATAATTATCGAAATTGCATGATCTCTGATCTCGTTTTCTATATTTAGCGCGTAAGAAGAAATCTGCTGGAAAACATCAACGGTTTCGGTCCTGGACACTTTAGTGCGATTGGAATAGGCAAATGCGCCTTCTTTACTGGTTCATGGAAAATTGAACAATACGCAACAAAATGTGGTTAGAACTTAGGTAAAAGGAACGGATGATACATTGTTTCGTGACGCTTGTTACTGTGTTGAGAATGCCACAGATAGGATACGGAAATAGAGTGGGATATGAATGATAGGTGGCGGGCTAGATAGACACCTCTGTGTATAAGAGGCAGATCGAGTGCGCGCAGTTATGTCACATTGTATCACAGGTCGCGCGTATCGCGCACTCCATCGCCCATTCCAGCATTAACTCGCACGCACAGCTGCCACCTCGCTATATATTGTCGATTAACGGCGAGAACATCCCGAGATCGCGATTTGGTCAGGTAATTAAGGTACGCCAGGTTCAACTGGGGTTCGAGAATATACATCAACTCAATGACTGGGGATACGCCAGGATCACTGTGTTCAGAAAGTATGAAGCGATGCCAAACCAATGAAAACATTGTTATGACCTACAGTGAACTACGTAATATGGGTATTTCGGCGCTCCAGTACGGTAATTTCAGAGTTTTAGAGTAAGCGTCCACTAGAAGTAATGAATTTCTCTCAAGCGGGCAATATGTGTACCATTGTAGAAAAAACCCAACCCGACTTCACCGCCGACGATGCCCCCGGAACAGGCCTCATCCGAATATAATTGTTCAACGATTGAAAAATTGCATGTTGACTGATTGACATGATCACTGATCACAAAATATTTGAATAATCAACTGAATTATTCAGTATTACAAAAATATCTGGTCTGTGAAATTACATCCGAATTTAGTAAGCCTGAAGATTAGGACATAGTCATGATTCATACTTCAAGTGAATGAAATCAAACAAAAAACAGTATAATAAACTATGAACTTCATCGTTGCAGTTTCAGAACATTGATGCGTTTCTTGTGTTGTCACGTGAGTACAGGTTTTACTACTAGTATATAACCTACCTGGGTCTTTTTTCGCCTCGACGACGGGATGTTGGGGCAGAGTGGGGAAGGACGGCAAGGTTACGGCACCAGGGACAGACATCTGCCACGGATTATACCAGTTGGAGGGATATCTGAACAGAGACCACTCTTCATCAACTCTAAGTAACTACTAGTACAAGTCTCAATATGATACTGACTACATAACATATAACGTTATTTCAATTCACTCTTTTACATGAATTACGGATTCACCATACTCTATTCATACAAATCTTACTGCAATACGAACTATATGACTTATATTGTTGATAGACGAACTGTTTTATAAATAATAGTTCACTTACAATAATATATGTTGATTTTTTTCATAAATATATATTTCTGTTAATCAATGACGTATGATCCTAACGGATTTTTAGAAATGAACTAATAATGGCCTGCATAATAAAATTCAGATGAATAATATGGTTCACCAATGAAATGTTTTGAGCGAATTAGTTTATATAATCATTTCTACTAGCGTTCTCAGTTTGAGGTGGTAAGCAAAAAATCACTGATTTTTCACGTCATCAAATGATGTGGTATGCACCCTAGGGAACTATATGCATTACGTGTTCGATACTTGTCCGCGATTCTGAGGAAATCGCTCTAAAGAAAAGATTTCCTTGGTAATTGATTAGAAAAACAATCATAGAAGTAGAAATATATGCTTTTCCCAGATATATCAGTATTTGGCGAGATGTTGATAAGTAACTTGTAACCAAAGTGTGAGCCATGTGCTGCAGACTTGTTAAGATAATGTTGTTTTCATAAAAAGGCTTAGGTAAAAGCGCATTAGCAAAATAATTCTTTCTTGAATGCTGACTCATCCATGGCGCAACGCAAACCAAAACTCCTTATACTAATCACAATTGTTTCTAAGTAGCACAGTGACAGCGCACATCTGCTCTGAGTCAATGTTTTTGTAATTTTAAAAATGAATACTTTTTAAGAATAAATTTTACATATAGTAGAAAATACAACTGATATGAAGAAATTGTGATTTCATATAGGATATTCATGATGATCATTCAGAGGGAACGAAGCAACGTAAAATAATGTATATAGATCGGATAAAGTGAGAAACTCACGTCAGATTTGAGTCGACAAATCTCAATCTGTCATAGAATTCATTCTGAATTTGCTGTTGTTCTTTGCGGGCCGCCAGATTTCTCAGCACTCGGTTAATTGAAGAAACCTGGAGAAAATTAAGAGAAGTCTTAGAGAAAGTATTCAGATTTGACACCTTCGAGCGCACAACAAGTTAATCCGCGAAAGTCATGCAGAAAAAAATTGAGCTTTGATGTGAAACTGAAATCATCAGTTTGAGAAAAAAAGTGCAGCAGAAATGAACTGAATCCTCCGAACTCAATTTCAATGAACATCTCGACTATTGAAGCCTGAAGATTCTTATCAGTTTCTGTGTAAAATGGCGCCCAAACACGATTGTTACAACAGGTTTTGTCGCGGGTTACTGTAAGTCATCAGCTCGAGACACTTAGTTACGACCGTGAAAACTTTCTTTCTTTTCATTATTGACTGATATTAGGTTTCCAGCCAGAGACGAGGGGCCAACAAAGTTGGATTCATAGAACATTTTCAGATTTGCTTATTGAAATGTGTCCGCTTACATGTTTTTCCCATGATAACTAGTTTCAGAAAACTCAATAATGTGGAAAACCCTACACTGGGTATTGTTTCCGAGGTGCAAACTTGTTCGTTGAGCAACTTGTCTCTTATTTCCCAGGCAAAGATACTCGGCTGCTCTCGTTTGTACTCTTCGATTTTTTCAACAACTCCGTATGTAGCAACTCTGAAATACAAAAACTTATATGCTGGAGAAACTCGAAAATGATGCGACTGGCCAGTAAACTGGATTAAAACTGGATAAATCTATGTTTGAGAAATCTATCAGCCTAGTTTATTCATGTGTATAAATATAGAATGTATAAACTGAGAGGTGTTTGGCGAAAAATGTCTTCATCTAAAACCAAAGCGAGACTGAACGACTCGACTACATTTTCAGTTTTCGAAGTATGAGAAAAAGCGGGCAAACACGCTAACAATAACATTTAGATTCGAATCTTCAGAGGTGATTGATGTTGAATGATAGAGGTGAACATTAGATGGTTTCGAATTTTACTCGGGACACACTTTCCAGAATATTTCTTTCTTTTCTAAGAGTTGTATAACTTGAGTTTGTCAATTACAATTTTTGAATAATTAACTATTGTTGTGAAGGTGTTGAGTAGTTAACTATGGCTGTAAAGGCCAACAGTGATTAGTTGGACAGTTGATCATTTTTTTAGTAATTTGCGTAAATGACAGGATTAGGATATAATATTGAACTTGTTCCGATATTAAGTGCATTACCGCCTGCGCTTCTAATGAAAGAGACCTTCCGAGGGTCCCAAGAGGGCCGGAAATGTCGTAAAAGGTGTGTTGTGATTACAGGAAAGAGGAGGAAAGGAAGCGCCGTTAATATGAACTACCAGTATCTCACGCTTAGTATGGGGGTCAGTTGATGAACGAATAGCGCAATCGTTAATCTCATCGCTAAATTGTGTTTGTAGTTTGAACTTGGAGCGTGATAGGCGAAATTCCTAAGTATTGCTGAGTTTGACTAGGTTGATATGGGCTGCTTGAGCAGAAAATATCGAGGAGAATGTTAGTATTTTCGTCACGGAGTGAGGTAAGCGAACACACAGCCGAGATCAGCCAGTAATCACAGTACGAGTTGTTATGACATGGAGAAACTGCTGATTCCTAGTAACTCGGAAAGCCATTATTGTTATCACGAGCCGCGGATTAGAACAGATTACATCTTGCTAGTTTTTAGTAAAAGAATAAACTTTTCTAATGCGGCTGGACTCCGAGGGTTGTTGTTTCAGAGCTGATTACCAACTTGAGCAGCACTGTTCCTGTGTGTATAAAGGTCTTTTCACAGTGCCTTCACGCTTTTTCTCACCTGGGTTTTGATCCACCAATGGCACGGGGTTTAATGGTTCCTGACTCATAATAACGACACAGAATCTTCGAGACACATCTGAAAACGGTTTCGTTCAATTACACTTTTCGATTTCCGCAAGACAGTTATATCTCGAGACCTACAAAGTAGATTGTTTTGTTTCTAATCAACTTTACACAACTAGTAGTGAAACAATTGAGGTCTCGAAACCCACATAGATATGACTCAAGCGACTATCACGTAATTTTACGTAGTGTCATCACGTAAATACGTCATCCATATAGTGGGAATGTATCAAACAATCAAAGTGATTCTCTCTTAGGGCTTTAAGAGTGCAGGATAATCGTAAGACAACACTTCACAGCTCAAAGGAGAGCTGATCTCTGTTGTTCGGGCAAATTCATCATCTTCAATATGCTAAGCGCCTTGTTCACTTATTTCGGCTTTCTGTCTGAGCATAGTGCAACATTCAGATCACCAAAAAACTACTTGATAAACCGTCCGGATTTCGTGTATGTCTGTACAAAAGCTCCACGATTTCGATTCTGGGTCCCTTGACGTGGTTTGCGGTTCGTAACTTAAAACACCATGAAAAACTCAAGCCAAATATTAACTGGCGTATAGGCCTCAAAAACTCGCTATAGAAATCGTTCGGACAGGTCAATACGCTGCAGGTTTGTCTGATCTCTGTTTCCTTCCAATACTAATTCGCCACCTCTACATGTGCGGAGATCAAACTATGATGCCG
Source organism: Litoditis marina (assembly GCA_964036275.1). Taxonomy (NCBI): domain Eukaryota; kingdom Metazoa; phylum Nematoda; class Chromadorea; order Rhabditida; family Rhabditidae; genus Litoditis; species Litoditis marina. The sequence continues at coordinate 12,769,199 of OZ038438.1, read as the reverse complement.
ATTTGGTGACACTATAAAAGTTTGGTTGCAACATACCCGTTGGAGACTTGTAGCAGTCGACTGATGTCGCAGGGCCTCGCGCCGCTCTTCGCGAGCTCCACAATTTGTTGTCGCGTCGAGTCGGGAAGCGGGCGTCCGTTGACGAACACGCCACCTAGCTGGTTCACCCCGGTGTGTCCGGCGTCTGAAAAGGGCTCTGGAAGAAAGAAGTTGGACAATCGGATAATCGACAATAGATACGGTCTTCAAACAAACCTAGACAAGACCTTAACAGTTGTCCTGTCATTATATGGGGTTTCACCACGTCAATGAGTCTGTAGTGAGAATGTATACCAAAGTCCCTATAGGAACTGACCAAGTTTGGCTGTAGTTTTATTTTGACACGCACAGTAATTTACCAACTTTGACAAAAACAGTGGGATCGAACTACGAACACAGCATAGTATAATACACCGTATAAGCTTGCTTCGGAGACAGCGGCACCCACATAGGGTTTGCTCTAGGCAAGTATGACAGAACTTCTGCTCCTGTTCGATCATGTCGTCTTTCTAGTGTGATCCCACTGTATTTCAATCGGATTACGAGGTGTGTGATGTGTGATGGCATCAAACTACACAAAATACAACACATATGCATCCCTATACATAAATCCATAATCTGCTGTAGTTTTGTGAACATACGGATACTAGTCCCGGCTGTCTCTGCATTAGAAAATTGCTTGGAAACACTAACGACCAGAAAAAGTTGGTTTAGCGATTATCAAAGTTCAAATTCTTCATTTAATCTTTTTTTTATTATATTCGACAGATTTGAGATTATATGTAGTGTGGAACTTCCAGAAATTAGGTTCACGAAATCAAAATCACTATCTTATTTTAGAACATTGATCAGCTTTCAAAGCTGAGATTGAAAATTCAGTTTTCCGACTCTAACATTCGAAAAAAAACTTGAGCTAGGTAATTTCAAAGTTAGTTTTTAGATGTCCGTTGTGTTCTTCACAGATAATGAGTTCAAATGTATTTCATAGTAAATGTCCTATTAGATTATTAACCATGTATATTTAGTAGTTAGCCGTCACGATCTTCAAAAGTTTCCTGGGATACGTGTCATTCATTCAGTAAATCGGCGTCCAGCAGCGGAATCGAACTGGCTACAAAAAGAACAGAGACTTCGGCTACAACCTCTAGACCAGTAAAACACTGACTAGAACACAACATTTTGAGTTGATCTACAGCAGTAAAGTGAACTGCACGCTGTCGCCTTCACTACATTCAGGACCAAATATCCTTTTACGTATTTTTAAAAGTTACAAAATCTGAACTCCACGTAATGAATTTCGAGTAATACTTTTTCCAGGTGGGATTTCAAATCAGCAATGATCTAACCATCGAGCAATCTATGTTCATTTGGGCTTGGCGGCTAGTGAAGCGTGTTTGTTGTAATTCAAATAAACAGTATGTCAGTACGTTCGTTGGAAGACTCTAAAATAATTGTATCATCATTTGACCTGCAGTTATCCAATCTGACTTCCCGCTGTTGTTGTTTGGAGCATGATGATGTATTGACGGGATTAGACCACCCGTCTATTGCATGACACCAACAATTAGATGCTATTATACCACCGCCAAACTGTCAAGGAATGATCACTCGAAACTAATGTACACTTACCTAGTATCATACAAATATTATGATTATTGATTATTTGAAAAGTTCACCCTAACGTAAGTGTTGACGGCGCGAACGGCAGTTTTCGTAAGTGTTTCTCTAGAACTCGTTTAGTTTGCGTAGTATATTTAGTGTTTCTCGACAAAAAACAGAGCCAGTGTGTTTTAGGCAACATGTGGAATACTCGACAATTAACCACTAGCTGGCCACTGTTATTGTTACAGATTTGAGCATAATTGGAATCACATTACGGGTCAGTAGCTCCTGAGAGCGCGATAGATAAGGTGCCGCAGCACTGTGTCGGAAGTGAGGGAGACCGGTGGAGGAGAGAGCGCAGACAGCCGACAAAACAAATTCGCGGCTTCAAATGTCGATTTTTCATACTCGCAGGCAAATTGATGAGCGCAAACTACAAATCGAACCAAGTAGAGACAACCGTTCCACCGAAGTTACCGGAATTGTTGGGCTTTAACCGTATTTTGGGGATTTTGTTTTAATCACGCTCTTCAATTGTTTTCTTAACAGAAAAATTCAGTATAAAGGCGACCCACCTCAAAATGTTTTCAATATCTTTCATTATATGTTAGCTCAATCAGATCGTAATTATATTTGATGTATAGCGTTTGTAAGTCAGAGAAAGAAGTACATTACAGATTTAAAAACTCGCAAATTATATGCCTGGTTAGCTACTTGCTTATAACTGTTATGCTACTTCTCCGTGCTTTCAATTCACAATCTGTGTACTCAAAACACTGCCGCCTTGTTGATTAGCATAATTTGAAATGGTGTCTTCGGGAGAGGATCGCATATGGTGGCTACCATCAGTCTCGTCAAACGCGCCGCGGGAGTCCGCGATAGACTCTTTGAGCATGTGACGCAATCCGACTTACTCTCAATCTCACTTTATCATAACACATGATTAACTGCCCTATATTAATATTAAGTTTATTTCGCACAGATTACAGAGCAAAAAGTAGTAAAAACCATACATTTCCTATTCCCAAATACAATGCCTTAACGTGTTCTTTGACTCTACGTCAATAATTTTTGCGACAATATAACTGTTAACTATTTTGTTTCCCATGAAATCTATGCGCGTATCATGTAGTCACACAAGAAAAACAGTAGGTGCCGTACTGAACAAAGTGTTCATTCGCAAACAACGTTTTCCCAGCGGCTCGAGACCTATTCTGTAGTTGTTGTCATCATCGATGGCGACGACTATGGATTCTAGGTTCACCCCAACCCAATTGTGGGGTATATTTCAGTCTTAATTCATCGAATGGGCTTCCGTTCAATGGACGCATAAAGGTGTGAAATTGGTGGCCCCGTGTCCAAATTACACCAGAACAACCCGAGATTGACGAAGAAAACGCACAAAAAGTGTGTAGTATATGAAAGAGAAGTAAAAAGGATCGAGCGGAATCAATCAATTTTGTTAGACTAACTTTCGGTTAAAAACTCAAATATTAGAATTTTTCTTTCTCGGACTAAATAGGGGATATCGGTTTCTCTGGGTTGATGGATGTTTTCGTGGCCCACCGTAACCGTCGAAAGTTTTGTTCCCTGTCGCCGCCACAATAACCGTTCATTTTTATGGGTCTAACATCTACGGAGGACACATATGAGAGAAACGCGTCGAATAAAGGTACACTTTCGCTAAAATCGTGAAAAAGGTTTGTGCCAAATTTTGTATTAGTCAGCAGAGAACAACTTGAAAAGGATATCTCAAAGATAAAGTCAAGTAATTTGGGAAACAAATTGGTTTGAACAAAAACTCTATGAACTTCAAGTTCATTCGCGCGTAATAGCAAGTTCATCGGACCTCGTTAACTTTCTTTCTAGAATATTTCCATTCTAAGCAGATGAATTGGAGTTTGAGAAGAGATTCTAAAGAGATTCTAAAGAGATTTGTAAAGTTTCGATGTTATAGAGTACGGCACCTTGGTACAAAACTACCACAGAATACAGCAGCCTATTGTATTCGTCATTCACGAGAATGAGAACTTGAGCTGGTCCCCTTTCAGCTAACCCGTATCAGTTGAAAGCTATGTCAATTCAGAAAAAAATTGAAATTGTTGCCGTTCGGAATTTCAGAAATGATAACTATGGGGTTTGGCTAATTATGGCCGGATCCAGTAATGAAAACGGCACACCTCTCATTATTCATAATTTTGCATATAAATAATCGATGGGGACATAATTCAAGAGAAACAAATGCATCCACCTATGTACTGCTATTCTAGAAAAGTTGCGAGGTTTTTTATCATGTTTTCCATCATTCGATTGTTCATTGAGAGTACTGTAGCAACTTCCAGTCAATTGTCAATTGCTACAATTTGTGAAACAGAGATAGAGCGGGCAAAAACTAGTCGCAGAGCAGCGCAACAGGTATGAGTAAGTGAACATGTACTATACCGAAATACATGCTAAAATAGGAATGAGGAACAACGAATGAGGTAAAAAATGACCCGGTTCTACTTTTGATACTGTCCTTTTTATAATAGGAAACCTCGATAAAATTCTCACAATAGACAAAATAGACCGTGGAACATTTTATAAGCTTTGATACGCTGGCTCTATTTTTGTTTGTTTCGTATGTTCCGAATACTTTTGATAACAACTAAAACTAACCTCTACCTGCGGCAGGCATTTCTCTTTTTACGTCGATCGTCATAAGACGGTTCTTCGAAACGCTCTATAGCGTCGCAGAGATACCTGAAACGATAATTTAATTGACCTTTCCAAGCTTTCTGTCTGAATTTTGAATATTTTTCTCATTCAACCAGTAAACTGATGTTGTTTTTGTTGAGTTCTCCCAGAATGTGGCTGCAAATACCGAGATACCCCAGAATATCAATGTGAACAGTAACCATTAGTATTCAAAGTTTTATCTCAGCCAATAACTACACAAATAACCTCTTGTCAAGCTCGCTATAACTCTACCCAAAATATGCGCTTTAAACGTGTTTCACGTGTGGTGTCGATGAGGCTTTGACCTCTTATCAGTTCAAAATGTACCTCCAGCATAGGAAGGAAAAGAAGAAGTTAGCTGAATACATTGCTATAATTGTGGACAACTGTGTGTTGTGTCGGTGTGTTTGCGAGATTATGCGCGTCTCGGCTTGCAGCCGAGTTGCATTCATTTCAGGCGTGAAATCAAATGATTCTACTGAAGTGAAAGACCTAATCAGGCGTGGTATTCCGGCCGAAGGCACTCATTCTCTCGCGCTCTACCCCCACGGTCGCTTCTTCCAACTTCTACTTTCGTTTCTACTTTTGTACCCATTCTATGTGTCTTTGTTATTAGCAAACCATACGTATTGTAAGCATAATTAATACGGTGATTCGTTGGAACCAACAAAAATTGGGATCATCAAATAACATATTAGCAAAGATCACGAATTATAATTCATAATAGTACTTGAATATAGAGATTAGGAAAAGCAAATCAAAAGTATAGCGTAGCAGAATGTGAGAGCCAATGCCACGCGACGAGACCGTAGTTGGCCCCGCCTACTTTCAGAGCGCAGCCTGCACCCGGGCTGGTAACAAGTGCTTTTCCCACCTATAACAAGACCAAAACAATTGAAAACAGATCTGATTATGAATATTTGCATTACAAATGTCCGGAAGTTGTGCTGTGAAAAGCGGTACTATTCTTGGCCATGTATTCAAAGCACCACGTTGGTGGAACTCGAATAAAACCAGCAGGTGATTACAATGATTCAAGCGACTATTGCTATTTGACAAATAATTTCCTTTTTGCGAAACTCATCTCTGGGCCGTGCTCCGTGGGCCACATAACCCTTTGCGGGGATTAAAAGATTACCGTCAACTCAGAAAATGGATGTGTTTTGTCTCTTTCCACTATTGAATCAATGACAGTGCTCGTAAACATAATTGAACTGCGATGTAATTTTCGATTTACATAAAGTACCGGACAACGCAAACATTTTCGTGAACTATGTCCCCATTTCAACATTTCTAGCTCTCTTTAAGAGGACTATCCAAGTTTTCCTTTTCTTAAAACGAAACGAACTTAATTGAAGATATTCAGTTTTACTCATTTTTGGCTCTCATTTTGGAGTAGAAAATCTCGAAAAATTCTACAGGTCCTTGTAGAAAACACAAAACTCGAAAAGGACCGTTAGTATTCGCTCAATCAGTTACAAAAAAAACAGCATTGAGAGAGTTTGATCTGTAAACTTTTAAAAACGAGTGTCAAAGGTATTCGATATGGCTACTATAAAACGTTTGTATATCAGCAGTATCAAAAAGCAGTCGTTGGTATATCAGCAGTATCGAGAGTGTCAAAGTGAAACTTGAAGAGCGAAACAGTGGGTAAATGAAAAGAGCTCAGTTTTGAATAATTCTTCCTGTACTTCTAAAATACTCAAAAAGGGCGTATAAAGGACATTGACTATCCGCTTATTTCGTAAATAGTAGTTCGGGAAGAGAGGGAAAAGTGTAAATATTGTATCTCACTCCGGTGTTCTTATCTTGTATTCTGATGAATATCTCGTCGTCAACGAAGGCTACGGTCTGTACGCGCGGCCAGCCACTTGTCACCGCTTGATGCGATAATTGCGTCACTACTCAAAACTGACAAATGCTGCCCCACCACAGAGGTTGGCAAAACTTATCAAAGATGCTTATCTCACATTTCCGTCTCGAACTCAATCATTGCCTGTTTTTGAACCAGCAAGAGTACCGGTTTCCTTCTATTCAATATTTCCCTTACTCAATCAACTGACCCATACTTCTGCGTATTAGTACGATGCTTGTGTGAAACGTTGGTAAATCACAACCAAACCATTCTTCTTTCCTGTTTAGTTCACTTATTTTTCCTATTTCTTTGTTTTGTATTTAATGTACACCCCAATGTTTTTTTTATAATCTGATGTTACAGAGCTCCCTAGAAGATGTCAGATTTGAAGCCGGAGAGGTACCGCGAAACCAAGTTTTATAGTCGGAACAGAACAAAGTTTCGTCTGCGATGTTGGTGCAGCACAATTTGATTGGCCAGCGATGACAATTAGGCAACGACCGGCCACTCTTTTGGCGCCTTTCGAGCGATGAGACCATCTGTCCTGCTGACAGCACCGAATTACATAATTGAAACGCGTAACATGTCGGGCACGTAGTTGACAGTTAGCCGGCGCTGCTCGCGCAACGTACATGCGAGCGACAGTCGTCGCACGTCCTTATCATGATGATCAGGCGATAAGCGATACAGTACCCCCGTCCTCTTCTCACAGGAAGTAGTCAGTCACACTGCACAATGTTCAGGGGGAATCAGGGCACATTTGGGGTCACTCTTCCACACTATTTCAATACTGTCTACATGTGACGGCCCCATACGCCATTGTGTGAATGTGTGTTTTTCTTGTTTCCAGCCATGTTCAATTGTCAAACCAACAAATCTTCATTAACTTTTTTTCATTAACTTTTCAGGAATGTATAGTTATGTATCATTATATCATCGTTGTTTATTCTCATTCTACTACCGACCGCTTTCTAGGCCATTTGTCCACGTTTGAAATCGATTAAGATAGGAGTTTAGGTTGCTACTATAACTCTTCAACATGGGATGGGAGAAACGTCTTCTACAGCAACCCAATCAAATAAGATGCTGAATCAGTTTCATGCGGATGTCATGGAGTTAACCGTTCCTATTTTTAAATCTGCCCACGTACTAATGCAGATGAGACTCGCTCACCACAATTATTCAAGTTACTCAATTAATCTCGAGTACAAAGATTACAAAATGATTCTCGTGGTGTTCCCGTGTTTTTTGATTCTTATGTTTTGAATAAAGTGGTACTATAAAGTTAGCTTGAATGGAAGACTTGATTGTCTGCGATTCTCGAAAATACTAATTCATACGCATTGTGTTGTTTGCTTTTTGATTTTTGTTCATTTGTTTAGATTAACTGTTTAGATTGAATAAATAATATTGCAACTAGAACCCCCTAATCAGACGAGCTTGGTATACGGTTTTGATACACTTTTGAAACTACTTCGTGCTACTAAAAATTAATTTTTATCCTCACTGGTAAGGTACTAAAAGGGCTCAAAGATAGGTTTAATAAAATCATAAGAATGTTGAACTGGACACTGTAAAAGTTCACTGACAGGTGAGACAGGTACCGTAATCGAGTTTGAGACTGGGCTGATTTTTTGTGGCCACTACTTTGCTCGAGGTCGATCGGCGGTCAATTTCAATAGGAAGACACATTTCTGCATTAGGAGAGCAGTGTTTGGACAGTCAATTAGTGAGGAGTATCAAACGGGGGGATAATGAAAGAGGGAGAACGAGGGATGAGAGACGGAGCAGGAAACTCGAGGGGAAAAGGAAACGAACCACCGAAATAGGGAAAATCTGGAAAGTTCGAAGAAGAGTATCACAATACGTGAGAAAACTCAAAAAAGGATTTGAAACGAAGAGGTTGTTTGAAACTAGTGGTTTTTCTCAGATTAGAGCAAAAATATTCGAAAAAAGTTGTCGGACAAAAAACTCGGGTAAAACCCATAAAAAATAACACTTCCTACACTGTCCTGGTATGGGCCTACGATGCTGCTGTGGAAGAAAGATTATATAGCTTTTAAGTTTTGGAGTGCATGGAACTGATTGTGTACAGTACCTCTGACTGTTTACTGGTCAACAACTGCAAGTAGTTAATGCTGCTTGTATAAAAGTTTGAAAATACAGTTTGTTTTCATATTTCACGCAGCGAAATTAAATAGTCCATTAATAAATAGTACTGCGATTTTTCCAACTCCAAGTCTAACTCCAAGTTAATCCTGCTCTCCAGGGGGCAACCGGAAGCGACAGGTAGCCATATCCGAGTAACATGCACCGTCTTTAATTAACAAGTTGGCAGTCGGTACAAGAAAGGCGCAAATTAGGATTAGTTGAGGCGCGCAACGTATGTCACTGCACAGAAACAAAGCGGCATGAGACCAATTTACGAATTAGAGCATCCAGGTAGCAGGATTAACTGGTCAACACGCATGCCGTATGCTACAGGCTAATAGTTTACTCTAACAGCAAGGTGAAGTGGAGCGAACCGATTTGGGACATTTTTTTCACTTTGTTTTTATATGGCATCTAGACTAATGCCCAAAACATCACTTGTAACTGTGTCTGCAGTAACAGACTAGTATTGTAATGATTTAGTTTAAGAATTGCATGAATTTTTTTATAAATTTGATTAATTTGAGAAATATAGTTCTTTCGTTAGTTTCAAATAGCTTATATCATTTTACAAAAATCTCACTGAAATGATCTCTATAGTAAACAGATAGTAATTGGGATGTTCACATACGTGGAATGTGAAGAAACGCTACAAGTTGTGCACATCATCCTTTCACTCACGCGAATTTTACCGCAAATCACTTTTCACAGATTCACACGTTTTGCGTGAGTTCACATTTAGTAGCAGTATATTAGTCAACTCCACCCAATAACAATTTTCGACTGCAATTTGTCGTTATCTAAAATCTTAACTAGTGGTCAATATTGCATAACCACTTGATGCTGGCATATGATTGTATCTATGTAATAATGAGAATAACTGTGGGGTCGCCGGAAGTATGCCGGGGGAACACAGAAAAAGAAAATGGTGACGAAAAAGGAAAAGGAGAAAGAGAGAACTTTTGGGGGTAAAAATATACCACTAATCGCTTCATTTGGTAATACATCTGTTTTTTTCTGAAATTCCCGTTAAAACCCTTGCCTTTCAAGCAGTACAACCAACGATGAGATCTGTGATAAACATATTCATGATTGGCACACATTTATTTCTATGAAGAAATGCAGTGTACATGTAGGAATGCCGTTTTATCAATACCTTAATTCCTACAGGAACCGTTCTAAATACCGAAGTCACTTGTTACAAACGAGTTACCAAGCTGAATCAGAGACGTAAATTTAGTGAAGCTTTATAGCTTTAAATTATGAAAGTCACTCGTAGGTTCACATGTAGACCATAAAAGTGCACCTCAAAACATTAATCTGTTTTGTTTCTTCAAAAAACGTAGTTTGATCTAGTTGCGCTCCAGTTATTGTTCAAGTGCACGGTAGAAGAGACTAATTCGGTTTTCTACCACTCTGACTTTACTCCTAGTATCTATTTCTGCGATTTTCAACTATCGAATCCACATCGGAGAATTGGCTGACTCCATCGTGGGAAACCTAATGAGAACACAGCCATACGGCGGATTTAGCATACTTCGCGAATTCGAGGATCAACCAGGTCAACAAAATTGAACTGTTCAATTTGTATATTACATAATTCTATGATATCGGTGGTGGTGTATTTTTTATGTCGTTGTAGGTGAGAACACGATAGCACACTATATATCCTAGCTAATGTTATTGTTTCCACCAAAAAGTTGGCACCTGCAGCGTAATATTTTGTGGCACATAGCGGGTTAGAAGGTACAGAGAATTGCATGATAAACTGTCGGTCAGCTCTCTCTCTCCGCCATTCACCAAAAGATCTATTTTATGAGAACATTTCTAACTTGGCTTTCTGTTTCAGTAGTTCCCGCAGTCAAAAGTGTGTAGTTTAATTATAGTGTGACGTCGCGAACCTACCGTTATAAAGAAAAAGAAAGAGTTCCATACGCAACAAGGACAAATACTGCGGGAAGTGAAATGAGGAATGAATTCGAGCTTTTTTACTTGCAGCTTTGCAGACGTGTTGAAATTCTCGAGCATTCGACCAAACACTACTAGAATCGTTCCATCAGAACTATGAGTTGTACACTGCAGGAGTCTACGTATAAATGACGATTGTAGCACAAAAGCAAAAAGTCAGAGTGACTGTTATTCTCAGAGCGCTTTCTATAAGGATAGGAACGAAACTATATTTCAGTTCCATGTGCAAAAACACTCACCACCAAAAACTTTCTACATATACCATCATTGGATGGAGATGTTTCTGTTTCATTTGATGCAGTTTCATGGCAACGAACTTATTCTCAGAGGGAACCTACTTCCGCTATAATTTTATGATAATTTTCGGATCTTGTGGTTCCTTAAATCTAGAGCAGAACCATGTATTAATGTTCTATCCAACTTATAGTTTCTAGAACTTAATTGAAAAACTCTTCGATACCTCCTCTATCAATGTTCTATTCGGCTTGTCAATGCTACCGTAGTTTCATACTCTCTGTCTCGTGCGCATTATAGACGTGGGCTTGTTACCGTAATTCAGTCGGATGTGTCGGCTCGCCTAATGAGTGCAAATGTTATTGTTGGGGCGCTCGATTACCGGCACGGTTGTTTGAAATGTGAGAGGATGAGTTGATGGGCACCATGAATGCGCCAAGGACACCCGTTTGGGGCTGATGAGCAACGGATATTAGGACCAGCCACCTAGTGTTGGAATTTAATGATACAGTGCCTGGCAACGGTAAACAGCACCGCAGAAGGGGTCCGAGCCAACTAATTTAAGAAGCTAACCTTGATACAGTCTGGCCCTTTTGGAAATGAAACTTCTACAGAAAATGAAATTTTCACCGAATCTGGGAATTGGTAACACCAACGCCTACCACTAAATAAAACTGAGTGATATGCATTTAACTCCTTGGAAAATTGAACAGTCAAAACAGTTTCATATTGGTAGAAGCTGCAAACTGTTGGTCACGAACGTGTAAAGAATGAATTCTGGTAAAAAAACGAGTCTTTCCGAGGCGAAAGTAGAGAAAATAGCCAACTATGACCACTGATGATTGTTTGCTCACCCCATACGGCAAAGAAACAAATCGCGGATATTTACGTTGATTTTGCGTATACTGACGTATTTATGTGTTTTTGGTAACATGCAGCTGACGGAACAAGTGGTGCTCAATAAATGGCAGAAGCTGGCAGGTTGTCAGTTGATGTGTTCGGGCGTTGATCCATTTTTCACGCGGAACAAGTTGTAATTTGCATTTTCGTAATTCGCAAATGAGTAGCTATCGCGCAGGTGATTCACGTTGACAAAGACCCATCAAGAGAACGAGGCAAACATACAACAGTGGGAACGAATTGGCCCGTTATGAGGAAGACATGAACGGAAGTTCGGACAAGGTTAAACGATGAGCGCAGAAAAGAAGCGAACACATCGATCTGACAAGGGTTCGGAACAGTTCGCTAGACAGAGTTAGCGCGGTAAGTGAAGTGATTAATAATGTTAACTCATACTTCATAGAAACACAGATAAAGACAGCGTGATAAGGCATACAAGTTAACTTTAGAACATGCGTTATGTAGACATAAAAACAAGACGCTTTTCGCGTAGAAACAAAAGATAGAAGCGAAAACCGAACAAGTAAGAAAGTGGACTTTTGACGAGCTTACACGGTTAATGTGTTACATGATGCCTTATAAATGTGAGAGAGGGAAACAGTTATGCAACTACGAAAACTCTCGATGAAATGGGTGGGCTTCCGTTCAATGAATGAATGATATGTGAAGGTGCAGCAAGGATGTTGACGTATTTTATCGAAAGAGCGCAATTGGGGAGAGAACAAATTCAAATCTACACCCTGAATACGGACTGGCGCTCCGTACGCCACTTACTCTTGAGACATAACTCGGAGCGCGTGGAGTACATCAGAAATGTGGTTCATCTCATACCTCTCTGAATTTGCTAGAACCGCAAATCCCATGTTCACTAGACGCTCTGGAAGAGCCACACTGCCCGACCGGAATCGCACATTTGTTGGAAACTGGCAATGGTGCTGCTCACGCCTGGCTAGTTGGCGCAGCGCGGGTCGACAGCGCTCTTTGGAGCGTACTGAAGCGTCTTTGTAATGACCACTCACCTCTTGCGACGCTCCGGCGGTCTTCGTCGAAGTAGCGTGAAATCCAAGCCAAGTCGGTCGGAAGCAGTTCGTCGTACCGCCACCAATCGTCGTCGTCAGGGGGCGTGGTCGCGGCGGCAGCCGACCAATGGCGACGCAGCGCCACCGCAGCACCCGCCCTGCCACGGCTATTGGCACGCAATACATGATGCGATTAGTGCAGAACACAGATGATAACACACGAACACGAACAATTAGAAGACGAGTGTCGGGGTTCATTCACATGCTGGCAGACGGGGCCAAGACAACACCATACTGGCGTGTGTGAGTGAAGAACTTAGGTGGGTTCGTCACCACAGAAAGTGGGTAGATCTGTAACTTGCAGTTTGATCCGCGAGGCGGTTTGTCTGTTTGGCTCGGTTCACTCCCTTATCTACGACTTCACGAGAGGGAAAATGTACGATCCCCCCCCCCCCCCTCCACACCTAACAATCGTCCCCCACGCGGTACTATCACCCCCACCCAACAGAAATTTTGAAAAAAATCGCGGGAAGGTGGGGGGGGGGGGGGGGGTAATTTTTAAATAGGTGGGAGCACATTATTCAACTTTGGCATAGAACAATACAACCTACAATACAAGATGGGGGGGGGGTTGTAAAGGGCGATTGTACTACGGGTCGATCTCAACCCATTTTCGACCAGGGGGGGGGGGGCGATTGTACATTATTTTACCGAACAAGATGCGCAGTATTCACCCAATCTCCCCTGATTGAATCTTCTAGTCGTTCATTCACTTCCCTCATTCTGAAACTAATTCCTTCTAGGGAAGAAATTCATTCTAGATTTCACGAGATCACCCAGGTACTTTCCATAAACTCTTCATTGGGTTCAATTTATTGCAATGCTGCAACAATGAATATGCAAAGCTAGGGAGATTCTGAAGTTGAAAAACAGCTGACGCCCAACTGAAATGCGTACCGATTCTCAGTTTGGTTCACGCAAAGTGAACCCTGTTCAGATTTGCTTCGTACCATTCATTTCACTGTGTACGTACCACACATCTGAGTCAGTTTGTCTTTTTTAGTTTGAATAAGTGGCAATCCTATAGATCAAGATGACAATATAAATTATACTCATATGTGAACTAAACAAACTGAAAATATATTTCATGTAATTATTTCCCTATTTCGTGCACAGACGAGACAGACGAACAAGAACAAACGTGTCAAAGTGAAAGACTCAACAGTCTAGTACTCAATCAGGGCCAAGCAGGTGGGTACTGTACATCTAGTTTTAAATCGCAGTGTTTGTAGTTTGATCCCTCATATTTCAGTCTTCAATCGGGAAATGCGCTCGGCATTCCCCCAACAAAACGACATTTAGCACACGGTGTAGCGTATGTGAAATGATCGAGTATCCTGCATCAGAGTGGAAAAATACACTGTACGCATCTACTCAGTTTATACCCTGTGATAATGTCCAGAAGGCAGCGTTGTGTTCTACTCGGGTATTAGCAAGTTGTCGATTCAATAAGAAATCTCTAACTTACCAAATTCTCAAAATAGCTCTTTAAATCATTCTGCGTCGACGTGGTGGATCGAAAACTCACGTGTTTTCGATCTATTTTGTCAGGTTTGTTTATTCGACATTCATTTGTCGGACAATGAGCAAGAACATTCATGTTAGAACGTGTATAAAGCGACTATGCGTTTTTGCTCCAGCTCGGTCACCTAAAACTCTTTCACAAAAATGTTAACTCTTGTGTACGCCAAACTTCGCCGTTTCAGATGAGAGTTCGGATGAATGGTGAATCCGTTCCTACCTACAAAACAACCCTGAATAACTGAAACTTAATAATTCTATTAAAGTAAAAGTCACTCAAGAGACGACTTTCTGACTGGTTTCTCTATTGTTCATCCTTTTTCCATAGTTTCCATATAAATCGTGAATCCGTGTCTAGCTACAGTATACCACATACACCCTACTGTGGCCAATTTGTCAGAGTGTATGGGCGGCCAATATAATTTGTCGATTCGTCGGAAGTCAACGGCATATTAGTGGTCGCTCGAGTGGGCAAACTGCCAAACAAACTCGGTACCAATTTAGAGTTAATTAGAGAACATGCACGGATACGGTACACTTGCCTTTTCGAAAATAAAATTAGCACTTCAGGAATGAATTTCCATTTAATGAGCAGAAACCAACTATGAAAATAACGTGAGCACTTCAATTAAAACATCTCACATGATTTCAAGAACAGAGTTTCGGTTTAAGAGAAAACCCAATATCAAGTGAACGTGTAGTTTTTTCTCGGTCTGAATCTTTTTCATAGAATGAATCTTTTTATCTTAACTGACTTTTGCCAGGTTTCGGTTGAGTTGTTTATAACCCTGAATCTAAAACAAACCCGCACCAAAGTTACTCAAGAGATGATTTTTCACCGTTTCTTGATGTGTGTTCTTTCTGAGATTCATACTCTAACACAAGCTTTCATATCCACTTCTTGAGGCAGAGGAAGTATTTTTTCATTGAGTTCGTTTTATTATACGTTTGTTGTGTTATTCATATCGTCGGATTGGAGATTATTTCGAAGAGCGATATAACATTCACACTTGACTTGCGTTGAATGGATCATTGTCAAATTCGCGGTTCTTGCCCTCCACGGAAAAAGTTGAACACGACAAAACGTCTAAACGAACTATGAGGATAAAGGTCAGGCGATACCAATCTGTACTGTAGGATACGGTAAGCCTTGTCCCAGTGAGCCACTTTTCGGCTGCAATTAGAAAACGAAGACATTTTGTGAGCTGACTTTCTCGGTTCTTCTGGTACGATTGGTAATTTGTTATGTATGACGTCTGATTCGGTGCAATTTGTAGTGACCAGCCTAGATGAGGTGCGTCAATTAAATTGTCACGCTCCCATGCTCGCGCCTTGTCGACGTGTTAAGCCTGCTGACTGCACAGAACAGAATACACGAACGGGGTTCCTCACTCACTCCATACCATGTTTAGTTAAAATAACCTGAAAATGTGTGTCTCCGAGCGGGATCGAACCTTCTAGACAAAAACCACAGAATACTGCTTGAACTACTACACTGCCGAAACACAGGCGAAATATGTCCACGGATGGAAAACCACCTTTTAAAAACAACAACGGAGAGCGGAGTGTACGCTCTTTTGCTTCTGATGTGAAAGATTCTGGCAGAGATCTCTCATTCAAACTCTCCAGCTCCCATAATATTGAGATTAGATGCTGATCATATTCAAACGTTGTTCACAGATGTTTTGAGTAACTCACGCTCACAAAAATACTTGATTTGTCTTTTAAATTAAAAGTTCATCCTTCCCATTATTTTCACAATCCCGCTACCACCAGGTCAACATTGCAGTTACTAGTACTGTGCTGTTCAGCACTTTCATACATGCAGCTAATTAATTTTCATTTTCAACACAACATTGAAAGACTAACAACAGTAATAAATGTGTTCTACAGGTAACGAGCCTCTGCGAAGTCTACCGTTCATCCGTTAGCGACATATGTTTCATTCCTAGGATTAGCACCTGTACAAATCCGCTAATAACACAAACCAGAGCGCTGGTTGCCTTTCAAAGAGCCAATATTCGAGCCTGCTGTCTGACTGGAGTCACTGAGGCGGAAACTACAGATGGTACTCCTATGCTTGTTGTTTCTATGTTTTCAACTACCGAGTTTTGTCGCATCTGAAAAAAACAAGCAATAAAAATGTTATTATTAACGTGAAAAGGATCTGGTAGAGTTTTCCACAAAGATTTTGTTGATCCACTCTTTCCAAAAACGGACAATTGGGTATTAACTACGGAACCAGGTAGAAAGCACGACTTCAGGTCCAGTTCAATTGGCGTGAGCTTTGTGTACATGTGTACACTCTAACGCTAACCTACTCAGAACCACACTACAACTGTGCACTGTGGTCGACTTCGAGTAGAACATTGGAGTCACCTTTGAATCTCACAAATCTGAAAAAAAAACTATAGATTTTGAATTGTTATTCATTAAAACACCTCTCCCCAATACACTTCTGGGTCTAGATGTATCTGTTTCAGAGTACAGCTAAAACTACTATTCCAATGCAGTAGGACCACTTCATTAGCCATCATTAGGCATGGTGACTTGGTTTCTTGAAAAGACTCAGCGCTGAAAAGGCGAGTTGACTTTAGAATAGATTTCTGTCGTTCTCAGAACGTATTCACACAGCGTTGAAAACCGTGGTATTAGTTTTAGGTGGGGAACGATTTCTGGCACTAGGTCGCAATAATTGAACAACTAAGTTACCGTAATTCGCAGATCCGTAAGGGAGTCTTGGATTATCTTACGACTTCGCTTGCTCACAGAGACAACTATTCGTCTTAGTTTCGGGTGGTAACAAAATGTTATTGGAATGAGACTAATTGTTAGAATACGCTAAGCGAGTTCCAATGATAACTGTCTGGGAGGGAAAAACTTTCTTTCGAATGGGGGTGGACTCGCACCCCAATTTACATTCGTAGAGGCACCGGCTGGTACGTTATCCCACGACTATGAGTAGCTATAAAAAGTTTTCTACCAAATACTCACGAGACAAGTCTATCTGTTCGAAAACTATCTTTGACGAGCAAGATTCATGACAAAAGTCATGACTTGTGTGAAATAAGTAACCCATTGCTGTTGAAAACATTGAACAGTCAACCATTTAGTTGGCAGAAAAAGGAACTTCTTGGTGCAGCTTTTTCGGAGAAACAATACTCTAGCCAATGAGAGAACAATTTTCTGTCGATAAGAAATTGAAATTAGAGCTTCCGGCTGCTTTTCGATATGGGCGTTCTCCAATGTTACTTTTGTAGCATTTTATTTTTATTTTTTTAATAACGAAATCATTATTTCACACAATCCGATATTGTAAATAAGCACCTTCATCCGTTTTCCCCATTTATCAAGTATAAAAACGGTAAGATCTGTGAAAGATACTTCTCTTATTGGGACCTAATGACAACTGTGGCGGTAGCGATAACATCAATAATGGGAAGTGTATTCATGTTGTTGTGTTTTTGGAAAAGTGTCAACAGAGATATATCCGAAATGCTTGCTCCGCTTGAAGTCAGAGGAAAGTATATCTAGAGGCAGCAAAAGTTTCGTTTATATCATCTTATTGCACCCGAAGTTGTGAGTTACTGGAAAAAGTCTACTAACTGGTAGAAAGTAGGGAAAAACCAGTCTGACTATTTTCATGCCGAAAAGTCCCATCCTTTCTCTATTAAGACTTCGTACAGTATTCGAGAAACAACAGATCTGAATGGCGCCCGCCCAATCAGACTGTCTAATTGACGTGTAACTCTTTTTTGGGTATAAAATACGCTACGCTCCCATGCTCGTAGCTCTACTACAATGTTTCTAGCCCTTCTCCTTGTCCCGCTAGCAGTGGCAGCTGCTGCAGCTCCTGATGTTGAGCCCTCGATGAACCAAGCGGACATGAAGGCGCTCATGTTGCGCATGCTGGCCGGCCCCAAGTTCGTGAAGCGCGAATTTCCCTGCTCCTTCGACTGTACTCTGGCCGGATTCAAGAGCCGAGAGTGGCTCAAATGCATCGAGCACACTCTGGCACCGGAACGAAGAAAGCTGTGCAACATAACTCCACGAGGTTCCGTTTGTTCTGTTCTATTCGACATTATCTCAAATTATCCGGAATCCAACATATGCTATCGCGGCCACGTTAGAGATGAAGAACAAAGAAACAGTGACAGTTAACATTTACAAATGCATTCAATGTTTCAAATCTCACATTTGAATATTAGATCTCATGCTTCTGATTTCTAACGTGTTTAACAGTCCACTTCACCAATGGATTTAAATAGCATTATGACCTGTTTTAACATCTGTTTTGGAATGTTATGCCTTCTTGGTGTAGTTGTGAGAGAAGACAGTCATCTTTCCAGATAGAAGCACAAAAGAGCATCTGGACAAGTATGACCCGTGTTCGTACGACTGCAGCTTCTACGGCACTTCGGAGGAAGATGTAAAGGACTGTAGAACCTGGAAGAAAAACCACGAACGCACGCATTTCTGCGATTTGCGAGCGAAAGGAGAACTACCGCCTAGAAGGGTGAACACTTTGTTTGTAATTAAGTTAATTTAGTTTCGATAACACACTCGAATCACTGAAGTTACATTTTACAACTTTTTCTCGTTCAGATCAGTCATGAAGCCAGTTGGCTGCAGGCCAGGTCTCGCAAGTGGGGAGGTCAGCTTCGCGCACTGGAGAGAGATCTGAAATCGGGTAAGGTCGATGTGATTGTATCAAATTTGTAGTCTGATGTGCAAACACAGCTTTGTTTCCAACGAAAACGCCGAAGGAACTAACTACAAACGCGACAGATCGGAACAATATTTACCGTTACGTGTGTCCTTCGCAGACGGATTTCTGAACCTCGTGGGTGTAAAAAATGTGACCACGGGACTAGTTTCACTTGTTACTGTATGATTGAACACGTTTTTTTTCAGAATATTCGAGAATACGGTCGCTCTCTTTCCCTCCAAATATGATTTCATTATACCCCACTGTCCAACTAGAATATTAGTTTAAAAATTATGTAATGTTGAAATTTTTTTCATTGCATCGCAGAGGTTTCAATGATGATGTTTCTTGCTGAGTAAGAGTAAAACAATTTTCAACTACGCTCACTTTTTCCGTGGAACAAAATGAGCGGGGGTCAAGTCCGTAGAGTATAGAACCGAATTTCTCGGAATCCATTATAATAAACCATTAACCGGGTCCCATTAATCAGTTGACCACTTTTCTAGGAATAAGTTGTCCAAAAGAAATATAAACGGTTCCAAATCTGTTAATCTGGTTTGGATGAACAATTTGCCGTTTCAGGGGCCAGGTTCAGAAAGAAGGCGGTCGACACTCGATTTCATTTCATGGTCGACAAATACGACGCCTGGATATCGGACGATTTCAACTGGGACGCCTACCTCGAGACAGTTCTCTGTGTCATGCTTATATCGATAATAGTACTCATGTGAGTATAGGGGGTGTTTAATTCAGAACTGTAGTTTAACACATTGTCATTCCCGAACTATGACAGAAACGTGGCGAGATCCAACTACAAACACAGCAAAACAAAACAACATTTACCGCTTCGGTAATATTTGCCTCAATCGACCTCTGTACATAAGATAACTGTTGATGACAATTTTACGAAGCAACGAGAAATACAGTCAACACTATGTTTCGTGCATCCGTCCACACTTATAGTAGAGAGTAGAAAACTGAATACTAACGAGTTCGTGTTGAACAAATTATAAATAAGCATAACCGAATGTAACTATCAAACTCGCAAGAAAAGTGTGGATCCAACTAGTTGTAGCATGTTATGTGTAGTAGCATAGTTGTAGCATGGACTAGTTGTAGCAAGTTGGAAGTCTACTCTTCAATTGCCTGAGACAAGCAATACAACTTTTTTTCCGGTATCAATGGGTGTCGTGGGAAAGTGTTGTTGGCATGAATATCTCCCAATTTCAGCATCATCACTCTACCGTCCATCGCAGGCATCCCTTGCTGCTTCAAAAGAGATACAGTTCTACCTCAGAACTGTTTCTCTCGTCCAAAGAACTCGTGTGTGTGAGGGGTAAGTAATGGAAAACTTCGAATCGTGAATAGTCCAATGACATATCTGACTTGGTACGGTTGTTCCCACATAATTAGGCACTAGTTTCGTGCGCAAGTTAGGTCAGAACAAGTTTGACTTCAAACGTGCGATGTGGCCGATTTATATTGGACCATGTTGGCACGAAGTCGCACTCAGGCTGCCGCGCACAAACCAGTTTTAGATTGTAGTTTGTAGTCAAGAACTAGGGAAAGTGCAAAACCTTTTTCCATAAATTTCAGATCCGGACACAAGCTTCATGGAAGAATTTCGATTGCCGCATTCATACTGATTTGATCATTAAGACATTTAGTAACTATACTAACCTGGTGACCTCTAATACATCTTTCTCATCTCCTTTCGTTGTTGTTTTTTCATTTCACTACCTTTATACTAATAAAAAGTGTTGTTCTACTGTGTTGTTGGAATAGTAACCTCGTATTTCCTCTCGAATTCACCTTCCCCCAACCGAAAATAAGTCAAAATTGTAATACAATGGTAGCACAACACGTGAAAAAATTGTTCATTTCTCAGCCAGATTATTTGAAACGGAAATACGAGAAATGAAAATTAATACGCATCGGAAATTGCAGCAGCAGCTCACATCACAAATATCTCTCTAACATCCATATCCAGTAACAATCTTTCTAGGAATGCAGCTAGACAACAATCACGTTTTTGTATCTGAGGATATATATAATCAACTTTCTACTCTAAATGTTACATTTTAGAAGTTTTTCTGTAACTATAGGCGCAATGAATAAAGGTGGTGAGTTTAAACGTGGCGTTTCAACGCATGTATTTATTTACACATGTAATCTAACTTAGCGGCTAGTGGGTGATAAACTATACTAAATTTCAAAACACGCTTGCAGGTTGAGACCAAGAAAAGACAATTACTGATGTAATTTGATGCAGGCGAGGAGAATTGTACACGCGGAAAATAAAGTTATTTCTTAGTTACTACATTAGGCTACACAGGAAATAAATTTTGACAAACTAGAGTAATCTATATACAAATGAACAGAACAGTAAGTTAATAACTGAACCGTTTTACACACACACCGATAAACATTGAAAAATGATTTTTTCCCAAACAAAATGAGAAAAGAATATTCACTCTGAATCAGCTTCTTGTTTATCTGATTGGAAATAACCATTTCTCTCGATATGGTGCAAGGTATCCTGGATGTCGCTCACCGAACCAACACTGAAAAATTCTCACAATGATCGTCTTCTAAACTGAAACTCTTGTTAATTTTGACACGTTCCAAAAAACTTTTCACTACGACACATCCTAAGAAGCGAACAATTCTATGGCTATAAATATGAAGAGTGTGGTCGGAAATGCGTAAGTAAAATCGAAAAAATTTCGTGTCACGCCCATTTCTTGCAATCTTATTTTCGAAAAAGCTTACATTGCTGGAACACTAAGATATCTGATCGCCACTCTCTTTCAATAGGATTCCTCCATGTGTTTACGCGACAAGTCATATTCAAAGCTGCCCAAAATGCATCCATTTTTCGCTGGCTTCCCCACTAGAGAGTGTGCGTCACAGCCTTCATATCAAATTCTCTCGCCGCCGAAGTGAATTTATACACATTTTAGAATGTTCGAAAGGACGGCATAACTCAATTTTCTACAAATTCACAAAACACAACTGTCAAGTTGCCTATTCACAAAACACAACTGTATAACGAATCAACAGCAGCAGCCGTTCCTTTATTTTTATTTTTCTCGAAAAGGTTCGGTCTTACGGTTCATTTTGTATTCCATTTAGTTATGCAAAACAATATTGGTAAGCTGCCATTTGTTCCGACTTTTACGCTAATCAAATAAAAATTGAAAGTCTGCTCCAACTAGTTATTTGAACTTTGGCCGATATTTCAAAACGGAGCAATCAAATATTTGAGGAAACGCTTCGCCGCGACAGAAATTCACTTAGCAATTTTGGCTGACGTCATGAGAGCAGAGCAGGGCACACTCATTGCAAGCAGTGTGCAGTCACGCCTTTTCATTCCTCTTCCTCACACAACATTATATCTTCACTTAAATATGCAATAGAGAATTATCATATACTCTCCTGATCGAAACCAAAAATTCCTCGTTTGCTAAAAATAGCATTTGCAGCCAGTGTCTACCGATAAGTGCACAATCTTTGTGCACAACGAGTTACCACATGAGATAACGGTCATAACTAAGACTACGAGCAAATAAATGAAGTGGGAAGTGGGACGAAACAGTTTTTTTTTCTATTCATAGCACAGCTGCGGTGGCAGTTCACTCACTGCCTCACCATTTCCACTATGTATCTCTTCTCTACTTCCTCGTGAATCTTCTTGATTATAAAATCCTAACTACAAAATAATATGCGGCATAGTTACTGTTTTGAAAACTACCACATATGTTGATCTTGAGGAGATTGCGTGAAACTCCTAGTCCTACTGTTTCTTTCAACTTCATTCTTCTTCTTCACATATATGCGTCTGTTTGCTAAGAAAACCAACACGCTGTCCTAATTCCGAGGAAAAAATTGAAAGCTATTGCAGATGGCGGAAATTAGCAGAGCTCCAACAGTTGGCATTGGATTTTCCAAATTTGATGGAGACCCAACACATATCGAGGATGGTGAAAGGGTGAGAGCAACAAACTTATCGGGACCAATCAAACCATTTGAATTGAAAATCAAACGAGCCTTCTAAACTCTACTTTTCCATTTTCCGATTAATTTGCATAGAACAAATCAATAATGTATGAATCACCAATACTTAGTAGAGGATAGACGGCTAAGCCATCATAAGTATACGATTAGGTGTCGATTGTAGGAGGTATTATGATTTATAGTACATACAACATAATGAGAAGCAACGTTTTTGAAGAGTGTATTTTTCTGCTATTATATTAACATTTGATGGGTATCGGCTGCCATTCGCAATGTTTGTTCTACAAGTCGCCTTAGAGTCAACCCGCTGTTTTGAACACGAATGAATCAGTCGCCAGGCCAACCGCATCGATCTTTTTATACCTCGCATACGTCATCAAAAGCAAGGGGAGCGCCCCATTGCAAATGCTTTTCGTTTTCTATTCAGCTTATTTGCCCTTGAAACACTTTTTGATATTGAAAAATGCCCAACCTACCAACCTTGATAATTTTCGGAAGTTCTGTTTAAATTATTGACAGGTTGGCACATATTCTCGAAAGTGTGGTTCAAATTTTGAAGGCGGAAGTATTTTCAGCTCCAAAGCCCTCTTTCCCTAATTCGATTGCGCCTGCGAGCATACTCTAGAATATTTTAACTAATAACTGGAACCAGTTTAGACTAACATCCCGATGGACCCGATGCAAGTACCTATTTCGCAGAACTAAACTCATACTCCGATTCTAACGATAGTATTTTCAGCTGAACTACTTGTAGCTCAGCTGAATGGAAACGTTTTATCTATTCGAAGACCGAAATGAGAACTTTCGTCAGGTTATATGAAACAAGTTCCCGGTGCACAGATGTTGAACTACTTGTAAAATCAATCAATTCGCAGCCGCTTGGTGCGATAGGATGTCTTTGTGTGCGTATGAACAAACTATGAAAGGCCCGTCCTTCCTATCTTGAAATTACCAGCTTCCGATTATATAGCTTTGATCAGTTGATCTTTCAGCTATCAGCTCCCAATAACTTAACTGCGCATGACCATGACTCCATAACGGCAATGATTTTGGCAATGTTTGATCTCATAAAAAAAACTATCATCCCTAACATACTTTTCTTTTCTCCACTTCACTCGGTTTCCATTCTTTCTTCCTAACGGTTCTTTTTAATTTAGATGGTAGTTTCATTCCGTTCTCCTCGCGATTCCACCGCCAGTACTCTCACTATGCCGGAGTTTTCTGGACAAACTATTGATCTAGATGGCAGGTGAGACAATTTCGAATTTCACCTCAATTTTAGCACTTGCACGTTGTTTTCCGAGAAAATTGGTTAGATTTCATGTTTAAACGAACGGCAGGCTGTTTTAGAGAGTGGTCAAACCCTGTGGGTAAAAAACAACTGAAAAGTAGTTTAATAAGATCAGTTAAATCGAAAACCACAAAGTTTATATGCAGATATTGCTACAACGACTCTTTGGATTCACTGATAGGTCTTGGAGCATTTGGCGCCGTTTTCAAAGGACATGATAGGAACAATCTTAACGGGGTGAGTTTGCTGATATTCATGATTGTTCTTTACTAATCAAAAGAAAAAGAAGTGTGACAGCCATTTTCACATCTGCGCGCACTATTCGCACTGCTGTTAAATTAGCTCATGAGTGAGAAAACGACGATTTGGTTGTGTTTCTCGAAAATAAACACTTACACACATATTTAAGGTGGCTGTGAAACGTATGTCATATGTCCATATCAAGGAGAATGAGCTGAAGCTGATTCAGTAAGTCTACCCATATATTTCCCAGTTTCCCTGATTCTCACGCATAACATGCTATTAGAATTTCATGATAAAACCAGTGTACCAAATGCATGTTTCAGATCGCTCAAGAGTCGATACTTAGTTGGAGTTATGGACATCTGTAAAATAAATGACGGTACATGTTGCCTGATCATGGAACTATGCGACGGCGATTTAGAACACCATATCAAACATAATTCAGAAGACGGAAGGCTGAGCAACATCAACTTAAGGTAATATCATGACTAATTAATCAGTAGTTTGACAAGAATGCTGCGTGTTAACAGATTCAGTAGCACAGTTCCGAGTTTCAAATATCTCCGTCCTGGACCAGTATTTAATATTTCAGCTTGATCATCGACAACATCGCTCGAGGATATAAAGCGCTATTCGATCTTAGAATAGTTCACCGTGATATAAAACCACAGAACATACTTGTGAAATATGAAGGAAAGAGCAAAACTATGGCGACCGCAAAGATTACAGACTTTGGTAAGTGTTATATATTCTAGATGCTAGTCAGTGATACAATACAATCATTTATCCCGAATCACTCTCATGAACCAAAAACAACTTATGACTAAACCGTTTCTCGTGTAATCACTATGTGCGTTAAGCATGGTAGTTATCAGGCCAGATCCGCTCGGAAAGAAAATAGAGCCGTTTGCAGGCATAGCCAGAACACTGGAAGATGGCGAACCGGATCTATGCAATGTGGCCGGAACCCTCTTCTACATGGCCCCTGAAGTTGGTGCCAATCTTCTCAAGACCTGTCAATACGATGCCCAAGTAGACATGTGGAGTATAGGCTGCTTGATATATCAATGTGTTACCGGAGAGGTGAGCGAACAACGCTATTCCACCATTTTCCCACATCACTTCCCAACCAAATTTCTCACTGCACATCACCCATGGAACATACAAATACAACAGTTTGATTTGAAATTAAACAAAAGAAGCAAGCAAAATTGGTTCCAAAATTTGCACCTAAAAATCATGATAGGCTAATAACAATGGTCCATAATAACACATTTTACCCTATTTAGTTTATGAAACCACAAATCTAGGTTCACACCCCGGTAAACTCCTTCTTCCTCTAAAGGGAACCCCGATTGAAATGAGTCATTTAGATACCGACCCAGTGAGGTATGGCCATGCTCGCAACAGACGATACCACATTTCAGATTCCATTCGACGAAGGTAGTCTTTGTAAACTGTTTCTACACACGGCTGGTGGCAACTATGAAGCCTACGACCCACCCGAGTTACCAGAAAACACTCCTAATGAAGTGCGGCAGATAATCACATCACTGCTAGAAATAGATTCCTCCAGGAGATGCACTGCCAACGAATTCTATGAAACAGTTATCGCATTCAAATCAGTCATTTGTTAGGGGGCATTACCAATCCAGAAACACCCTTCCCATAGGATATGATTATTTGGAACAAGATATGATCTACGTTTATATGTCACTTAACAGATTATGCCGAGAACACACATAATGTGCTTGTATCAGGATAGAAATTATATTTCCAGTATTATCCTTAGAGCATATTTGTCTTCTCCTAAAACCAATCCAAAAGTTGAGTCATAATCTTTTCATAATATAACAGCTTAGAGAAAATTGATTAAACCACTGTTATAGACATGAATTTCCGTAACTAAAGCATTCCGGGTTAAAACATATAGAAATTCAATATATTATAATTTTATAAATATTTCAGTTTTATTATTGTGCTAATAAAGCTAATAGTTTTTCTTCGCATTCTCTCGTTCCCATTCATACTGGGTTTTAGTGGACAACAATGACCAAAACAAAATAGAGATACCCAACACCGCCCCCATTCACTTATAATTTGTAATCAGCAGGCAAACAAATATTGTACTAACCATTCCTCGAATTTCTTATGCTGCAAGTGAGATGCGTCCAACAACGAATCCATTTTTTCGATGTGCTGAAATATGAACATGAGTGAAATGAAT
Source organism: Litoditis marina (assembly GCA_964036275.1). Taxonomy (NCBI): domain Eukaryota; kingdom Metazoa; phylum Nematoda; class Chromadorea; order Rhabditida; family Rhabditidae; genus Litoditis; species Litoditis marina. The sequence continues at coordinate 12,742,646 of OZ038438.1, read as the reverse complement.
AAAAATATCGGGAGCAGGGGATAATTCAACCCAAGTGCACTGAGCAACATATACGAATTTGCAAAATGTTTTGTCATATTGCAGAATACATGTTTGCACGCAGGTAAAGAAGCTCAACTTGTATCTCTCAATAGAAGATCAGAACTTATAAAAACACTTTAAAAGAGTAGTCTGGTTTGGCTACTTCGCTACGCGAACAAATTGAAAAAACGAACGAGATGAATGTTCTATTTCTTATTGAAAATTAGGAAGTTAAATTAAATGGAAAGATGAGCTCATTTTCCACGAACCACGAATAGTCACACCATACTGGTATGTGGCTTCAAGCTAATTATGCCGAAAACGTGAACATGGACGAATCAGCCACTTTGAACAGAATTTTAATTTAGTTTGAAGTACGTGCAAAACATAATACCTCTACAATACAAGTCACAAAAGTAATTCTAACAACATATGTTTATGTCGACGTTAAACAACACATACCAACATGACACGCGTATCGATTTACTAAAGTTAACGCAAAACGCGAATCAATACGCAAGTTTAAATTACTTCATTATTAACAAACCGTATGAAATGAACTTCCATCAATAGAGCCTATTATAAACTTTGTTATTACGTGATGATGTGTTATATGTAGTGAATACATAGAATTCTAGTTTATGTGATATATTAATATGCTCTTATTTGCAAAAACTATGACACGGTTCAACTTTCGTTTCATATGAAATTATTAAACATAACTAACCTGTCGTGTTGCATCTAGCAACTGGTCTTGAGCAGCGAATTGCTTCAATGTGACCGCCATTGTCTACAAAACAGAATAGCTTCGTTTAGTATAAATGAGCACAAACAAACGGCAGAGAATACAGACAAGCTTTTTTTAACATTATTTCTATAACTAACTATGGCCACAACCACAAGAGAAGTACGCTTTGATATACTTGCGAACATTCGAATATTGATGATGTGTTTTGACAGCGCAAACATCGACTGAATTTTTTTGGCTTAGCCATAGCCTGCATCCATCGTGAAGAGATTTGTTCAACAAGATGATGTTCTCACTCAATTTTGGCCAATATGCCAGCAAAAACCTTATTTTGATCTGCAAAGAACCGATATTTACAAATATCTTTATTCCATAGACATAATTTCGAGAAGGTAAATGGTACCAGAAAGGTAAGCTATGGCCGGAAGCATAATTTAACAAAAGATCTGGACCTTCCTCTTAACAAATGCGAGAAAGATTTTCAATTACCTCTGTGGATGCTGATGCTGTTGAAAGCTGAACAATGAGAGCGGCATCACAAACAACCTCCTGCAATCAAACTTTTCAGGTGAAATGATCAAACTAGAATATAAAAAGTCCTACTTAATCGCTTGTACAGACACTACACTTTAAATTTGGGGTGTAGTTCCTAGAAAATCACAACATTTAATTCGATCGAGATACACTAAACGACCTAATTTGTAGATGAAAGATGAAAGATGGGTTGATTAATTGATGGTCGGTTTTGGTCTCTTCTTATGTTACGTTACTTTGAATTACGAATTCAATGGAGAAAACCCCAGAATACACCAGAATACGATAGGATAAACACTGACCTGTACTTTTGCCGGTAATCGTTGCCGACTTTCCAATGATATTTTGGAACTCATCCTCAACAGCGGGTTTTTCCCATTCCACGCGATCTGAACAACATGTTACTTTCATAAATCAACATCTTAAATCGATGATAACATCATCTTCCATTTGGAAAATATAAAAATTAATTTAAAAACATTGAATATTTTGTTTTAGTCCACCCATCGCATGCACGCTACGCGACCGCTGCGCGTCGATTGGGTCAGATAAAGCTGAGATAGTCAAAAGGGAAGTTAGTAACTTTTCCCCACCGTAACTAACTCAAACTTCTGTAGTTCTTACATTTTCCAAATGAACTCAGGCAGCCTGCCATTGAAATTCAGAGTATGGTAGAACTATACAAGTTTCTATAACGGTTCTTGACACTGGTCGCGTAGCGGGCATATCGCATATGCAATAGGTGCACTAAACGGGAATTAGAGTACGCTGACAACTCAGAACGATTGGCGTCAAGTTTCTTCGATTGGCCAGCTACAAAAGCGAGAGCGTGTGCAGGTCGATGAGGCCGCAGACATCTGGGTCTCTCTGACCTGCACACTCTCTCGCTCAGCCAATATAAAAGTGGCTGGGAATTGTCTGAGAAGGGCTCAAAACGAAGTTTGTTATGAACAGTTTAAGTACAACCGAATAGTATAAATTATATCAAAACTAAACAGAATAGAAACTCCGTGGTAATCAAGCCAGAATCAAGCCAGACTTGGTTCGGAAAGGACACGGTTCTCCACTGAATTTACCGGTGAGTACGTCACAAGCTTTACTGCAACTCCAAGTTCCACGCACCATCTCTGTTTCAAACTTCAACAAACATCGACAACATAAGTACAATAATTTTTATTATTGTATACGTTAGTTTGATTAGCTCAATAGCTCAATAGCGGACTGATAAATACGAAATTTTCTAAAAGACGCACAGAACGTCCAGTTAACGTGCTGGAATCTCACCGAATCATGCACAGCAAAAAGAATAGTGACTAAAAGAAATGAGCTAAGCGAATTATCCGTAACAACACTCCAACATATTGCAAAAGAACAGAAAAAGATACAACTGAGAATCAACGAGAAAACATTCAATAGTTACCTAGCATTTGAAAGAAATTGCGAAATAATTTAGTTTCGACGACTCGCCAAAATTTTGTAAACGCGATTTCCATTTCAAACCAATTTTCATCTATAAACGAAAAAGAACGAACAAATTAAAAACCGAGAATCGGTTAACCCGGCAGTGCGGAAATCGAATGCCATCTGTGTAGAACAGACCGAATTATCACAAGTTTCTAACAGTAGAGAATATGCACAGAAGCAGAGCGTGGATAGACTAGTAAACGTTCAAAATTACAAGTTGAACAGTCGTTAACAATCTCTAAGAAGGTTCGTCTCCCATTCACGAAACACAAGAAGGAGGTGTTTTCCAGGCTCGAACCAGCCGCAACACTAAACCGATGTTTCTTGCCGAAGAAGTGGAAATACGGTTTCTGAAACAATTTCTGTTTTCACCGTTTAAACTTCATATCATATTCACAGGATTCCCAACAGGCACAACAAAAAGAGGAAAACAACATTCCTGTTCGTATTCTCACAAAGTTCCTATTGGCAATAAAAGTTGCGGCTGCGCATTATCCTATATTTTCATATTTACAAACCAAACGTTCATTGTTCCGTAAAGTAAAACATTGAGAGTTTTGCGTAGGATGCATATGCTGAGTTTTGTGTAGAACGCAGCACGACGAACAAGATACTAAAAGTTGTGAATGCAGTGTTTTGGCCACAACGAGGCAAACTAGGATGTCGTATTAGGTTGAATAAGCACTCTGTGTTAGATAGATTCACCCTGTGTTAGATAGAAGGTAAAGGTTAGGAAGGAGCTGAGGATTTGTCTTTCTTCTTGAAGACGGAGAATAAACCTCTTTTCTTCTTCTTCTTACAATCCAAACGACCACTCTGAAAAGAAGATGAATATGAAAAGGAGTGGGAATAGAGGTACTCAAATTTTTCTCATATTATGCATCTTGTGAATCTTACTAATGAACTTACTAATGAGTAAATATCATCACTATTATAAATATTCGTGACCCGGTTCTTTAATTTTATTGCTAGTCGCTCACCTCATCTTCGGACATTGTCACGTCTGACCGGGCCGATGTGTTCCCTGAAATCAAAATTTCACTGAAACAGAACAGCATCACATAAATGTGAACCTCCAGAATGTTCCAAACTCGAGCCACTCAAAGAAGTGAAGTAATAATTTCAACAGATGTGACCGGAAAAGAGCATAACGGTATAAAGTATTGTCGAAGCATTGAAACGAAAGTTCTTTCTTCTCTGTCTCTCTGTGTAAAGCTCTCCGACTGTGATAACTTCAACCAGATGATTAGTCATTAGTGCATACTCACTAAGTCGTTTTCATATCAAAGATGATTTCTGCCTACTGAGTGTAGCCATGCTTACGGGCGACCAATGCACCTAGTATAGTTAGCATTCCCACGTGAATTCCTTTAGTATGTTGTTGACGTTTCTAGTGATTATTGGTGAAGAATAAGTGTGAGAATAAGCAATCACATGGGTTTTGAGAAATGTACAGAATCTTTCACGTTCAAAAACAGAGAAGAAACTTCAACTTCATACTGAAAGAGAGCACGATCGCGTGAAACAGAGCAGTAGTGCGTTTCACATGCCTGGTATAGTTGTGGTTGCTCTCAACTTCGGCGGCGTGTCACAATTTTGAGTCCATTTTACGCATAGGAATAAGAACATTTACAGAGAACATATATATGTTTTCGAATTATACATTCCATGCTAGATGTTGTTGGCACGCTGCCGGAGTCTCGTTAGAAATAGCGAGAAGAACATTCATTATCCCGTGCTCACCGCTTCCGAACAGTCTGCGTGCCGCTGAGCTGTGACTCTTTGACCTTACAAATGTCTTTCCGTCCTTGGGAGTGGACGTCGCTTGAGGGCTCTCATGACCACCACACACTACAACACTCATAATCATTCAACATACTTTGTGCCGGAAAGAATTGGGTGCAGTGCAAAATATCATGCCTACCCATTTGAAAAATGTGAATGTACAGTTTTTTTCTGTTCTAGGACAAAGTGTTAATTTTACATTGCATACATATTCATGCCGAAAACATGCCCCTTGTGGCAATCAGAATCTTCTGCTAGGTCTGAATCGAAAAAAGGTTTTTGAATCTCTCATTTTCCCCCCAACAAAAAAAAACCATACAAGGCGATGTTGATCAAAGGATATTAGCAGTTAGCTGTCATTCAAGCATGTATCAGAATGAGTATCGAGTATCGGAGTGCACATGCAACAATACATAACACTCACTGATATCATTCGGAAATTGTTTCAATAAAAAATAGAGAAAAAACAGCATGAAAGTAACCCACAGTCGGATTCATAGAGATACTGATTACCCTCTGTGCGTGAGGAATCTAGTGTGGACGAGACATCCCTCGGACTCGTGACTGGAAATTGTGCAAAAGTGGATGAAGATAGAAGTTTGAGAACAAGACGACACGTTTTGTTTGTAAAGAACGTGTGTAATACCCTTGTCATCTAGATCACAGTTGCGCAAATCAGCTACATAAACAAAGAAAAATATCTAGATGTCTCACATGTTTTATATGGCTGAATTTCGCTATGACTGTGTTCAACCGTGGTTCAAAAAACTCAGATATTCCACATTTCCGGCGCTGTAGTATTCCATCACAGGTCAGGGAGCTCAGTGATGTATTCCTACCGACTTGTTTCTACCCTAACTCCAGAGAGCAGATAGTACGAGGACATAATATATTTCACTCAGTTCCCAAACCTATCAGAAATTGCGACCATGTTTGTACATTTCTGCTACCACATCACAGCTACATGACTGCATGCTATTTTACCGTTGGGCGCGAGTTCGAGTGGGAGGTCGGGCACCCCCATGTCGTCCATCGAAACGGAGGAACGCGTGGCGCTCGAACGAATGTGGTCGCGAACGCCTTGCATCAACGATGCCGTATCTGACACGACTAGGTTCAACTTTCAAAGAACTCAGGCTACAAAACACTTTTAGTAATGAAAATTTTATGGTTTTAAAAAAAAACGTGGTACGACACCAACCTGCCCCCGGGTCTTCCTCGAAAGGACTGCAGGATTCGATTCTCGTGTCACGAGCTGAGGAACACGGTGTGCGGGATTTTGGAGACTTTTGCTCCACCTGAAGTATTTTCGTCAGTTTATTGGAAGGATTCGATTCTAATTCTTAAATGCGATAATTGTTGGTGGTTGTGATTGAACCCACGGCTGAAATGTTGTCTTGAAAATGAACAGAGTTGTAATATTTCGATTTTACCTCATAGATGTATTTCTTGATCTCATCGTCTGTTTCCACGGCAAAAGGATTGGGCGCGTACAGTTGCCGATACACCTGCAAGTAACCGGTCTAACAATTTACAATATACTGTAGAAAAATCACAAACTATAAAAACATTGCATATTTGAGCATTTCTAGAGAAAAAAAAAGAAAGTTTAGCCATTAGCCGGACCAAAGACAAGTCACGCACAGATCGTGGACTGCTTGAAGCAGAGAAATGTTTCCGAAAACATTGCCAGAAGTTTCAACCATAGGAATTGTACACAAAATGCAAAAAGATAGAAAATGTTCTGAGTCACGCTACTGATATTTACGAAAGATCAAACTACAACACTTAGTATATACCTGTGCATTGTGCTGATGCTGGCGATCTATTATTCCTTTACTGGCGGTTCCAATCAAGACAGATCGGTCACTTTGGCCAATTAAACCCTCCACATCCGGCTGTAATTGTTTCATGGACACCTTTTACATTGAGAAAATCACCATGTGTAAAAGTGTGAAACTAAAACAGTGGGATGTGTCATTTCAAAAGTTTTTTTTAGAAATCTCTTGAGTGTTACTGTAGAGAGATCGCTGTATGTTGGAAATACGGAGAAAGTCTCGCAATATAGAATATATTCATCCGCCGCGAATCCGCCAAAACGTCGCCACCCAATAAAACATCTATACTACCTTGTGTTTTGGTTCAAATAAGAGATAATGAGAACTAAATAGAACTTACCTTCATATGAGATAAATCTTCGTAGGTGGTTCCATCCAATATCTGACTGGTTGGGCCGGCCGTCGTGTAGCCTGCTCTCCGACATTCCTGAAATAGCACATAATTGTTTTCACCACCTCAATGTGTAAGAGGTGACCAAGTCATTGTTGTAGTTTGATCTCGACAAGCACCCTACTTCGCGGATTTCGACTCAACAGCACGGGATCAAACTACAAACACAGTGCGATAGAGCGATAAACACTGTATAGGCTTGCTTTGGAGAGAGCGAACCCAGTACGGAAACATTTGAGTGGTTCACTGAAGGTTGGATTTCAACCAGCGAAACATCTAATCAACTTCTCATCCTTCATGTAGAGAAGTAGGTAAAAAATATATGTTAAGCATTTTATGTGAGACACCAATTAGCCGAAATGATAATGCGAAATGCGAGAATGTGTGAACACGGTTCCCCCTCTCTCCTTAACGTGAATATTCTACTAGCAAACTTCACTTAAATATGAGACCGACCTTAATTTTCTTTTGTTTGTCTTTGAATTCTTTCGGGTTGGCTGACATTGGACTAAACTGATGGGGGCTGCTAATCTTGACTGGAGTCCCATTTGCGGATAACGAAGTAGCATCTTGAACCCACTGAAAGATCAAGTTCAAACGATGTAAGGTGAATAACTGGGTTCATGAATCACGGAACTATCCGAGTTTCAAAAACTGCCTGACACTTATATATAACATAAATCGTCGCGAGCAATCATAAATGACGTTTTTTACGCAAGTGAAACGTGTGATGCAAACACATTGGAAATGGCAAAAAACGTAGAGAAACCAAAAGTGAAATGATAATAACAATACATGTAGGGGAGGATTCCAAGCAATAGTTACAGCAACATAACATATTAATATTAGTTGTACCTTTGTTATTCGCTTAGGACAGTCGGTGCCGGTTTCTAAAATCTCCACTTTCTGGTAGGCGTTCGGGCTGTTGAGCCAGCGCGACTTATCTTGCTCCCTTCGAAGAAGTGCGAGTTTGTGAGCAAAAACTGCTGCTGGGTCTGACTCATCCAACTGAAAATTGAAGATTGACTATTTTCTAGAAAGTTTGAAATGTCGAAGATTCTGGATCGACAGAAGAAAAATGAATGAAACAGAAACGTGAAAGTAAATGCAAAAGTTGATACGGTAATCAGTGGTTTTTTCGATTCTGAGATTGTGTCCAAACTTTTTGTTTTGTTAACAACATATATAGAGGGTTATACTTATAACATCAGTAAAAACTAAGACTTGGGTTCGCAGGGGAAACCTTGCAAAACAATAAGTTGGTTTCAACTTCAGACACCACATTTCGAATTCACTTTCGGTTGATAATGCAAATTGTGTATGCTCTAAATGACATGAACCACGGCTGAAATAGTTTCCACGAAAGATCATTTATGAGTTACTCACCGAGCCGACGGACGAAGCTGAGGGAGGAGCGGCCACATCACTGGTGACGTACATCGACTGGGACATTTGCGATTTCGGCCGCGGCTGTGGCTGTTTGTATTGTTGTCCTGTTCGGAATCCCTGCACAACACAATTTATATTGCCTTCATTATAGTCATTGGCTGTCATCTTTTTGTAAACGAATTCGCGTTTGTAAATGTAGCTCAATCAGAGACACGTGATAGCAACTTGAGACAATTAGCCCAATGTCGCTAACAACTCATGAAAAACTGGGAGAACAAAAAAGAGAAAAACTCTGCTAGTGCGATGATTGTATAAGAAACAGAATTGTTAAGCTTACAAATCATAATTAGACTAGAGAGAAACCTGAAGTTTTGTTCCTTCGAATGTTTTCAACGAAGTTTTGTTAAGGAAAAAGTACTAGGAACTCACAGCATGGTCTAGAACCCGCATCCATGCCTCCCATTCCAATTCACCCACTCTCCACGTAACTTCTCCATTAGAATTGTCTGTTCGAGTGTTGTCCTCATCTCAAAAACACTTTGACAGTGAAACTTCAACAAATCACTTTTGAAACCGAAATTTAGTTGTGCTAACATCAAATAGAACTTCTTTACGTATCAACTTGGGAAACTTGGTTGACCGAAACATTGCTTTGCCTGAATGTGATGTGTACGAACAGAATGAATAGCCAACCTTTTCTCCTAGACGCCTCGTACGCTTTTTTGACGGTTTCCTCATTCGGTATAACAATGTTCTCCATTCCTCCCTTCACTGCTCGAATCTGTAAACAGGTCGTTTTTGATCTGATACGTTCATCCATCAGGATTTCATGTAATCAATCTCCCAGAGAAACAAATCTACTGCTTCGATTCTCCATTTGACACAACACCAACATTTGTTGTAGGAGAAAGATACATTGCCCACAATGTCTGATTTAGGTAGAATTTGAGTCAACTGTGGTATAGTCTTTTGCCTTTTCTTCGCGAACCGATTACAGTATCTGCTCTAACTTCAAGGCAGTTTTTTCCACCAAACGTTTCAGAAATGTTCTCAGACTTTGATTCATTGTTCCCTGCGCCTACCAATGAAAACTAGGAAAGATTGTTTGTTTGTCAGAGTAAAAATTATTTGAGATTCAGATTGACGAAAGGGAGTATAGACCGTGCAGTTTCCGTACCTGAGTTTCACAGGCAATTACAGTGTGGAAAGCGAGATGGAGGGTTTCCTCGACAGAACTACCGCAGACAACGAAACCAAGATTCCTCAGAAGCATCACCTGAAGAGAACAACGCAACTATATCAATATCTTATTCAATGATGATAACCATGTTTGCTTCAGTTATGTATTTACGTTTCTTACATACTCATTATACATGTCATGGATGTTGTTGACGCAGCTTCTTGTGATTGATTTGGACTCCAGTGATTTGTGAGAAGACAAGACCGTTTATGTGGCCACATGGTTAAACCATCGGAGAATGCAATAGAAATGTGAACGAAGAAAAAAAAACAGAAAAAATGAATACGTTTCTTACCTTGTTCGATCCCAATCCGTCAACTATCCGTTCCATTTCGTCTTTCTCACTCGCACATTCCTATGAAATATGTTCTTATTATGGTTTCCATGTTGGGTGGTTTTTACATGTACGTGAGATTAGTACTAATAATAACCGGAAGCCGCAGCTACATTCTTGTTCGGGTAATATCTGATAACTGGTCACGATGGAGCCAACTTAGACAGCCGGTCCAATACTGACCGGTTGTCTATAATCATAATCCTTAAACCGTATAATAATGTTATGTTATTATAATAATGTTATGATATAATTATAACTGTGAGAGTACCTTGTAATCATGGTAGGCGACGGGTCCGATGACCATGGCTTCCTGACAGAGTGGAAGGAGACCGCATTTCATCGACGCTACGGCGGACACGACGCCCGTGTGCAGATACATGACACATTTGACGTCGGGACGAGCCAGATGAATAGCCGCATGCAGAACGAAACCGGACTGAAACAGGAGCAGGTTTAGAGAACACACGACTTTCATATTCTCATGGTACAGAAGCTGCGGTGGAGAGGATGAATGCTATTTATGGATTTGATTTAGAACTTCGGTAGCAGTCTTGAACTTATATAAAACCTACTCTCTATAACTTATTCTATTCTATCATTTTCGTTTTATAAACGTTCCGAAAACTTAAATTTTTTTTAGTTAAATAACAAATAACCAGTTAGAAACGGATAAAACGGAATAAATATGCGACACTCAATGTAGATACTCTTTCAAAAAGCAGCTGGGTTGTACAGTAACCCTGTATCATTGGCCGAACGAAAACTATGTGTCTGAAACATTCTCTTCTATAACTAGAATCTCAGAAAGAAGTTTAAGGTCGAAGTAGGAGTTATTTGGTTGCATTTGAGTCGAATGCATTGTTGAGACAAGCCAGATGCACATAATACAAACCTTGTTCACTCCAAACTTCGTTGCTCCTTTCTGAATGATTTCTCCAGAAGAGTTCACTTTCACAAGTGAGCTGGCAGTTATCTCATGGTAGAGAAGTCCGAAGGGATTAACAAGCAGTTCATCTTCGTCTCCCGGGAGACGCAACTGAAAATCTCGCAGTGAAATAAATTTTCGGATGTAAATAAATATTTCAGCAGTACACGGTTAATAAGCTTTTTCGTATAGTATTTCTATGAACAGCTGCCCAGTTAAGAACCTCAGATTGACATCGAGGTTACAAAACAGCTGACCGGTCTGCGGTCTTCTGTGCTATTTTTACAGTTCGATCCTTGTTCTCACTCTCAATTCGCAATATCTGTAGGGCCCGGATCAAACTATAACTCATATTTGGTCACAGGGTTCTCTGCGAGCACTCCGTGAGTTCATCTCAATATCACGCGTCTCGAAACGCAATCAACCTTTGATGTGCTCACCGTGATGTGATTATTGATTCCTTGCGACCATTGAAATAAGTCCACCAATCGAAATAAAGATGCCATTTTGTTTCTGTACATCTTTTCCAATTTGGAGCAAGTCTCATCGGCTTTCATATCGCATATTTGAATGGGGGTTCCAGCTGAAAACGAATAGCAACTCATACATTTATTTGAGACGTTGGTATTGTTCAAACCTACTATATAGTAACTCTGCTATATGTGATGTAGATTGCTCAGACCAAAAATAAATGTTATATATCGTATACTTTCAATTAGCAATATCTTTAGTGGGCCCGGATCAAACTACAACTTGCAGCACTCGTAGGAAAAATTTAGGAAAACCACTTTTCAAGAATCCTCAAGAAAGGAAACTTTGGGAGTACTAAAAACGAGAATAACTATGGCCAATTGACTTGAGGGCCAGTTGAGTGCTTCACCAGTTTTCAAACTTGCTTCTTATTTGAAATATGCAAAACTCTTTCTTATCTCTCGACACGCATTGTTGTTCTTTATCTTCCCAAGGTCTCTCTACTGACAGTCTGTGAAATAATTAGCCATCTGCATGTACTAATGGCACAATGCAACGTAGAATGGAATATGCAATGAGAAGTATCAAGTTCAAGCATACTTGTCAGCCAAGACCAACAAAAACTGGAGAAAACTAGTTAAAATTTACCATCTGATCTTCTTATCATCTCTAAATATTCTCACTTTAATCAAAACGAATCTAGATCACTAAATCTTACCATCACTTTTTTTGCGAATTATTTTGATTAATTTCAAAATGTTATTTCAGTTTTCTCAAAGAGAACTCAACGCTCAACTCTGCAACATTATGCATGTAACAACTATTGGCATGCGCATCGAGAGTGCCCTTTTAGCATAGTCAATAAATATGATTTGAGTGGGTGCGCTTCATTTTTGAAAACGGCAGCAGAGACTTCTATGCAGCGAAAAAACTCTGAAAAAAGTTTACTCAAAGTAAAAAAGAAATTGTGTTTAATCGTTCAAGTATAACTTTAGTAACTGTGAGAGACTTGTTGAATATTTGAGGAAGATTTTAACAAGCAGAGTTCACGATTTCCTTATGTTGGACAAGATGGACAAAGTCTTTTTGAAAACTTGTTCCAAAGTGTTTTAAGTTGCAATATTGAAAGTTTCAATACTGAGGTTTTTAGTAACAAAAGATTTTCCCCACCTAATGAATGAACGCTAGCGAATGACATGGGATGTCCGTTAGGGATGGTGAGTTCGGACAGTCGCTGCACCATTTGCATTTGCTCCGCATCGTCATTGGCCGCCCGCGACTCGTAACGAATTACCTGAAAAGACAGGTGAAAGCTATAGTTCAATATTCATATATATATATAGTGTAAAAAGATAGTTGAGAAAAAAACCTGAAGTGGTACCACAACTCGCCTCCAAAGCCAAATCAGTTGTGACACTTCTATGTATGCAGATGTACATAACGCAATAGCATCGAATGGAAATGATTACATACAGTCAAATCTAAATCTTACGGTGCAGGAAGTTGGCGGTCTTCCAGATTTCCCACTTTGCTAGTTTATTCATAATTCTTAGAAAGCCCGTCCTTTAAGACTAAGGGAGAGTATATATCATAGATCTCTCATTTTCGAGTAGTTGGAACTATTCGGGAAGCTATACTCGATTAGTTAGGGCTTTTAAGAGTTTTTCTAAACTGTGGTTCATATAAACTCATGAAACTTTCTCGATAAATGCCAGATAGTACCTCAACGGTGAATCATCAATAAATTAACAAATCTCCAATATGTTGAACCAGTAAAGATAAAGATAAAGTATAAACACGTAAATAATTAATGTGAATTAAATTTACCTCCTCCAGCTCCTTGAGAAAACTTTTTGATTCCAGGATTTGTTGTACACGTTTCCTACGTTCCATTTCCGTCAAATCCTCCTGTAAAAAAAATACTCGATAAAAAAGTAGATCGTTATGAAAAGATTTACAATTTTTTTCAATTTTCTCTCTTGTATTTTTTTCATTAGTGTTATAGGACTGGAAACACTCAGGCAGTGCCCAATTTGACACCTTGTCCCTCTCCCGTGATGAATGGGTTTATTCAATGTCGCTAAGATCTTATCGGGTGGTGAAAAATTTAAACAAGTAAGCATTTTTCAAAACTGATTTCCTTTGTATCGCAGGCAATTCAGCAATAGCTGAGTAAATACAGTCTCCACTTTTCAGCTATCATGCAGAGATGAGTTCAACGTAATAAATTGAATAGACTAAATAATTCTGGAAATGATCACACAGCTTAAACAGAATATGGAATTTAGTCCCATGATTTTACACTAATTTCGTCAAGTTTTCAATAATAAACGGAACCACGATCATAATACAGACTAGTTATGCACCAAATCCATTTGAGATACTCTCTCATGTTGGTGATTGGAAACACTCAGAGATGATCCATGATGGGTGGTCGTACCTTGATGACAGCCGGTCGCTGGAGGTCCTTTATGTACTCGGGACTGTCTGGGTCGAAGGTGTACTGTTGCTCCCTCGGTCCATTGGCACCCGATTGAGCACTCATGGTGGTCTAAACGAATAATATAATACAATAAAAATTATAACAGTTCATTATCCATATTATTTTAAGTCAACAAACAACAAGGTTCAGATTGAAAACGATGAGTCGATGTTTAATAAAATGGAAAACAACTGTTAATCATGGTGCTGAAGAAAGGTGACTTATTTGTGAACATTAAAAAACACAAAAACAACAAAAGCAGCTTAGTAGTAATGGAAATCGGATGTTTAGAAAGAACAATGAGGTGAATAAATGTTGGTTTCCGGTGGTTAGTGTGGTAAGAAACGTTGCTCATGGCCTCAAAGCCAAGCCTCCAAGCTATTCAAAAAACTTCAGTTCCCTTAGTAACTAATCCGATTCGAGAAAAAATGTTCCAGCCAAGGCATCCAACAAACTTTTTCCCTCTCTCAACATTTAGCACAACAGTTAATTGGAACCAATACATGAAGTAGCTTATTATGAAATTTCCATTTCAATGTTGAATTCGATAGGAACGTTGAGAAGTTTTCACAATATGTAACCACAACCTTTTAACGTTCAACATTTAGAGTATATGTGCTCATTATTAACTATGAATTTTCAAGAATCATCGATAAACAGAATTCAGACGATAGGGAAAATAGGAACCTGAAGTGGAACTGACAGGGATCTCTATTGAGATAGGACAATCATGATGGCTATACCAGGCACTATAGTGTTCATACGGAAAAGCAAATAGTCTTTTATTTGTTGAAATCCAAACAAGCGAATAATCGATCAGAATCTCATCATCGTAACGGTTCTCATCCCCAGTGCTTAAATAAGTCGGAACACAAGAAATAATTATAGATAAAAGAGTATACTTTCGCATTCTAGTGGGCCAATACGAGAAGTGTCTAAATTAGGTTGAATTGAAAACATGACTTCAAGGAACTGTTTGCTTCTCTCAAAAGTACTTCGAAAGGGACATCAGTGAATGTTTCAGTATATAACCGCGGTCTGACATAACTTCGGATTAAAACTCAACAGAGAAAACCTTATAATGTGGGTTCTACAAAATGAACTGTTCACTGAGACTATTGTGGTAATGGCTCGTTTCATCTACTACTTATCTGCTGAGAGGGAACGTTCTACACAAAAGGTTACCTAATTATGATGCCGATCGGAGATTTGGCAAACAATAATTTCGTTATGGAGTTTGGAAGTGACTGAAAGAACATTCGAGCTCACCACTAATTCGAGGTTAGCATGTTTTCATGGAATAAATCGCTGTTTGCATGAAGTGTTGCTCTTTTCTGTAATGTCGGTTGCAGAAAACAAAATGAAGAAAAAAAAGGCTCCCAACCCAAGCGGTAACACCTACTTTCACCGAATAAGTATACATCCCCTGAACGAAAATGTGTGCATAATAGGGAAAGATAAGAAAGAATGGAACACTAACGATTGCAGATAAGTCAATCAAAAAACATGATACACTAAAAGCAGAAGGATCAAATCAAAAGTGAATAGTATGTTTTAACAGATCTGCATCCGATCAAAATAGATCGAAATAATAATCGAGTGATATTGGGGAGAAAGAGAGAAAAAGAGAAATAGAGAGAAAGAGCGAGAGAGAAAGAGAGAGAGAGAGAGAGAGAGAGAGAGAGAGGGGGGGAGAAACAGCGAAAAACATGTTCATCCTACATTTTCCATTATCATCCAACTAAAGGTTGCAGGTTGAATTATATTTGTGAGCATCTGTTCAATAACATATTTTGTTTTGAAATAGCAGATGAAAAGAACGTGCAATACATGTGTTGCAGTGGAAACATATCATTAAGTACATGGAGTATTTCGCAGAAGGCCGCCTATGTAATTCTGCTTATATTTATGTCCATGCCCCCCGCCCCTTTGCCTTCCATGGCTTTTCGTCAGATACCCACTGATCAGTGACAAGCAAAATGGTTACTTGTCATTTTTGGTTACTCTCATTTTCACTCATGCTTTACAAACGTAATATGGTCACTATTGATATAATATACTTTCCCTTGAAAATCTACTTTATTTCTTATTCTGAAAACAAGTGAATATAGTTTTCCGACACGTGATGTGCGTGTTCCGTTCGTGATAAGCCGAATATAGGATGAAGATGAACGGCGAATTCTAGGAGGCGTTGTGAATGAGCTGCCTAATGCCGGGCGCCTCTGAAAAAGCGCGCCGAACCAAATGAGAGAAAGGGCAATCTGCCCAGACCTCTTCTATGCAAATTGTGGCTACTGCTAATGCATTCTGTTGGTAAACGCAGCACTTGGCCAATATTTCAAGATGTCCAACTTCATTCCCGCCAATTCTCGCCGAGTTATGGAGAGTGAATCAAGCCCTCAGCAGGAGAGGACATCTAGTAGAACAGAAGAGGTGCGGTGGGAAATGAAATGAACTGACAGAGTTTTTGTAACAGCAGTCATTCGCGACGTAAATTGCAACAATTCGTATACTAGTGCCGTAGGGGGATGAACTTATCAACGCAGTTGGCTTAGTGAAAGGCGAATTGCTTTTGGCAGGTCTTCCAATTTACCATGATCGCGCGCCTCTTTTTATTGAGATTACTTCTAGGGTAGGCACACTCACATGAAATTACGCAGATATTCTGAAAAACGAGGGAATCCTGCCTGATTACAACACGAGTAACAAACAATTATGTTGCAATCAAGTAATCGTACAAGTTTTACGTTGGTGTGGGCTAAAATGTATGATAGAATACGTGTAAAACATCAGAAACACCAACTAAGACTTCGATTCATTTATCAAGCGAATGAGATTTTCAGAAAGCTACTCAATTTAGAAGAAAAAGAACTAGTACGCTAGGTAGTAAAGCAAAAATGAACGGTTCAATGGTTAAATGAATTATGCCAGAAAAAGGGTACAGAAACCGTCTCGAAAACGTGCAGTTTTTGAGAAACCTCTGATATGAGTGTGGAGTGAGAATGGTAGGCGAATGCTCTTACTTCCGATCAAAAGCGGTCATCTTGTTGGAACGATCGGCATTGTTTGCGAAAGCCCTCTTGGTCTGCTAGAAAACACAGAGCGAGATGCCAAATATGGGCGCGATGAGTTGAGTATTAATTTGGGCTTCAAATTATAGCAAGCTAGACCGAAGAAAACGTGATCTATCCGTGAGTATAGGAACAAAAAGTACTGAAACTAATATATAGCGTAATTCTCAACGAATGAACTGGTTTCAGTTTCTTTTCCTGCCAACGCTATGAATACTTTCTGTAATAGTCCCTTGAACTAAGGAGCTGAACAAACAACAGAACTCTGGTTAATACTAAGGAAAACAGTTTTAGAAAAAACTCTGCGATAGGTGTTGATGATGGATATTCGACACGAGGAAATCCTAATCCAACTGTCGCAACTAGATTCGAGTTTGATAGAATATCGGGCCAATCAAAAATGACAGCCCCCGTATGATGGCAAGAGGTGTTTGCTCAAATTATTTTTCATGTTGGACTCTATTCTAGGTTCTCACTGTAGTTTCCGTTATGTTCCACAACAAATATCCCACGATAGTGGACAGACTTGAAATTCACACTAATTTTCCTGACACAAAAAGATTTCAGTTGTTTCATATTCTTTTCTGTTCTATCACGCAATCAAACATAACACTCTCATGACTTCAAATTCACATTGCTAAACTCTGCGTAAAAATGAGAAGAAACATCGTGGACTAAACAAATCACCCTAGAGATTTGAAGGTTCTTGTGAACTAAAACGTTTAGCAATTGTCTAATGAATTCACTTTATTAATTTCTAGTTTATTATAGTGAATGAATTGTAGAGCGAGCGGCACCCTAAATCTGCGGATGTTCTGATAACTATCTATTTACTTTTCGCCACGACACACGAAATCATGTTGATTTAGTGAAAGTGGAGAGCGAATTTCCACGGAACTTCGAGAATTTCGAACATCAAACAGTGGTGAACAAATTATTTATAATAGTTGACAAATTTCATCTAAACGATGAGTATTCCGACATGTGTAATTCAAGAACGCACTGAAAATGTTTTGGAAACTGTTACTGTAAAAAATAATTTTTGATGCAAACTTGCCCACCACGTGATATTTCAATGATGTATACTCGTTACATTACTTGTCGAATATGCAGGAATGTTTATGCATAACATAAACTAGAAATGGGTAGTATCGCTTACCTCTGCATATGCAAACAAAACGACCGCATGAAATTCAATCAGTCCCTCAAGCCAATTAGAAAAACTATCACTATGAGCATACTTATATGAACTTTTTTAAAAATCGAAGATCTGTGAAATACAGATTTTTCACACAGAACTATTTTCAGAGTGTTTTCATATTATTCATGTTTTCTCAATTTTGGTTTTATGAGTATTTGTGATGGAGTGGTGGAAACAAATAGGATGATCGGTGAGATGGAAAAGTTGGCGGCGAAAGGACAACAAGAGCCCGAGAGGCGATTAGGACGACCTCCGTGGGAGTTTCCCTACGGAAATACATGTTTCCCTAGCACAATCGATACCACCTCACCGAAAATAACAAATAATCATCTTTGTTTCGGTAAATACGTGAAATAGTTTCAAAGTATCCAAATATGCCTCGCATTGTTACGATCAGTTTTAGACTACTTACGTCTGACCATTTAGTAACCTACGAATAAGTTAAGGTCTTCTGCAGAACAGTCCTGATCCTATAGAATTTATTGTAAAAAGAACCAATATTGGCGTAACCCTGCTGGTGCGAAAGCTCTGTGCACTGCAATGTCACTGTGGGGGGTCCAACTGAATGAGTTACCAAACAGCATTTCTGAGAAACAGAACAAACTGTATGATATGAGCTGAAACTAGAAAGATACATGGTTCTTCTTATTGTAAAAACATTGGATAAAAATTATTTTTTGTAGTTATATTATTCAAGAGAGTGTACCCAATATTGTGAAACGCAAATGTCGTGGGTTCTATTTATTTTTCCTATTCAATATACCTCGATAATGATAATCTCAGTTGTACGAAACATATATCAATTGATGAATGAGTATACGAAATAAATTTAGCAAGCAAGTTAGTAGTGGTAAAGAACAACAGGTGATGTTAATTATGTATTTTGCAGGTGTTATACCCCCATATAGAATAGTCATGATTTTCGAAAGGCTTTCATATTTTTGTGAGTCTGTCTGTTCTCGGAAAGAGTTCAGAAAGATAACATAACTCTTGTGAGTGTCTATGTATGAAAAGGAGTATACATCCTCCGAACAGCTTATGCTATTAGCCGTTATAACTTGATAATTAGTGAAAGTGGATATCGTGTGCAGATGTTGCCATCTTCCCAATAAACGAATTAGAAGGACAATTTGTGCAAATCCATGGACTGGTCAATGCAAATAGTTAGTGAAATCTAACTGTAATTCTATCAAATGAAATTGCATAAATAACACGTACTTCACAAACCTCTCTAGTGAAAGAAATTTTCCTGCGGATAATTAACGGAATTCTTAGTTGTTGAAATTCTTGAACAGCATCAATAGCGAAAGGAAGGAAATAAAACTACAATGAAAGCAGGTATTCTAAAATGAACACGTGTATTCTGGATACAAAAGAAGTTGCAAATCAAATCCAGAAAACGTGCAGAAACATCCTCACACTTATTCGTTTTACGTGATTTTGTTAATTGACTTGCACTACCGAGATATATTGTGGATTCACAATATCAATTGTTGGAGTTGTATTGAACGAATGCATGTCATATATATGGAAATGGAGATTACGAGTGACCGATCGCAGATTTGACAAATGGGGTGGTCTCGGGGGACCCCCCAACAAGTGCATTGCAGAATAGATCGCATATTCATTACTGAATACCCAACAAGTTCCAGTTTTTGCTGAACGAAGTAAAGAAGGACAATCGTTCATTGAGTAGGGTATGCACCGTCATCTACCTAACTATTCTGAAGTATTGCTGAAACTGTTGAATAACAAGAGAAATAAAGTTTATTTTTATATTCTCCCGGACATTTAGTAATCACTATGTTTTAGAGTTGCTTCGCTGCTCCGAAGAGTTTTTAATGAAACCCCCAGGAAACTCATAACCTAATAAAGAAATAGTTTTGACATATCAATGTTCGTTTTTACTCCAGAACTTGCTTCTCTCCGAAATCCCACGACCTTGGAGAGCCTACTGCCTAGCCAGCCTTGGGTCGTCGTTTTTAGAAAACATTCGAAGAAATTTAGTAATTCACAAACCTCTTGGACAAAGCGCCATGTGCGTCCTGGTAAACTTGAAAAAGTTAAACATACAGTTCAATTCATTGGAATATTGCGCTTTTTCATTTTGAAATCTTTCCTTGTGTTGACGATTTTTTTCAAGAACAGAATTTAGTACATACACTTTTATTAAATATATAACATAATAATGAGGATCTTTGGAGCTATTCTTCTGGTATACATGTATCACATCGGGTATCCACGTTTGCTTTGCGACGCTAAACGAATAAAAAATGTTTAAAAAATATGGTCCATCTTTTCCTTTACTGAGCTTCGACTTTTTAATTCATTCTTATTTTAAAGGTTTTCGACTGAAATAACCAACTTCACCAAAATATTTTCAGTCTCAACGAACTCATAAAGCTGACCAAAGTATTGTATACTTTTTCATATTCTGCTGTATTTTTAGTTCAATCCCACAGCGTTTCTGTCGTAAATCAAAAGATTTCTATGCATGGAGATCAAAGTGCTACTTTATCATCCATCCACTATACCTGATGATCAGCGATCGTGTTCTCGAGTTCGAGCCGGAAGTCTGCCATTGACTGGTCCGGTAGGGCGTTCGAACGGGATCGATTCTCACACTCTTTCTCAATTCTGAAAGTTCGCGCTGATGAAGGGAATTCAATAATCTTCATTCAACAATCAACGAGAGTCACTGAATTATTAACTAAAAAACCAATATTAAAAATAAGTTTAGATGAGTTTTATCCGCCATACTGGTCTCTGGTCAAAACACACTGCTCTTAGAGAAGTTGCCGAACTTTTCAGAAAGCACCTTCCATATATGAACAGTTAACTGCGACTTACCGGCAGCCTTGGCGAGCAACTCTGAGTTAGAGACGCTACCGGTGAGCTGTTGAAAACTATTTCACGCGTGAAGAAATGGAGAACTTGCCTGAGCCATTCCCCGTCCGCGTTCTCCTCGAAAGCCGTTCTGCCTTGGTCGGAATTCTTCTTTTTTGAACTCCTACAAATATAATATGATCGTAGATCATATTATATTTGTATAGATGAATATGATGAACAGCGAAACTCGACTGCGTTTCACAACAAAGAAACAAAACTACAAGTTTGATAAGCCACGTTTTGATACCTTCCTACATGAAGAAAAACAGAAAATTGATATGGCTCCGCGTGTGCAAATTATAAGGTATAACTGCTGAGGTGTTATGTATTGTGCATTTTCAAAACTCTTCCTTTAGGATGAATGTTGGCGTTCAAACACATCAATTATGTATATGTTATCAAAATTGAATCACTTAAACCAGAACAATTACACTAAAAACTACCTTCGGAAAAAGGCCAACAGTTTCGCCTTTCTACCGCTTCCTCGTAGTTCGGATGGCCTGGACACACCGTGGAATTCGGGCTCACTCGAATTGGAAGTAAAGGAACTATCCATGGACACTGTGGTTTCCGGATACAAGGAAGACTTTGAAGTGGACTTGGACAGCTTACTTTCCATCGTTGAATCATTACTGTAAACAATAGTTATTCTATGAGAATTTACTAATGTGAATTAGACTTTCCAGTACAAAGACATGCATGCATTACATGCAGAACAAACGAATAATCAATGTTTCACCAGAACTCTCTTAATTTCTTAATGGGCGAACTCTGAAAGGGTCAGAAAAGTTGAGTTGTAGTTTGGTCATTGAACAACGCATTACTCTCAAAGCGCTGAATATAAATGCATCGTGTTCAAACTCCAATTACCGCAGAACCACATTTATGGTCGGTTCTGTCTGTTGTCTGTTTTGTTCTCGGAGAAACACCTATTCCGTCGAAGTTAGCCGCATACAGAAATTTGAATAAGATAATCACTTGAAAAAGCACCTCGTTCCTGGCGTGTCCATGAGATTGGTTCGCTCGGGGTAATAACATCGATTATACTTGTTCTTCGTCTTCTCTGATAAAGGAGTAAAATTGCAGCCAAAACGAACATGGCACCTGCAAATACATGTTCTAACCACTGCATTTGCTATTATTCATATTCACAATCATATTAGATTAGACTCATGGCTCCAAACTAGTTTTTTTTTCATATTAAGTTTGCTCGTTACTTAGTTAGTTAATTTATTTAGTTTTTATTAAACTCTCTCGACAATACAACACTGTCTTAACAAAAGTACATATAAAATCCTACCTGAAGCTCTGCACTATAACCAGAGGAGATGCACAGATGAACTCGAATACTCCAATACCCTCCACCGAGAACCCCAGACAGTTCTCTCCAGCAGCTACCCTGCAATTACAACAAAAGTTTCTGGTTCTATCGGTTGAACCTCAAACACAACGGTTTTTGAGTACAAGACATCACATGATAATGGTATGTGTTAACATCATTCTACCTACACGTTGTTTTATGCTGAATGGGAGTAAAACACTGCTCGTGAAGCCAAATTTTCTCGGAAAGCAATCAATGCTTATTTTTCTAATATTCAAGTTCGTTCACGGTTGAACCGAAATCAGAAGCCGTACCATAATAAATCGGCGAACTCAAAGGAATGCACATCCACATCTCCGTTTTTGATGATGAGGTTCTCGTGGAAATGTAGAGAGTAGTTGCCCTCCGCAATATTTCGGTTTCTGTTCAACGTAGATGGTAGAAGGAGAACGGGATACTCATTGCCTGAACAATACCTAAAGATTCACCGTACTTTCCTCAATTTCAAAAAGCTCGGAGTTCTGTCTCTATAGTTCCGACTTACCCGAAAAAATCAGATTCTAGAAAGTCTTCACAAAAAAATTAGTGATCAATTATCAAATGCTATATTTGTTGAATATCAATGTGTAATAAACTATTATTATCATCAACTCACTGAGTACGAAATCTTCCTCCGAAGATGGAGAATCCAGAGAGGCACTCGGAATGGTGACATACTGAAACAACAACATGATCGCTATGAATGGTTCAGTGGAAATTAGGCTTATGGAAAAACTGTTTTCTACTTGTATCGGAAAGAAGGAGAGAGAGAAAGAGAGAAAGATAGACGAGGCAAATCAGCTAGAGTGAGACAGAACAACATAGAAACAGAGAAAAAGAGGGAGAAAAAAGAGAGTGGAAGGAAGAGAGAGACAGAAATATTGGAAACTTGACCCTAGCCATGAAAAAAATAATTGTAGGTCCACGTAGGTGTGAGAAAATTCCACTTTCGCGCATCTCATATTCCCACGCGGATCCCATTCGGAAGATTCTCAAGTGGATTAGTGTAGGCAGTACTTTTTCGCATTATTTTCTTGTAATAGAATACTTTTTCGGAGAGTTAAACGTACGTACATTTTTCGGGAAAGCGATACTGCTGAGAGTGGCGGCAAATGCTTCCAGCTGGCTGCAGGTAATGTCCATGGGCACGTCGTCCTTCAAGTGAATTCTAATGGTTGGCCGATGATCTGGAATACTTGGTTGAACGAAAAACTATTGTTCCTATTTGAATGTGAGCTGTGAAACTCATTTGAAAGGTACTAGAATACAGCACTACTCAGAAGTATAGAAGGTTGAGCTCAGAAATACTTTTATAGGTGATTCATTAAGTACTCTTCAAAACGGTGGAAACATTCGACAATCACGAATGAGAAATCATGTTGAGCATGACAATAACTAAAGTGACGTTTCACAGTCAAGATGATTTACCAAACATATATCTTATAAATCTCACTTTCCCCAATGCGCACTGAAAAACTATGAAAATGTATTGGTCTGATCTAAGAACAAATATAACCGACGGAGCATATTCATACAAAACTCACCTATGGTGGACGCTTTCAAGGAAACGCAATCTGTCAATAGTATGGTCCTGAACGGAATTCCACTCCGCACCTTATCCTTGGATGGAAATAATTCGAGTCGAGCTCGTCCGAAAGAAGTGTTCTCGTAGACAGCGGCACAGAATCGTTTCCATTTCTGGAAAAACATCAAATTGAATGACTGTGAGCAATAATTATAATTACTACTCATACTATTGAAATGTAAATCATCATAGTTTTGCTGAATGTTGTTCCCGCCAAATTTGAATGATTGTAGAATGAGAACAAATAGTTATAAACAGGATATTTGTAATGATTTTCTGTGTACAAAGTGAACTCACCCTTCCCAGGACTTTTTCTTGATAGATTTCTACTTCTTCAATGGCACACGGTTGTCCCAGAGTAGTGGACTCATCCATAACCATAATGTTCTGAAAAATGTTTTGTGTCAAAAAAGCTATAATCGGATAGAAAATTCAAAGACTCATTATAATATACGAATCGAAATACAAAAACACCAGAAATGCAGAATTAGATGGTTGAACCCTCGCTTTCCCCATCTTACAATGAGGAATTCTGGGTAATCAGTTTATTATCAAACACCAAAACAAAGCTTTGATTGCAAGTAACTTAAAAACGTTGGTAACTAGCCGAAAAGAAGAAATCAAATGAGAGTAGTTGACAAAGTAGAAGGGAGGGCGTGAATAAGCAGACGTGAATTAGCTCACGTGAATAGATATATTCTAATCACGTGTTCATGTCGCCATATAAACGTTCAGATGTAGGTGTCATTATTGCACAATAGCTGATTCATGGTCATAACAAAACAGAGCATAATACGAATTCCAGTGAGTGTGAAACAGAATGAAGCGTTTAAATAAAGAGAAATAGGTCAACTGAAATAGAGTTAATTCAGAATGTATTTTTTACGCAAATGAATGAATGAACTAAGAGTGTTATATAAATATACCACCCTCTACGGACCTCTACGGCTGATATTGATAACGTGTGTATTGTACATAAGAATAAAGTGATATACGAATGAAGTAGAGCGTCCACAAATTCATTATATTATTCCTTGTTTATTAGAATAAATATAGTCCATGACAGAAAGAGAACGGATAGATGGTCAGTTAATGAGGTTGAGTAGCAGATTATCGCAGAGGGCTCGCCGCCGGCCGCGCACAAATGACACAAGCATTGTAGGCAAACACAAGTCAGCGGTAAGCTGTCACTATCACAGATTACTACTGCACAACAAAACGCACTTCCTTCTGTCGTTTTCATGGTTCGATCCAACATAGTTCTGTTTCAAGAGCTATGCTTATTTAAGACACAACTTTGCTACAATTGAAGAGCTGTTCTCAATTAAAGTTAGCAAGTATCGATGAAGCAATTAAGGTAAGATAACATATTTGCTCCCAACTCGAAAACATTCACATACTTGTTAAGGAAAAAGAATAACTTTGTAAGTTTGAGAAAGTTAAGAAAGTTTTTAGGTTGTGAATAGTTTGAAATACTTATTTCAAGCTAAGCACCGTTTTCAAATCTGTTTGGGCGTGACGAATCGAGCCACACCCCACGTCAAAATCAGCGTGCAATGACGAAAATCAGATAGGTTTAGTTTTGAGTAACAAACCGGTTCTATCGCTATAATACGTTAAGTATCAACTTCACGTGGAAATATAATGAGCTGACTGATATCTATTTTGGAGATGAGGAATTTATGATGAGAACAGTTTCCTATCTATTTCGACAACAAAGCGAGGTTCAGCTAGTGTTTTTTTCTGGCATACGGCTCGAAAAGAACTGATTTATGGGGTATTTGTTTTTCGCGGTTTGTAAAAAAGGAGTGGGCGATGACCGCCGCTCAAACTTGATTCTATACTGGTTTGTTTTGATAATGCTAGGGTGGTCGGCGGGACGAGAGCGGAACAATCATAGAATAGTAAAAATGATCGATTAACCAGTGTGAATCATATTGCGAAACGGGTCTGCTCTCTTCAGCTCGTTATCAGTTGTGCGCGTCTACTTGGCGCCTCCGTGAATCACGTTTTCACTCGAGTTATAATCTCAATTTATATAAAAATGAGTTGCTATTATATGTTGTTATAGTTTGATGTTGCTTAGACGCGCTCGATAGGCCTGTACGCCATTGTAAGCCAATATTTTCTTTCGTATGTACAAAACGACGCGAAACAATAAATATGAATGTTAATGAATATGTACGCATTTATTGATTTGAAGTATCACTTTGTTCATAGTGTGGGAGCAACAAAAAAAGTTATCTTGAACTCAGCTAAGTATACGAATTACCGAGGACTAACAAATCGTCTAACTGATTCGCCCCAGTTCGCCTGGATGCTAACTGTTTTGGTGTTCAATTTCAATCTTATAGCGAACATTTCGATGTGAGGCTCTGGACAAGCGTTAAATGTTCACGTTCTACGCGATCATTCATTTTACTGTCCTAACATTTGAAACTGAAGGAGCAGCACGAGCAATAATGATACAACAGTGCAGGAATGACGACATTGAGAAATATGTATGCACTGTTTGGGGAGAAATACCACTACCGATTAAGTACCTCAATTGAGTATTGTGCTGACTTTTCGCATTTGTTTGCTGGGAAACTACTAGAACTGGTTGGTGAATTGAGCAATTCGAATCTCGGTGCAATTTCCACCTTTTAAACTTTTCAGTAAACTATAGAATTTATAAAAAGAGATTCGGAAAACACATATTCGAAACTGACATTAAATATTTAGGAAATAAAAGTTCTAAAAATAACAACGTGTAAACTTCAAAGACTATCAATAAGTCTAAAGTTGTTGAGAGAGGCTGTATAGTGAAAAGAGTGAATTGAATTCATGCGAAGAATGATGATTCAGTAACAAAAACCGTCCGATGAACTTTCCAATTTGTTGATATCATAAAATATGAGAGCTAAATTAGTGTAAACATTCAAACAACTGTGGATTGCGTAATTGAATGAAAGGAAGAAAGCGGTCTGAGACTGTATGATATTTGCTTTATGAGCGTCTGCTATGCTAATGAGGTAGTTGATTGATAGGTTGCGAGCAAGGTGCTGTGTCATAATCTCGTAGCGGAAACAATGACAGTACCATAGGAATCCTATTTGAATACTTCATTTTACAGGAATAGTTGGCAATAAAAAACTTGAATGATAAGAGATTACAATTCACTGCTGGTGAACTGCCTCGTAAAATGTGAGAAACACGAAAGAAACTGCTCTTGGGCAATGATAAAATTAATAATTGCCCATGTTTTCCCGTTTCACGCCAACGTTTGACATTTAGATGCATAATAGATGCATTTGCAACTTTCCTTTCGTGAACTCTCATGTTGCGTATTAAGTTTGTAGGATGAAACATCATGTTTATTGAATAAAGTAGCTTGAAATGAGAGAAAACGGGCAAGGTTGGAAATTGAAATTTTTAGTTAACCATTAGCTTCGGAATCTTTGAAAAGGCATGTTTTTTTTGGTTGTATTTACATTGTTCCTATTCAGTGAGAAGGAGAAAGGGCTTCAGTAACTGAGCAAACACACTTTCTGTTTAATGGAAAACGTCTGAGCCTACTGGCGGCTCGCCGAAGATCCAACATCTTCTCATACCACCTAAAATCACCTGAGATTACTTACTCTCCTTCCCAACTAGAGCGCCGACATTTAGTTTTAGGACATGTATATAAAACACATAGTACACATTATATCTCACCTTTTGCAATATTATCAATTCAAACTAATTGGACAGTCTCGCCGAATAAAGTGAATATGCCTTTGTGAAATCTTTTTTCAGAAATTATAATGAAACAGTTATATTTGGTTCGAACAGAAGAAAATAATTCACGAGAAGAATCTCTGCAATGTGGGTTATCCCACCAGGTATGACATGTTTAGCAGTGTGCATTCATTTTGCCTCTGCTGAATATATTCAAAAAAGTTGCATATGTTCGTTCAATCAATTGTTCCGGAAGCATTTGGAAGCATCGAGAAAAAGGTACTGCTGTTATTATTAACATGTTTCACCGACGAAGTTTAATTGTTGTGAAGATTCTTCAGCTTTTGTTTAGCCTAATGAATTAACAACAAAGAAGGCAGATGTTTTTTGAATTTGTTCATTTCTATCTTCGTAGGAAATACATTTGACTCTAAGCCTGGTTCTTGGACTGGGCGAATCCGACTCTCTTGTTGGCGTGGTCGAAAACAGAGTAGAACTTTCCGATGAAGACGTCTCCGAGAATCCAGAGGGGGCCTGGAATTTTTATCGCATTATAAAAATTATATATAGTTACTATATTAATTTACTACAATGAGCGGGCATAGAGGGCAGTATTTTAATAGTCATCAGACCAATCTACAATGCACTGCTCTCGAAAATACCACGAGAATTCCTTGAATTTCTAGACGCCTGACAATTTTGCTGCAGCGATTCCAAAGCACGTACCACTATGTTATGAATACAAAATTTTCCACGCGGTAAGAACGTAGAATGTAGGTTTTGAAAGTTAATAATGTGGATGATACCGTTGGGTGCGGGGATGTCGAGTCCCATGAATCCAGAGAGGCAGGTGGTCTGGCCGTTCTGGCTGATCTGAAAACAAGAACGAACCAATTATTCAGTATTGTCAATCATCTCTAAGCCAGAAAAGGTTTGTTTGAATTGAAATTGAATTATTATTACCTTCAAGTGTAACTGTAAGTTTGTTCGGTATCGTGTATCGCCGTTCATACAAGGTATGAAAAGAGAACGAGTAAGCATTTAGAGAAGTATATAGCATTCTTCGTTTGAAAGTACTTTTTCTTGTTTTTTTATTAAACGAACTAAGTGTACTGCCAGCGTACCTGGAGGATGTAGTCAGTTCCCTGGAGAACGAAGTCTTGTCCTCCGAGAGAGAAGGTGATGGCGGGCAGCTTGTTGATTCTCTTGCAGTCAATCTCGTATTCTCCGTTGATAACGGGGAACGCTCCGATCTTCTTCTGGATCTGAAATCGAACGGCAATTAATTATCGAATTGTCGTACTTGACAAATCAGTTAAATTTTTTCCAGCTATAAAATCATCATTTCTTCTTAGGATCTATTCGAGCTAGATGATATTAATCAGTGTTGTAGGGTTTGCTCTTTCCAAAGCAAGCGTTCACGGCGTATACTGCACTATTCCGCTGTGATTCATGCTTGATCGTGTTGGTTTTTGGTCGAAATTCGCGAATAATTAAAACTACAACTCAGTGATGTTCTATAACTGACCTCCTTGATCTGGTCGGCGGGTCCGGTGAGGAGAGATGTACCAGTGTCAACAATAGCGTCAACGGGGCCGGTGATCTGGAAATAACATATTTTCCTGATGAAACATGGTGGTCTATTCTTGACAGACACTGTTCTTCACGAACTGTATGGATGAGGGAGGTTAATAGTTGTCACGTTGCGTGAAGGAACATCGTAAAACGTGAATTTCACTTCAGCACGTATAAGCTAAGTGTTTCACGTGTTTCACAGCACTATACATTGTTTTCATTGTATTTTTCTCAAACAGAAGTTCTCACCTGGGTTCCGCTGACGGACACGGCTCCGAGGTTGATGCGCCAGTAATCAGTGGACTTGAGGTTCTCCCAAGCGATGGAGCCCTAGAATCAATCAAAATAACATGAATTATTGTTTTCATTTATCGTTTCACTTATTATTTCATTGATTATTTAAATTTAAATTTAGAGTATGACTTTGTCATAACTGCTTATGGGTCTTCGCAGTCAAGACCAATTGTGAACGATCCAATGACTTTTCAACGTTCAAAAAACAATAATGATTGCAACAGGAAAATGTTGGTAAATGTTGGCGGAGAACTTTTGAGAGATGAACTGACAGAGTAGTGGTTGGGGTCCATGTCGCAGAGGGTCAGTTCTCCTCCGGATACGTTGTTGTTCAGGTCACGGTTGAGCCAGAAGGCGAAGAGGGCGTTGGGGCAGATGGCCTGAAAGGCTCTATTGTTTTATCATTTTATTATATTGTTTCATCATTATCGTGGCCTCAAATACTTTCTCAAACATCCGAACGAGATATACGACCTTTGCACGATTCTGATGAGATTCCTTCTTTTTTTTACATCGTAAATTCCCTCCCCTATCCACCTATTGCTTCGCTAACTGGTTGTGTAATCTATATTTGTTATATTTTACATTTTTGGGTCCACATAACATAATCTTCCAACTTTAAATGAAATATAATATTCGAGCTCAAGCTATCGTCCAAAACGTACGGTGTTAGCGAAGATCTGGTCCATGGGCTGCTTCAGTGAGTCGACTGAGATGGAATCCCAAGCCATTCCCATCAAACCGTCGAACTTGGCTCCCTGAAAAAAGTCATCAACTCTTGCGAGCCCATAGGCGTATAAATTGCGGTTTGCAAAGCAAAACCTTGAACTTATAAAAATGATTGATTTCATGTAGACTTTGTATTGAAATTTTCGGTTCAAGTATCAAGATTTTCAATATCTTTTCCTAAAGTATTAATAAGCATCATTCAGGCCATTTAATACAAGTAGTAGTAGATGTTATCGCATTAGCTCATTCGATTCTTCAAAAACCTGATTGTAGGAGTTGCTTACTGTATCATTCTAAAGATCAAAGTGATTATCACTCACAACGAAGGCGAGTCCGGGCTCCTGCATGGCGCAAGCCAATCCCTGGCTCTTGTCGGTACAGAAGGAGTGGTCAGTTCCAAACTGCAAACAGAGGCACTGTTAGTTTTCATATTTATGTTACTCTCAAACTATTCATTATTCTCAAATTGGTATGGTTCATAAACAAGTACTTCACTGCCAGTTTGTGGAAACTCTTCCCGGTGTGAATCATTGCGTAGAATTGAGTTTGAAAGTGGAAATAGTTTCACTGTGAACATCGAAATGTCGGACTTCCCGTGAACCTTTTTGTTCAATGCTGACTATTGATTAACTCACGCAGACAACATCGTTGTCAACGGTTCCCTTCATCGATCCAGATCCATATTGGATCTCGAATGGCTGTCCGGTAGCGGTACAGGTGGACGAAGCGGAGCAGTCGAACTAAAGCAGAAAATTTAAATAAAACAGAAACTAAACTAGAATCGTGCTCTTTGTAGAATTGTCTCTGTAGCTTTAGTGTACACTATTGTCGCGGTGAATCATTCTGTGCAAGTAAAAACTAATAGCTGTGATGTCGATGTAGTGATTGTAGCTGTAAGCGCTCGCATTCTGATCATGTTATCGACTTCCCTATTAAATCGATTGACGATGTTTTCTTGCGAAACCTGTTAGACTATTCCCGGAAATTGAGAAGACACACAGACTCACCTTCTTGTGGTAGTCACAGGCAAGGTTGCTGAATGGGCAGTTCTTGCAAGGCACCCACAGGTTGGAGGATCCGGTATCGAAAAGAATTTGGAAGTTCTGGGCGGGAGTTCCGATCTGCACACTTCCGTAGTACTGGGCCTGGAACAGTTGTCGTTAGGACTTCAATAAACATAAATATCACATTCTGATCGTTATCACTTATTTAGTCTGATGATCAAAGGTGCTGTAAAACAAATTCGAGTGCTTCTGTATGTTTCCAGGTCAGTAAGAGCCACGTGTCTTCTTATCAGTCTTATCAGTGAAAGCCACATTTCACTTCGGAGCCAGATAAGAGAGTTTTTCCTATGAAATCTACAGAATTAAAGATAATAGGAAGAGTTTTTCCCATGATATCTACACAGTGGAAGATAATGGGCAAAGAGTGATTGGACTGACGTTGGAGTAGTCGGAGAGTCCCTCTTGGTAGGCCAACTGGGAGTCGAACTTGTGTCCGGGAATGTACTTCTGCTTCAAGTACTCGGAGATCGAGTTGAACTTGTAGCTTTCGCGAGAGTAGGTCGCCTTGTGCAGGGGAACCCTTGAAATACGACAGAAATAGTTGTGCATTTGACTGAATATGAGACTGAATTAGCTATTTGAGTGGCATTGTTTACTGAGCACCAAATAGTCCTCGTGCCACAAAAAATATTTGTATTCAAATGAATATAGCTTGAACAATAATGAGATAGTTGAGCGAGACTGTATAATTATATTTTTTAAACTATTTTCCAAGTAGGTATTCTGTTCAAATCATTGGGGAATTGTAACAAGATCATATACACTGGGCATGGAGAGTTCCTGTAGAATGAAAAAATGCAGGACCCACAAACTATAAGATAAGTAGTATTCTCTAGCAGGATGATGGCATGCGGTGGTTAAAGGGTATTCAAGAATGTGGTATAAATTCAGTAGCCTCCTCTTTCTGAATAGTCCGTGATACTCGAGATGAAGGTAGTTTACCTGGTGATGGCGTTGACGGCCAGGCCGACGGCAAGCAGTACGATAATTGAGCGGACCATCTTGTGTAGCTGCGGCTTATCAGTCGAGCCGCGCTTATATACTGCGGAATCGAAGTGGTGGCATTGCGTCACGTTATCTACGCTACACCGTAACGTCCTTTGTCCTACCGATAATCTGACTATTTGCATTTCAACGATTGTAAGCACTTTTCTAGTTTGTACCAGCCCCGGGAAGTGTGTGTACACGTGTATTCATCCGATACTGAGCATCATCATACGTTGTTCGTGACATACTCTATGGTCGAACCTAATCTAGAGGATGTGAATAGATTCGTGTTGTAGTTCGATAGGTAGACGCGAGAGAAATTCGAAACTGTAGCTTAAACGAACTAGAGTTCAAAGTAAGCGAAATGTCCATATCTGCCTGATTTACGTAGAATAACCCCTATAGACAAGTAGTAAACATCCTCATAGATATGTCTACATTGAGTTTCTGTTGTTGTGTTTGTCGAGTAGTTCAGCAACAACAATATAACTCTGGTTACGTCAGTGCTTCATGTAATTGATAAGGATCGGCTGCCTACCGGAACAAGATCCCGAGCACAGTCCGTTCAGTTCCACGCACTCGTTAGTACCACACGTACTACTTCACAATCATAGGGTGAATTTTTCCCTAACCAACCAAAATCGAACCGTTTTCTCCCCAACCATGTGGTTCGTTCTAGAACCGAACAAACTCAAGTAACAACGGTTAAAGTTGGTCTACTGTGTAACTTTTATTAGTATTTGGTTTCGTGTTGTTATGAGTATGCAGGCGGTTCTGATTCCTAGATTCCTACCGAAGAATTGGTTTGAGCTTAGTTTGGAAGAAGTAGTTTCATGAAGAAATTTGCCGAATTATGCTCCATTCAAAGAGTGGTCATCTCATTAACAGATATAGCTACAGATTGGGCGGGAACTACACAAAAACTCTGAATTGTCCGAACAACTGAGCAGTATAAATATGAATAATGTAAACTAATAAATACACCCTAAACTGTTCAATACTCCGCTTGAATATCCCAATTACAACTTCATTGCTTTATAGTCTATTCCAATTATGCATTTCGTTTTACCACTACGTCCAAATGAAATTTTAAAAAAAAAGTAGTTTTTCTGTTTTGAAGCTGATCGAATCATCAACTTACTTCCATTTTCGGTTCCTGTTAATAATCGAATGGGGAACGAAATCAAAAAACCATTTTCAATATTCTCAACTTTTTTTAATACTTCTTAATGTACGAACAGATTCGGCGAAAATGTTTATTGCAACGCACTCACGAACAGTTTTCACATTTCGCCGAAACCCTAAACGTAAATTAGCAACAAAACTTAACTAAGAAGATAGGAACTTCTTAAATTAGACAGCCCGTTCATTAAGGACTCGAGGGTGAAATATATATACAGTGGGTTGATGTCATGAGACAGTCCTATTTAAAATTTGCATGTATGTCAATGTTCCAAAGTCTCAAAGTAAAACAGACAAGTTGAGATTGGATGAAAACATTGACACTATAACAAAAACACATCGATAACGAAAAATAAAATTTCGGTGCAATAAGAAAACTAAGTAATCTAACAATTCCGTGAACGACTATCTTAAAAATCGCGGAAATGTCAGAAACTGAGTCATGTGAAATGGAGTGTGCTACAAGGCAAGCCTAATATAATAATGTTATACATTCATAATGACGGAAAGAGTATGCTAGGCTCATCTCAACTTGATCTACGTGCTCTTACTCCTCCATGATGAAATAATTGTTCTCGTCGCACTGCACATCCGCCTCTTTCATTCCAAGGACAGTCAGCTTTCCGCAAGAATCAGCCTTATTCAGGAGGAAACGTTTGGGCCTATAATTCAACGAAAAAAGTGGGCTCCCGTTCTAGTGTAGTATTACTATTGTAACATGTTTCTTCTGTCTGATCAATCAAGAATATATCCTGCTATTTTGTTAGACCGCAATACGAGTGAATATAGTTGCTAAGAAATGCAGTTTGATAATCGGCCACTGAGATAGGAGATGAGTGAGTTATTATTAAAATTACAGGCACCTATTTATCTGCTCCGTCAGTTGTTCTGAACCGACAAGGGTCTCTCATTTATCCTGAAATCTCGCGATACCCCGTTTTTTTTAATCGTGACCACTCCAAAACTGCTATTTTCAAACATTTTGGTTCAATTTTCAGTAGTTTCGTATGATTTTAGCTGTTTTTCAACTCGCGACCCCCTACTTTTCTTATAAATTAGTTCGCAACCCTCCATCTTATGAGAGACCTTGACAGTGTATGGTTCTGAATGAAATATCAGAAAACTCCGACAGAGAAAGAGGAGAGTAACACAACGCAGCACAAGAAAACAAAATCGACAAAATCATGTAATCATCAGAAACGATCTACATACTATCGTTACTACATACTATTGACATATCGCGCTTCACTAACTGTTTAACTTTTTACCCCGTATCGTAGGACCAAAAACCAACAAAATTCCCATCAGCACTACCTAATACTCCATTTTTCAAACAAAAACTATCTGGAAAACAACACAAACATCCAGTACTTTTTCTTAAAAAATTCTAAAACTATTATTGTAAAACAAAAAAAGACCCAGTACTTACTTAGGACACTTGGCGCAGAGATCTTCATCAATCAAATTATTGTCATTGGCAGCGTAACTAACGAGAAGTCTTCCTAATGATGTGGCACCAGGCAGATCAACCTGTAAACGATAGAATGATATATACTAAATGTGCTTCATTTCTCAATGCTTTAGCGATAACAGTTGTTAGAGTTAGATCATCTACGATATGTTCACTGATTGGTTATCAATTTTCCTTTGAAAAACCGAGCACATAAACTCACCCCGACTGATGAAATATCGGGATGTGGCGTCTAACAAAGTATAGCAAAAACGGAGAAAAACTAAGTATGAACGACAAATGATATCTGCCATAACAGCTAAAAAAGATACAGAACTGATAATACCTCTAGCTCCTGAATGCCTTGGAAGAAACGCGCGAACCCGATATGAACAGAAGACACAGTCAATGTCTGAAAAATTCGCGCTCAATGTACAATGAACACACACAATGATCCAAGTCAGACATTGTTTGGTAACCTTACCTCATAACGAGACAAAAAATCAGAAAGGTGTTGATTTTCTTCCAATTTCGGAAAAACTCGGTTATTTTTTTTGATGCAATATCAGCAAGTTGACCGTAGCTTAATGAGAAATGCGTTCCTTTACCAATGATTGTCAGACCTTACTGGTGAATGACATCACTGAAACACTACTGACCAGCATGCGAAACTATTTGTAACTTATCACTCACTGCTCGGAGCGTTATTGCGCATAGATTCTCCAATCTCGAAACATAATTATAGTGAAAATCACCCACTTGATGATCCAGCATATCCCTGAGAGCACCCGTAACGTAGAAAATGGAATTCATGTTCACAGTGTTGACAGCTTCGACACAAACCTGAAAAAAAGTCAATTTGTCTAGTCATTAAACTCGACTTAACTTTGCATTTTGTATAAATTACAGACAATAGGGAGATGTAGGCGGGGTCCTGATTTTTGAGTGATCAAAATCATTTAACTCGAAATCCGCCGTTTTGGTCGATCAAATTAATTAAAGAATAGTCAAAAAAATTACTATGAATATTTTGATCACCCACTATGTTTTTCATTAACTAATGCGATATAGTTTCCAGATACGCACAGTGAATTTCTTCAGAAAAATTTATTTCATGAGATATAACAGAAGTAGGCGTTTGGGGGGTGCCTAGAATCGCCTAGATTTCCATTTTTAGCTCGGGATGACAATATTGTGATATCTCAGACTCAGTTGTCGCTAACAATTTCTTATAGGCCAAGTATCAATCCATTACTAGACTTTTAGTTGAAAAAAAATCGTTTTCGCAGTGAAAAAATTAAAAACCCGATTATTCGAGATTTTCACCGCCTACTTCGGCAAAAAAAATTGGCCGTGCCAAATTTGTGATATCTCACTAGCCTAGTTTAACGTTCTTTGACCTCCTCTACAATTTCGTA
This sequence comes from Litoditis marina, assembly GCA_964036275.1. Classification (NCBI taxonomy): domain Eukaryota; kingdom Metazoa; phylum Nematoda; class Chromadorea; order Rhabditida; family Rhabditidae; genus Litoditis; species Litoditis marina. The sequence goes on along the minus strand of OZ038438.1, from coordinate 12,706,517 downwards.
ATTGAAAACAAAGTGTGAAAAAATCATTCTGGCTGTCAATTTAATTTTCCCAACTTTTTTGGGAAGTAATCGAAAAAAATTGGGTGACAAAAATTATTATTTTCAGCATTCCAGATTTTGGGGGATCAAATAAATAGGCGCCGCCTAGTCTTAAAATTGTCTGATAAATTAAGTATAAAATTGCATTGGCTATACGCAACCTACCCAGAATTCGATAATAATGGGTAGAAATTCAGATAATGATTTATAGTTGTTAAGATTTATGAGAAATGGGAAGAAAAATGAGAATTCGGTTACATGTTACATGAAAAGGAATTAGATCCTTATAAAACCTGTGAATATACTTTGAAAAAAAAAAGAAACTTATGCATCCAACCAAACGGAAGACTGAATTGTTTTTCAATTTTAAAGTTCTCTTATTATTATGCAACTGAAAGAGAGCCCGCTCCAGAAACTGACCTGATGAACAAAATATGAATGATAATAAGGCAACTGGAGATCGGAAAGACTGCTGGCTACACCACATACATCACTTTCCTGACAGAGATCACGAGCTAGACGAGAAACAGACTGCGGCGGCTCTGGAGAAACAGAGCTCAATTATAAGTTGTTGAACGCTCTAGAAACTGGACCGGGGTGATCAAAAAGTTGACCGACCCTGCTGCCGGTACGACCTCTCCTACTTTAAAAAAAAAAGAAATTCACCGAAAAATAAGAAATTATTCTTCACAATTGCGAGAATTTCACCTGAATTGGCGAAAAATCATCATAATTTTGAAAATTTTCGGGCCTGGCGGAGCCTTTACGACCACCACCTCCCCTAAAAATGTTGCACGCGTGCAACTTGTGGTCACTCCTGAAACTAGGTAACATCCCTACACAATTTCGAAATGAGGAGATATGTTGGTTATTCTTGATGTCGACAAAATAGATGTGGAGGAGGAGGAACTATTATTTGTTGGCAAACAATAAACTACAACCTCGTCTACTTGTTTCACCATGTGGGCGGTGGACGCCACTCAGGCAAAAATATTACTTCCTGATTCTAGCGCTAACAAGATAGTCAGCAAAGTGAATTACCATATGTTCCCCTTCTATTGGCAGTAATCAACCCTCAACTTTTGACCAATTTGTATGACACATATCGGTGTTCAGTTAGAAGGCAACGTGATGTCAATGCAATAGTGAGAACTAAAGTTACAATCATCATGTTTTTGAGATATAAATTGAACTAACTCAGTTGAAGGTCTCCCCGAAGTTCCGGCAAAGCGTCACTAGCGAATTGCAAAGCCGAGCTGAGAAGACGGATTGGAAGCCCATCATTTGGAGAACTGTTTAAAATACAAACATAGATCTTTGTAAGGGGATCGTACTTCTTTGCAATTTTAGAAAATTATCCATGACCTATTGGTGAATGAGTTTAATATGAATTTCCTTAATACAGACCAATCAATCACATGTTAGTTCACCAGTTTCCACATTCTAGTGTTTCTAGAAAATGTTGCATTGCTCGATTGGCCTATTCGGTCATTTTGGCTTACAAAAGGATATAGAACTACATGAGAAGAAACACTCACTTCTCCACATAGGCAGCCACATTGGCCTTGTTCAGAAGACCTTCGTCGATCAAACGTGCAATCGCTGCGACCAGATGATACTCACATTGGACATCGGATGAAACGACACCACAAAGATCCTGAAAGCCAAACGTTGGAGCAACAAACGCCTACAGAGCAGAGCAATAACAAAAGAACGCTTGCTAGCTCGCATGTAGAACAACACCAAGAGATAGAGAATTACAAAAGACCTAACACACATTTCAGCAAGAATTCAATTTTCAGCGAAAAAAGAAGAGAGAAGATAGTACAAAAGTCACCCCACTCTCCATTTCTTTCGAATATTCGAATATGAAGAACGGAAGATCTGAACACGGCCAGATTTCTGCTGTCGGGCTATTTTCTAATAAAATCCTACTTTTGTAATCGAGTCGAGGGCCAGCTCCAAGATTCTCGATCGTCCCGCCTCATCGTATTCTTCCATGAGCAGTTCTGCCACAGTACTCAGAGTGCCACCGGCTGGATCAGAAATGAAGGCTAGAAGAGCCGACACCACACCCGACACCTAAACAACACATATAAATATAATCAAAATACGCTTTTTCGAGTTCTTGTGAACTGAATTCAATCAATTCCACTTATTTGTTCAATGTCAGCGTTCACATCAACGGAAACTATATGCTGAATAGCCAGAACAACCAAGAAGTCGGCTAGAACTATGGCACAGTGAAATATTCCATTTAGAGAAGCAGGCACACACCAGTAAGGTGTCACAATCTCACATAATTTAGTCCAACTTTCGTTATAGACTCGTGAAAATTAATGATTTTTCATCAAAAACGGGCGAACTCTACGAAAGTCCACAAAATCGGACCTCGTAGTAATTTGATTATTTCGGCAAATTTCTTCCCGAACCAAAAGTTCCACCTTTGTTGGTCTAAATTCGGTTCGGTTCTAGAACGAACCAGGTGGTTCGGGAAGAGTTGGTTGTTCGGTTTTGGTTCGGGAAGAGTCGATTCGGGAAGAAATTCACCGTTTATTTCTGGCTATCCGGAAAAGTTTACTGGAGTGTGGAAGCACATACAATAACATCAATATAGAGATTTGCACCGATTGAATTGACCTCAAATGTGAATCCTATTACGTGAATTTGTTCATACACGCAATACAAACACATTTTATCTTCAAAACTTCGCATCGATTGAACAACTCCCAATAGGCGAATGAATGTTGACTTTCACCAATTAAATACGAAAGCTGATCATTACATTAAAAACACTTATTACTTTTAGTTGTTCTAATAAAGATGCCTTACACATGCCTACTAACCTGAGGATTTGTCCGTCCATTCTTTTTCCTATTCTCAGAGAGATGTGAGCCTGATTCACTTTCCGATTCCGGATCATTGGAATGAGAAGAGTAATGATCACTAAAAAAGAATATAAGAGATGCTCTAAGATGTAAAAAGTAGGCTATACTTGAATGCTTGAATACGTTTAGATCAAAGATAATGAAATCGACTAAAGAAAAGGAAACCCATTTTTCGATTTAAATACATTATACTTCATGCGATTGCAAACCGACTACTTTTTGTCGAATTTGACGGAGAGAGCAGAAATATTTGTGACGGCTTCTCATATGTTTGTGTAGTTTGGAAATATCGTCAAAAGCTCAAAAGTATCGATACACTTATGTAGAATCCTCTAATTCTATACCAGGGTAATTAGCTGATTAAATTACTGCTTACATATAGTAATGAAATCTCACCTCAGATACTTTTCATAGGATCGATAATCGTCAGCATCCTCCTGTTCGGAAACATCGTCGAAAGTATCGAAATTTTCCATTCCAAGATCGAACTTACCGCCTGAAACAGTGAATATACGTAATACGCAAATCTCAGACTAACGTATAAACACAATACACTACTGTTGTATCCGTTGTAAATATCTAAGCATGCGCGTTTCGACTGAAGTCTTAAACAAGCAGGTGAACGTCTTTCTTAATAGAAACGTACCATCTTTCTTAATTGAAGATCCGCTGATTCCACGACTTCTCTTCTTTCTTGAAGCCTTGGCTTCCTTAAACGAATTCTTAGCACTCGTTGGAGTAGTGGCTTTGCCTGAAACATTGTTATTATCATTAACTAAAGTAGTAATACGAATCAAAAATGTTATAATTATAAAATGACCAATAACCATGACCGTTATCTTAGCTGGTGTTTATACTTGCTAGGTTTGAGAGCAATACTTACGAGTCCTTGGATCGTATTCACCAATGTCACAGCCGAAGCTAAAAAGATTCTCGCGAAAAGGTATTTTAGCTTCCCATTCGCAGGGATTGGCGAATGTGGGCACTGCCTTGTTCTATTTATAGTGTAGTGCACGGTCTGATCGAACTTCGCATTTAATGAACGTACCTTCTTCGGAATCACCGTCAGCTTTAGGCGTGTCAATACTTTTGGACTCTTTCTTTGAAGCGCCCGAAATTATTCCATTCTGAAAAAACATATGTGTTACGTGAGACGACTTTGTTATCCACAAAAATGAATTGAAAATGAGGTGTTTTACCTATGTATCCAAATTAGAGAGCTGGGTTGCAAGTGAATGGTTCATTTGACTATTTGAAAAGGTTGAGTTTGAAACATAAAACTGTAGTTTTATCAGCAATGATGGAGATTTGAAGGTTTTGAAGATTTTGTTTAGCTATTCCACTAGTGGTTGACGCACCTTGTGCATGCAGGAAGAAATTTATGTCTCATGTTGTATAAATTATTACCTGGGCCTCGATTGCTTGCTCTGCAGCAAGTTCAGGGTCCTCATCATTGGCAGGGTTGACTCGGGGGTAGACCATGGAAAAACTCTGATACTGAAAAAGCAATTTATGTGTACAATACGATTATTTGAAATATTTTTGTGGGAAGTATTAGTAAACACTGCTGATACGAAACCAAACTCCGTCGTCCGTTCTATTTAGTTCCTGGAGAGAGAGTTTAAAAAAACTGAAGTTCCCTTCCATTCTAAACTGAGACGTCGGAGTCAAAGCGAGAAACTTTCAAAGAAAAAAGAGCAAAAGAAGTAACAAGACATATATATAGAAAAAAAGAAGTGAAACGATCACGTAAAATTTAAAAAGTGTTGTCAGCTGATAAAACTTGGCAAACTGCCAAAAATTTGAATGTGACAGTTCTGTTTTGCTGCAAGACCATTTGCACCAGTCCTTTAAAATGAAACGTTCGAATTCGCCTCGCGACGAGTCTCACAAATCAGTTCTTTGTTGGTAAGTATATGATACGGTTACGATCCACGTGAAGATATATTTTCTTAAACTTCAGCTCATTGGTAGCCAAATGATTACATTTCAAATGACATTTCTTTAGACAATACGATGCAACGAAACATAATTGTTTCGTTGCATCGTATTGTCTAAAGAAATGTCTAAAGCGTATTAAAACCGTTTATTATTTATTGTAAAGGGAATGGGAAACACCACTGTAAGGGTTTCGGAGAACGGTCGCCCATTTAATGCCAATTTTTTGGTTTCCACGTGGACAAAAACTGCCAGTTCAATAAAGAATGGCGCACCTCGTGATCTTTTCCGATATTTTGCTGCTGCATTACAACAAACGGCTAGGTCACATGGTCTTATTACATCATCGTTATCAATAAATCTATAAACTTTACCATTGAAGTGTTGCAAACGGAGCATAGCACGAGAAGCGGATAAAACCTTTGACCCAACTAACGCTGAAAATCTGCTTTGGCACTGCACATGCACAAAATGTTTATTGAACTGGAATTTCAACGAAATTCGGGAACCAAGTCAGTTAATGGTTTGGAACGCTTTATTCTAACAGTTTGTATTGAAAACACTACGATGGTTACATTATAAAACAACATAACACTTTATGTTTCTATGTACAAGAAAAGCTGCAGAAATGCAAAAAAAAATCCCGCAGAAAATGCAGAAAATTGCTCGTTCTCATGTTTCTTCCCGATGCAACTTCATTTATGATAAATTTTATTCTAAAAAACACATCATAAAACGTTGTGTTGATATATTTACAAACAAGGCACAAATAACAACTATTCCTGTTACTGTAAAGTTGAGAATCACAGAGAAAAATAACAGAGAGACTTCATAATGTTTACACGAAGAGTCTGTCAAAACTAGAAAGATCCACGGGCTGGCTTTCCGAACGTGAGGGTTAGATGAACATATGGTTAGGGTTAGGGATGAGCTAAATAAACCTGTAGTATCAGTTTCAAACATATCATTGTTAATGAGACATTTTGCAGTTGCGTGAACTATACTTCAGTAATTCAGCCATGCAGAGATGCGGTAACGCAGGATGATCCTGAAACTAAAGCAGGGATTTTGTTAAATATTTTCGCAAAAGAGTTGATTTTCACATATTAACACACTATTTGGTACCGTTTTCGTGTTCGATCTCGAGTGCTTACGACGAAGCAAACAGAAAAACTACGTCCACTTTTCTATTAACCTCAATCATGTATTTTGCGCTGTTCTGTACCTGAGCGACACTGTGATAGACGATTACAAACGACAGTGAAAAGAAATCAATTAGCCATTATGGAGGACTTTTCTATCAGTTTTCCATGGAGAGTGGGCAATATAGGCATATAGCAACATTTCACCACTGAATGAAGGGAACTATGCTATAGTAATTGCTCAGGGGAGAGCGGGTGGATACTGTACATCTAGCTGTGAACTGCTTTGTTTGTAGTTTGGTACCGTCATCTTTCGGTCGTAAGTCGCAAATTGTGGTGGACATGCAAATCAAACTACAACTCAAACTACGAATGAGCGGAAGGCGGCACACCTCGCCGTACGCAGGAAGACTTGTGGTTCTTCGGTAGCAGCAGAATCGGCGACTGAGATCGAATCGACATTTTGGGATGGATGCCAAGGTCAACCTGAACAATCACAGTGAAACTATACTACAAAAGACTTTCTTCTTTCACAGTTCAAACATTGACTTTTTCCCCAAAATAACCTTTCGTGCGCTTCGCAGGTTTTTGAAGCGCATGAGATCCATACTCCCGAGCTCTCACCTCCTATGGTTAGTGAGTTCTACTGTTCAAACGCCGCATAGAATGCCTTAAAAGTGAAAACCAATAGACAAATTCGTACTAACTCACTTTTCACGTGATCACTATTTGATCTACTAGTGGAAGAAACCAACCAGTTCCATGCTGTCCTCCCCCGTGTCAGCATCTTCGTCCGAATCTCGACGTAGTATTTGAATCTGTGTGAAAAAAAGATTTAAAAAATCAGTGACAATGTTCTCCGTCTGTTCGAACTTGTACCATTACAAATTTTGTTCGTATTTGTAAATGGGAAAGAGAAGAATCTTTGCAGGAGGCTTTTCAGTTATGTGTTCATGCGTTTGTATTTTCAATAAGAAAAACCATGGAACGTTATTGTCAGGTATACAGTATATTCCTAATTCTGAAAGTTCTTGTCAGAAAGCAATCAAAGTATGAAAAAAAGTATTGTACATTTTTCATCCAACGCATGCTCAAACTCACATCTAACATTTAGTTGCAACTTTGCAAGTTTTCTGGTGTTACCTGTGGGGGAACCTGTGTGCCATCCATTGATTCATTTATTTGGGACAGACTATTGTCGTCTTCAAGCACCGCTACATTTGCATTATCAGTTGGAGGATACATCTGGTACAAGGATTCATCAAACTCTCCACGCGTCTGAACAAAGCAAAAATTCAAACATGGTTGAATATTGACAGAAAAAAAACCCATAAAAAGAGACCACAGCGTACCTTGAAACACTTATACAACTCACTCTTAGCTCATCAATATCTTTAGCGCTACACATCGGTGTGTGGACATCGAAGACATTGTGAAATTTGCCGAAATCGATGTTGTATTGTCCATTCTCCTTTTTGTAGTGCACAAGCTTCTCGAACCTGAGCTGAATCATTTATGGAACTTAGAGCTGCGAAATCTGTATAAATTTGGTCAATTTCAATTTAGAAATTGATGGGTGTAGGCTCAATTGATGCTTTAGAGTACAAATGGAATGATAACACATGAGTTGTACTTGGATCAGCAAACTATAACACCAAAAATTGGGATCCACGACCAAAATGTGGCGGGATCAAACACCAAATACAACAAACTAATCTGAAAGTTTTCTAAACGGCAATTAACCTTTGTTACGACACATGGATAACAACTTTTTTTGTAACACCTGTTACTTCTAAGAAATACACTCATTCAAAGTATCTGACACGCTGCAAAAGTCTCAGTGGGAATGGCGAAAACTATAAGTGAGTCTCACCTTTTACCCCAGAGTATTTCGCTTGGCAGGTAACTAGTTCTGGCTTGAGTGGTCGATCCAACACTTTCTACCACCCCTTCTAGGATGGCTGAAAAATCAGAGTAATATGGAACAAATTCAAAAAAATATATTTTATACTTCTCGGGTTCACATTGCTAGTTTGTTTCTAGAATAGAATTTTTAGAAACATTGAACCTAACAAAGACAAACCTATGATTTCGAACTTTGCATCCTTCAGATCGTCCTTTCCTATCTCATAGAGAGGACTTCGTTCATCGATCTCGTGACAAATTGTAATGGGCCAAATCACAAACACTCGATCGAGACCTTCATCATAACTGAAAGGTAAGACTCAACTAGCGAAATCAAAACTATTCAATTTGGGTAGATCACTGCGTATCCACGTCGTGCTGTGTATAGGTTCCAATCATTTCCACTAAGACCTCGGAAACGACCCAGCAAAGTTTCCATCCGGTTTTCCCCATGTTAATATTTGCATAACACTGAAACTTGTTCTGAGCGGAAGTTTACCTCTGTCACCTTTCGTGGGTAAAAATCTCTTTCATAAACGTGTTATTTGTGCGAAATATATTCTTTCATTGGCACGATTTTTTTTTCATTGGCACGATGCCAAAGTCTCATTGGGAATGGCAAGAACTATATTACATTGAAAGAGAACTATACCGGGTTCGCTCTTTTTAAGATAGGTCTAAGCGGTGTATGTTGCCGTATCCTGCTGTGTTTGTAAATTCATACAGTTACTTTTCAAAAGAAGTTCGGGAATTACGGTCAGTCAAACTAATACTGTGATGTCTTGGTCACTTCCTATTTCTTGGTTTCGTGACAGTGACTTTCACAATTCGAATGTTATATCGAGTGACAGTCTTCCGGCCTGTTTTGGATGGTGTAGACGTTTAGTGAGAACCCTATTTGAAACTATATTATCCGCCCGTTTATTAATTACGAGTTAGGTGAGTTCTCCTACCCGACGTCCATGTCAAACTGATGAAAAGGTAGCAGTTCTCCTTCATACGTCACACATCTCTTGATCATCTAGAATATTCGTTTTAATATTGTAAAATAACTTTTTATTTTTGATTAGTTTTTTGAACACAATAGTTCGTTTTTCTCAAAACGGTTTGTAAAATAAAAAAAAACTATTTTCGGTACAATTTTGCCCTGATAGAAATTGAGCAAGAACGAACCTGAAGTCGAACATGTGCTTCTGCCAAACTACTTTTTCTCATATCTCCCACACGAAAGAGTAGGCAAAGTTTTCCATCTCGTAGACATATAACCTGTAAATATGTAGAACTACTCGAACCACAACGAAATGAGAAGCACAAGAAATCAAAAAAAACAATTCAGATGGTCTTGAAAATTTCAGTCAAAAAGACTGGTTTAACATCTCATACCTCAGCATGAAAGATGTAGGGTCTCTGTAGAGAATTGTAAATGTAAATGTGAGTGTTTGAGAAGAAACATGGAAACCAGTACAATTAAATAAACAAGTTTCAAAGATTACCGCGTTTTTACTAAATATCAGGGTGGCTGCTCTCTTTATGGGTCGGGCGAGTTTGGCGAAAATTATACCGGCCATCAGGGTCTGCAATGAGTAGATCAATGGAAGTGTAAAAGAAAACTAGAAAATATGATCTAGTACATCATTTTTTCTATGAGAAGTTTTGAATGTTAGAGATTTAAACACAGAAATCCATATTCTCTTTCAGTTTTATTCGTGAGCTCTGTCAAAACTCATTTCGTCCATCCATCTAGTATCAAAATGCAAAAAAAGTTGTTCAAAACTCACCTGAGTCATGACGCCCCACATGAATTGCACACACATCGTAATCACGACAATGATACACTCATCAGTCGGATACCTGAAGGTGACAATTGATGTTACGAATAATTTTCTGAAAAATACTAATCTGTTTTGTTACACATGACACTGACTACGTGAAGGGTACAGTTTATTTCTTCTGTGTATTAGAGAGATAACTAATGTTAAATGAAAGATAAGTTTCTCCGTTGTCAAGATTGAAACAACCTGACTTTCCTTGTTTGATCCAAAAGCCACTCACCGAAACCCGTAACCTGCAACAAGAGAATGTCAGTAACCACGACATGGCCACCACGTTGGAATGGTTCAGTTGTAATCTCTATACAATACTTAGACTGAGTCCCAATGAAAAAGTGAAAAAGATGTCTTGTAAAGCGACTTATATACGGCTGACAAGATTTTTCAAATGAGCGACTGAGATCTTGCCGTGAGTGATTCTACTTAATGAATCAAGCAAAACGTAACAAAGACAGAGTGTTTTGATTGAAACAGCACATACCTATTGTCGTTTGTGTTGTGAACGAGAACAAAAAACTGTTCAAAAAGCCGTGTCCGTTCACGATACAAGGAATCCAGCTGGTGTTGTGAAAGTTTGCCATGTCACCGTGAAACCTGCAACTACGAAGGATTACGAAAAGGGGTAGCAGCTTTTGTAATCTTCACTTTTAGATTGGCAAATAAAGCTTCTTTGACCAGAATTCAATTTCATATTTTGGATGTAAAACGTGTTATTAGAAATCATCAGCAAATGTGTTTAGGGCTGATTCGATACTTTCTCTCTCTCTCTCTCTCTCTCTCTCTCTCTCTCTCTCTCTCTCTCTCTCTCTCTCTCTCTCTCTCTCTCTCTCTCTCTCTCTCTCTCTCTCTCTCTGAAGCAGAACACGTGAAACACCTTCGAATTCAAAACGACGAATCGAACAAGTACTTCACGTTTGACGTAATTATACAATTTGCGTCGTATACTGTAAACCAAAAACTGGTGTGTTTATCTCGTAATGTTTTCAACAAACTCTAGAACATAAAACGGAATCTGTGAAAATATTTGAATCTAATAGCTGTGGCATTCACATACAAAATGTATTAAAACTCAATATTTAGTTCACCTTCCGATCTGATAGTAAGAGCAGGCAAACAACGTCCATGAAATAGTGAAGGATAATGAGAAGAAAAATAGACACCATCTCCACTGCATTTCAATGACAGTAGTGAATATGTCGCTGGAATATCGATGGGAAAATATTTCGAGTTTGCAACTTCATTTTTCCTAATACGTTTATATTCCATGTTATCATGAATCTCTCGCCTTTGTTTAATCTTCATCACGTTGTTTACGAACATCTGAGATTCCGGAACGTTCAAATGTAAACAAAAACTATGGAAATGAAAACAGGTCTCACCTAAAATATTTCCGTCGCTGTTTAGGAACATTTTTCAAGCTGATATTGCAGATTCCCTGAAAAGTGCTGCTCTGTTACTTGAAGATCGGCACAACAGATGTATAGCTGGTCCAGTATAAGTGGTCATAGAGACATAATGGAATTGGATTACGATTCCCGAACTCAAGAACAATCGTGTTACATATTACGATCTGGAACCCATGGTATTCATTCGCAGAACAGAGTTTGTAGATAAGTTACCTGTTTCTGAACTAGTCGGTTCCTGGTTCTCTTCGAGCCGATCCGCGAGTTCTTGAAAAACGGCACTTTCTTTCGGTCTCTCACAAGCGGTTCCTCCAAATCAAGCATTCGCTGTGCTGTGAATATGTTCACTACAGAGGGAGAAAAAGCAATTGTTGTCTTTTTTCGAATCATGTCCGGCAGAATAGGACAGACTTTACTTGCAGAACACAAGAACAGCTAGGAAATATGTTCCGGCGAAAATGTTGAGGGCCTGACGTTTTGTCTAGTTCAAATGTGGTTTCACACAAAGAAGTCGCGAGAGGGGGAGGAGCGGCGATAATAAAACACTTGTGGAATATGTCTTATTCAATTAATGCTCATGCTCTGAGACTAATAACCAGTCACACCGAGTATTAACAGCTATCAAAACAGCTCTACTCACCTTTTGTGGTTTTGTTTCTAAGTAAAAGATGTGTCAATAAGTAAATCAATGAGTATGGAATTTCTGTATCTGGGATATCTAAGCGAAGTCAAATGTGAATCAGATTAGAACTGATGCACTTTCCAAGAACAATACTTCGAAAAAGAATATTGCATTCCTTTCAATGCAACTTCTCATTATGACTAATACACTTGAATAATGTATGAAAAGTTATACTGACAACTTTTGTATAAGATATCTCGAATTTGCAACGGGAATTCGATGAGCTGAAATGAGACAATGTGTTAGACTGTCGAAATCACAAACACAAACGTTGCGCGGCGCGACAGATTAATTGATTGAATTCAGAAATTACCTAACCTACGTTCATTCGACAAACCGTGAAATATTATCTCAGAAAGATTGGCTCTCAATTGAAATATTCACACCTCGAAGGCCAGTTGAAAAGTTCACACCGCGCCACAAAGTTATAAAACTCATTTGAACACTGTTTCAAGGAACGGATATGATAAAGTATTAGCTACGTCAATTAAATGAAGAGTATTTTATGAAAGAATGAAATGGGAACGATAGGTACCCGTGTTGAAGACATTTCAAACAAAGTCTAGAATTTGGCTGTACGGGTGCACTTGTGAAAGAGAGTTTACCAGTTTCGCGATCCATGAGTAGTGATCTTCCCAGAAGACGACCATTTGTCAACCTCTCCATTTTCTTCACCAGAAGGGCCGGCATTGATTGAATCCTTGAATTGACAACACTTTTCTGAACTCCTTCGCAGACAAATTACGCACAGGGTATTGTCGAACGTGACTTGTATAGTACCCATCATTCCCACTGAGACTCTTACAGTACACAATCGAATTTCCAAATTTTTTTCGTTTTCTAAGGCTAACTTCAGCTTTGTTAAAACTTTTTTGAGCGCTTTTTGTGATAGGGAACCAGAATCGAATGAGAAAGTTGTGATACTTCCCGAAAATGTTTTCGTAAAAATCCGAATATTCTGGAATAATACTGTAGCAGTCACTTTATGGATGAAAAAACAATAGTTCAATCTGCGTAAAACGTATTACGTTTCAAATTTATCTGAAACACCGTGATCAAATAATCAACTACGACATAACATTTTAGCTTTCTGTACTGCCACTATTATATTGAAAAATGGTAAAGTTGCTGACAGTGGATTACACTCCATAGTTTACATAGTTTCTAGTGAGCTTCAAACAATATGACCTCAATCGGGGTGATACTGTTCTGGATATATTGCTACAAAAAGAGGAGTGATATTGGTGTCGTAATACACGAGGTGTGGAGAGATAGAGATAGAGAGTGGCCTGCTCCGTATGATGAGATCTCAAGAAGTTGGAAGGGAGATGGCCAATGAGTATATTCGTTTCAGCTGGCCAACACACATTCCAACTCGTGCCGTGTCAGATAGGTGCCCTTTCCATGTACACCCGGAACAAGTGTGGAAAAATCCGGTATAGCAAGACAACATTTTATGGCAACTATTTAAGCCGCGCGTTATCTTATTTTTTACCCATAATAACACAATCACATACCACTCTAGAAGGTTTTTTCACTTCTTCAAGGTGACAAATAGTGTTCAATTCTCTTTTTTCCCTCCTCTCACAATAAAATTATACTGTGAATCCACATCAGTAAATTGTTGAGCAGCTTACGGTAGCGTCTCTGAAACGAAGTAGTTAGCAGACTTGCCGGAAGTTTGGTTCGGACTGATTCTTCTTTTGCTACTTCCTGAGCCACCCTTTTCATGCGTTAACGTCACGGAAATTTTAATTTTAATTTTTTCGCGGTTGTTTTCCTTGTAACTCTTCAGTTGTTTACCCCGAGACGCTATGCAATCTTGAAGAAACCCAACCAAAAAATTCATTTATTGCTCCAGCATTCCTGTCCACTAAATAATTTTTTCAGAGTTTATTGAAATACTCATTTTCACTATCGCGTTAACAAGCGAAAAACTCACCAACCACATTAAATCCAGATCTCAGTCAGTTTTAGGGTTGTTAATCGAGTTCAAAATTTCGAGTTTTCAAGTTTTCGAGTTTTTGAGTTTTCGAGTTTTCGAGTTTGGCAAAAAATCGAGTTTTCGAGTTTGGCGAAAAATCGAGTTTTCGAGTTTTCGAGCTTTGGAAAATTTCGAGTTTTGGGAAATTTCGAGTTTTCGAGTTTTCGAGTTATCGAGTTCTGGGAAATTTCGAGTTTTCGAGTTTCGAGTTCGACTCAACTCGAAAATTTTCGAGTTTTTTCGAGTCGAGTCGAGTTTTGAGTGTTTTTGGACCGAAAAAGTCCATTTTTCGGGTCCGGAATTTTTATTTTTGAGTTTTCGTGTTCTCCAGTTCGGCGAAAAATCGAGTTTTCGAGTTTTCGAGTTTCGCGAAAAATCGAGTTTTCGAGTTTTCGAGTTGTCGAGTTTTGGAAAATTTCGAGTTTTCGAGTTTTCGAGTTATCGAGTTTTGGAAAATTTCGAGTTTTCGAGTTTCCAGTTCGACTCAACTCGAAAATTTTCGAGTCAGTTTGTCGTTGAGGATTTGTAGAATCAACTTAATTTCTGCCTTGGTGTCATAACATTTGCATGTTAGATGAAAACTGTGACATGACAAGCAATGCAATTAGCAGAAAGCTAATTTCCAGGAAATTAATCGAAGAGGGGCAGTCAAGGCTGACCTGGCATCTATTTTCTAACAGAGGAAAACGGTTTTAAGAACATCTTCTAACTTGAGTTAGTTTGTTTGCCAGTTGTTTGTATCCAGTCAGTCATGTTCAAACATCTTTTATGCTGTTCACTGACTAAATATGCACTTCGGGTGAAGCATCCTCTCTATTACTCCAATTTCACCAAATTATTCACGGGCAGCCCGAGGCAAATCGAATGTATCTAGTTCACAAACACCAGAGTCGTCTTTTTTTGCTGTGTCGCCTTTATATTTTTGTTTTCTCAAAAACGATAGGCATAAAAACTAAGAGTTCAAAGGAATGTGGCTACGGCTTTTTGTTAATCCGCTAAAAACTCGTCTAGTCTGATACAACACATATCCTCAACATCAAAGGGCTTCTCCTTTGTCCGTGACGTGATACAAAGGCCTAATAGGGTGGAATTTCCGTGTATGTCCTTATTCGAGGCAGTCTAAGCTCCTTACCACTCAGTAGAGATTAGTCTGCACTCTTTACATATGTTTTGTACTACTCTTACAAGTATTAGGTATCTTGTGCGGATCGTCCTGAACGATTTAATCTTCTCTAGTTTTTCGTTTTCGTTCCTGAACATTCTTTTTCACTTGCTTGTTAGGTAGTTTTTCTTTCACCGAGGAATTATAATTTTTTAGACCTCGGCAAGAAGTGGGCCGCAATATGGAGATTCCCATGATTTCGAGAAACAAACCGCGATTAACAGAAGAAAGGTGGGTGTCTTCTTCCGTTCCTAGTATAATATGAATGTTGTTGTAGTATATAAGTTTCTCGAAAATTGGAACTGTCTTCCGTGCACAAGCGAACCAGCAGTATTTCACTTGTGTTGTTCTTCATGTAATGAATGTTGAGCTAGTTGCTTGCAATTTGTGAGAGCGATCAGCTCTCGATCAACGATCATTTGGCATCATCGTACATTGAACTGTTGTCATTGTCAACTGGTTCAAGTTGAGTTGCTTATGAATTGACCAATCATGAGTTTCAATCTTTCTGTCGATCATGGCAGAATTCTCAATTCACATCTGAAAATGCAGTGGGGTTCACTCACACTAGAATCGAACAGAATGACCACAGGCGTCCTTCTAGGAAGCCACTGTTAATTCGCTGCATTATGCTGTGTTTGTAGTTTGGTTTCGGGGTATTTTAGAGCATTTAAATCAACTAGTCCGACTGCGTCCAGTACTTATGAATGTGAAATTACGACAAAGAATAAAACATAAAACAAACCAAATAGTTTGCCTATTGCAAACCTTAATTCACAACTTGTGGTATATAATGAGACGAAGCGGAGAGAGTGTTTTCAATCAAACGACATGCCCTATAAAAAGATTAATCGCGGCCTCACAAAAATGTACAAAGACTGCACAACGAATATTGTCCATGTTTTGTTGCACCTTTCTTAGCCTGTCTCTGTCCTAAACCAGGCTATTACTCAAGAGATTTTCCGATGCCTCAGTCGGCGCACTGCAGTTGACAATAACGTATTTGAAATACTTTGTTTTAGTCGCCCCAGGACTCCCACACTAAAAACCTCGACCCTTTAATCAATTTATATTGATATAAGGATTCCACTCGAAGAAAAGTATAGTGTACAGCACATTTACTTATTTCAACCCTCGATCAGAAAAAACTCGAATGAGAAAGCCGGAAACTATCGAGTGAACGAGTTCACGTAGGAATGATGAACACTATAGCGAGCGCTCTGCTTTGAGCTTCACTAGTCCATTCTTAGTTCATCTATTTTTAGTCAGGCGAAAATATTTTTGCGCGAATCGATTTGCTACCCCCGCATAACCAGGAGCGCATTGAATTGCCTATCATTTTAGTGCCATTCATTTGTTCTTTTTTGGTATTCTGCTGCAGTCCCGATCCAAGTCTTCAACTGAACACTCACATGTAATTTGCAGTTTTTCGATGTTGGTTCTAATTATTTTGAAAAATCCAAATTCAAACTTTACAATCTGAAAAGCACAGTGGTGAACAGCTGTTCTAAGTTCCTTTCAGTTTTTACTTCTCAGTATAATCAACAATAAAAGATGATAGGCCTAATATTTAATGGCGGAAAAAACTCAGCACTAGGTTTGAAATGAGATGCATATATGCATATATCTACTTATTATGTACTCATTTTATAATGAGGAACGGAACTTTGGTGTGATTTGTTTCGAAAAAGCATGTTTCATGCCTTTCCATTTGCTTTTTACGGGTAATGAGAACTGTTTCAATTGCGCATGTTGAACATTGTTTGATCAAAAATATTGTAGTTTGTAGTTTGCAGTCAACCACGCGGGAGGGGGGGGGGGGCATGCCTCCATCCCTCACATGTTGTTTCACCTCCATTTCTTGAACTGTACATTTGTTCTCACCGATTACTAGAAATTCAAATCTATTTTAGTGGTTTTGCAGTTATCAATACATTTATACATTTTGAAGTAATTAGACCCCGTATTATAACTGTTAAAAAGTAGCACTATTTCGTCTGAATCATGTCTCGCGAATCTTCAAGATACTAGTTAATGAGTTATTTCAACACCCAAGCATGACTACTGGTTAAACTCACAGTTACGTAAAAAGTGCCAAACACATCAGAAATGTAGATGCAAAGAAAAGCTTGATTCTTGTTCATGTTTGTTAACGTACACGTTACTGACTTATCTACTTTTTTCTATGGCTTGAGAGTTGTGAGTGTAGGTTTGTGATCTTTATTATAACTGCGAATTGCTCATTCCTGGAAGTGTTGCTCCTTTTCGCTTTCTCTTCAAGTCCATTTCCTTATTTATTTTTAATCTGCGTTCGACAGAAAGGGGCGAATAACAATCAGAAAGGCAATTACACGGCTACTTCCCAATGACTCGGGGGTTAGTGTTAATCTACTTCTTTGCCTGTTCCGCATGTTTACTACACCCCTCTGTTTCATAGACTTATTTATAATTTCTGCCCTCTCTTTGTTTTTCCCAACGCGTCATAATTCCCGATGACACATTGTTTGCTTCACATTTCTGTTTTTTTTTCAAGAACTATCGATTCATTACTAAATTGTTGAATACAATCATAAGAACTTCATGTTGAATGACAAATAGGGGTCGAAATTTTTTTCAAGTTCTTTCAAGGATTCTAACGTTAGATTAGCCGAGATGATGGTAATCTGAGTGAGCAACCATTATAAGCCATCTCATGGGGGACAACTGAAATGTTGCTTGTTCTTTTAATAGAATTTGAATCGATTCGGAAGCGATGCCTTTCTATAACTGCGCTCATGCCAAAGTCTCGGTAATCAATGAGGCCTGATGAGCGGGTGAATTTCGAAGTCTCCAGTGAACTCTCGAGCGATCTCGCGTTTTCGGTTTCTGCCAAGCTTCTAGACTATTGTAACTATCCAGAACATCTTTTGATTTGCTTGCTCTCGAACGCTCTCCTTTCTTATTGTTCCATTCTATCCTAACACAAAACATTATCCCCTGTAATTGTTCCACATCGATAATTATATTTCATCAAAATTCACAATGAATAGTTTAATGCTAGAGTTAAGGTTCAAAAATGTCATTTGGCCTGTTAGATGAGCAGAATGTGTGTAGTAGGAAGCAATCGGCAAGTGATCTGCAATCTCGATTGAAGACAAGAAAACTACTAGGAGTGGGCGAACTCACCCGGGATAAAGGAGAAATCTATAGATCAAAGGTACGTCCGCTATATCATCTATGATCACTGATTTACTAATGAACTGACGATCTGAAAAAAAGGATTTTCGCGTTCGTTTTATGAAATGTGTATTTTTAAGGTTTTGATGGATACCGTAGTGGTAAATGAAAAAGAAAAATCTCAGACTCATGTAATTTCTCTATTTCCAGATTTCCCAATTGTTGGGAATAAACGAATCGCTGTATGTACGCCTTCCAAGAGGTCTTCTTTATTGGAACACAGTCAACACGCTCTATTTCTACCTAATCGGAGGTTTGGTAAGTTGTTACTTCACTCATAGTTTATATGGCGAAATTCTATGCAATTTTTTTATCATGTGAAATGTTTTCTTCAACAAAGGTGGAATAATACATTCCATGAAACTTTGGGTTTGATAGAAAGTCGATCATACTTCACCGAATACTGTAAATTGATTCCTACTATTAGAATTGTACAGTACATTATGGACACGTTACTCATTTGATTGTTTTGGAAGCCTGGTTAGACTAATGTTGAAATCAGGGGATATATCGGCTAGACTTTGGAAAACCAATACACTTGCTTGTAGTCGTAATTTGATTGTTCTTAAAACCTATACAAATCACGCATCTGTTTCTCACCTTTCTTGTTAGTACAATGAAACATGGTATTTATAGTTTATCCTGACTTATTTTGCATGAGATTTGTTTATTGACTGTGAATGCTCGAGAAAAAATGCACAACAGTTACACTACATTAGGGATACTGGAAAACTGAACAACCCCTGGTATAGATTTCTGACCGATATTCGTACTGCTTCTCCGGCACAATCATATTTCAGAAGTTCCAGAGTGAGTGTCCAACATAATTTCTCGCCCTGTAGATATAAATTGATAATGGTATTTACTATTCTATGATTAAAATGTATAGCCTTGTTGCAGTGTGTTATTCTACCTTCAATCGGCATGAAGCTGGATATGGCATTCGAGCCAGCTCACGATGAAACCAAGTTCATTGTGAGAATCTATGGAGTTGCACTTATCTCATTCGGTCTTCTGTTCAGGTAACCTTTTGCAGTCAGCGAGAGCGTAGTGACATTGTCATGTGTACGTGGATTATCTTCTCTTCATCATCTCACCTTTTTTGCACTTCTGAAATAGAACAGGATAAATACCAGTTTTCTCAGTTGTTACCAGTCACCCAAATATATACTCGAGGCGTAGACTAACGTCTTGTACGTGAACGAAAACACTATATGAAATATACAAGTGTATTGCATTTTGCTACCGAAAACAGTGTTTTCGTTGTTCATTTCTATTTCACGTTCATTTTCACTTTCTCAATTGTTTCATTTTTTTAAGATCGCGTTTTGCAGAAGTATTCTTCTTCAACGAGAAACTAGAGCTGAAATTGCCACATTGCTGCTTGTGACGGCTCTACTTCATTTGCTGCAGATTTTTGGTGAGACTTTCAGTCACCTGGGAAAATTTATCTATAGTATTCTTATAGTATTCGCTCTTTCGAAACTCGGAACGCGCTCTGTTAATTACAAATTAGCGTTTGGTTGAAACTGTATTGCAACAAATCTAGAGATATATTGTGCCCCGAAGAGACGTCAGACGACGAGAGGGAAAATCAATATATATGACAGCCACGCTGTGTAAACAGTAATTTACTGTTTTGCAACGGCGCTTGTTCTGAGAAGCTAGCTATTACTGTTGTCCTGTCCCGCTGGGTTTGTACTTTAATCCCATTTTTCGTTGAAATTAGTGAATTATGGGTTGTGTCTAGATCAAACTACATCGGGAAAAGAGTAAGTCCCTATAACATGCTAATGATTTGCGCTCATAACGCGTTCAACTAGAAAACAATTGATATGCCAATGACAAAAAATTTCATAATGTTCACACAATGCGAATGTTCAAAACTCCAAACTGTATAAACTGGTCTGTTTACTATTTAATGGTTTATCACTCGTACGTTAACTCCAATAAGTGCCACTTAATTTGTTTATGACTGTTTTTCGTCGAGATTAAATCATCTGACAGTCTTACTGTGCTGGTAGGTGGTAAAAAGGGTGCGGCTCGGTGCATACAAGACTTCCATAACAAATGTAAGTTTCAACACCATACTATCCACGACCATGTGCAAAATGTTATGAAAATATCTCCGGAATAGCGACTTATCCGAAACATTTTTCAGTTGCTTGCTGCACTGGCCATATCTCCGTCCTTCCATTGTTGTTTCGCATCATAACGATAGTGGGAAATATTTTCTATCATGCTTTCGTGGACGCTCAGGGTGAGCTAACAAAATTTTTTCTCTTTATTTTTCTCTATTCCTCTATTTTTTCTTTTTGTTGCAGTGTTTCTAGAAGTTCTGCCGTTCTTGAGTAACTCGTATAAATCACTCCATTTCCTTCGCTTTTTGATGAATATAACTTACTCTAAATAGCTCAATGTTCGCTGTTTGTCCATACTTTCAGAAACTGAGAAGAAAAACTTTTTTTACGGTGGTAATATTTCAAAAAGAACCTTTGTGTTGAAAAGAGTTGAAACAGCGCAGAATATAGCAGTCGTTTTGCGTCTCTTACTCTCAATTTTTCTTCGTGCGCGTTTTCTCCATATTTCGCTTTGACTATTTACTCGTAATCGTTTCTTCACTTCTCGGCACAGTATAACGAAGGGAAGAGTCGCTTTCGCTGAAAAGGCTAAATAGTATTGGTTTTTTCACTCGCTGCCTATTCAAAAATTCTTAAAATCTTTTGAAACAAGTCAACATTTTCCTATCAATACGGAGTCGCGCTGGGTCTGTTCCGTTTAGCCCATTCTCAAAACAGGAGTGAATTGATTCATACACAATGTTGTACAACGGAATCGCTGGTAGTTCCCAGATATGGAAGAGGAGAAAAGTCAATAATTAGTCGAGGAAGTCAGTCTCATTTCTGTGTTCCAGGTGGAGTTCATCGACAGTTGATGCGTCTGATGGAGGACTATTGCGTGGCATCGACGCCCGTTTCCGAGAGGTCGGAGAAAAAGTTCGAGAGCGGCATGGCGGAAGAACTGAAATCAAAAGACGAGTGACATTTTCTCCCGATTTTCTCTCTTTCATAGTTTTTAAAGAGAGTGTCGTCTTGCTTTTTTAAAAGATTTATGGGTGCGCGATTTTATGAATCGGCTTCTGACTTGTTCACTTGTTCAGTTGACTCACAGCTTTCTATAGCAGTGTTCCCCTGCTGTTCGAATTGGGAACCGATCCTAATTGTTACTGTATCGGCTAAAATTGGGTGCTTTCTATTGGACTTCTAACGTTGTGTTTATTAGCATATCGCAATGTTGTTCATTGTTGTTTTCACCTGAGAATAGTATGTAGAAGTGATTGATCTCTTTTCTATCGTGAATAAAATGAGTTTGTTGTATAAAATTTTTTTCAAACTGTGCTCTGAATAACTATAATGTTGAAGTATTGGATTATACTGCAGGTACTAATTTCGTACGTTACACACTCAAACTGATTGGAATTACAAATTTACCAAAATCCTAAAGGGGGAGGCGAATGTCCAAATAACAGGCCAAACTGAGACAGTTCGGTCTGAACCTTTTACATGTTCACATGTTAACTATATATGCTCAATTCTGCAAATTGCATTTCATTTTCTCAAAGGTCAGACACGCAGAAGAAGTTTTGAGACCAGAACAAGCAAAGTTTGTAGTTTAATTCCCACACGGCAAAGTCCAATCGAAATTTCATATGAAATTTAGATAGCAAAATTCATTTGCGTTCCGTAAAACATCATCTTTTGATTTGAGAAGCAAATTAACAAGTGATCGAGCGATAACCGACATGAAAGCCAAGTGAATATCGATAGTATCAACAAAATCTACTCAGATACACTCATTTTCTGAAACAGTAGTACAATAAACAAAGTCAGCAAAATACACATTTCAGGTTAACCTTAAATTTTCACAACGGCACTGGGAATCTTAAAAGAGAGTTACAGGAATAAACAAATGACTGAACACAGCAGAACATGTTCACAATATAGAATGTCTATTAAAAATCAAACAACTTCTTTTGTTGCATTATTCAAATGATTACTACCAAGAAATAACAACGATGCGTACTGCCTATCAACTTTGAAATGGAAACGTGATGTGAAAAATTAAACTATAAACACACACTGAGTTTGTGGCGAATAGAAAATTGGGTGTCGTGGTGAACAGTTCCTTCATAGACATTATTTCGGAACTACCGCCGGAGAATACCGGTACTTGCGCCAGACAAAATAATACCGGTACTTGCGCCAGACGAATTCGTCACTGTCTCAAAACTCGATTTATTCCAAGTCGATATATAGTGGCGCTGCAAACTTGATAGGTGAATAAGTTAGAGAACGTGAGACCGAGTAAGGTGTGACTGAACCACGGGAAGTCGAAAATTTACCACGGAACCTGTTTTTCAGTGTAGATTCGTGGAAATTCATCATTTTGCATACAAAATGTGGCCAATTATTCCGATAAAGATAAGAGCGATTGCGTTTGTGGAATTTTTCTGGCAATCGGGCGAATTCACTGAAGTGTGATCGGATAATACTCACAAGAAAGACTGCCATACAGTATTTGTCGAAAACCCATAGCTTCTCTCCAAGAGTAAGACCAGCCAGAGAGGTAGATCAACTGTGGTTTGTAGTTTGATCAGGTTGGTTCGTAGAATAGTCGACCGATCGTCATTTCTGACTTTTAGTTCTAGGTAGTAGGTAGAAATCTTTTGATACTAGTCGAAAATTATATTTTCGTTGATTTCCACGATGAATGAACTTCTCACTTTGGTTAAAACAAATGCTGAACTTGCAGTCTTTATCATGCTGATTTTGTGACCTAAATTGAGAACAGCAAGTTCGACTCACCCTTCTTTCACCAATTCTGAATTCTTAATTGAGATGGAAGAGAAAGCGGATTCAACCAACACTCATCAGGTAACTACTAAGACATTGTCAGATAGGGTTTGAACAAATTTCTGTTGAAGTTTTATCTCCTCTGAAGCCTGAACGCTAGTAGATACGCTAGCTCTGAAAAATAATCTAGTAGTTTTCCAAGGTCTTACGGTATTCACGCGGCTCTATGGTATATTCCCACGCTTGCGGGATTCGCGTAACCTGTACTAGATACGACACACTGGCGTTTATATGGGAGCTGTATTCATAAAACGACAATCCAACCAATAGCGATATTGCCTAACAACAATAGTTGTACAAAATGGCAATGAATGCATAACTATTTCAGAAGTACTTATTTTAAGTACTTTATTTTTGATAAAAGCTTACTTTATTAAGTTTCTAATATTCAACACGAAAAATTGATAATAACCGTGGGCCGCGTCAATACTTCAGCTACCGTAACCCGAAACGCTAGTAGATTCCCTAGTTGATATCAACATCGGGTTTTTTCCTCGCGTATCTACTAGCGTTCAGGCTTCAGAGTAGTACAGGTTATAATTTTCGGTTTCCGACGATAAAGCAAGGGGTTCAAACTACAAACACAGCGGGATAGGGCAAAACACACTGTATAGGTCAGCTATAGAGATAGTGAAGGCTATATAAAGTTCTTATTCATTCAATGTAACGGCACACTGTAGTTCTTATTTGTGCCGTGTGTTTCTGATGCAAAAACCCAGTGACTATTGTGATAGTGCTAGGCTGTCACTTATTTTCTGTCCACAGAAATATATTAGGGGCGGGCCCTTAACACATCAGGAACTACGTACACAGCCGGATTGTGTGGAAATTCTGTTTTGCATGTTTTTAGTAACTTTATTCTTGAGACTTATCTTCCATTAGTAAGTCCATGTAAAGTACTCTGCAACATTTCGTACTGAATAAGATCGTGCGAGTGTTCGCAACAGATGTCAAAACACCGATTCAGCTCTATTTGAAACTAACTGAATAAAGATTCTACCATTTCAGGTCGAGTCCGAAGTGTACTTGGGGACACCGCGATCTGTGCTGCTAGACTCCTATACTCTGAAGCCTGAACGCTAGTAGATACGCGAGGAAAAAACCCAATATTGATATCAACTAGGGAATCTACTAGCGTTTTGGGTTACGGTAGCTAAAGTATTGACGCGGGCAACGGTTATTCTTAAATTTCATATTGAATGTTAGAAACTTAAAAAATTAAGCTTTTACCAAAAATAAAGTACTTAAACTAAGTACTTCTGAAATAGTTATACATTTATTGCCAATTTGTACAACTATTGTTGTTAGGCAATCGCGATTTGATGGATTGTCGAAATGATGCTTCAAAATGCTTCAAAATGGTGCGTGCTGCTTATGTGTATCTACCTAGGTATATTTAGACGAAATTAGTGGATTTATTCATTCTCATTTCCTTGTCCGTAAGCAGTGCGTTCCTGACTATGTTATATTGTGTGTTGTTGTTCATATGTCTCCTTTCACAAAATACCCAAAACCACGGTATTGATTGGTGACCTGTGTTCAATCGGCCACTTGTGACACAGTTATTGGTTACCCTTGAGACTCTTGCCTGTCTACATGTTTCTACTTGATGATGACTACCTAACCAAGTCGGAATAAGAGAACTTGTATTCAAGCCGCAAAGAGTTGAGGACAAAGGCTCTTTCCAATTTTTGACGCGCGTCCCCTTTTGCCATCTAAGACTTTCTGATGCCCTTTCTATCGAGCTCCTCGAGATGACGACTACCTAACCACGTCAGATGTCTCTTGGATCAAGCTCTTTAGTGATCGGGGTTGACGAGGGGACTTTCCTATGATTCTGCTGTGCTTTCAATCCTTATGACCCAATGACCGAACCCGTGACCCACGTGGGGAGGAAGGGGGGATTTTAACCCTGCCACCGCAGGTGCCCACCATGTGTGGGGGTACCCGTATGAGGATAGTTTTTCCATCAAATCGCGATTGCCTAACAACAATAGTTGTACAAATTGGCAATAAATGTATAACTATTTCAGAAGTACTTAGTTTAAGTTGAGTGATAGGAACAAACCAGCCCTAATTCATGAAAAAGTGGGGGCCTAACGACTGTGAGATTTGTCTTCTGCTGTGCGCCCCTTAGACAACTACTCTCAAATGGAGCAGCTACTGCAACAAAAACCGAAAAATTCTAATATACTCAAGTATAACTGTTCATTACAAACATACAAAAGTCGTAAAATATTTTCTCAAACCTGTAAACTAGAATCTACAAACCAGAGATGTTAACTCAACGTAGTCAATTATGGAGTTCCTGGTTTTGTGCACAATGGTTGGCATTTTTTGTCATTACATCAATTCTAGGTGCTATAACGTTTGTCATATTATTCAACAGTTGTTCTCTCTTTCGCAGCTGTGATTTGTAGATTCTAGTTTACAGGTTTGAGAAAATATTTTACGACTTTTGTATGTTTGTAATGAACAGTTATACTTGAGTGTATTAGTATTTTTCGGTATTTGTAGCAGTAGCTGCTCCATTTGAGAGTAGTTGTCTAAGGGGCGCACAGCAGAAGACAAATCTCACAGTCGTTAGGCCCCCACTTTTTCATGAATTTTTCTCTTTTTGTATACATGCCGTAGGTATGTGGTTTGATCTGTACGGTGCAGATAAAATTGTTTTCTTAATGAACCACTTGTCAAGTATTACCATCATTCGAAAAAATATGACGTCAACATTGCAGTTTTAAAAACCTACTTTATTTGCCCTTCAGAATCCCAGAATACGTCATGTTTGAATGAAGTTTCATCGTGAATTGACCATTTTTAAGAAACTGTCAGCATTCGAAAACATATTTCACGTCAATTTTTTTCAAAGTTGACGTCATCTGGCCTTCTGAATTCCAGAATAAGTCATATTTAGATAAAGTTTCATCGTTGATATACCATTTTTAAGATATTTTCAGCACTTGAAAATATATGTGACGTCAACTTTGCACTTTTCAAAAATGACGTCATCTGGTCTCCAGAATCCCAGAATACGTCACTCTTAGATTGAGTTCAACCGTTGATTGACCCTTCCTAAGATATTACCAATATTTGAAAATATATGTGACGTCAATTTCGCACTTTTCAAAACTGACGTCATCTGGTCTCCAGAATCCTGAAGAACGTCAAGAATAGAATACTTCATATTCAGACAAAAGTCACGATGGCATCATATTTCAGTTTTCGAGCAAATCGGTAATTGTTACTCTAAGTTACAATACAGTTTGAGTTGTCCACCGGACAGAGAGAGAGTGAGAGAGCGTGCTAAATGAAGAGACGCAGACACTTTCCGAAAAATGTCTATAACTTTGATTAAAACAATTTTTTTTCGCAATTTTTTTTTGGTTCGCCAGGGTTTGAGTAGATATTACATCCCTTACACAATTTGCAACGAAATCGGTCGAGTAGAAACCCTTGAACTGGGAATTTTCCCTTGTTTCGACTATGATGTCATCCGAGCTCCAGAATCCTCGATGACGTCATCAGTAGAAGACTTACATCTAAATCGCTGTCAGTTCATGTCGTGGTATCATACTTCAAATTTTACTTGAATTGGTTAGGACTGAGCTGAGTTATAGTTCACACCATTCCTACTGAGACTCCTACAGTAACCTTACAAACTTTCCAAAGGCTGCTGTGGAGCTGAAAATGTAGTTCATGGAAAATGCTTTCGTATATCCACTCTACGTGAGAAGTAGAATGAGGTACTAAAATTCTCAACCTCTCCGACCAAAAGTAAGTGAGCAAAACGGCTTGGAAGTTTCGAAATTCTACTGTAGGAGTCTCAGTAGGAATGAAAAAGACTATATAACGCAATCGGAATTTACCCCGACAGAGAGGGCGAGAGAGTGCACGAAATGGAGACGCAGAGACATTTTCAAAGACCTATAACTTGATGAAAAATAATTTTTTTCGAAAAAAGTTTGCGCCCCCAAGGTTTGAGTGGAGTATCTATCATGCCACAAATTTTCAGTAAAATCGGTTGACACATAAAAAAATCTCAGGAGTGCGCACACACACACACGACGGAAGTTGGCGGTTTGCATGAAGCGCATAACGTCATAACTCGGCTCAAACTTGATCAATTTTGTTCAAATTTCGGACATAGCTTGTAAATGTGCCATGAAAAATCAACAAATCATAAAAAGTTTTGATTTGCACGTTTGGGCCTTTTTGAGGGTAAACTAAAAAAATGAAAGCGCGCATTAGCCGGACCAAAGACAAATCTCGCACAGCGCTTCGCGCTGCGCGCGATTTAAAGTTTCGAACAAGAGCAATGCAATAGAGAACTTTTATCAACAACTAGAGTTTTTACTTCCACGAGCAGTGAGGAAGAGAAAGCTTATTCAATGCTCACCCAGAAGGATCTTGATACTGGACCAGCGCCAGGACAGCGGCAAGACATCTGTATGAACAGCCCCAGCTCTCAGTCTGAAAGACACAACTTTGAGTTTGTGAATTACTTTGTGCCCAGGCTGAATTATTGAATATTATGAACACTCATAGCTCCATCTTTCGCAATAATTCTTTTCTATATCAGTTTCAATGATTTATGTGTCATTTTTATAATGCTGACTTATTCGTTTCTAAAATTTTTCATATGCCATCATATCACTTTACAAGAGAGTCATTCGTCGTCGGCTGGTTTTACTGTTGTTTCTGGCATGTCACTGGATCTATGTCTCCGAATATCAGAACATACGAATGTCCACCATGATGATCCACTACTGCACAAGAGAACGGTTTGATGATAATGTGATATGTATGATGATCAAAGCATCGGAACGATGCGAAGTGAAACAGTAAATATAAATGAATAAAAATTTATAAATGAACACTATTCTGCCCGGTTTTACAGCTTCGATTCCATTTTTCAATTCACAGCACGCCATCTCGAAAACGGAAATGTTTTATTCTACCTGTTTTTCGAATTTCAAATTCACGTAAACCGGTATCGTCGGACCAAAGTGCTCCCCCATCAGACCTCGCAGCAATTCGGTATACCTCTCTTTCACCATCTGAAATATTTCATAACTCATATCATTCTTACGTAAATACACCTGTATTTCTGAAATGGGATTTGGTGAGGCAGTCACAAAAAGATTTCGAGTTTGATTTGGCTTTTTTGTTTTGTTTTCCAACGAAGGACTCATAAAAACTAAAGTATATATATATATAAATATATATTAAGTGCAGTATTAAGGTATATTATTAGTGCTCACCTTTGTGCAGCTATCCCGCTCAGCCAAGCTGTCGTACAGAACAACAAGGTTCTTCTTCCTATTGTACTATACCAGACCAGCATGACATAATTTCTTCTTTCCCAGCGCCACTACTTGCACGAAGTCTTTTGCCAGACTGAACCTCGCTAACTTGGGATCCCTCTGCAAGTTGGAAAAAAAGTCAGCTACAAAAGTCTGAATAAATCGTGAAGCAGGTTGTAACTCGAAATACATAAATAGTGTATACGTTTTGTCAAACCGTTGTAGACAGCGTACGGTCAGTTCGGTAGAGGGCTGGCATCGTAGCAAAGTCTCATGGAAAGGTCACCGCTGAGCTGAACAATTCAGTCAGGATCTCAGTCAGAAAGTTATAGTTCTCTGTTTCTGAAGCTTCAGTTTTTGTTTCTATTTGTCGAGAGAAGTAGGAGGGACCATATTACAAATTTTCCAAAACAAAAGATTATAAAAATGTAAATTAATACCGAAATATCTGTTGGATGCGCTAGTCCTCTGAATTTTCTTCTTTCTGGATTCGCATCTCGCACCAACTGGCAAAAACGTGAAATACTGGCCCCGTTCATGCCCTCTCCGACTCCCGCCTGCAATTGGTCTAGTTATCAAACTACGGTACGGTATTTCCACACATGAAATACTGGGCCTGCCTTCAGAGTTATGATCCAATTTGAATTCAGTACTCACTACAGTTGCCATCAATCCATTGCAAATAACTATTTGTATGTTGGTTATCTTTGTCTGCTGTTGCACAACGCAAACTTCCATACTCTACCTTCGAACCTTTTAACACTTACGTAAGTCGCTGTATACTCGGCGTAGCAATCCATCCAACGTGATTAGAAGTTCATATGATTTTTTCATGAGAAACTCATTACCACCTCTTGAGCTACTCGTCATTTCTAATGTTGTAGCATAGCAATCAGTGGAGTCTCATGAGAAGTTCGTGAGATATTGCTCACGGGGTATCTCTTGAGGTTTTTGAGGAATAGCTACCAAGTCATGTTTAGAATTGCAAACTTTCCCGATTTTGTGCCAAATCTGAATGTAAAAGTGAACTGACCTTTGAATTGAGTCTAGAGTTGGGGTCGCTACCCAGGACTTCTTCTTCTCGGCTGACATCCTGAAGAAAGGTACTATTTAGCTCATTTCACATCGAACCCTGCTCATTGCTTCGGCATTCGTTCAGAATATGGTGAATTGAAACTGATGAACAGTATTCAGAGACATCTCGACTACCAGCCTCTTCTAAACACGTGCTGTTTCTCAATGTTCACATTTTCCAATAAACAAGTGTATCGAAATAGTGCGTCAAGCAAGAGGTTGAGGGTGGTAGCAGGCTGCTGGGATATTCCAGCATATGAACTCATCACAAATGCACAGCAATTGTTCGAAACAAAGGTCATAGTATACTACTTCTCAGTCATGATCCAAAACTGAGTAACTCACAACGGCGTCTTGGTCATTCGCTTGTTCCCACGCTTCCAGAAGCGTCCTGAATGTAGTATGGTAAATTGAATTGACTGCACCAACTTAAGCATAGGTTACAGTCTACAGATAATCATCGATTTGAGTCATATTGAACTGTTTCAAGACAGCGTACTCTCCGAAATAGTCTCCAGACGGCAAAATATGATGTAACTCGAGAATCGATCCGGGCGGTTAGAGACGTGCTAGTGTAAATTCAACACTGTGTCACATTTGGCAAAAACTTAACTGCAACCAGAATAATGTTTTGACCGATTATTAACTCGGAAACTCAAACATGAAAACCCTTGTTATTGTTTTCCTCGTCGAATTTAACCCGTTCAGCGTTTATTGCTATCGAGCATAAGTTAGGCAACTCCTAGTGACTGAGTAAGGGTCGTCTCCCACAATGAAGCACTTCTCACTATTTACTTCATTTCTAGTGAACTTACCTTATATTCGTTCTCTCGCCGCGGTATCGATAGCCATCCACCAGAGTGGTGAATGCGGAAGGAAAGTTGTAAATGACGAGCTGTGTCCGTCCCAGCTGGCGCAGAGTCGTGACTTCCAATCGTCGAAGAATCGGCTCCGCCGTCGCTGGTTTGACCAAAAGGGAACGGTTCATTTGCAGGATTCGGCTCCACCTGGGCATAGGATCAGGCGACGCAAACACAATTCTCTTGATCCCCTGAAAATGGAATAAGCATTGTATTTGTTTTACATCCGTGAAGAACAATGGTAACTGTTTGTGTCTATGCACTGTGCAACGACCAACGTTTGTTCGAGGGTCTAGATGACTTTCAAGAAACAAATGTTTGTTGTGTGTATTGCACTTTCACCGAGGGTTTAATTTTAGCTTTTCTAAAAACAGTGTTCAAGTTTTCCATGACTAGGATGCATGATAATCATTTGTGTATAGAGTTACTATATAGTTCGTGCCAACCATCGATAGCATTCAGCCATGCTGGCCGAGCGCATCCTACATTGCAGGCGACTGATGTGGCAGCTTGCCAGTCTTTCTATTACAAATAAAAATTGAAAAAGTGGTTATTTTGGGATTTTTAATGGTTATCACAAATTCGGGGCAAAAATTAAACAACTTTTTGTGCGATTAAATTAATTTTGAAGAACGGTCAGAAAAGATGGTTGTATATCACTGGTTTTAATTTTGACGAGCATGTTTAAATGGCCGGTTGCTGGTGGGGCGCCGCGCCACCTTTCCCAGCTGAGTTCAATACCCAGCTTGTGCAACAATTTTGATTAGGCTGGTGGTCGCTTTGGGAATATTCCAACACAATTGACTCCGCCCACTGAAACTTGCTGTAACTGGCTTCTATCGATGGTTGAAACGAACTATAAAGCCACAAAACGTGGTTTGTTTGATTGTCTGGGTGGTCAGCATGGCAGGTTCCAAACGAACTTCCGTACGATTTTACGAATTCGAGAAAGTGGATACTTCATAGGTTGGTTGAGAACAAGTAGTACTCACCGAATCCGGATTTCTGACCAGGTAGTTCACCACGGCCATGACGGCTGTACCAAATGCCTCCTCCTGTGGATACAGTTTTTTGCCGGTACCGAGAACGGGCATTGCCTACAACGATGTTTGTTCTCTCACTGTCAGAACATTTTTTAGAGATAAGAGGTTTGAGAGTTGGTGGTTTGGAACTAAATTATGAATACCGTTTTCTCAGAAAAACGACTTATATAGATGACACCGCACAGAGAGTTACGTACGAAAACGCAAAACACGCCAGAAAAACCATACAAATATATGTTCTGACCGAAACTAATATTACATGAGAAAGAAACATTTATCAGCAAATAAATGAAACTTTTTTTCAATTTGTAAGTTCGTTGAATGCCTATTGGAAAGCAATTTTTTCCATATTATACATTTTTTGAGCATTTCAGGTTTTAGAGCAACGGTTTCTTTGAACTTACAAAAGTGAGGGATTCGACTACGTAGACTTTACTGTAATAGCCATGACAATTGGTGGACTTGGAAAACCTGATTCATAGTGTTGCGTAACATAAAGCCGGAGTGAGTACTCCTTGAGTTTTCTTTTTTAATATTTCATAACTCATATCATTCTTACGTAAATACACCTGTATTTCTGAAATGGGATTTGGTGAGGCAGTCACAAAAATATTTCGAGTTTGATTTGGCTTTTTTGTTTTTTTTTCCAACGAAGGACTCATGAAAACTAAAGTATATATGTAAATATATATTAAGTGCAGTATTAAGGTATATTAATAGTGCTCACCTTTGTGCAGCTATCCCGCTCAGCCAAGCTGTCGTACAGAACAACAAGGTTCTTCTTCCTATTGTACGATACCAGACCAGCATGACATAATTTCTTCTTTCCCAACGCCACTACTTGCACGAAGTCTTTTGCCAGACTGAACCTCGCTAACTTGGGATCCCTCTGCAAGTTGGAAAAAAAGTCAGCTACAAAAGTCGAATAAATCGTGAAGCAGGTTGTAACTCGAAATACATAAATAGTGTATACGTTTTGTCAAACCGTTGTAGACAGCGTACCGTCAGTTCGGTAGAGGGCTGGCATCGTAGCAAAGTCTCATGGAAAGGTCACCGCTCAGCTGAACAATTCAGTCAGGCTCTCAGTCAAAAAGTTATAGTTCTCTGTTTCTGAAGCTTCAGTTTTTGTTTCTATTTGTCGAGAGAAGTAGGAGGGACCATATTACAAATTTTCCAAAACAAAAGATTATAAAAATGTAAATTAATACCGAAATATCTGTTGGATGCGCTAGTCCTCTGAATTTTCTTCTTTCTGGATCCGCATCTCGCACCAACTGGCAAAAACGTGAAATACTGGCACCGTTCATGCCCTCTCCGACTCCCGCCTGCAATTGGTCTAGTTATCAAACTACGGTACGGTATTTCCACACATGAAATACTGG
The DNA here is from genome assembly GCA_964036275.1 of Litoditis marina. Classification (NCBI taxonomy): domain Eukaryota; kingdom Metazoa; phylum Nematoda; class Chromadorea; order Rhabditida; family Rhabditidae; genus Litoditis; species Litoditis marina. The sequence continues at coordinate 12,673,754 of OZ038438.1, read as the reverse complement.
GCCTGCCTTCAGAGTTATGATCCAATTTGAATTCAGTACTCACTACAGTTGCCATCAATCCATTGCAAATAACTATTTGTATGTTGGTTATCTTTGTCTGCTGTTGCACAACGCAAACTTCCATACTCTACCTTCGAACCTTTTAACACTTACGTAAGTCGCTGTATACTCGGCGTAGCAATCCATCCAACGTGATTAGAAGTTCATATGATTTTTTCATGAGAAACTCATTACCACCTCTTGAGCTACTCGTCATTTCTAATGTTGTAGCATAGCAATCAGTGGAGTCTCATGAGAAGTTCGTGAGATATTGCTCACGGGGTATCTCTTGAGGTTTTTGAGGAATAGCTACCAAGTCATGTTTAGAATTGCAAACTTTCCCGATTTTGTGCCAAATCTGAATGTAAAAGTGAACTGACCTTTGAATTGAGTCTAGAGTTGGGGTCGCTACCCAGGACTTCTTCTTCTCGGCTGACATCCTGAAGAAAGGTACTATTTAGCTCATTTCACATCGAACCCTGCTCATTGCTTCGGCATTCGTTCAGAATATGGTGAATTGAAACTGATGAACAGTATTCAGAGACATCTCGACTACCAGCCTCTTCTAAACACGTGCTGTTTCTCAATGTTCACATTTTCCAATAAACAAGTGTATCGAAATAGTGCGTCAAGCAAGAGGTTGAGGGTGGTAGCAGGCTGCTGGGATATTCCAGCATATGAACTCATCACAAATGCACAGCAATTGTTCGAAACAAAGGTCATAGTATACTACTTCTCAGTCATGATCCAAAACTGAGTAACTCACAACGGCGTCTTGGTCATTCGCTTGTTCCCACGCTTCCAGAAGCGTCCTGAATGTAGTATGGTAAATTGAATTGACTGCACCAACTTAAGCATAGGTTACAGTCTACAGATAATCATCGATTTGAGTCATATTGAACTGTTTCAAGACAGCGTACTCTCCGAAATAGTCTCCAGACGGCAAAATATGATGTAACTCGAGAATCGATCCGGGCGGTTAGAGACGTGCTAGTGTAAATTCAACACTGTGTCACATTTGGCAAAAACTTAACTGCAACCAGAATAATGTTTTGACCGATTATTAACTCGGAAACTCAAACATGAAAACCCTTGTTATTGTTTTCCTCGTCGAATTTAACCCGTTCAGCGTTTATTGCTATCGAGCATAAGTTAGGCAACTCCTAGTGACTGAGTAAGGGTCGTCTCCCACAATGAAGCACTTCTCACTATTTACTTCATTTCTAGTGAACTTACCTTATATTCGTTCTCTCGCCGCGGTATCGATAGCCATCCACCAGAGTGGTGAATGCGGAAGGAAAGTTGTAAATGACGAGCTGTGTCCGTCCCAGCTGGCGCAAAGTCGTGACTTCCAATCGTCGAAGAATCGGCTCCGCCGTCGCTGGTTTGACCAAAAGGGAACGGTTCATTTGCAGGATTCGGCTCCACCTGGGCATAGGATCAGGCGACGCAAACACAATTCTCTTGATCCCCTGAAAATGGAATAAGCATTGTATTTGTTTTACATCCGTGAAGAACAATGGTAACTGTTTGTGTCTATGCACTGTGCAACGACCAACGTTTGTTCGAGGGTCTAGATGACTTTCAAGAAACAAATGTTTGTTGTGTGTATTGCACTTTCACCGAGGGTTTAATTTTAGCTTTTCTAAAAACAGTGTTCAAGTTTTCCATGACTAGGATGCATGATAATCATTTGTGTATAGAGTTACTATATAGTTCGTGCCAACCATCGATAGCATTCAGCCATGCTGGCCGAGCGCATCCTACATTGCAGGCGACTGATGTGGCAGCTTGCCAGTCTTTCTATTACAAATAAAAATTGAAAAAGTGGTTATTTTGGGATTTTTAATGGTTATCACAAATTCGGGGCAAAAATTAAACAACTTTTTGTGCGATTAAATTAATTTTGAAGAACGGTCAGAAAAGATGGTTGTATATCACTGGTTTTAATTTTGACGAGCATGTTTAAATGGCCGGTTGCTGGTGGGGCGCCGCGCCACCTTTCCCAGCTGAGTTCAATACCCAGCTTGTGCAACAATTTTGATTAGGCTGGTGGTCGCTTTGGGAATATTCCAACACAATTGACTCCGCCCACTGAAACTTGCTGTAACTGGCTTCTATCGATGGTTGAAACGAACTATAAAGCCACAAAACGTGGTTTGTTTGATTGTCTGGGTGGTCAGCATGGCAGGTTCCAAACGAACTTCCGTACGATTTTACGAATTCGAGAAAGTGGATACTTCATAGGTTGGTTGAGAACAAGTAGTACTCACCGAATCCGGATTTCTGACCAGGTAGTTCACCACGGCCATGACGGCTGTACCAAATGCCTCCTCCTGTGGATACAGTTTTTTGCCGGTACCGAGAACGGGCATTGCCTACAACGATGTTTGTTCTCTCACTGTCAGAACATTTTTTAGAGATAAGAGGTTTGAGAGTTGGTGGTTTGGAACTAAATTATGAATACCGTTTTCTCAGAAAAACGACTTATATAGATGACACCGCACAGAGAGTTACGTACGAAAACGCAAAACACGCCAGAAAAACCATACAAATATATGTTCTGACCGAAACTAATATTACATGAGAAAGAAACATTTATCAGCAAATAAAGGAAACTTTTTTTCAATTTGTAAGTTCGTTGAATGCCTATTGGAAAGCAATTTTTTCCATATTATACATTTTTTGAGCATTTCAGGTTTTAGAGCAACGGTTTCTTTGAACTTACAAAAGTGAGGGATTCGACTACGTAGACTTTACTGTAATAGCCATGACAATTGGTGGACTTGGAAAACCTGATTCATAGTGTTGCGTAACATAAAGCCGGAGTGAGTACTCCTTGAGTTTTCTTTTTTAACAACAAAATCTGGAGATCTCAAATAAGCATTTGAGAGTATACACGATTAGAAAGAATAATCAATCTAGTTTTTACTTTTTCACTCAAAACTATCCTTTATCACGTGGAGGCTTTGTTATCATTCATGGTCGCATCACGTGAGCGCACGTGAAATACCAGTTGGCTTCACGTTTTCGAACTCAGTGTGATCGATCACCCTAATGCATGTACGTGTAAGCAAAAATATTTATATTTTTGTTGCTTCCCTCCTCTAGACTCTAGACAGGACTATAGACTGGAAACTGAAATGCGGAGCAAGCAGACAAACGGGTCCTACAAATGACGTGGTGTCACCACTTACAATTATCTACACTCACCACTGATTCCAAGTAGAGCTGTTGAGCCTCCGCGAGAATATTCCAATACGATAGGATGAGCTGTAGCTCCTTTGTTCGCGTGACGGTCCCTGTGAGGCATGGCGTATAACAGTGGAGGATATCTGAAACGGGATATCTGAAAGGGGGTCAAAATTCAACGAGTGCGGGGCTAAACTTCCCTACCGGAAGTGTTTACTTTTCACCCCCCCCCCCCTCAAACTTTTGTATTGTAGGAATTCAATTGAATTTTCCTCCTTGGGTGATAGGGGGTCAAACTACAATTTCCCCTTCACTAAAAACTCAGAAAGTTGAGGGGCAAAAGTTTAATGTTCCCTCAATACTTCCGAGCCAGTTTCGCACTCAATGTGGAATTCCGGAAGATATTCGGCCTGTTCCATTTTGAGTGACACTAGAATATTTTTCTTTTACGCTTACACTTGCAATCTGTGTTGAACGACGGCGATGACTGCACCACTGAGACCTTTACAGGGTTCCACTTCTTCATATGAGAACTCAAGCGAGGTCCACCGGCTTCGCGAATAGCGTGGTCAACGCTCCCAACTGAAATCATTGAACATACAGTTGGTGGCCAGTACTCCTGGACGATATCTTGGAGTCATGTGTTCATATATTTTACATTTCACATATTTATATTCACGTCGCTTCTCGCTTCGTTACGTTACGAATATCCGTCACGTGAAACGGGATTTCCGATGTGTATGTCCTGGTCATTTAAAAACAGTTCCATCCCGATCAATGTAACAAAATACTGTTTTCGTTTGAAACCGTTTTCCTATTTCCACGAACTGCTACAAACTGATAAACAGAGTTTAATTCGGAAATTACCAACCCTTTCCGGCCTCCCAACGATAGTTGGCCGAATTTACGACTCCAGCGCAATTCATATCCAGAACACTTCCACGACATAGTACCACTTCAGTTCTGGAAGATTCAATAAATCCCATTTGCATGCGTGAATGGTGAAATTAGGTTGGAGTCTGTTTAGTTCTCAACTGGACTAATTGTGCATCCCTGCCACCTCTCGCGTTGCGTGTGTAGGGATGCAACATTTTGGCCAGCTGGGCATTTTGCCAGATCCAATGAGCACAATGAATGATCTTTCGAACAGCCAAATAGGAGTTCAAGCTATGCATATATATATATTCTTCAGATATGATTTCTTTGCCTATTCGTGTGTTTGTATGAGAGATTATAATCTTCACTAATCATAGTTATCAAATTTACTCAACTTTTCAATTTACAAGTTTCAAAACTGTTTTGCATACACTGAAACTTTTCATGATCGCCGTATATGGACTGTTCCAAGTGATCTAAGGCGCTGCTTTCAGCCAGGTGGTATCCACCTCCGCTGGTGCGATCCCAAGCTGCTGTCATTTTGAAAACACGGAGTGTTTGAATAAATTCCAAAGTCATAAGCTCTGCCCCTATTTTCATACAGTAAACGGAATCCAGTTCGGAACTAAATAGACTATACTGGTTTACTGGAGCGTTTAACGAAATACTCTTTATACTTCGAACAATTCTACAAATATGAACGTTGAACTTAATATGTATATGTTAGTAGTATGTCATCAGGAACTCGTGGAAAAAACCAGAATCTTTGTTCTATTTGTCACATATTCTAAAATGTATGAACTTACGAGGACATTTTAAATGACAGGTTGGCTAGAATATAGCTCAATCGTAGATGAATCGTTTGGTTTCAGTTAACTTGCTCACGATGACTAAGCTATAACATGTTCACGAAACTTGCCATGAGGAAGCTTTCAGTCTACGTGCGATAGACATGTTCAGTTCAACTGACTATGGTAATTGATCTTCCCAACTAACTAAGATTTGCTGTAAAGAATCAACAACTAATCGTTATTCGTTATTCATAATAACAATTCGCCATGAACTGGTCAATGTGAGGCAGTCGGTTTCTGAAGAACCTGAACTGGCTGATTTCGAAAGCATGTATCTACCGCGAGCAGTGCGTTGCGCAGATTATTCAACAAAATAATGAATCTCATCAGACAAAACGAGTGTAAAGAGAGACAAGATTAACTTTTGAGACTGGAAAAATAGAAGTTCAAAAACGCGAGCGAGAAATAAAAATGGACCTTTCAAATATACTCGAGCATCTACCGGCTCTCAATTATTAAAAACACCCAGTTGCTTATACAAGAGCCAACCTACTACACTTGATTTCTACGAAGAAAAACAATCTGAAATCTAAATCTAGTTTCTGCTCAGTGCTCATAGACTTGATTTGCTGTTTCGGGGTCACTCGTAGTTTTGTGGATCCATAACAATTTCGAGAGTAGGTTTTTTATTTCTCTTTCGGATTACTGAACTCCTTCTCTATTTATAAATCAGTTCAGTCTCAACAGCTAATATTTTCATCCTTTACACTCATTTTTAAAAATATGGTTTATGTTGTCCTCCCATAGAGGTGTTCGTAGTTTGATCTCGTTGCTTTTTGGTTGAAATTCGTGGATCATGACGTGTTGAGTTTGAACTACAATAATGATTCGGTCGGACTATCGATGATGAATATATGTTGTCATTATGATGGTGGGGAATTGGAGTAGAGTGAGAAGTGGCTAAGCTTCAATGATAAATGTTCACAGAATCAATCGTTCTCCGTGGAGCTGAGTATTCTAGATTAAAGGTTGCAGTCAAATAATTTTACCGTCTTTGTAACTTTTCAAAGTTTCCGAACTAGATGTAGTGTGGTTAACGAGTTCCATGATTTCAATTCAGTTTCAATTCCAAGCAATCCTTGAGAGGGATTTTTCCTACAAAAAGTTAGTATGCAGTTCTTTTCCTGGATAGTATTAGGAAGTTATACGCTCAGTGAGAGACACTACTCAAATTCGTTCCGACTCTGATTCAAGACGACTCTGGTGTTGTGACAGAGGGTCGAAACGATTTGACGTGATCTAATTACTTAATTTAAATAGCGATAATTTTGACTGTTCTCAACACTTAATTTGAGAGGTCAGATATACTAGACGTGTACGTTGGGGTAAAACGGAAGCTAACTCAGGTGTTGCGTTTTTATTCAAGTGAAATACACTGCTTGCGTACTTAATAGTATGTGTGACATGTGTAACATGCATAATAATTGTCTGTAATGGCCTCGTCTCGCAAAGAAACATAGAACAGAAAACAATTGGTTCGCTCTAATGGCGACAAGGAACTTCTTTTCCCAGTGTTCACTCGCATATCATTTTATGGTGGAAAGCCTCTTCTCCTATTCATAGAAACCGGACTAGGTGTCACCTACCTAAACCCGAAAAATTCCTCAACACATATTTTTGTCAAACAGAAATGAAATGAATGCGTTTCGGCTCGGAGCAAAAAGCCGAAGGATTCTTATGTGAAGTCACTCCGACCCCAAAAAAACCCAGCAAATCTGACGGGAACTCGATAGGAGCCTTTAGTGATCACTGCATTCTGTTTTCTGTTCAGCTTGATGAATTAAGCGACATCCTATCTTGTAATGGTATCTCAGTATTCTCGATGTATGGATTGGTTCGCTATTTTTTGCAACTGAAAGTGTGAGAAATTATACTTTCCCGCCGAACTTCCTGTAGAGTGCGTGACGCAATTCACCCCTTCCAGCACTAAGTCGTGTTGTTATTATGCTGGAAACCCACACTCAGCTAGTACTGGTTATCGTGTCCTCTCTCAATTTCGATAGATGCATAGATGAATACATATTGGTCGCGTAAACTATTATTTTTTTCACATCAGCCCGGGAACAACTATTTTGCTTCTTGAAAAATGCCAAACTAGAGGTTGTGTAAGATCACTTTTTGAACTTTTTGTACACACTATTGTACAAGAAGCCGTCCGTTGGTCTTCTCAAATTGACAGTTCAGAAGAAAAACTTTAAAAAAAATTAGGTTTGCCACGGTGTTAACTGAATGTCTAATCATTTTCATTTTTTCGAGCAATAGGGCCAGAATTTAGCAGAATCGTTGAAGCGCAGAATCAAAGAACGTAAACACTTCCAAGCACTCGCGACTCAGAAATGCACCTCAAAAAGAAACGAGAGTATGAGAACAGTTATTTGTGGGCGGAAACTATAAATGTTTGGCGCTAGATTAGTTAGCCGCTCGGTTACTACTTAATCCACTCGTATAATTAGGTCTTGCTTTGTTAATACATACCACACGTGACACACTCATAGTATGGTCCTTCTTATTGAGTATCCTTTATTCCGAAGACCTGTTTCTAAGTTAGCAATCTTATTTGTGAAACCCCTCATCTATGAAAAATGTTGTAGTATATACAAAACTGTTTTTGCCCAGCTTCTAAACCTCTCGATATAATATACCGTATAAACCCTCGTGAGTAACGTTTTTGCCTAGATACAAAACACATTGATAAAACACGACACTGAACGCTATACTCTGGCATGACTCACAGTCATAGTGTATAATGCCTATAAGCCACCTGATCATTTTTCTGTAGCAAACAATACATATGGCAGCCATACTTTTATGAATAGAAAGTTATTTTGATAAGTGCTCGCCGATCAGAACACAAAGTATAATTGGCAGCTCACTAACTCTTATAAATCCAAGATCCAACACTTCAATGACGTGAAACAAATGAAACAAAGAAACAGAATTATGAGAAAATAAATGGGATTTCTGCGATGTTCTCACGAGTCACTTTATATTTCAGATCTGTTCATTAAACATGAAAATCATGCTAAAGTCATGATAGATATTAAATCTGTCATCTACATATTCCCGCGGATCTCATGTAGTTACTCATTGTACTCTTCAATGGCCAAAAAGCTGTCGAATAGTCTTGAACTTCATGGAAAATGCTGGTCACTTCACCCTCCGAACACTGTCCCAACTCAACTCTGGAATCTCGAACCAGCAGGAAGCTCACTTCTGTATTTTTCGTTTCGGAAAAATCAAGTGTCTTGAGGTTACGGGAACTATTAGTTGTCACTCTTCTACACGAGCTAAGTCGTCATTCTTGTGGACTTATTTCAAGATTGTACAGATGTACTTGATAGATTCCTTCTTATTATTACTTCTAATTAATAGTATGACACATTCGTTGTGGCGTTCTCTTTTCTCGGCGGAAATAATAGCTCCCGTCACACACACACACGCCGCCCAAACTTTGATAATCAGTTCTCTGCGGAACTTCCTTACTATGCTCTGGAAACATAACTACTATTCTATTTCCGTAAAATGAAAAGTTTATCACGCACAATTCGCAACAATGTAGCATCCTCTTATATCTCACGTCTGAATTGTCTTTCGTCGTTAGCGCTTAGAGAATGCCTCCATTAGAAACGCCACAGTTTCTTCGATATTCATTAACTTTGGTGGCTTCTGTTTTCTCGTCCAACTCATCATTGCTGTGGAAGTTGGAGTTACCCACGCCACGACATGCCTTAGGCTAACACCTGTATCATGAATACACAAGTCTAGTAAAACTAACTCAAAAGAGCTACAGTGATACCTTATGAAATATTTCTGTTCAGACTTCCGTCAGCCAGACGTGAAGAGGTCACTCAACAGTACTTTAAGGACATTTTTCACACAACTCATAACTTGATGAACATAGTGTTAAACATCGGTACAGGGGTTATTCTAACGGATATCTCGATGAATCATTGTGTGTGAGGTCCCGTGTCCTGTCATTCTCAGGTGTTGCCCTTCCTCCTAGCTTTCACAAATTTTGTTTGTCTGTTCGCCTCTTTTGCAGCCTGTCTCGGTTTTCTCTGTCGTATAACTGAAATTGATGAACATTATAGTAAATCACTCAGAATTGAACATTGTTGCCCAGTCGAATTAGCGAATTACCATGCTGGAATGTGATTGAGAAGAATGGTTGCTTAATTTAATGGGACCACATGAAAAAAAGAGGTCGGTTTCCTAAGCAATCGAATGAATGTAGGTTTAACAACTGTAGTTTTATTTGATTGGCTCTGTTCCAAAACAGAACTCCTACAAATTAAAAATTTGATAAATCCTTATTTGCATGCAACTGACATTTCTGGATTAAAAGACAGCTTTCTGGTTCTGTAATTCGAGCGTGGGTCTTCCTAGAATGCTATTTTCGGATCAAATCAAAAGTCTACATAGAACACCTCCACTATTTCTGTCCGCATTAAATATACCAGTAGAAATCATCTCTTGTAATTCGCTCCACCTACTTCAATGGTTTGGAAAATATATTTTCAAAACCATAACAACTTTAGTCATGAGCAGCTTGAAACTTTCTTAGATATAAAGTTCAGTTAGTAGAATCTTTTACATGACCGTTCCTGTTTTCGCTAGCGTGTACAAACGATAATGTCGTGAAATGAACGTTCCGTTCATCATTCGCTGTTATCTAGCACTGACTGGAAAAACTTACATGGAGCACTACTTCCAATGTTTCCGTAATACTAGAGTTGGTTTCAAATGGTCTGTTGTTAGCGAGTAATTATTTGCGCAAATCAGTTCAGTATAATCCGCTGTTGTTCATATTGTCTTGAACATAGTTTTCCGGCTTCACTTCAGCGAAAATCGAAACTTGGTGTGTGAATGTGGAGAACCTTATCAAGTTTGATTTTCCCATTTTTAGTGACCTCCGAGTCGTTCTGAGGCCGTTTTCAGAAAGATCCTGACTTTCCAATCGCAGCATGCGTCTCCTCAATCGTATGATTGGGATTAGTCCTCATTCAGTCATTAGCCGAGACACGAGAGACGCAGGATGGGTTCCGGGATGTTTCAGCATACGTACTTTGAACCTTGTTCGATATTTGAACTTCTCTGTCCGATGATCTTTTCGCTTCCATGTCAGACCAAAAAGGTACATATGTTAACAGGGGAACACTTCCTATGTTTTGTATATTCATTGCTATTTTTGATGCTCCGGAAGGTTCTCGTTGTTTGCTGTCAGCATCATCCTATTATAACTAATTGTCACACAAAATTTCTTTCTGGTTTATGATCAATAAGACAGTGAGTTCTCGAGTTTTGCCTTGTACGTAGGTTCCCCCTTCTCAATATTGTGTGGTAATTACAGGATGAGATTGGATCAGTACAGTGATTTGTGTTCAAAATGTCTTCTTTCATTTTTACTCTAGGTACACCTTTGATCATAATTTTTTCCACTTGAACAGCAGACTGGAATCATTTTTTTACTGCTAATGATAGCTACTTGATGAAACTAAGGCAAATTTTGAACTACATTGCATATATCGCTTCTTCACATTACACTTCTTTGGATGAATTTTCGAAAAAAAGAACAAGCTAAAGGTTAAATGTCAATATTCATTTTTTCAGTTCCCAATCTATTTCCTTTTCACACCTTTGAATACCACTTTTGTTTGTATGCTCTTCCCAGTGCTTGTCTCTTTCCTTAATGGTTGTTTTGTATTGGTTGTGATTTAATTGTCAGTGGTTGTCATAAAAGACACGCGTATCAACCTTCATCATGTGCTTCGAACATGAGTGCGGGTGTTTCCGTTTCGCGGTGAGCTCGCAGTGAGCCGCCGAATAGTAAATGTATTCTCCATGTCCTATCGTCTTTCTAAAGTAAATGTAAGGTCACAAAGTAAATGTATTCTTCTGGTAAACATATATACTTTCGGGTAAACTGTATTCAATTTTGTTACGTGCGTGGAAAAGACTATATATATGTGAACACTAACTTTCAGTGGCACAAGCATATATTGTTAGAACATGTTCTGATTGACCAGTTTACCACTTTCAAAGACTCAGTTTTGAACTGATTTGAAAATGCGTTTTGAAACAAATACGTGATCGTTGTTTCCAAAGCGGTTCCAAACCAGATACCCAGGATCCCGGTTCGGGATTAGAAGCTCATGAAAGACCGGTTAAATTATCAGTTATTCACGTTTTCTTCGCCACGTTACATTTTTACAAAGCTGTTGTTCACCACAGATCTCATAGCAAAAGTCTATACAACCCAAACATACCGAGTTCACAACCACTCCTTTCTCTTTCCGGTGAATTGTCCTGTACATAACATTTCATGACAAAAATAAATAAGTTCCTTAACGAAATTTGCGCATTTACAACTTCAAGTGCAGGATAAAGTTTAGGACAGACCTCACACATTTAAAATCTGATATGAGCCCGCATGAGGTTGTAACAGGTTTCACAGTCGAACAATGCTCTACCATGGCGGAAAGCATTGTTTTCAATTATATATTTTTTTTATATATAATTGAGAATTAAGTATAAATAAATATTGTAAACATATAGTTTTTATTCTGAAAAAAGAAATGTGTGCAAGTGTGTGTTTTAGCTCCACTCGCCATCCTTTTGATAATTATTCTAGTTTTTCAAAGAGAACACTTAACAGTCGTGCTATTTTGACATTGGATAATTACTCTCGCATACATTTTTATGGTTCATATTCATCTTTCTGCGAACCGATCGGCAAATGTGAACTTATTTTTAGTTTACGGCCGAATCTCAGTTTTGAGCTGATGAGAATGCAGTAAACACTGCAGAAATGGAACGCGAGTGGGTGAGTATTTTTATATGAATACCTCAAGACAACTGCAGTAAACATCGAACTCGGACGAGTAGTCATATTAAATGTTATTAAAGTTTAGTTCTGGAAGCTTGAATACTTCACTGCGCCAAAACCTGCTTCACGTTTTGCTTGGTACTGGTTACGTGGAATGGAAACTACTGAATCTGTTCATAACGATTGAATTTTTGAAGAACTGCTTTTTAGGTCACATTTATATTTATAGGTTATCAACTCGATTGCGAGTGTTTCAAATTTCTCCGAAAACAGACAGCAAGCTTTACACTGTATGTGTTCATCTAACCAATAGAAAACAGTGGATTATATCCCTTAAATTCCCTTATTCCACCGAAAAATAGTAGTTAGAAATTCAAAGCATTGTTCGGGTGGATTTGGTTATGATGATACTTCATTCTTTTCAAGCTCCAAGATGAAATCAGTATCATTTTCAGTCCTTGACAATTTTCAATCAAAATGAAACAGACGAAAAGTTCAGACAAAATTTGTTTCATTACTGTCAGTAACATTTCCGTTATTGTCAGTAAAACTTGGGTTGTTTCAAACCGCTCGCCCGATTCAAGTTAGATCTTTAATTAGACAGTATTACTTCATGAAAGTTTACGGTGCCATTTCCCGAGTTTTTGTATGAAGAAGTTTATGAGATCACTCACGAGTACGCTCACCATGAACCTTTTCTGTTATTGAGAATATAGTAAGAGTAGCTAGTATACAAACTACAAAGCGCTTTACATCATTTTCATAATTATTATTTGAAAAACAAAGTAACAGCCGAAAACATTCGGAAATCCACGATGTTATGCAGTTTTCATGTGATAAAATCGCTGAACAACTTGAAAGTTGCGCTTCGGATGTGTTTTCCTGTAATTCTTCTGGGTTAAAGAAAGTTGAAATTCGTTTCTGTAGAAAACTTTTTGTCAATAGTTCCGTTGACGTAATATAGCACTACGTTTAATTTATACGCGCTCCTTCTTTTAATACGTTTCTAGTTCACACATTCCCTAATGATCTGTTTACTCAATTTGTGCAGTGTGGAAAGTTATGCCAATATTTCCACTTCCATTCAATGCGGAGATTGTTTACTATTTCAATATTGAGAAGCAACCCACCTGCAAATTTGTTACTAGATAATATGTATTCATTACCCTCCCTTTAAACATGGAACATTTTTTCCTAGAATCTTGAACTGTTTATTTTTATTCGTGTGTCCAACCAATATTGCTATATGCCCAGCTGTTCCTTCAAAAAGGTCTGGTGACATTAATAATGCACCGTTTAAAAGCAGATGAGACATTCGTCTAAAAGACAAACGGCTGCCATTATTAGTAGATACAGATGAATCAGATACTACGCATTCAGATGTTCTCCGGAACGCCTTAGAAAGCGCGGAAGATTGCTTGGGGAAGTTGTATGAATACTGGGCAGTACACTAATAATTAACATAACTGCAGTAATTATGATGATAAGTGTGGTTTTCATTATAAATTTCACTATATCTTATTTATTTCAAGAGAAGAGTGCTCTCGAACTTGCCCAATTTGCAGACCCGGCTGATGCTAGCAAGCAATGCATCTAATGAGTGAGTTTATTATGTCTTTTTCCACGTTCAGCTATGAATATATTTTCTGACGGCTTTGTTCGTGAACAATGCCAGAAGATATTCTTTCGGAGGGTAGGTGATGTGAAACTGTGAATAGAAATAATTTAATACTCAAACATTCAAACTGAATTCCATGATACCTGAATATTCAAACTGAATGCCACCATATTACAGCAATATTTTGAGACGGCATAAATTTTTAACAAATCCTATGGATAGCGTTGCTCATGCAAATCAAAAAAAATTGGGCCTGTTTCATCGGCAGTCGATGAAGCTCACGTGAAGCTGAACGAAATTGCAGTTACCAGGACCTGGAAGACATTTTCAACTTCTCGCCACCTCACCCTTCCCTTCCGAAGTTTCGCATCGTCGCAGCATTAGTGTACGGAGCGTTGGCTATTTTAGGGTGGGTTTTGTGATTATTTTAGGTTAGAGACTGTAGTATTACTTCTTCATCAAAATTTGAGTGTGATTAACAGGTGAAATGCGTTCGCAACAGATTAAACTAAAAAGGTAAACATATGGGTTCTTCCCGAGAATGAAGTAACTTGTTGATCATGCGCCGATTTCCTTTTTGTTTTCTAAAATACACCTTTCCGGAAACCCTCTAATCGCTCTAATAAAATTAACTTTGAAATATTCCTCCATATATTTAGATTGATGGAATAAACTTCTATTTTCTAAAAATTGGCCAATCTGCTACAGGTTGGTAATCAACTTGCTGTTCTGTGTCGTGGTCTGGCGAGCCGACAAACTGCATACTGTCACTCATATGTTGATGACGAATCTGGCTGCAAGCAACCTACTTTTCCTTCTTTTTCATCCGCCCTACTACATGTCCACCTATATTCTCGAAAGCAACTGGCGATTTGGTTAGTGCAGCCCTGGTCAAAAATAGAGGCACCGTAGCACAGTCTCATGAAAAGGTTACCATCTGAACCAGGTTCTGGTCATCCCAATTTGCTTGTACATGGTCACTATTCGGCCAGAATGAGATTAGTTGCATGATCAGGTTAACCTCACCACTCGCATAACTTTGCACCAGTGCCTGACAGAACAACATAAGCGAAGAATTCTTATTGTGATACGTACTCTGATGTTGTTATAATGCATCGTTTCAGGAACTATAATTTGCAAAACCTCATTTTCTATCGGATATGTTACAGTGACAAGTGAGTAATCAGTTCTAACTTAAAGAAAAGAAGTGTTTAAAGGCAAATCCTATTGGGTTCGCTCTTTTTGAAGCCGGCCTATATGGTCTAGGTGCCCTATTCCGCTGTGTTTGTAGTTTAATCCCGTTGTTTTTCCGTCGACATTCCTGAATTATGGCGTACATCGAGATCAGACTACTATAAACGGTGGTTGACACTCTAGAAATAAGTTGGCAAAAGCGTCTGTGTGCGAGTGAGATAGAGCTATTAGCACAATTTGTACGTTGACTCCGACAAATACTCGGAACGTGTTTTTCTCCTAACATTTTCTTGAATTGTTTCGCAGGGAGAGACATTGTTTAATTTGATTCTCCATTGGTTATAGTGTGTTCGGGTGCTATCATTTTCGGATTGCAGATAATAAAACACAAGTGCAATCGGTTTCTGTTAAAAAACGTGTTTCAGTTGAACATTGCGATTGATGTTCCAGGTTCATTTTACTTCATGAGCTTAGTTGCGATCGATCGTTGGCTCGCTATATTCAAATCAAAGTTTCGAATGGAGAGGGGGAAATGTGTTTTCTTGACGGTATGCGCGTGGATCGTTGCCGGTGTCGTGGCAGCGCCCTACATTTACAACAGCGAGGTCCGTCTTATTCTATGTTATCTATTCGTCATCTATTTGAACGATTTCAGTCTAGTTTTTCCGTAATAGTCTCGATGAGATGGTGATGAACCATAGTTGAGCTTGGCACTGTTAAGTTCATTCTGATCAAGAAGTGAAGCACACTCTGGCCCGAGCTGATTTTTAGTGAGATACCTCATCTGCAACTTGGACTTGTACTATTTGCTAAGACGCCTGGCTAGGAACCCAGAATCAACAACATAAGTCGTTTTACTAGGCAATACTCTTCCTGGACATGTTGCATTGATTGATTGATGTTTTATTCATATTGAAGCATCTGAGGATAAACATGTGTTTGATTACCCTGATGTTACAGGTATTAGACATGAACACCCATCTTTCTTCGTATGTGGAAGATAAAACTACTCGTTGCGGTGGTCGACCAACTTCTTGGGAAAGACGCATTCTCATTGTGAGCGAAAATTATACGTGTGACTATCCGTCCAAGTACAAACTGAAAAATAACTCAAACGGTACCACTAGTGGGAATATTATTAAGATTTTTCTTCTCATTTACGTATTCTGTTGTGAGAAACGCGATTGGGAAAATTCACCCAAAAAACTATCGAAGACTATTCAAAACGATTTTTTTTAAGTTTGAGAACTCACGAGTAGGAGTACTGTAAAAGTGAACTTTGTGCACCGACTCGTGCGCTCATACTACTTTAATGTAGTATTGTTCACAGAGCTGCTACCGTACTTTAGCAAGGACGTTTTGTTCGATCCGTGTTAGTTCACGCACAACTAATATGAAGTTTACATCCGATTATTTGCCGTTTCTTGAGGAAGCTGGAAAGAATGTTTCTAACAAAGATGCAGTGATTAGCGGCCGGGTGGGGAGCGTTTGACTGTGATATCTATATAGCATCATATTGGCTGGTGATAGAATCGTTGTTTCTACTATACGAAAAGTTCTTCGACGGTTTATAATCTATGATGATTTAGAAGATAGTGAAAAACAGATGAAACTGTTAGTATGGTAGTCGCAAGTATATCATTATTTTCTACTCAGGCGACGTTTCTCATTCAATACTGTTTGCCGTTGGCGATCATGATACCCGCATATGGCCACATTGCCTATTTTCTGTGGCGTCGCCCTACCGTCGGAGTCCAAACGAAGGAGCGGACGCGGCGTGCCCACGCCAGGCGGAAACGGCTCATTTTCACCCTCATCGGCATACTCGTCATTCTTGTGAGCTTTTTGCTTGCTCTCCAATGAAATTACTAGGCTGTTGTCTTAATTTGAATTTTTCGGAAAAAAAGAAAACATTTTTTGCAAGCGATTGTTCACTCTTGTTACCGCACGCGAGACTTTGACGTGCTGCCAACGTCTCATTGGGAGAACTATACTTTTCGACAAGGATTGACAAATAGCCCTATAAAACGGCTGATTAATTAACAATTTATTCACAATGTTTCAGATAACGTGTTGGTCACCGCTATTTTCGGTTGGGATCATGCATCGAATTCGACCAAAGTTGACATTCACTCCTTATATTATTACTTCAATGATTGCATTACTAGGAGTTGTAGTGAGTATTTTAGAGTATTGTTCTCACCCATAAATAGAGGGCACTGTGTATTTGATTTCAATGTCTAAGGTGTCTCAAAAAAACGGCTTACAGAGGAATCAAGTGTTAGCAGTTATTCATCCGTACAATGTACTCCAAAATGTTACTCAAGTTACAGGTTTTCAAAACAAGAAATGAACAAAATTTTGCGACGGAATTTTGACCTAATGCGAACAGTTTGTGAATGTGATATCATTCTCAACATTTTATTACAGTGTACACCTCTTTGTTATTTGACGAACGATGGATTCAGTCAACAACTTCATATTATGTTTCCGTGGCTCCGGAAAGCCAAATTAGCTTCACAGACGCCCACTAGGAGACTTCTGCGTAGGTTACAGATTGAAGAAAGTAGATCTACGGTTATACTTTCTCACATATTCTTACATTTAAAAAAAGTGAAATACATGAACGTGCGCGAAATGCCAAACAACTATCACATAAGCGACATACAAACAAATTCCTACCACCAACCACTAGTTTTATAGTGGTACAAGGAGAGGAGCAGGTCGATTTTGAAGAGATTACGGTAGTTTCAACACAGAACACCCTTCTTGTTCATTCTCAGCCTTTTTATTCTGAAAATGTTCACATTAGTCTTGTTACGTTCAGTCGGTGCATTTTTCAAGTTTCAACCCAAGTTTTTCAACTACCTTCAATATACTTTCCGTTCTTGAGATTGGGAAAGAGCGCCTCCAAGATATTTGCAAATTCTAGCCATTATGAGGTTATGAATCCACAATTACCAGCTAGCACAAACGAAAGCTAATTAAGTTGTGCGTTTGGAACTGTTGGTGTTTACTCAGAAATAATTTCAGACACGAAGCGAAAAGGGCGATATGAGTCAGCAGGTCATGCTCTGACCACCTGCTCCACCGCTGAATCAACGGTCCCCACCACTCCCCGGTTGTCTCGCACACCAATGGCCAATCAGGTATATTCGACTCGATATTTTACATTTTTGTCTCTCTTCGGAGTTGAACGTGCGAGTAAAAGATTCGTAGCTATGCGCTGACCACTACTCTACGAGAGTACATAATCGACAATCTTTCAGCGAAAATTGAGATATACACACAGCTGAAATTGAGATATACAGTACCCTCCCGTCTTTCCGTTGGCGACGACTATATACGGTGTATCTTGCTCCCAACTGTTCTTGTAGATTGATTTCGCTGGTTTTCAGTATAAATTGCTAAACTATGGCGCGTATTTATATCAGACTACAACCAAATGTTGCACTCGCTCATAGAGGAAGAGAAAAATATAAGGTGAAGAAAAACAAATGAAATAGGAATGTGGATGTTTATATTGTATTTCAGACTGTTCGCGATGTTTGTGAAACGCATCAATGAACGCAGTACGTCGAAAAGGGAGGATGCTTCTTGACTCGCATACAGTTTATCTGGCTGCGTTAAATTATTTTACACCATTTAAGCCTTTTTGATGTCTTTCCCTTCATTGTGAGATTTTTTCACATTTTTAGGGAACAGTGTTTTCTGGAAACCCTTGCCATGTTCAAAAACATAATGAGAGATGAATTGTTCGCCTGAGATGAATTGTTCATCAAGCAGTGTTTACAGTTCACATGAAAAGTGAAAAATCAAGAAACTTCTCCGTCAAAACATGAGACCTGGTCGTTTAAACATCGTAAGAGGACCCTTCTTTTCTGTTAACAAAGTGTTTATTTGACAATACAAAGCGTAACACTTTTCGCAATGGAGAATTACACTTCGTTCTACAACAGGAAAATAAGGTTAATTTTATAATTTTTCAAATAGACAAGTCTTACATGTTCCACTTATGAAGTCCTCGACGTTCGTGGGTCGAGCGGTAGGTTTACTGTAACCTAACCTGTTTCTATCGGAAGAAAAAATCGTTTCACACAAACATTTCTGGTCGTAATCGTATGACTTGTCCTGTCGAAAAACCTTCAAATATCAAATAACGGATGGAAAGTTTTCCACACTTCGAATCTCACAAGCGAGATCTTCGAAACAACTAGTCAAGTGGCCGCGGATCGAATTTTAGTTCCAAGATTTGTTAACAGCTGAAATCGCATTCCATTCTGATCACAGTTAACAAATATTGACCGATGGGCCTGAACGTTATTTCAATTCTGGCATGATTGCAAAAAGATGTAGTGTGTCGAAAACTGAGAGGTATTGTCTAAAAAATGACAGTCAAAGTGAAAGTGTACATGTAACTGTCTTATTCCACGTAATGACTAGGCTTTCTGAACTGCCTGAACTATATTAGGGATGGGCGAGACCATATGAAAACTTTTTATTTAAAAGTAACCGTGCACGAAAAACATGCCGATGAAATCAATCAATGAAGCTGAAAACCAAGTGAGCTGTTGAGATATTTGAGCGAGAAAAGGTTAAATTGTTAAGCTAAAATCAGATAAAATCAATTACAATCTTTCTATTAATATGTACACAATAAAAAAGTTATGTTTATCATAAATATTACGATTAAAAGATTATATTACATTACGAAATCTAGCTATCAATACAAATTTAAACATACTATGTTTACCCGACCAAAATGCAGAAATCAAGAACCATTTTCACAAACCAAACACTATAAAATGAAGAAATCAGGTAGTTTGAGTAGGTGAAGAGATACTTGCCATTCTAGATATATCCCGAGCTACTCGGTATTAAAGCTCGAATTTGATTATCATAAATACGAGGAGTACACAGCCCGACAGTCATTAACATCGGCTTAATTCCTTCTTACAAACGTAATAATAACCGTAGAATAAGGAGTGCAATGAGTACTAAACATGATTCTAACGATAGTGATAAATTTGAGAGCATTGGAGGCGATTGAAACAGGTCAAAATACTAGATGTCCACCGGATAAGGAAGTAATAACACTATAAACCACTAATACTGTATGCCATACACAGTAAAACAATATGGTATAGAACCCTTTCAAAACGTGCGTATTAAATCAATCCGAAACTACAGTATAACCGAAAGTATGTGGCCAGCACTTTTCCGTTGTGGATGGGTTCTCAACAATTGAATACCAAAAAACTACCTCTGATATGCTGCACTAAATCATGATCAACTCGATAACTTGAAGTGGAACAGTGGCAGAAACAATGGTTCACCCGAGTTGAGGGAGGATAGCTACGACTTTCGCCGCAGGGACTGTCGGAGGGGAGTGTCTTTCTCGGTGGGAAGGACGCGCGATGAGACCGGACGCTGGCGACCACGCCGTCTGCAAACAAGGACGAGTCAGAAACATTCTTAGAACAGTACCACTTTCAAATGCTGCAACAGTACTTTCCAAATTCCACATAGGAGAAACTGTGAGTTAAAGTCTAACTCAACATCTACAACATCTACAGACAGACAGACATCTCAAACAGGACAATAATGTTTTACGGCAGCTATTTCCGAAAATAAACTGTAGTCTGGGTTTAAAACATGTGTGTGATAACATAAATACCAGCAGAGTCCAAATCTATTCAAAAAAGAAAACTACTAGCATAGCTGAAACTACTGATTCTATTATATGAATATTTGAGAGTCAAGTCAACTTACCCTCTTTTCGAGGTAGGTTCCACCGAACTGCGCTCGTCGGCCACCACAGGAGACTCATCAGGGGTATTCGATTCACTTATATGTCTAGAAGATGATGACATGCGCCTCGACTTTTTTCTTTTGTCAGTGCTTCCCTGCAAAAAAAGACCGAGCATGATACACGTCGTTTTAGTTGAATACAGTTTGAGACGCAGTCACTAGTGGTAGGTCCATTCGATTGAACCCAGAGCGAACAATGGGCTTGAGCATCCCGTGTATACACATATTACCTAACAACATGATGATGCTGGTTGGAACTGCCACTACGAAAAAAGTAACGATCACTCTAGACGCCGAAGTTGAATGCAGCGAACTAAATGTGAATAGCAAACTCCGAACGCCCCCAGCGGATGATTAGAACACGACAATAGTATGTTAGGGGAAAGGGTTCAGAGTTGAGAAAGGCTCTCGCGAGTTACGTGGATATGGCTACTGGGACAGGATGCTCAATCAGTCATCATGGTTTACATATTCGTGTCTCCGTCGGACGTGCCTTAGAACCGCCAGATTGTATATACATGCATAACACAGTAAAACCGACTACGTTTCGCCAGAAAACCAGCAGTTTTCACTACTTTTGTGTATGCAAAATCACAAATTTCAACTTATTTTTTTAGAAAAGTCACACCTCATTGGTGTAAGCACACATGCAACGCATTCGAAAAATAATTAGGAATAAAATAAAGTGCTAACTAACCACTTCGCCTGAGCGCGTAAGCCGTGTGCTTGGCTTCTCGTCCGATTGATCTTCGGGAACCGGATCTTTGGGGACTCTCAACACATTAGAAGCCTACAAAACAATAGAAACATTAGATCATTTCTAGGGGCAAAACAAACGAAGAAAACATTGCTGATTGCTACTGTAACCATAGTCAGAATACAACTTCTTCCGCTGGCCAGTATACCGTGAATAAGTCAATGTTTCGAAATGCAGTCCGTACTCACGCGGTTTGTTCCAGTGTCCAGTGATATTGTAATCGTGACACATTCTGATTTCTAATTTGGGCTTCATTATTTTTCACTAAAGCAAGCTCGTGAAATATCCAAACGCTGAATATCCCAATCATTAATTAATAACCTACTGAAGAAGAAGTGGATAACTATCGAAACATTTGTTTTCATCAACTGTGTTTCCGGCCTTTGCATGGCGGTGTCAAAAAGCCTCTACTGCCTACTCACCGTCTCATTCACATCGGCGCAACTCTCCTCTTTCTTGGCCACCTCTAAATCGGTCTGTTCAGTTCTCAGCTCTTCATTGCCGCTCAGTTTGGATCGTGGCGGCCTGCCCCGCCCCTTTGGCAACGACGATTCCTGACCAGGCGGTTTGTCACTCTTCTCCATGACAGCCTGCGATGTTCGCGTGCTACGTCTAGTTGTGGTCGTCTCCTCCTTTTCTCCCTCTTGCAACGGCTCTCGAGTCTTTCGCAATCGAACGCGCTCGCGGGATTTCGGAGTTCCGTCCTCTGCAACAATGGTATGATGGGACAAGTCTGGTCATACGTAATCCACTGTGAATATACGTGCAGGGAAGACCGAGCGCAAATCAAAAGCATTCACTTTCCAACTTCCGATCCCAATTAAAATTGTAGTTTCTCTACTCATACGCTAGTAAAGTGTGACTATTAGACAATAAGTAATCTGTTTTTTGTCGATAATAGACAAATTTTTTAGACTCGAGCGAAAAGGTAGCCCGTTTATCGACTATTCGAAAAAATTACTGGGACATAAATACTGGAATGTATTTGGTTCTACTAAAAGAATAATTATGAGGAATTCTAGCTTGAATCACCTGTTTCGGCATTCATTTGGGGAGAATCGGTGCTCGTTCGACTATGCGGTCGTCGTCTAGACGATTTACGGTTCATACTCTCCGAAATGGCAGAAACCTTTTCCGGTGTTAGCAGGGAAGTCTGCAACAACTGCTTCATTGAAATACGTGAATGAAACATATAGGTCAGTAGCCGAATAGAACGTCGAAAGGACGAACCTAATTTCGTTACTTTCACAAAGTTTCCATGTGATGGAAAAGAACAAACAGAAACCATCTAATCTAGAACTGCTTTCATACTTTTGCAAACAATTCCTAATGATAATTTGAAGGACAAAACTAACTTCATTGGTTGTTGGTATTTCGTCGGAGTCGGGAGGTGGGGTGTTTCTCAACTCTGGGTGAGATGTGCCATTCGCATTCAACCAAGAAGAAACCGCGTTGTTGGTGGCCTCAGATTCCGCCTCCAATTCCAATTTGGTTACCTGAAAAACAAAAAAAATATTGTAATGTTGGACACGAAAGAGAAATGATCGAATGTTGCACTAATGCGTACTTGTTCTAATGGTACTAATGGGTAATGGGAATGGGTATTCGACGTTTCAATTTGGTATTCATTGAAAACGAGATGTCAATTAACAGTACTCGATACTGTAGTCAACCGTATCAGAGTTAAATAGAGAAGTGAAATGTTGTAACTCACAATGGAAGAAGAATCCATCTCTTTTTCCGATGAAATGCTCTTCTTATCATCGGTCTCAGTGGATACGTTTTCAAGCTTCATCTCCGGATCAACTACCTCCAACCGCCGTTTTCCAACTTTCTTCGAGGTGCTGTTTTTCCTTTTTCGACCTCGTTTTCCCTGAACACGCCAATATGTTTTCTCTCTCTTTCAATAAACTGCAACTATAAGACAGTACTTATCGTTTCTAAACTATAGTCAAATCTATGGTGTAGATCCCACATATAATGAAATGATGAATCAAAAAACCTCTCCAACTGTGATCATAACGTTAATTGCAATATGATTCATGTATTGAATCGTTTCAATAAATATTCGACGGGTATTATTCATATAAAACGAACCTTCACAACCGTCTTGATCTGCAAGGCAGTCTCGTCTTCCCATTCAGAGGGCAGAGAAGAGAACTCTGAGTAATTCATGGAAAAACCCATCGAATCGGACCGTTCCGATTTGGTGAAAGGCATCTGGAACGCAATTAACTTATTCCCAAGTCCAGCGCTTGTCACGGAATTTGAATAAATATGCTTCAATTAAACGCAAGTAACATGAATTACTGCAAATTCTGAGAGTCTTACCTCATGTTTGGCGAATTTCGCTTTTATTTCAGCTACGTTCATTTCCGCCTGCTTTTCCACTAGTTCCTGCTTTCTTTTCTCCGCTTCAGATCTTCGCTTTTTTGCGGTCTGCAGTCGACGAATATAGTTTCGATTGTGATGACAAAGTCGTCGAGCCAGCATTCTGAAAGTTTAAGCAACGTTAACAAATGTAATGAAAGTATAAAACGAGTCATTATAATCGAAAGGTAGAATGATGAGATAAATTTCGTACTTTCTCTCCTCTGTTGTCACTATAACCCGATTGGATAACCGCGAGATCTCATCCACAAGCGCAGCGTTGGTCTGAAATGAACATAAAATGAGTCTAAATCCCGTATATTAATTAGTCGTTCTATGTACGACTATCGAAACTAGCGAAAAACAAACGAATCAAGGTTAGTAATAACGAACAGGATAGTAATGGTGTTTTAGATTGATTGTCCGTTTGCAACATTCCAATGGACTGCAAACTGCTAGTCCAATAAAGTTACGAGTTACCAGTTGTCATTCTTGTTGTTATCTGCACCAGTCACAAGTCAATCAATACAACAACTTCTAAAAACTCACAAATACTAATGAAGAGAACGTGTCCTTGAGAATTCGCAATTTTCTTCCGTAGTGATCGTTCAACGCCTGTTCCGTGCCATAAATTTGGTTCTGTAATTGGCCAGGCACTAGACTTTTACTCAGCCATATTTATTTACTATGAGAAAATCAGAAATTGGTGAAATGGCTTGAGAACAAAAATATGATGAAGAGCAATGGCCAACTTCGATGATAAGTTGATAAGAAATGATGTGAGAATTGATATAATCTTTTAACGTACCTCTAGGTAAGAAATCTCATCTTCTCGTTCTTCTTCATCCAGAAGAGCGAGCAATGTATTTATATCCCTTCTAACATCTTGTTCTTGCCGGAACTGAAAAAAATGTATCGTTTTCATTGTATCTCGCAAGTGATGAGCACATGTTATATGTTAACAACATTATATGTAGATTTATCTTCGAGAAAGAACTCTAAGAACATAAAATAAGCTAACTTGTGAATAACCCACCGTTTCAGAATCCATGGGCGGGGGTGGGGGTGGGGACAATTCTAGGCTAGATGGTTCTTCATCTTCTGGAGAGTACTTTCGTTCACAATCAACAGTTGAAACCTCCGCAGGTGCAGCTGTAAGTGAAACATAACACATTCACCGATTCCCCTTCGCACGCAATAAATTTAAAACAATAACACCAAAGAAAATGGTAAATGACCAAAAAATCGTACATATTCGTCGCTCAGATGTGTCCTCTAGCATTTCCCATAGAACATCATCGGGAAAATTTTCCATATCATTAATGACTTGGGAGACGAGAGGATCCTGAAACAGCAACACATTAAACCTACGTTTTTGCTGAAAACTAGAAAAAAGCAAAACAAGCCATCCAAACTCTTCGCGATTCGTGAAGCATTTTAATTACTCACTTGAGACAATTACAGGCAAATGCTCGATCCGCATAGTACAACAAAAACCGCAATATAAAGAATGTGGGGTACTCGAGTTAGGCGAGAGAGGGAGAGAGCTAGATAGGCGGATTACACAAGCAACCGGATTGACATGAACCAGGTTGCTTTCGTGAAGAAAGTTCGGTTGCTTTTCAAAGCACCTGGATTGCTTTTGAGAAGGAACCAACCACTCTTTACAAGAGCGACGGGTGATAATAAGATTAACATGCACTATGTCTTTAAGAACAATCCGGTTGCTTATGCTTTTGTAAAGAAAGGTTGGTTCGTTGGTTGGTTGGGAAAATCAATTCGGCTGATTTTCGGTTGGATCCATTCCAAAAGCAACCGAATTTCCTATAGAGAAGCAACGTGGTTGGTTTTCGAGGGACGAACCTGATTAGACTTGGAGGGTGAGGAATGGGCAGAGCCGGCCGAGTGGTGTCTCTTCTTCTCGAGGGCTGCGATGATGGCCCGCGGGGTGGGGGGAATCTTCCCCCTGGACGACATGGTGGCGGCCGCGGCGGCCAACGAGGCCTGCGTCGGGATTTCGGGAACGTCGTGCGCCCGCGCTACCGCAATGGCGGGGCGCATCCGGTCCAATGAGGGTGTTGACAGGGGGGCGGACAGGGGACGGGTGGGCTCATTCTCCTGGAAACGGAAGGGGTCGGGAAGGATGACAAATACGATTAACACTGATTTCGAAGAGAAACTGCAGTTGAAAATAACCTTCCCCTCAATGTCAATGGGAAATAGGAGAAACATTAGTAACTGCTGTTCTTAAAAGGTGTTCTACATATGGATGAATCCTGAATATTGTTCTGTAGTTTTGTTTGACATCGCGTATCACAAGCAAACCTCAAACCGTGCAACATGATTATCACAAAACAACAAACTATAACCTTCGCAGAACATACTTTTGCGACTGGCGATGTAATGGTCTCTTGTGATCCATTTTGTGAAGAATCATGAAGCTTATGTACAGATTGTGAAGAAACTCGGTCATGCCCAGCATTTTCCGTCCCCGTCGTTCCGGACGAACTAGAACAGTCCGGCACACGGTCTTTCCTCTCTATGGGCCCGTTAGCTGCCGATAGAGATACCTGAAAATCACAGGGCTATATTTCACGGGTGACGCCATAAGTTTTTGAATAAAAACAGTTTCAGATACATCACAGCTTTGGAGACATACAACCTTGTGTATAGTTTACCTAAGCACAACGTGACTTATGATATATGTACATGATGTCGAATGAAGTTGAACCTAGCCAACCAAAACGTAGTAGCTGGAAGTGGGAGATGGCCAACGTACCGGATAAGATGGCTGCCGTGAAAACAGATGTGCCGGTGCAGACTGGGGTTGGACGGCATGGAATGAGGAGGAACTCGATTGAAAGGGAACCGGGGGCCGACTGCCAGGCATCCCCGAGCGTTGCGCCGTGCGGGAGGACTGAAATCAACACTAATATATCCCCCACCTAGATACAACGAAACGAATAGACCACTATTCACATTACAACTGAAAGCATGTTCACGAATGGAAATCGTCTCCACACCACAAAAAGTATGTTATGCTATTCCCAAAAAAAAATTCCCTATATGAAATTTTCATTACAGTAGATAACCATCAACACTGGTAAAGGACAATGGAGCAAGCATTTCAAAGGCTCTTTTGTAGGGAAGTAAAGTATAGTTCAGTGGTCTTACAATGATAACAAACAATTGGGGAGGATGGATAAATCTAGTTGCATATATAACAAACGAATGAATAATCCTTACGTGAGAGCGATTCGCCCTAGAGCGGGCTCGGCTCGGTGCAGAGGGCGCCGTTTTCTGCTGTGCTTCGGCCGCCTCTCGCTCCGCCTCTATCTGCTGCATTTGCAGCCGGATCACACGCTCCACCGTTTCACGTTCCTTTTGTGCCTAAAAGCTACCCCAGTAAAAATCGGTCTACTGTTTATGCAGAATCATTAACGTGTTTAGATCTAAAAGCGGACTCGGTTTTAATAGTCGGACCTTACTGGTGTATGCCTAAAAGTGGCAACAGACAGTACTTAATTCTCATAATCACCGTGAACAACTGACGAAAAACTGGATGAATCCTTTATGTATACAAAAAAACGAGACTGAAGGCGAGTCATTATTGGAAATACCTGTTCTTCTTGGAGTTTTTGTTTATCCAAAGCATCTTGCTCCGCCTTCTTCTGTTTCATGAGACGTTCTTCGTGACGCTTTCGATCGAGTCGAACAGCTTTCTCCTGAGATTCCAAAAATATAGTTACTATTCGAAATATAGTTACTAATAAATAAATATAGTTACTAATAAATATACTAATGAGATAGGGAGAGAGATGCATAGAGGGAGCGAGAGAGAGAGAGAGAGAGAAAGGGGAAGAGAAAGATAGAGAAAATCTTACAGATTTCTTGTCGGAGTCGGCTAACTTCACATCGTTAGATTTCCCAGAATCAGCATTTTTCGGTGAGCGTTGCTTCTTCTCCTTGAATGTATGTCTCCCAGTTGTACCCTAATAAATGTGACTTGTAAAAGTACAAAGAATCATGGACTAAATAAGCTATATCGTCTAGAATAATCGTTCACCTTCAGCCATGTCTTCCCCGAGCACAACCAAAACTAGTGAAAAATACAATAATGAAAAATTTTCAGTTGAGAGCTTAAATCATAATAGTAGTTAACAAGTGTCAAAACGAAAATTGAAGCGGGTCGATTACAAATTGATGACAAAATAGACAAATGAAGAACTTACTTGTAAAGATGTCGTATTCGGTAGTGGCACTTGCTGCGAATGCGCGGTGGAGCTGCGTATTATTTGCAGAAGCGGTCTCGCCTGGTGATGTTTCAGACCATCAGATTGTTTGTCATTCGCCAGGTTGTGCGAATAAGGATACTCATGATGAACAACGGTTTCTTTCGACCCCATCACTCCACACGCATTGAGAAGCTGAAGAAATTTTTTTAGAGTAGTTCGTATAGTTCTCTGACCTGAATAATGAGGCTCTGTATAATGATAATGGAGCAAACACAAAAGTATATGAACGAGATACACTTCCATGATTATAGTATCCGATATTTGAGTCAAGTAACAGCCTCTTTGGTTCAGTAACTGATTGTGAGCCGTGACCGTAGTCCTACAGCAGAACTGATCATGTTCGATGGGCAACCGTTATTTGATTGACAAAAGACAAAACTAAACGTGGACTCTGAATATGAGAAAAAAACAGTGGGCATAGGAGTGTATGATGGAAGAATGAGGAAAGGGAAATACCTCTTGATCTGGAACTTCCAGCGGTCCGTCATCTTCTCGGAAGATTTCGGAGAAGTCGTCCTCATTGCAAGCCATCTCCCCGCCCATCGGAAGATTATCATTCTGAACTCGGTAAATGTTACAAAAACAAAACGTGATATTCAATTAAACCAGTACGTATCGTGAAGTCCGTCTATTTCTTCAAGCGAAAAGTAAACCATCGAGTTTGGCCATCAATAATAATTTTAAAGATAGGGCAACCGAGTTATGCCCCTACGTCTTCCCATGAAGCAAGGTATATATCTCTACATAACTAAAATTTCAAAGGCATCTAGGTCTCGCTTCTCGCTAGGAAAGAATTGAAGTTGACAGATAGCAACTTACCTCAAGCCAATCTACAAGGGAAAATCCCGTTGGGCTGACATCATTATCCTTCTTATTCACGTCTCCAGTAGAGGGGATTTCACAAAGCAAATGATCCGAGTCCAGTAACATTTCCTGGGAAAAAATTGACCGATACACATATACAAGCTGAAGACTGCTCGAAGTCTTTATTCGCATTTTCGCTCACTTCCACTGTTATGTTAGGGGACACGGACGCATAGACAACAAATGGCGAATGATGACTGTTTCTGAGGGAATTGAAATAAGTAAAACCAAAACACTTACTGGGAAATTTGTGAGAGTTTCTCGTTCATCGAGTTGTCCCAGGAACGGATCATTCGAATCCTTTTCTCCCTCGCCAGCACCAAAGAACGAACTGATATCATCCGCCAGAAGATTTGAAATGCCACTAGTCTAAAAAAGCAAGAAATAGATAACATATAGATAGACGAATACAGCAAATAATGATAATTGTTAACACATACAGACCCCCTATATGAAAAATCACCTCACTCGCGCTTTAGTCGGTGATCCATACATTTTCTCTATAAGAAACACGTATAAAATGTCTCAGAATGAAATGGTTTCCAGCTGAGGTTAATGTTTACACATTACGACTTTAAACGCTTGAATAATGGAACAGAAATCTCACCTGTGACGCATCCACTCCGGTGGGGTTCGAAGATGAAGAAGAAACTTCCGCAATTATTGCCACCCGCTGAAAACCCATAACTGAATCTCCTATTTTCTACCCCTAATATATAGATCAATTCAATAATTAGCACGCCGTAGAATTTGAGACAAATGAACGTTCATCACCATGATTTTATGATACATTCATACTCAAAGGGACGAAAATGAAGAATTAATAGATTGCAACTGACTTGTTTGCTCCTGAATTTGTTGATGGGAGCATACTCCGAGACGTAAGAAGGCACACCCTCTGTAATTTAGAAAAATATTTGTGTTAGATGACGAGCGTACAGCATTTGACTCTCACAAGGGGGTAAGGACCCAACGATATTGTTTGATTGTGAGGAAACATTTTTTACTCCAATGAACCGACAATTTTAGATATTTAAGACGTACGCGGTTGGGTTCTGAGTGATTCGAAAATAATAGAAATCGTAAACAGTTATCACTATTACTGGCAATTATGGAAACGCCAAAATACCAACCTTGTCGATCTGAGCCGCCAATCTGATGCATTCCAGATAATTCTGATCTTCCCTCCAGCTGGTTCGTCTGAGAATAACACGTTTCAGTCTCTTATTTTTCAAAAGGTGTAGTTGTATTGTTTCTGATAACACAGTACAATTGCCCAAAACTAGGTATGGGGAATATCAAAGATTACAAAACTTTCTGAAGATCGTAGTCCGAACACAATATTACGATTTGAACTTTTCAACAACTTACAACGGAGAGCTGATAATTGATAGAGGGTTTTGACGTCCGTTCAGATACAACATATCCTTTTCCACCATTCAATTCTGCCGAACTCGATATAGACTGTGCCTTGAATGGATCAAATTCAATAAAGCACAACAAGTATTTTATTCGTACTTTCCCGTTTGTCGACAACAGTTAGTGAAAAACAATAAAATATAAATTTACTGCCTTCTATGAATTTTTAATTGTCAAAATATCCAACTGGTAACATGTTTGTTCTATTGCACGAGGTCGTGGACGACCGTACTTGTCATTGAATGTTGCGTACCTGTAAGCCGGTGGAGCTGCTGCTTTCATTGGATAGATGTCGTTTCCTTCTTCTATTCGACGAAACAGCCTGAACATCAAAATACAGTTTTGGAAACCATAGGCGTTACAAAAATATATTCCATAACTTTGTGATCATTTCCTCTTGCTGACTCATTTTTCAATTTTGTGAGCTTTAGATTGCGTCTGAGACGACATCGCAAACAAACATTTGTCTAATAATCACCTTCAACATATGGTTTTCATCTAATGATGACGATCGTACCATGCTGGGGAGAGAGGTATGGCCTCCTTGCGAAACGTGCACCAATTGTGCGTCTTTCGTCGGTTGGCTTTTATTCGACAACGGCTGAATGAAGCATGTATTCGACGGATAACCATTAACCAAGCGCAAAAAATCCACCACTAACGACAATTTGCACTTAGCACTTCGAGAGATAAAATTTATTCTATTTGTAATACGTTGTTGAATTGAAAACTATTAAAGTAAGTATGTGTCCACTTCAGTTTCCAAGTCGTGCAACTTGACTTACCGAATGTGTGACGATGTATCGCTGAGTAGCAGTGGCTGTTCTTTCTTCCGAAGAGCGCGGCTGACTCTGACAATATTTTCCATGAAATTAAATCAAAGGGCAACATTTTTCAATGGAATACGCAAGTATTTGGCAATAAAATACAATGTAGAACCATGCAGATACAGAGTAAATTCGTCTATTGACTGGTTATATTCACAAAAACTTGATTGTGAGTACGGTAGTGACAAACTCAAAACGCACAATACGAAAAAAACTGAAATCACGAACGGTTCTTGTGAATAATGAATGAGATCGGGGTGAAATGAGAACATTCGAACAATGAAAACATAAAATACCTGTGGCTGCACAATATATGTGGCTACGGGGAGGTTGGAAGCCGAATTCTTCAATAAACTCTGATATGAACCAGAAACATTCGAAGAGACCATCACCTATAAATGAAAATGGAACTCAAAATTTACAAACCACGTGCGTTGACTAGTTTTTGTGCACCCCGACCACTTGAGCTGGATTAAGAATATCAACAATAGTCCATGAAAAATCCAGAAGAGGTGTGTGGAATTGTTTCATACCTGTCTTGCTGGAGGTAACTTTCGAGGCTTCGACTTTGAAGTAGAAGGACCACTTTCAGATAGCTTTCTCCGCACCTGCTAATTGAAGAAAACACTAATATGAGTAATATGCACATTATTTTCGATCACACATGTCAATCGCAAACAAAAGAAACGAAGAGCAAAATACAAATTGGCCATTACTTTCGGAATTCGGGTACGTTCATTTATGGGGTCGCGGCTTGAACAAGATTACCAGATCACGATATGTCAGAGCAGTAGAAATACCCTTGGAGTAATATGTAATGCTTATTAGTTATTATTCTGGTTTGCTGTATTTGGTTCCGGCAAGTAATGTGAAATGATAGGAAAATGAAAATGCTGAAATGAATCCTTACACAACAAAGATCTCCTGATCAAAGACTACAGCGCGTATTCTTGAACCAGTCAGAAAACCCGTTTACTATGACCAAACTCGGAACGATATGCGTACCTCAGAAGGTTGCGATTGCACTTGCATGACTGGAAACGGTCGTTGCGACTCAACAGTAGAGAGTGGAGAATGATTATTCTGTGCAGAACTAGTTGCGACAGGTGTGGGCGACGAAACAGCATCTCCCTCTTGACTAAAATGAAAAATAGCTGAATGGTTCTAGTTGACGAACTTGTTACTTGTATCCGCAAAGCAGGATGCCAAAATGAACTGATCAAAGCCACTTCCTTAGAGAATTTTAAGTTGGGAACGTCTTTGTCTTCTGCCCACAGACCAACAACGTGTGACGGATCTTTTGTTAAATTTCTCGACATTGCTACAAAAGAAGTCCCAATTGTAAACTTTTCTGGCTATCCGGAGCCGGACCACCACTTTACTGGTGTATGCATACTGCATTTTAAATATTAGAAGAACCCTCCGTCGAATAATCTAAACATTAGTAACATTAAAATAACTAACCTCAAACTTCCACTCCCCAAGGGACCTGTGTGGCGCTGTTCTAGACAAAGTCTCTCTTTTTCCTTCATCTGGAACCACTTATCAATTTTTTGTCAATTTATTCCGAAGCTCTAATGAATTCACAAATATCAGTTTGAAATCGAGGCCATTATTTTTGTTGCAAAACCATTAATTTTCCGATTTTCACGTGGTTCAATCTGAAAATGGACTCCTTTTCGCGTATCAGATTTACTGGTATATACATACCTGCTTCTGTTGTTGTTGCAGATGCTGTTTGACAGTCGGACCCTCCTCGCCAATCACATCTTGCGACCGGCCGGCTCGAGAAGACACAAAGTATTGTGGCTTCTGAGTAGTACTCGGTGTCCTGCAACTACCATTCTTGAAACATAACTCGCAACTCGAAAATCAGCTCTACCGAAACTTTGACCTCTGTAGGTACTGCAATCATAGGAAAAATTCCCCTAAAAATGGCTATGATAGATAGTGGACACTTTCATAGGTACGATAGCTCGATTAGGTGAATCATGAAACTCGTAAACAACCAGAAGACAACAATGAAATAATAACGTACCTCCGTACTGCGAATTGAGCTGCTTTCTGGAAATTACCTCGTCCTTTGTTTGGAAGCTGAAGAAAACCTTGTTTCACGGAAATAAACGAAACCAAACCACATGATGAAACAATGAAAACAAAAAAGTAAAAAGTTTACACTAAGAAAATACGAATCTAGATGCATTTATGACAAAGGCGACAACCGACAAGGAACTCCAAAGTTAACGACGCAGCAACTCAACTAGGAATGGGTGAGAATCAAATTGATGGCGTTCACTTGCAGACAGAAAGGCAAACATTTCCGAATTGTCACTTGTACTTCAAACTAACCACTATCGTGTGAACAGGAAACAGAGGTTGCTGCGGCCTTGGTTCTCCCTCTTTTGGTGGGAACGGTGTTTGTAGTTGGGCTCTGAGAGATGATGGCTGCGATTGAGCCGAGCGTGAAAAGGTCGACACCTCTAATGCAGTGTCTCCCACTCTCGGCTCAACACAGTCAGAAGACACCCGGGAAGTCGTGGGCTCAACCTGAATGTGCAAAGGTGACATTTGATTTTACAGGCCGAGAAATCCATCTCGATTGTTCTTTTTTCACCGAGAACACAAATTATGCATGGACATGCGATCGAACACACCTATAAACAAATAAAACCACATCAATGAGAGCTCAACTTGATATTGAGGGACCCTCAATACCAAGTTTCTACTAAAACCAAATAATTTCTTATTCCAGAGAGAAATACTTATGAAAAACCTACATTCAAAAATCTGGGTTACGTTGTGGTTAATTTTTGCGACTAACTAGGTGAATCTAACACACTTGCTGAGATGAGAATAAAACATGTTATGTTATTAATGCACAGAAGTGAGCTCACGAAATGACAAACAACACAACATACCCTCTGTGGCACAATTCCATCGACTCCCAACGGAGAAACACATTGAGACACTTCGCGACTTACATTTTCCGCTGCATTCATTTCACTGAATATTGACCCTGCAAGTGGAGTTTGCGACGCAATCACAAAAACAATTCAAGCATAAACCGCCAAGGGCGTCTCATTCCCTCAAAATTCTCGTGACCCCACCGTGTTTTCTTGTGTCGCGACCCCCAAATGTTGAAATTCAACTATTTTCCGTAATATTATCGCTGATTCTGTATGAAATTTGTTAGCTACCATGTCACGACCCCTATTTTTAACAAGGATTCGTTCGCGACTCCCCCTTTTATGAGAGGCGTTGGCGGTGTATGACTTCGGGTTCTTCTAGTTCAGTAAAACACTCTATTTCGCCAATTTGAACCAAAACTTTAAAATTCCTCTACAATAAGAAAGATTTGATACAATAAATTGAGCTTAACCAGCATGAATAAATACTCACTTGACAGCGTCGACGAAGTTAGCTCGAGTTCCCACAGTGATTTGCATCGAGTATCATGACAAAGCTGTAAAATATAATAGTTCAGTCAGACAGCGAACCAGTGTGATAAATATGTACAATATAATGAAAAAAAAACTGTATAAACATGAAGTGAACACTGTCTTTGACTTGAGTATGTATTACGCATAACAATAAAACGCTTTTTCATAAACTTTTCCAATTAGGAAACAATTTCTTATAGGAATACATGTTGGAAAAACGATAAATTCAAAATTACCTGATGAGATTATCGAAATATTGAACCAGATATGAGCTGAGAATACGAAAGTAAAAAAACAAAGTAACCAAATAACCGGCAAATAATTGCTTTGAATCGAACGCGGTTAGAATGCTAACTCTGCTAAAACCAGTGCGCTCTAACTGTAAGGTGCAGCGCGCGTCCCATTCAAACTAACAGTCTCTACCAACTCTATATTTAACGGTCTCTAGGTAACCTAACCTTTTTTGGTAACCTTTTTACTCGAGAAGGTGACCTTGAAGTAACCTAAAATCGAAATTCGGGTACCATCAAAAACAGTAAAAACCAATTTTTGGGTCGAGTTAGATGCTAACTGTTCAATCGAAACACACAGAGTTTCGTTTGAAGCGAAGATGATTCTGACTACAAACACAGCATCAACCTGGTTGCATTTATAAACCCCCGAAAAGCAAATCAAAACTTTTTTCAACAAAATCATTCGTAAAGGGGCCAAAAATCGTGCACAACTACCAGTGTGCAGCCCACGGATTGTTGTTTTTCACCAGCCCTTTCTTGAGCCGTGCATTATTTTCGATGTCTAATTTGTTTGGTGGTTGTGAAACAGCGTAATCGAACTCTCTTAGTTTATGAATAGTTCTAATTAATAGAACAGTTATATAACATCAGCCGCTGTGGGAAACTACGCACATCAGAAAGTGGATGCACAGTACGCGCCTACATCCTCGTGCCCTATGTGGCCGAGCAAGGCGTAGTTGAGAACTGGACTGCGTTATTTTCTTTGAAAATATACATTGTTCCTAGAAACACCCAATTTATATCAGAAAATGCTGGGCGTGATCAAACAGTTTTTGTATTTATATCATATTTTGAACCGTATTCAGCAAAGTGCTACGTAAAACATTTATTTAAGAGTATACTCTATACAATATATATCAAGATGTATATCACAGGGAAAATAATATTTGCCAGACGCGACATTTAATAAGAACGCATCTCAGTTGGTTAAATGACAACCGTGTATGAACAAGCAAGTACATCAACGACACATAAATCACTTCATTGCTTCTCCGGCAACGGTGGTGCCTGCTGGTTTTGTGCGTAGGCGGGTGGAAGAGAAGGGTTAGGATAACCAGGCTGTACATTTTGAGTAGGGTAACCACCTCCGTTTTGAGAAGGGTAACCGCCTTGAGTAGGGTAACCGGCTTGAGTAGGGTAACCACCTTGAGTCGGGTAACCAGGTCCACCTTGAGTAGGGTAACCAGGTCCACCCTGAGTAGGGTAGCTGGGACCGTTCGGAGAAGGGTTCCACCCCCCTCCAGGATACTGTGGAGGGTTGGGAGAAGGATTGAATGATGATTGGTTGTTTCCTGCTTGCGGTATGGTGCCAGCCGGATATGGGGTAGTCTGACCTATCCCAGGGTATGGAGGAGGCGCCTCATACATGTACACATTGCCAGCTGAAAATAAACTTTTATGTAATACGCGTTTCCGGTTTTCGTCATTTCTAGATTCTCTGCACTTTTGTCCTTCTACGTTCCTCCCTCAATATAAACCTCGCTAAGCAGTAAAAAAGACCCCTAATAACAAGTGTTGATTTAATACCAACTTTGAGCTTCTTCCGAGATAGCAGGACTATCAGACGTTTTTGTTGCATTCGTTCGGTGAGCTCTACTATAACAGATTTGCAGACTGTATTGACCATTCCTAAACATTTCTTAGTATTCACCCTGATGTTTTCACAAACCTGGAGGCTGCTCCGGGAACACGTGCGTTGGTGCTTGGAATCCCTGGTAGGCGCCTGGGGGTGGTATATAGTATGTGGGTGGAGCTGCATAATATTGTTGTTGTTGTTGTTGAGGAGTAGGTTTGTAAACAGGTGGAGCGTTCTGTTGACCTCTCGAGGCTGTAAGATTTTGTTGCAATGCTCACTTTACAGAGTTTCTGTAAATCAAACGGTATAAAGAAGACTATGTACGAATAATTTTGAGATCTCATATAAAGAGTGAAATAATACTTTTGCCACCGTTCGGAATACATTCTGCTGGTGACTTTCAAACCTTCATGCTTCTTTCTTATTCAACTTTTGAACTCACTTGTGATGCGACATATAATAGTCTATTCAATTATATTATCTAGTTCACAAGTCTCATGTTCCCGTGGCGCGGAACCACACTTTTATTATCAACTTCATCAACCCAACAATCTTACCTAAGTCATTTGCGCGTAAAAGAGCTTGTCCAAACTCTATACATCCTCCTTTAGGAAACGACAACTTCCAGTGAACTTCTCCTTCGAAGTTTCCATCAGTTAGTGCTTGTACACTTCCCTGAAATGTTTCGTTCAGTCCTATGATTTCTCGTTGAAAAGGTAGCGCACCTTTAGAATTTAAGTCTTGACAATGGGGTGACACACTAAAGGCTTCTGTCCCAACCATAATGTTTTCCGGTCAGGTAAGGTTAGCGCTCAGTGAACTCATATTGAATATCAACATTGCAAATAATACAAGTTGACATTCGCCAACTGCGGTTCAAATTTAGTCGATAACTCTACAGAACAAATTGAAGTAATACATCAACTGTGATGTGTATCTGAACTTCACATCTCTGATTCTGAACAATCATTTTCACGCCATTTCAGGTTCTTAGTGGGTGGTACTGTAATGTGTGTTTCCTAACCTTCAAGTAATTTGGTGCAAGTAGAGGTTGCTCCAGTTTTACTTGTCGTAACATGTGGAAGGGCATTGCAAATGATTTCAAACCATCTTTAGGAGAGTTGTTCATGAAGATGATCTGAAAGAATTCTTCATTCTCCCACATATGTTTCATCATCTATCAACCCTAACCAATTTTCCATAATCATGATTTACTGTGCCGCATCTGAGCAAATAGGTGATAAGATAAAATTTTTGAAAGGAATTGTTGCTTTGATTG
Organism: Litoditis marina; assembly: GCA_964036275.1. Taxonomy (NCBI): domain Eukaryota; kingdom Metazoa; phylum Nematoda; class Chromadorea; order Rhabditida; family Rhabditidae; genus Litoditis; species Litoditis marina. The sequence goes on along the minus strand of OZ038438.1, from coordinate 12,636,227 downwards.
GACTGAAAACATAATGGGTAGTAATGTTGATTCCTACTTCATCCATGATAAAATCAAAGTTTTTGGAATCAATAAGACAAGGTGGTTGTAGAACTTAACTGTAATAATGTTACTTCGAGGTCGCATTACGTACATTCATTCATCTATAGATAAATTAATTATATTTGCTCAATTGTACCAAAGATGTGGAATAATTTGCTCGTTATTCATTCACGAACTCACCCGATGAGAAGTTAGATACAGAGATCCCGACTTTGTTCCCTTCAACACTCCATTTGATGTTCCAGAAAAGCTCATTTTCAGTGTTGAAGAATATAGCAAAATCCTGTATAATTGTTTTAGATTATTTTTCAGTCATTCTAAGATTATACTTCTCGTTTATGTGTACATCTTTTCAATGTAAGCAACAAACGTACATTTCGCCATTGTATATGAGAACTCCTCTGCAGTCGGGAGTGTGTGAAGTATTCAACGACATTGCTTCTTATAATCCAGAATACCGTTTCCCAACCGTTGAATATGTGCAAGGAATAGAATACAGCTGATATCTGTCTCAAACTGGGTATGACTCGGCCTCTATCGATAACAGTTTTTGCCCGTTGAGCGCGCCCCTCTCTTGAACGGAAAACCTGCTCGAATGAGAGAACTACGGTAATTGCGTCGGCCCGAATGCGTCAGCACTGCACTAAATTATAAATTGCATGATGAGTAATTTCTGTTTCGTTCTTTTTTTTGCACAAAAAGCAACATAATAGCTGGTATCCTTTATCTGAGACAAAAAGCTGTAAATTTCACAGAGTGTGGACACTATTATTCGATGAATAAAAAAAGTTCTAGTAAATGAAAATTAAATTGTTTAAATATCACTGGGAAAACATTTTTTTTCTTCTTTCTACCATGTTATGGACAACTGTAGTTACTAGAACACTAAAAATCAGCGAATAAATATTTCAGGTTCATAACAGAATAATATATGGAAAACACAACAACATATGAATATTGACGCTAAAGTATTTCGAAACTTTCATAGATCGTGGAAAAATCGCACATATTACTATTTGAAGGAAGATGTGGCTAGTATAGAGCAGAGCCTTCGAAGGAGTGGGAAGCTAGAGCCATTTTGCTGGTCCCATTACGAAGAACAGCCAAGAGAGGATGGATCAACTCTTGCAAATCCTGAAAACAGAGTATATCTTTGTGAATATTTTGTTTATATGTTGTTATCTAACAGTATAGCATTAGCTCTGTTCAAAGCAAGTGTTTTTAGATTACCCTCGTTCTGGTCGAACATCGTAAGTTGTAACGTGTAACGGGATCAGAGAAAGACGAAGTTTACTTTGTTGTGCATATATTACCAGATGAAAATCAGAAAACAAGCAACGTACCCGGAAGAATTGCTCGAGTGACGCCATTCCGTGGGTGAAGAAGAGGTTGTGCTGCAACTTGGTGATGCCCTTAGCCTCCGGTTGGAATCCAACATTGTTAACCTGAACAAAAAGTGTCAAACTGATGAAAATGGACTAATTACAGTATCCCATGTAGTGAGAATGTTACTGACCTTGTAGTATTCGACGAATGCGATGTTGGCTTGTGCCAATGAACGAATGGCAATCGGCTGAGGAAGAACCTGAGAGAGATAGTTTTAATTTTCAAGAAATTGTTATTTCACCTCGAAGTTTGTTTCAAATTGAGTTTATTCAATAAGATTGCCTCAAGCAAAACAAAAGCTGTATGAAATTTTTGCTCACAACTTTCTCACAGAAAACTCTTTCGAGAAAGTCAATTCAACGATTCCTCGCTCAGACCAGTGTCACATATTGTCATCTTTGTCATCGATGCGAAATCGGAATCACGGGAAAACTCGCAGAACGTCTCAGGAAAACACAACATTTCGAGGTTTATGATTGTCGCTATAGTAATTGCTCAGCAGCGAGAGGGCAACACTTATGCAAGCCGGTTCTCATGGGATGTAGTTTGATCCCGCTCCGTTTAGTTGCAGTTCTAAATATGCTATTCGCATTCAGACCTCCTATACTTATTTGAGAGAGCTGTTCACCTCGGAGTTCGTGATAATCGGTAGAACATTTGTCTTTAAATCGTCTCCGAACATCTTCTTGACAGCAGCCAGTTCATAAATGAACGGCCACCCGAGCGAGTCCTCATCGTGACGGAGGACAATGGAGATGGCGTCTAGTCGGAACGCTCCCGCCTCAACCAGCTCCTGAAAAACTCGGAGAGTCATCACAAAAAATAGGTCGATAAAACCTGTTCTTCGGAACAATTACAATGCTCATAAATTGCATAACCAGCCATTCCTATTCACAATCATGTAGTGGTTACAAAAGTTGTGAGCAGCGCACTCTTCAGAGAAGGACAATTATATGGTCCAATCCCAACGTTTCAGTCCATTGAACTGCAATACATTTATCAATTCCAGTTGAAAGGACCGTTGACACAGGATTGGTCCCCATAATCGTCCTGCTTTAAGAATAAACCACAATACTAATTACAACATGGGCTTGACTTTCAGGTTTGTTTGTTTTCTGTGAATAAAAGTTGAACACTGCCCATAACGGTATATGTTTCGATGATTCACCTGTTCGAACCAAGTCTTGATCAGAGTGGAAACAGTCTTATTGTTTTTCTCGTCAACCACTCCGGGTGTGTCCACAATAGTGACAGAGAAGGGTAGGATAGAGTTGTTGATGACGTAAGCAGTTAGGGCAGTTGTGTGCTTGCTCTCTCCGCTTTGGAGCGTAAAGCTGAAAAATATTATTGTCGAACAGTTTCAGCCTAGTTCGTACTTTTTTGGAAACAGTTTTCCAGATATAGATAGAAGGCACAGTTCTTCATTTGTACTCAGTTTGTGAAAGTGAGCACATAGAGCTATATTTATAATTATTAGAACCACAATAGCTTAGAATGCAATGTTTTATAGATGTTGAGTATTGTATGTGTCGGTCTCTAAGTCTCTACGCTTCTCTCCAAATATGAATTCTAAATCAAATTTCTCCTTGTTTATGATTAGTTGATTTTGAGTAAGCGCAGTCTACACCTCTTGCTACCCACTTCAATTTTCTTGAAAATGGGCATGTATTTGTTCACTGTTACTTACCACTTCAAAAGTAAACGTTAATTGATAGTTATGTATGCTTATGTATCCTGGTGGAATATAATATGTTGTGTAGTAAATACCGGAAGTCGTTTTCCTTCTTCACATCGTACAGATAGTTAATGATGCTGGTTATTGCCGAGGTTTTTCCCGAGCCGATGGGGCCGAACAGAAGAACGGTCTGTAATGAAGAGAGTACGGATGAATTTATAGTTTTTAAGTCGACGTTTAGCGCCGGTAGTATAACTGAATATGCGGGTTCATTCACACCGGATTCTTCACTATTGAACACCGGTGTTAAACATTGACGGAAAAAGTATGAATTCGGTCGGTGCGAAAATTCTTGCACCGAGTTCAAGACTGCTACGACGTTGCAGTGTCGTGACACTCGAATCGTCTGGGACCCGTAAACAGTAGATTACCATCGAGAGCTACGACGTCTCTGATTCAGAGAGTATGTCGCATATAACTTTAATTCAAGCATTGTTGGAGACAAATATTGTGCTAATTCTCAGAATATGCAATTTACTTGAAAATGGTTGAATCTCTTCTACTATAATGTGTAAATATATCTTGAAAGTTATTGTGAGAGTTTAAGACAACCATATCGTCTAAAAGGCCTTTTTCCGGTTGAAACTTCCGTAATCCTCATAATGTGGGCCTGATCATACTTTGTCCAATTCGGTTGTGTTTCTAGTCAGATCCCGTTGGTGTTCGGTCAAAAATAGTGACTGTATGCATCCAACTCGAACGTTATTGATGATTTGGACAGCCTATACCTTGTCATCCTCTGTGGCTGGGGCATGTCCACCAATGATGATCTTTCGCACTTTGGAGTTCTTCGAGAAACCAGGCACCTCCTCGGTCCACGGAAGGACCAGAGAGTACTTTCCAGATTCACCCACCTAAATTGTGACTCATTCACATACATGTTAAATGGCGTTCAAACGAACACAACACAGAACAAGAATGAGAGATAGAGAAAAGGAGAGAGAGATAGAGCCACTACCACAATCGTAAATGTTGAACAGTACATTGAGCAATGCTGTTTATCCAGCGGTTGAGCGAACTCGGGTGATCGTGTTGGTCATAAATTGTTGATACAGAGAGGAAAAATTTCCGAATACAACTTACCACTTGACCGTTCTCCTTTTGAACCTGCGCGATTTCGCTGATCTTCACTGGCTCTTCCTCATAAATGGAGTCGTGACTGTCTATACAAGAATACATTTGGAACAAGTATGTATAAAGGTGATAACGAGCAAAGCGATGTTGCACCGTGATAAGGCTTGCGGCGCGGCTAGTACAAAAAAAACTGACTTCCCATTGAGAACAGTCGTAAACTAGACTCGGGTATGGATCTGTGATTTCAGTGACATTTGGCTTGGTGAAACTTCCCCAATAAACAACAAAGTATGAACAGTAGTGACTAACGCTGACCTGATGCATAAATATTTGGAGTGCTGTTTTTTTTCAAATTTTCTTAATTATAACAATAGTACTGTTCACTCACGTGCATTGCGGCTATCAATGGAAGCAGCACGGTGGTAGCTTTCTTTGTAGCTCTCTACACTTCCCACACTCTCGGAGCGGAGCACGGGAGCGCCATAACTCGAAATACTCTGAAATACAGATTCATAAAAAGAAGATTAACCATGTTCATGAACAAATTTAGATTCACCCAGCTATAAAAGACTCAAACTTGTTTGTGTTCTTCGTGGAAAAATGTGTTTTTTTTATAACATAATGAACATAATAGTTTTAACCCTAAAGTCTGATTTTTCTAATGTATGTAAAATGTTACCGTTGTGTGGCTACTGCGACCGCCAACGCTCTGCTGTTTGCGAGCGGTCAGACGTTCAACCTCCGCACGCTCACGTTCCACCTGAACAATACTAACCTATATTGAAACTATAGTCTCAAGTTTTCACACAAAAATAAATAAATGTGACTATAGACGAGAAACATCATGCATTGACTGTGAATAAGTTTGTAATAGTACTATTAGTGTACCCCACCTACTTGAATCACAATAACTCACTAAAGTCAACTTTCCATTGATTCCTATTCTGAATATATACGGTTTTGGACACATACCCACCGGTTTTCATGACAGGATATCGTTTTTATGTGCTTACTCCTAACGTCTGTAGGCAATGTACATTTGTTTACCTGTTTCTTGAGAAGATCCTCTCTGAGATGGGCTCTGGCAACCTCTCTGTTGATCTCTTCCAGATGCATTCTGTCCGCCGTCGACACATAGGAAGCGGCAGAAGGAGCCTTGGGAACCGAGTGCGACTACAAAAAAGAATGAAGTTCTAATTTAATATAGATACAGTGTAAAAAATTAGTTACTAGAAACAAAACATAACTATGGGACGTTTCGTCTATTACCCTGACTCAAAATGCAAACCGCGGACATTGACTCGAAAAGACAACCGCCTAGAGGTGCCGCAAACTAGTTAGCTGCCGGCAAAACCAAGCTGTTCTGCAACTAGCGGGCTGACCTAATATCTAGCGGCGTAGCAAACTTCTTTACACCTGCTAGATCTCAGTGAAAGTTTGTCCTGGGAACCTACGTGATAGTTTGTGATCGGTAAGAGCATATGCCAGGCATCACATGAACTTTAACCACGAGCTACCTCGTGAGATCACCTGACGACATGTTTGGAGATTACTAGAGCGCCAGATGAACAGTTATTTGCTACCCAGTCGTTTTCACAATACGTTAGCACCGCTTATTTCGATCTAGACCCGTTTGTAGTCTTCAAAGCTGATTTTTGTATTTGTTCTGTATTAGGCGTTTAATCGGTACCTTCTTTTTGGGTCTCTGATAGGCGACTTCGTTGTGGTGCAGATCGATCTCTTGTCCCTAAAATGGAACTTTTAAAGTAAGTGATAGCACAGTACTGAAAAACGATGATAAATAGAAAATGAATGAATAGCACCGACCATGTAATGACCGAGTTCGTCGTGCACATCGAAGCCACCGTATCTGGTCTCAGCCATCGACACCTGACTGTCCATGGTCATGGTACGAGGACGAAGTCCATTGTGATCTAGAAGGACAAATTACTAGACCTAGCCATTGGAAACAAGTGTCATATAGTGAGTGCCAAATTTATAAATTTCTGTCTCTCGCCGGAACCGAACCAGCGAGCAAAAGATTCGTAGCAGGGCGCTGACCACTGCGCTATTAGAGCACATAACGGGCAAGCCTTGGAATCGAAGACATGTGTTCGTACACAGCGGAAAGTGAGATATACAGTATACTCCCGCCTTTCCGTTGGCAACGACTATAGTAGCGTTTTTTTGTGTTCTAGAACGGGGTGCAAGTTTGACAATAGCAACCTTTGTTCGCATTGGAAGCTACCACTTCGTCCTAAACATAGAAATAACGCCACAACTTTTTTTTAAATAGCCAAGTTTTATATACAGAAACGATCACATATTTCTTAAAGGCGAGGTATTGTGAGTTCGCTAAGATAACTGTTAAAATAGATTGTCAAAATCTTGAAAATAAACGGTCAGAGCTTTTTGCCTACGTTTGCGCCAACAAATTTAAGATGATTCACAGTCGCCTCAACCAGGAACTATACCTGTTTTATTAATCACATTATGGACACATAGAATAATGTCATCGTATGCTTGTTTCTCTACGTATTCGATATGAGTTGATTGCTAACATAAAAAGTAAATATATTATCGAAATACGAAAAATTAATACGAACCCTTGTGCGAAAATGGGAGATGGGCTGGCTCGAACTGATCGTGGGCCTCATCAGCATAGTCGGGGGCAGGGATCTCTGGTTCCATCGAATGCTAGAATGGGAATACTTAGAAATATAACAACATTAATCTAAATCTTTAAAACACCGCCACGGTTACACGTTCAGAGAACACATGATGATAACGAGAGGAGAAAAGAAAGTGAAAGAGATGGAGAAATGGAGTGAGATGCAGATAAGTTGTATTTTAGTTGAGTTTTATAACTAGTACACTGAATGTGACATTCCCACCGCTAGGCCAACTTTTTCTCCTCCACTACTGGGAGGTTGCAAACTTGTTCATCAACCGACGGTAAGTTTTTATTGGATATTACTAGTGGTACGCACGCAGATAAAGCGTGAGTGACATTAAACTTACAACTCGAAAAGTTATTTTTACCAGAAATGCAATATGTACGCTTTAAGTACTATTGAGAAACGGCACTAAACATTTCTGTTATGGTGATCCACATATTATCGGTTTTGCACAGATGAAATCACCCACATCGTATCCGTCATGACCATGATGTCCGATCAGCTGCAGATCGTCGAATGTGCTGTGCACGACCGACTGTGCCACCTGATGAGAGGCGCCCTGAACACCTTTCAAAATGCACAGTATAGAGAGTTACTGAATCGTTGTTGTAGTTTGATCACTAAATACTTTTGAAACCAAAAATTCAAACTACAGACCCAGAGTGACGGGCCAACATACATGGTATTAACTTTGGAATCAGTACAATAGCAATGAGCACACAAGCAACAAGTTGTGGCTGTGTAGAGCCAACAGAGCCCTTACCAACACCTGGAAGTATACCTCTACTCGTTTCTGTAGCCGGGGTCCCAAAATACAGTAGAAACTGTTTAGGGATAATCGGCCGGTTTGTAATCTTGCTACCACATCTTTTTTCTCACATCTTGATGTGCTCTGGTTTTCTTTCTCGTTTTTAATGTGCCTGTCACTTTTTCATAATACGCACTACCTTCATGACAAAGGCTCATAAATACAGAATGCGATAGAACTCACGCTTTTGCCGCTGGTGTGCGAGACCTGAAATAAGAAATCTTGTGTCGATGGTGGATTTTGTGATTGTGGCTACATGGTATGTCTGATCAACTGAAGTACAATTTTTAGTGCGAAAGCTCTGATTACTGTTTTATTATCTTGAAAAACTGAAGTTAAATAAGATGTAGCTCAAAATAACAAAGCAAAGCTATGATTGGAAATTGCACTCGAGTGTTCGTGGGCTACGACTGTATGAAACTCCCAACTACAAACTGACCTGTGTGGCCGTGCGGGAATGGGTGGATGGAGCATGGCTGGATGGAGCATGGCTGCTGTGGTGACTCGGAGGAACGGAGTAGTGAGCCGAGGCACGATAGCCACTGACCACCGATGAGCCTGATAACGTAGCACATTAAGTATAGGAAGAATCCAATTGTTGTGGTAATGTTGTGGTTCAACCTGATGAAACTACAATCACAGCGGGATAGGTCCACTTGTGTTACTTTGGTGAATATGTTATACTTTCGACTCAGGCGACACGGAAAAGAACAGCAGTATAAAATTTCGGCTATCATAGAAATGTCTGAAATCATCACGCCTGAGGTCACAAACACGGTAAAGCTAAAACATTAGATCCAGAGGGGTTTCATATGTGCCCAGTTCTTTGAACCTAGCCGATGCCTGAATATTGTTTTTGCGCATGTGTCCTGGTTTTCTATCTATTCATAGTCACCCCAGTGGAACGTTCTTTTCGCGCAATCATAAAATTTCAGTGAATCACGTGTGAATACGAAAAATCGTTACACAACAGTGAGAAACATACAACTATTCTGTGATAGCCCTAAGATGTGTGGAAGTTGTAGGAACGTTGTGTAGGAGAGCACGAAAAATAAACTCTCTTGGAATGCAAATACAATATTGTGCCACTTTGTAGAGAGACCTGATTAATTAGAAGACGCTATCCACCGACATGAAGCAATATCGTGTGAGTCTGTTAAGAACTTTAGCAATATTCTTTCCTTATAAAGCTGAAACTTATGAATAAAGTTTGTATTCACCATCATTGTGTCCATCCGTGCTCTCTCCGGCTAAGACATCATCCAAGTTTTGGATGGCCTGATCATGATCCTGTCGATATCCCACTTCCCCCAATGGAACAGCACCAAACACCTGGAGAATTAAGTCAATTAATGGAGTTCGGAAATCTCTGAACTTTTTTTTGGATGAAGTATTGTTTCGGTGGTTCAGTCTCTAGTTTTGTCGAAGGGTGTAGTTCAATACGTGTTCCGCTCAACTTGATTTTACTCCAAGCAACACTTGCTTGCTTCTCATTTGGACAATACATAGATATAAATCGGAGGTAGAAACTGAGAGCTAGTCTCCAATCTTCAATTTAGTTTCCAGGCTACATCATTCGAATTCAATGTACTTACCGACGCCATGAGGTCATCACTGGGATGATCAGCCTTCAGGGTAGATACCGAGGATGCCTTAATTGTAGAAACTTAATTGAAAGAAGTATTAGTTTTGAACTAGCATTTCAATTTCTGGACTACGACAAATTTGATGTAATGGTATCCATACTTGCAATCTGAATTAACATCAAACTGTTCCGGGACATGATTTTCTGTCACGCAAGCGGCAATCGACGATAGTTTTCATGCGTCACCGGCGTGTTATGATTCGGTGAACTAAGTTGATATACAATCCCCCTATGATATAGTTCAATAACATTGAGCAAACTTTGTTGAGGCATTCGTTCATGCGAAGTATTCTTTCCAAGTAAAATATATAAATAAGTGGTCATGGAATACGTTTTTCTCAGTTCTTACCTCAGACTGGACGGTTGAAGCGCGAGACTTTGGCTCAGCTGGAATAGAATGGTGGGATCCAGTGACAGAGTGGTGGTGATGGGAAGAGACGTGCGACACTTCAGATGGAGCATACGATGCCGTCTAAAACACACTCACACATCGTTTTCATCATAGTGAAAATTTTGTTCATAGTGAAAACCTAATAGTGTCTTTACAATCGTATTGTCCATAGTATTCTGAAGAGTGTTTAACAGTGGTAGTGTTTTTTTTTAAAGTTTGACAGTCACAGTAGCCTCAGTCCGGTAGAAAAATACTCGGTTACTTAAAAGGCTTCGAATATTGCTGTTCACCTTCGATGCCGTGTTGTGGTGACTGGCATGAGAAGCCTCTGACTGGTGAGTTCCAGATCGAGATTTCTGAAATTCGGCGGCCATATTATATACAATACGAAAAAAGGTAGTAATTGCTTTTTTACTCTAATCTAGCCTTTCGTGTATTTACAGGAAGATTGGTCTCAAGTGATATCACTAAATGATCTCAGTTATGATATTGGAGCGAATGAATTCAACGGTCAAGTCATTTAATGAGTCGCTACTTATACAAACAGCTTCGCGTTCAGAATGAAAAAACAATCAGAACGAGGCAAAATCTCTGTTTTCAACAGTTTTGCATAGCTTCTATATTCATAACAAATGAATATAGCAAAACATTCTCACAAATTGGCGTAGAGGCGAAACGTACCACTTTTCTTTTTCTTTCTCACAACTATTCTTTTATAACTGTATTAAATTAGAGCTTCAGTCTTATTCAATCGCAAAAGATGACCTGGTGAACTTCGGAATGGTTGTCGGTTACGGGAATCTCCAGAGGAGCGATGGCTCCGAAGATATCGTCAAGGTTGATCTGTGATGGCTCCATCGGTGTTACCTAAAGGTGTTACAAACATAATTGTGTTACAAACATAATTACTGTCTGAAAGTGCTCAGAGATATTGATTGGAGAAGGAATGGACTAAAACAAGAAAATGACTAAAAATTATGAACTGGACTACCTTATAGTTGGGGAAACTCATCAGCGTGAATGTTATAGTCAGAAGGACACGTGAGTTATCAGTATTTGCTCACTTGTAGTTATGACAGGAAATCGCCATAATCTACCTATTTTCTCACGAAAGGCGAACGCCAACAATCGATAGAAATATGCTAGTCGTTTTCATGAAGAGCGCTGGACAAAACGTATTATAATATATTTGGAGTATTTTTCACAAGCATTATAGTTCGTACAGAATGACACGATGGTAAAGTGTGGAGCAATCGTGAGTGAAGTTTCCTCAGTGTTTGATGATTCCGCGAGGGAAGATCAACATTTTCTAGAAGTAAAAGTGCGTTGTAAGTCGTGTGGGACGATTGCTCTTTATTCTTGAGTAGCATGGCTGTCTTATCAGTTGCCACGACTGTACTGTTGGGGGCCCACGGCCGGCCAGACCAGCGGTTTCGATCGCTATTTCAGTAGAGGCAGTTAATTCGCTGATACGATAAATCAAACTGAATTTGTTGTTCACGTCATCGGCAGTGGTGTTGCAGTTGACCCTTCGTCTGTAGGGTGCTCGAGTTCCAAATAAGGTATATACGGTATATGTCATATATGTCAACATAACTCGTTGTGCTCGTAGTATTATCCCGTTACTTTCCAGTTGAAATACTAAGGTTATTGCGTGTATCAAGATCAACTACAACGAAGGTTCGGTCACATCCTATACCGCGACCGAGAAGACGCATTCATCTTCCAGTTATAGTCATAATCGCTTTTCTAGTGATCAATCCCGGGATAACTTTCAATAAAATTATAATGACAAACTCCTTCTGTTTCGTTCTATTCTGCAGTTACACTATCAGAGAAATCAAAATATAAATGAAATGGAAATGGGTACAACTTAAAGGAACGTCGACTTCGAGGAATAACGGTGGAAATTGTTTGAGATGATGACAAAACTTTTTTCAGAATGAGCTCGAGCCTTGGTTTTCTCTCGAAAATTCTTATAGAGTGAAATGTTCTCTTTAAAGGAGGGCGGAATGGAAAGCTAGTTTAGGTACCCCGGGGTACCTAAATATAACGTTACGCGCGCCAAAACAGGCCAACACGTGTCAACCGTATGCAAATTAGGTTCGTTAGTTTGAATTGAAAGTTATATCTATCGATTTCTCTTGATAAGCTCTTTCATATTAACTTTCCTTTCTGTCCTCCTTTAAGCTGCGAGTTACCTAGTCTCAATTGTCATTACCAACTTTCAGTAATACTTCTTGCGCACTGTTGCGAACAAAAACGATTATTGAACAACAAACACGTTTGTATAATTCTTTATGAGCACAAGCAACACAACCAACGACAACAAACAAAGAGGAAGTTTTGCTGAAAAATCTCATATGAATAACAAACAACCTTTCCCGTTTTAATATGTATTTGTTCATAGAAATACAAGTCGTTGAACCCGTTCGAATCAGCTCTTTTACGCACAAACAAAATAGCTATAGACATAATAAAAGTTATTACCCTTCTTTGACGTTTCTAAACGTTTCTCTACATACTTCTACTCTTCTAGACGCGATCTCTTATTGTGTTTGCTGACACAGCAGAATGAGGTAGGCAGCACAGGATTTGTTGATTATACAGAAGGAGATATATAACGAGTTCTAACTTATTTCAATTTTGTACCATTACCTCCAGCGTAAACTCATTAGCACAGTTCAACTAACGTACGACTCGTCGAATACATTATCAGAGGCCGTATTCAGAAACATGCCCGCCCTTTTCCTCACCTACGTCTCCTAAAACACACATTGTTTCTCTGCTCTCACAACCAGCCTGGATACTAGTGTCGCGTAAAATGCGAAAAGCGAGAGACACAATATACGAGGAGGGCGATGTGTTGTTGCAGAACACTTACTGCATGTTGAACACATCTGAATTCGAAGTTTCCGCAATTTTTCACTTTCAACTGTTCCATTCACTTCTAGTATGAATGAGCTCTGTATAGCTAAATTTGAGCGACCAGGCGTCATGTTCTAGGATGTATAACACCTTTGGAGAGGTTCGAATAGTCCATAGGAACAGAGTTGTCTGGGGCATCCACTTTTGGTCGTCGCTTCTTCTTATGTAAGCATTTGAAATAGCAGTATCTGCTGAGATAGATTATAATCTGACACAGAGAGATCAATGAACCACCGGCCCACAGAGAGAACTGTCCTGAAATTAAATTGGAATGAGAGTGAGGAAAACACTTGTTATTGAACCGTTCGTATGAAAACAATGATGGAACCTCTGATCATTCTTAAACCCTCCAACGGAAGATGAATAAAAGTACAGCCTAATACTCACTTTTGTACTGGGTCTCTTGAGCCTACATTCTCATTTTTCTAGTACCTAACAAAACAGTTACGTGAAACAATAGTAAAAAGAGAAAAATTAACACTAGAAAAGCCATAGAAGTGTCTTTCTAGAAAACAACTCTACCTCCGATTTGAGCAATAACAGATTGTAGAGGCATAGCAACTACGTGCTTGATCATAGTATAATCCAGTACAGCGAAGTACAACTGAAAAACGATGCTACTGAGTAGAACACTACTAAATCGTACATCAGCGTATTGTCTGATCATTATCCAGACTTCGTTGATTGTTAACGTATCATCATATTCACATTTTGTTCAATGTTTTCCGAATTTGGGTTCATCACTAATTCATGATTCTGGTTTGGATCTTGCAGAACGTTTGCTGATTTTCACTTCTTATTTTCCTCAGGTCATTATGTATCTCACATGCGTAGGTGTAAGAAATAAATAAATAAGTCATTTCCTCCATACTAAACAACTTCGCTGTTGGCTGGCTTTTACAATTATAAACCAGTCAACCTTATTTAAAAATCGCAGAGCCGGAAAAAGAAGGTAACCATTTTCCGTAATATTCTTATTGAATAATATACCGACACAAAACAAATCATCTCGAAAGCTCACCTCTAGAACTATCGTTGATTTCAGCTCGTCCCACTCAGACTGGTTGGCCACGAAAAACTTCGCCTTCAAAGAAAGAGAGTAAGAAATACTGGAGAAAAAACACAACATGTTGAGGTTCATTGGTTCATTATAAAGATATTCACGTACCGCCGGGCCAGGAAACGTTGCGTAGCTGACAGACTTCTGATACTGCCAGTAGGAACAGGGGGCTTTGCATTTGGCCTTGCAGTTCTACAAAGAGACAGAAACATTTGTGGGGCAAGATGAGAATACACACAACAAATTCAATGTAGACAATTTTTAGCTCTTTAAGGTTGTTTAGTTTTTTTTTCTGTAAGTCCCGAATCAGCAGGTCCTCCGCAGAACTCTCTCTGACTGATCGAATCAATTGTTTGGTCAGAGTTCCAGTTCTCCTTCCCACCTATTTTCAGTACATGATTGACTAACACCTACTTCAGATATGAGGGTGTGATTGTCCGGAAATAGATGTGTCATGAAACAGTGATAGAACTGTTTCGTCGTGCATATATCTGGCTTTCGTGGTCGTGTGGCTGCCGCCAGCGAACAGTTACACATATCCTCCGCCTTCGCAGTCAGACATAACTGGAAGTAGACACGCATTTGATAAAAACTTGCAAAACAAGCCATTTCGTGGGAGTCTGAATGTGCCCTGAATATCTTGGCAGTTTTGAGAAAAACCGAGTTTTTCGAGTTTCGAGTCGATTCGAGTTATTTCGTTTCGAGTTATTTCGAAAATCTCTCAAGTTATTTCGAAAATCTTAACAACCTTAGCTGAAACGATCGGTGGATAGGCAATTCGCATATATCTATTCCGGTCGTATAAAAAGTCTCTTCCCTGTCCATCGTTCTCTAGAATGAGAAGAAACCCACCTCATAACACCATACTCGGCTGTATGTTCCGTCCAAATCCATTTCACATTCATAACGAGGAGGGTCGTTCATGAACTCGTATCTAGTTGCCGTTAGTGGTATGATCGCGTGCACACCTGCAAATAACTGAACAGTCAGACAAGAGCTATAAATCGAAATATATTTGTAGTCATTGAGAGAATAGAAACGGAAAAGATAAAAGAGCAAGCAAACTCGCTGATAAAGTCAGATATAAACAAAAGTAACTTGAGTAAGCACTTCTTTCACTTCTTTAAGTAGATAGTGTATTCACTTCCCTGCTACGTTTAATGATAGAATTTTTTATATACTTGATACATTAGAAGTTCATGTATTTTTCTTCAGTTCGAGAAAAATAAGAAAATTACCAGCTGGAATGAATGTCAAATCATTGTCAATGCCCTTCCCTCTCTCGGCCAGTTTCACAGCAATTCCATCATTCAGCATCTGGTTCGATCCCGGATTATACAAGTGTTGTGGTAAGTTGATAACTATCCGCTCTCCATAACCAAAACCGCCAGTAGTCTGAACAAGACAGTTATAATTTGACAAAAAAAGATGAAACTGTGATTTCATCCTTATAGGTCCACGGAATGAATTTTTCGATGGGTTCGAATAAAAATGTCGCGTTGATGTGTTTCAGTATTTTGCATCCGCAAAGTACAAATACAAAACAACAAGTAATGAGAGAGGTTAAAGTTCATCTTCTCAAATTCGCACCTGATCGAATCCTTCAAGACGAAAACACTTTCCAGCAGACGTCATGATTTCTGTGATATTCACACACCTATACTCTTCTTGAAAAAATGCGTTACATCCGAGGGAAGCCTGAAAATTATAGTGTTTGTGCACGGACCAACCAAAATACAGTCGTAATCTGACATATTGACCCAAGCATTTTTTATTGACGACGGCGCATCGAACACAGCAGAATGAAAACACAAACAGAACAAAACGAATCGTGAGAATCTCTTTCGACGCGTGCTACCGCTACAAAACCATGAATGTACTCTGAGTTTGACAAATTGTGACCCTTCTTTGCACACTAACCTCTTTCAGAAACTTCGTAAATGACATATTTCCAACTTTATCGAGCAGTAATTCCAATTCATACTCGTATTGATCTATATTCTGTATTGTATCTTCATAGGTTCTGCCTTGAAACGTGTGGATAACTGGTGAAGGGTACGACAGTTCCAGATACTGTGCCAGTCCCTTTGAAACATTCCAGTGCTCCAAATATGATCGATTGAACCGATTGAACGGACAAACCACTATGTCCGGTATCGCCAACGAACCTTCAAATTGATCACATTTAGCAGATGACGTACATGTACGAAGTTGTCAGATCACAACACATACACTTGGATTTGATCCAAGCGACAAATCCGTTTGGTTAACATTTCCAATGCTAGCACGCAACTTTTGGCCTTAATCACTCTAACGGAATCGTTATGTCTTAATTACGCTAACGGAATCGTTAAGACATTAAACGGAATTGTTATGAAACTATGATATTGATATTTACAAATGCTTCGGTGGGGGGGGGGATGAGCAAGCCAGAGAACAGTTACCGTTCGCAAAGCTATCCACGTGTGTCTACTCGGAAAAAGAGAAACTTGATGCTGAATTTACAGAAAGAGCAATTCGTGTTTTATTCCTAGAACTTTTGTGTACAAGACGCAGTCTGATACAAAAACTGACTTGCTTCCTGAATGAAGTAGGAGACGACCACTCTATTTAGTTTGAATTCCTGGTAGATTTGCCATACTCCATGAAGGGTCAATAATATAGCAATAATCAATAACACTATCCATAGAAGTCGGAATGGGTTCGAGGAAGAGGTCAGCAGATCCCGCAAACCGTGTAACGTACTGTTGTCCTGTAAAGAGCTGCAAAGTAATACAAATGAGGAGCTCACAAAAAAGTGAGTTCTATTTTTAACTCCGACCGTTTCTTTCAAATGATGAAAAGCAGGTGTTACCGGCTATTCAAGCGATTCGTTCTGTTAGATGATCTTTTCGGAATCACCCTTTCTATATTTGACTATATTATCATGTTTTTTCGTAATTGCGGCTGAAAATTCCTGTTTTTTATAACCATACATACGATTCAAAAATGTTCTCAATCTGTTGTTATTGACATATGTGGATAATAAATTGTTATCATCACTGTAATGTGACAGTCTTTTAAGTGACTGAATGCTTGGATGAATAGTAATGGGGGGGGGGGGGGTGTTGACTGACTCTGAGCATCAGAAGGCTATCGTCATCTTCTTCTTCGTCGTCTGATATCACTTCAGCAACGACTATCCGTGAGCTTATCGATCCTCGACAACTGAACCATGAAAAAAATTACTATTTTCCTGGTCCACTTGGTGGACGTTGTTCCTCAGAAATCATTATGTTATATAATAAAGTTTGTTATTATTGCAGAGGGAAAACTTATTCAGACAGGAAACCCGTTTAAAAAAGTGAAGGGAAGTCACACAGTCACAATATTAGTGTTTTAAATTAAGTTTACCTGCTTCTTGAGGACCACCGTCTGGATAACTGTCGTTTGAGAATCTGATTCTCGCGATGTATCCTGTAAAAAATTAAACTAATATTCATCACACAAGAGTAAAAAGTTGAATAGTGACAAAACTCACAAATACAAAGTCCATTATGCAACAGATTCGGAAACTAGCCTAAAAACTTTTCAATTGGCTTCGAAACTGATTTGATAACTCAGAGATCGGGTTGGAAACGAGCTTAAAAACTAGCCTGTGCAGTTCTTCTTCCTTTTTCCACTTGCTGCGTTCTCTGTCTTTGTCGTCGCCATTGGTAACCTTCCCCATGTCGTTGGCGAACATCAACGGAGTCTGTTCGTCGAATCTTACCCCTTTCCTACCACGATGCGACATTTTAATTAGAAGCAATATTCACTCTAGTATTAATACACAGATTCACCACGAATGCAACAGCCAATGAGAGGATTATAGCAAGAATGGTGGGGCAATTGAGAAGATCTTGAAACGGCAACAATTGCGAAAAATTGGTTTTTCGTCCGCTCAAGGGTCTAATATGGAACGTTTCTGTATTCAAAGAGAAGTGTAGCTGCACAATATTTAGCCCAAGGCCTTTGAAAACCCTTTACAAAAGTTGATAAGTGTCATCTTGAATTACTCAACTAATAGGAAAAAACATAGTAATGGTACAACTTTGTAGTGAGGCAGAAGTGAAACTGGGTAAGATCTGAAATATGTTTTGAATTCAGAATTAGATCGAATATGACTTGTGTAACAGTTAAAGAGGTGTTCGCTTCCGATTGCAAGAAATATTAGGAGAGAGCTCCGTATTTTGGTTGGCAATACTTTGTGGGGCCACCTGACAATCATCAGTTCGTCAATCCTAATTCCCCGTGAACATTGACAAATGGTTCTCGTTATTAATTACGTCCCCAGAAAGATTCATGTGCTGTGACTCAAGCGAGTTCATCCGTTCAAAAAATTGAAAAACAAACGGAACGAGAAAAAGTTATTTACATTGGGTTCGTACCAGAAACTAGATGGAAAAAGTTTTTAGTGATAAACTTTCAAGTTTGTGCTTCTGAATTACTCGGAGATCAGTTGAAGGTTAATAGTTAAAGTTGAGCTTTATTTTCTCGTTTGATCTTTCAGAGAAAAGCAACATAACTATGTTTCCGATTCCATTTTTTAGAAAGAAAAATGGGCCACAGGAGACATCCCCGTAAATCAACGCTGCTTTCGCTAGTCGGAAAGTTATTACTCTTGCGAGTCTTCGTAAAAAAAAGTTGATTGTTTTGACACTGACACAGGCGAAGTTCGTGAGTTCAATTTTGAATAGTTTCACTTCTGGTTCAAGTCAAAGGATCTTGAGGTTTCGGAAAAGATTATGTTTACTAGAAGAAAGTAAATTCGAAAGTGTTGTGTTGCAGTTGGAACTCGTTAGCATCTTGGTGTTTGTAGGGAATAATTACATTGTAAACTATTATATCCGGCAGAGCGTGTACGCTTTGCTCTGGTATATTCAATTTGGGTTAACGCGAAACTTTGACAATCTTGAATACAAAGATCATTTGAGTATGAGAGCAAAATACTTTGAAATATGATTGACATAAACTGTGGATTCATCCAACCTGTCACAATGGAACCAAACAAGAGAAACCCGGAGTACGAAGAAGTTTCCACTCTTCAGGTAATGATAATTGTTTGCACTTACACCCAGGAACTAGGAATGCTGCAAAAAAAACTAAAGCTCAACAACAACAACACCAAACACACGAACTCTAATCTTACAAATAAATACTTTCTTTCGTTTTCAAATAGTTGGTATCGAAATAAGAGGAAAATTGAATTCAAACAATTTTTTACACAGTAATGTTTTATTCCAATACAAATTACGTTCGAAAAAATTCCGTGCCGGAATCGGGAAATTTGTCTGAAAGTTGAACACTACTCAGCGGCAGGGGAACTCGGAGAGGGAGGAAAAAGACAGAAAAAGGAACCGCTTATGTGCATAATAACCTGTGAGAAGGTGAAGTAGGAGAAGCAATTTTCGTTCACAAGGTTTTCAACCGATATAATAAGGCTAAGATCAGCTGCGAGAGGCGAAAGAAGTGACGTGAGTGATGCATCACACATAGTCTGCACCTCGATACGAAGTCTTGTTTAACACCAGCCATTCAGCTCGAAACAATGATTTCGAATGAATTATTGGGGGTTTATGATCAGTGGCCTACCAAAGTAGCGTACAAGAACCGAACAAAAACTATATGAAACTAATCCTGAACTATGAAAGACCACAGTAGCAACTTCTCTCATTCCCACTTTTCAGTTCTCAATAACAAGGACATTTTGTATAATATGAGGGATGCCCAGTTTTCGATTTTGCTTATTATTTCACCTGTTTTAAGAAAAGTACAAAATATCGATGCAATTCTGAATAAGTAAATAACTCATGAACAACAATTATTGTACAACATGTTGCTCATAGCTATGAAGTCATGATTGTGCGGAATTGCAACAATGGCAACAGCAAACTTTCATTAAAATGATAATTTCTCAGATATCAGGGGGATTTGGCAGCAGTTTGGTGTGATTAATGGGAGATGCTCCGACTGCTGACCTCAGTACATTAAGAGGGAATGAAATGGAGTGCGGAGCTCGTATACTCCCTGAAAACGACCCCGAGTTATATCACACATAACCGGCCATTATTCTATGGAGAGATCTATCGGTTCCGAAGAAAGATCTTGGTTGCATTTGGAGTATGACATCACTGTTCAGAAAATCATGAACAGAATTCACGGAAATAAAAATTGAGGCTGACCACTGAATTGTCAGAAACATATGCAAAAAGCCGAACTAAGTGAATTTGTTGCGTAACAACAAATAGTAAAGAAGGGCCACATCAACACCTCTCCACAAAACCTCTGGCCTAAACAGTGAATAGTTCAAAGTGCGTGATTTATATCTCTATCAATGAGGGGACCCCTCCTTCTCCTTGATTATTGGGGAACGTTTTCCCTATGGGATGCCGGATACGGGAAGAGATAGAGATATGAACCGGAGTGGAGCAGGAAAAGTCACCAAATTGAACTCTCAAATAATCGCAAAAGGGGGAGGGGATGAAAGATAAAACAACAAGTGTTTTTCGAAAAATAGCACATCGAAATGAGCCCAGTATTATGGAATGCAGAAAGATCGGAAGTTTCTCAAACAAAAAATTAAACCCACCTCAAAAGTATTGACAAACGCTGATACTAGTTGCTATACTCCGTTTCACCAATCGATGTCTTTCTACAGTAATCCACTACCAAAAATTGAAGAGAATTCAAAAGCGCCAATATACCGAACTTCCACCTGGATGTTCTAGCGGATTACTGTAGAGAGTTATAAGTGAGTGGAAGAAAGTAATACTTAGTGATTCGTTTTTGGACGCGGTAGACAGTAACACTTATTTGTTTCCATGCACTGTTAAATACCTACACCAGTTCAAACTTCTGCATGAGTGACAAAAGTTTACATCACGCATTCGATTCTCAATCGTTTTTTTAACGATTGTATCAGAAGTCAGTTCAACGTCATGTAACATGTAACATGTGACGAGACATCAGAAAATTTGCACTTTATCATTGGACTCTCTCTGATCGTGTGTTTCTCACGTGTTCTACACATTTCACGTGACTGTGCAGTTGAGGAACAGTATACGTGATTGACATAAGTCGCTTTTCTTCCATATATTCTGTCTGACAATTGGAGATGAGTATAACCACAGAGGATAATCCATTGAGGATCGATGAGTATGACACGTTTTCAACTGGTTGTCCACATTGAATCACACCATATTCATGCCACATCACAGTGGGAACTGAATTTGAGTTATGTGTACTAATGACACAGTTATTAATATTTTCATGATACTTTGAATAATCTAAAACTCTATATCTATAACACTCTACGGCTCATCAATCTTCTACGTTAACGTTCTTGCACTTGTCTCAAGATTATATCTTACTTTATTTATATATGTTTGGTATGCAGCGGTTTCTTAACTGATAACGTGGGTGAATCTACAACTGGGAATTTTTAATTGTAGTTCAGGTTTTCGATGAATATGTTTCACATCTTATGCGCCTGTGCACCATCGGTATTGTGATTGGTGCGGGAAGTACACACGCGATGTTTAGTGCTGTTTGTAGTTTGATAGCCGTTAGATCGCAATTTGTTATTCTCAAAATGTGCCTTGTCTAACTACAATTCAAATTTGGTGTTGCACTATATTTCACGATACATCAAGGGCTATGGGTGTAGTTGGTAGCAACCATCCTGCTGCCAGTAACATCTTCCGCACAATACATAAGTCCACTTATTCAAGCCCACGGCTTAGACCGTAATCTCGTACGTTGCCATCTATGGATCCTAACCTGCGTCTCCACAAACACACGTTGTCTGTTCTTCATCCCGCCGGGATATCGATCAAAAATAGTGCACAGAGCCAGAGACGCAGGACGGGATGAAACTGCCGAGACGTTATAGCATAATAATAACAATGTTTATTCCTTCAAGTCGATAAACAATCCAAACAGGTTTCAAGACATTAGGAATAAACTGAGTCCCCAAAGGAATGGAAGCATAACTCTTCCATCTACAAGTCTGGGGGAGCTTTTTAGGATCTCAGTTTATTTCTCGCATCTATTGAAGTGCAAATCGAACACTTCGAAATAAGACAGCAATTTTAATCACATCTAAATAAGATTTAAACTGTTCAACACTTTTCAATTTTCCTATATCTTTGCTAATCGAGTTCCACATTTTTACCACTCTCGGAACAAACCAATTTGTATCACTAATTCTTCACACAATATAAGCCTATTCCTCGGGAGGTTACTGTTTTTCCAAGGAATAGATGGTAGTTGGGATAGGCCTGTCTGTAGTTTGTAGGCATGTAATAGATCGAATTTAGCACGTCTGAAATAGAATGGTTTTTCATTTAATATATTCAATCTGTCGGTGTAACAATCATATGAAATACCACATTTTTGGAAAGCAGAAGCAGTTAATTTCCTCAATGGGTGAACAGTCGGACAGTATATTCCGCTATATAACTATATAGGGGAAACGTATGTATTGAATAATGCCATATACTCTTCAGGAGTACGAAATGAGAATGACCGAAGTATTTTGTTTGGAATCGCGGCAGCTTTGGTAACCTGCTGGTTTATGTGACTGTCAAATTTTAACTTCTCGTCAATCATTACTCCAAGATCTCTAATGGCCTCTTTAGCATACATACTCTGAATACATCCTACCCTTCGGATTCATAGTTATCGATCGATCGATTGTCATTACATTCTATTGGTTTCGTTGCACAAGTTGTACAGAATAAATGAATAATAAAAAAAATATCAGTTTTCAGACATGAATGCCATCAGCCGTTATCTACCTCGAATGGCTGTTTTGGCCACGGCTCTATTCTGTTTCTTTTTCCTGTTTGGAGACGTTGAGATCGAGGTTGAAGAGATTGCAAAGAACACGTCATTGTCGATTCCGAACCACGACAAGACAGCGAAGGAAATACAGGCTTTGTATCTGGAAAACGAAAAGGCTAAAGCGGAAAACAGACTGAGCGACATGGAAGAAATTATCAGAAGCAACTCAGAGGTAGTATTCCTGATACTTTCTAGTCTCGATGAGTGACTCCACGATAAGACATTTGTGAGTGTGCGACTTACAGACTCTGCCTAGCTCGAATCGCTCCCGAACTGCAAAGGAACTTTGTGGGGGAAGTGGCAAACACTCTTGTGTCGCTAAATTCTATCCTCTTGAAACAAGAATCAGGGTGAGTCTTCGACAGACAGTTTAATGTATTTCTGGTTTCTCACCACTTCAAGACAAATTTTTTTCGACAGTCGTTCATCCAGTATTGTCTGGTCATCTAACAAAATATGAATAAAAATCTGTAATTAACTACTTTTTGGTGGCGCCCAAGTACAACATGCTCAGCTGCATAGTACAGAAAAGTATGTCGACACTTATGACAGCCATCATGTGTTTCCTATACGAGGAAAAACTGTTCCTCAAGAAAAACCGTGATTTTTTCATGGAATGGAGCGACTTTCGGTTAGTTTTCTATATTGTATTATTTCCGCTACCATTCTCCTGATACGGAGTCTGAAAAAAATTTACAGACCTTTCCTTATATTGTATCATCGAAGTGGATCAGAATTTTAATACCTAGTCATATTGGAAACAAAATCCACATAAGGTTTTCACGCAAAGAATAGTATTGAAAAAAAGTCAACCGATGTGCCCAACTCATCAAGTTAAATTCATTGGTAAAAGCCCGTTGGTGTAGAATGAAGGAAGATAGTTTGAAAAATGCGTTTTTTAGAAGTATAAAATGAAAATTAAACTTGGTGGTATTTCTCGATCATTGGAGCAATTACTCCGGTTTTTCTAGGTTTTCTGGCAACATATGAATAGATTGTTCTCGTTTCAAAACGTGGTTTCACCATAATTGCTGTTATCAACTACAACAGGTCATGCCGAACCAAAAATGAGTTCAACTCTGTGCAGGCAGCGCGGAAGAAATTCCACATAGGACGAAACTCAACGAAGTGGTCCTTGTTCATGTTGACCCGCGATCCTGTGGAGAGATTCATTTCTGGATACGTGGACAAGTGTATTGGGTAGGTTGATCCATCTATTGGTATGGTAACCGGGATCACCCACTGTTATACCCATACAATTGTTTTGCTCATTTTGAAAGAATAGGAGTTCCAGTTTTAGAAATGTTCTCACGAAAGAACTTGTTCTGCGATAGTTGTTATTAATGGGCTTACTATTATAAATCATTACAAGAAGCCGGTTGTTTCAACTCTGGACACTGAGTACTCGAAAATTAATAGATGTGTTTAACCTTCATTGTTGGCGGA
The DNA here is from genome assembly GCA_964036275.1 of Litoditis marina. Lineage (NCBI taxonomy): Eukaryota > Metazoa > Nematoda > Chromadorea > Rhabditida > Rhabditidae > Litoditis > Litoditis marina. The sequence continues at coordinate 12,612,169 of OZ038438.1, read as the reverse complement.
AATATTTTCATTGTGGAACCGTCTACCTCGATAATTTTCTATCGCCATAATTTTTCAATCCACTACCAATGGTATTGTTACCCGTCCGAGTTTAGTTGTAATATAATGCGTAGTTTCACAGAAAACCGATTTTGTTGAACCCGTGCAACAATTGCGGCAAGAACATGACATGTTTCATTATTCGTGAATATGAGCGAATGATGGAGCAGAGCAAGACCAGAAAACTGCGCAGAACATTTGAGGATAGACACTTCTTCCCACAGAACTGGTAAGGCCTTCATATGATTTCTATAAGCATTTACTGTGCTTGATTCGTGTATATTCTTCTAGCACAGCAGAGTTTTAGAAATGGACTAAAATGCCTGAAGATCACACTACATTTACAATTTATAAAGAAAAACAAATCCATTTTTGCTGATGGAACTGAACTCAGATAATTGATGAATCATTTGAGATTAGGTAGCAGGAGCGAACGTATGTGAAGTTAGTTACCATAAGCTCACAAATAACATTTTTAATACACGAATACGTTGTTTGTATTTGAAAGCGCGTTGATCTAGTGCTGGTTACCTTTTCAACTGTTTTTGGTTCATTCCATCCTGCGCCCTCATTATATTATTCATTTCATTCTTATTTCACAGGAGGTGTGATCTTCGTAGGGAGTATAAGAAATTCAAATTCATCCATTACTCCAGTGATCCAGCTGATAAATTCATGAAATCTTTCTATGCTCTGGCCCGACATCAAAATGTAAGTTTTACAGTAGAGGCAACTATGAAGTTTAATTTTTAAACTCTTGCTCTCTGTTTTTTGCTTTCGTTTGGAAAAAATCTATGGAGAGTCCGAAACAACTACATTCAAATCTAAAGTAGAATGATCCGTTTTCAACAGATCAGAATATAGAAATCGATAACAGTCTGTAATGTTTCTTCACTTTTTCAGTAACTATTCCGATTCAGTCCAGTGAACTGATGTGTTGTTTCCAATCAGACAAACTCCAATTCAAAAACGAAGCTAACGAAACTTGCAGTTTCAGGTTTCTAAAAATTCTATAAAATACATTCAAAACCAGCTGAGCCAGGAAAGAACAGTTCACAGTACAGTGGAATCACCAGCCAGAGAATTTCTGGAAAGACGGTCAGCTTGTTTTTCAGAACGTTTTGTTCCATTTTGTATGTATGTCGGAGGGTACAAAACTATCTGAATTTCGAAAAATCAACGACAGTATACCAGGTCAGCATTAACAAAACAAAAAAGGTGATTTTTTAAATGAGTCTCGATGACCCGCAAAGAACTGCGTATTGAAACAAAATGCGTTTTCTCTTCATTAATAGAGCGACATATCCTGGTACCAGGAATAAGTCATTCAAAACAAAAAGTCATTAAAGTAAAAGTCATTTAAAAGTAAAAGTCATTAATTCACTTTTAGTCAGGATTTGAAATATACGAAATTTTTCGAAATTTTTCCTTCATTTCTGATTCTAAACTGTTTCTGTACTTAATGACTTTTACTTTTAAATGACTTTTACTTTAATGACTTTTAATTTTGAATGACTTATTCTGGTTGCCACATATCCTCCTTGAAATGTAAATTTACGTTAGAGGTTAAATTTTAAATTTTAACTCGAGTTTTTTTATCTTTCTTTTTCAGGCTTCGAAACTCCAGTTTCCTCATGGAGTACGTGGTTCGCATGTTCTATCATGACTTTATTCTTTTTGATTATCCTTTCCCCCATGGATTTTGAGCACTTCGTACTTTTCACACCGTTCAGAATGATGCCAGCGTCAATCAAGTTTCAAAGTATCCAAAACTCAGTACACAAACAGGGTTGTGGCGCGTTTGTCGAGAATTACTGTACAGCAATTTTTCACGAAACAGTTTTATGACGATGTCGATAATCTATGTGCCATACTTCCAAGTGCCCAATAACTCCATGGATAATAGCTTACTACTGAAACGATACTGAAATTTTAACAAATTATTATTACATCATCGGTTGTAGTTACATAATACAGTTATCTGATGAGTAGTAGTTAAGAGGTATTTGAATAACATTTCAGTATTATAGTTCTTTTTGATAGTAAATTAGAAAACAGTAGACAGTTCTATGTCATAAAACAGCGAAAAAGTCCTGCGACCTGTAACTTCTCATTGTCTCACGCATTGCGTGTTAAAATGCACTATGAAGTGCAAAACTTCAGGATAACATTGTTTCAATCGTGAATTGTGAATTTATCATATTTTCGGCGAGTTTTCTTCGTGTGCTGTGAATGAAGTTTATAAATTGTATTTACCAGAAATATATTATTAGTTACATAACTGAATCACATTTTAATAAAAGTGTATACAATGATCATTTGGTTTACTCAAAACGTTCAATTTACGCCTCTGTCTTGGGCCGATTTTCAATCCAGCTCTTGATGTTGGGCAAAGATGAAATTCTGCCCACGAATTTGTCCAGGTTCTGATACTTCTTCAATGCGCCCGGCAGGATTTTGTGGTTCATGAACCACAAAATGTGGAATATGGATAGATCTGCATACGACAACTGAAAAATGAACCTAATAGTTACCAATAGAAAACCAATAGTTATCAACGAGTATTCCGTACTCCTGTCAGTCTCCTCGGGTTGAATAGTTTACTGACAGACTGACACAATAGGATTGTCTGAAATAATATACTAAATACTAAGTTCATACTACTTCGAAACCAAATAACTAGATATGAAGCATTCCACGAAAAGGTAAATTACTCTTGAGACCAATAGCTAGGGGTTCTAGCTGGCTCATGGTCTAATTGAACTTTATTGTAGTTAATTGCACATGAGATGAACAAGTATACCTGATCGCCGACGAAGAAGCCTGTACCATTCTTCTGCACGATGTTCTCGAACCTAGTGAAAAATGGAACGATCTCAGTCTCACACAGAGTTTTGAATATCTCCACCTGAAACAAGCATAACACAGTGGTCCGAAAACCTGGGAAGTTTTAGCTTTTGTAACTAGCAGTGATGCTTACAAAACTTACAGTCCGGAATCAATATTTTAGTTTCGATATACTCTCAACATCGATCTACAACTTGAATTGTATCACACCGTGCACTACGTTTCCTTGATCCTTTGGGAACATACTTCGACAATATGAAATGTCCTTTCAGAGCTGGAGAGAAATAGAGAACATTTAAAATGCATTCCTGGTTCAGCTACCGTTTATTTTTGTTATCCAGTTTTATTGAATCTCATTTCATTTCCTCTCCCTTCCTCGACTTTTTTAATTAGTAGCTGCGAAAGATTTGGCTGACGTGAAATGAGCGACAAAGGGGTTGCTGTGCCTAATGTAGCTAAAAGATGGATTGGGAAAATCCGAGAAGACTTCATGAGAAAGTCTAAACAGAAGGTTTTACTCTTTGCATACAATCCCAACTGGAACCCGTTTCGCCCACGTTATGTCACAGTGTACTTTCCGAGTTAAATCGCATTATACAAACTCAGGCTCAAACTACGTGTTGGTCTGTTGGTGTTCTTGAATAGTAAAGTTGTGAACTGGACTACTTCAATCAGAGGTATTATAATTTTCTTTTGTTTTCGTTTTGCTCAACAACCAGTTTTCATAGAGATACGTGTTATTTACGCACTAATTATTGAACACGTAGTTATCGCACCGCATCGCGAGTAATAACATGTACAATTGTCATTTGCTCATTATTATAACAAAAGTTAATGGGAGGAACACTGTGAACGAGGCTGACCAACAGTGTTTTTTTCGAATCTAGCGTGACTGAGAGAGAGAACGCGTACCTTCTTAGCCTCGTCTTGCTCCTTGAACCAGGGAGTAGTTTTGATGAGAAGGTCCTCCACACAGGACACCAACTCATCCATTTTAGCTGCGTCCCATTCATCTTTGCCAGCTAGTCCTGAATGTTCAACCGTTCATTTTTCAGTTTCTTAGATCTGAATGAACGTGCCCATGACAATTTCTGAACTAAGACGCACCGAATTGCGCACATGGTTGCCGGCTTGATAGGCGCAAGTGCATAGATTTTCGCGTTGAGGTAACTTCCAAAAAGGAACGGGATACCACGGACACTATTGCGAAAATGTTGCGATAAAGTTCCTGAATTTTTTGATTGCAACAGTTTTGAGCACTGTATGTGCAAGATATCTCATGGCCTTCATTCAAGAGGTATCTCATTCAATTATCTCACAAGGTTTGGAGATAACTAGTACGCCTGATGACAGCTCAACACGCTCTCACTCCAGAAGTATGCTAATACTTTCAGCATTTTTAATAGATGAAATATGTCGGAAAATTTTGTGTTTGCTTTATACAGTAATCAGTCCTGCTACAATCCCTGACCCGAAAACAATTGAATTGAATCACCACATAGCTTTCATGTAAAAGAACAACGGAAATCAAACAAGAAGCCACTGTATATAACTCTGTAGCTCACAATACAACGTAGGAGAATATATCTCTTTCCATAGTTATGTATAACTTGCCTCCATGTTCATACTCACGTATTTTAGTAAAACAACATATAAATCTATAACAGTGTGTTAATATTGAACCTTCAATGAAGTAGTATGATGGAATATTTCTTGTGGCCTTTATATATATTCCATAATACTGCCTCGTGTACGGTTCAACTACAAAATCAAGCCAGTGTATGAATATGTGAACGAACCGAGTGCTCTGCCGAGATATCTTTCGATAGTTCTTGACTGCGCCAGCATCTTTCCGTCCACTTCAAGAACAGGTAGCTGGCCGTGGGGAGTGGCTGAATAAGTCAAATATGGCTGAAACCAACATTTCATGTTCAAACGTCTATAACGCTATTCGTAGTCTCTCAAACTTTACGTGGTAAATAACAAACGAGGCACTGTAACAAGGAAGAAACATGAAACCAATGAGTAAATAACAAACACTTTAGTCTTGGGAACTTCTCCTCGTTTCTGCGATATTTAAAAGGCCAGATAGAATTGTTTCTATCAGAAACCAAAACGTTTTGGTATGTTTCTTTTTTAACACATCAAGTTTATTTTTTCAACACATTAAGTACGTTTATCGTTTGCTTTGATAGCGCTACAAGTTGCTGTTCGGCACTATGAACTCACTGTCCTTCAGAGCGGGCCACTCAGTCTTTTCAATTCGATTATCGTCGAACTTCACCCCCTTTGCTGCGAAAATCAGCCTGCTTGGCTCGGCCCGACCCATCATATTGAAATAGGTCAGCTTGTACTGCGGTGTCTCCGACATGTCTGGATTGTGAACATTACATTGAACTGCGAAAACAAACAACAAATAGATTGCGAGCAGCAAACAACCAGTTAATTTCGAGCACTAGAAAACATATCACATTCGGGAATAATCGTCTCATCTCATAATCAATGTTACATGGTTACACCGCTTACTGTTATCTAATCAAAGCTTTTTCGGCTTTCGTGATAGGAATACTAGTCGGAAACTATTCTTTTCAAGCAAAAATCAGCAGTGCGAGAATGAAGAGAAATGCTCAGCCAAGTGCAAATTCAATCTAACTCTTCTGGCAGACGGAATGAAATTTAGGCGAACCCGTAAATGAGAGAATGGCTAACAGGGCAGACGTTCTTAAATGAGCATAAAACTCTTAAACGACGTGCAGACTCATTGTTTTAGCATTTTTTGAAATTAACAGGCATGACATCGTGTTATAAACGGAACTTAACGGCACTTGCCAATTAGTAGTAAAACAAGAAGAAGGTTTTCCATGAAAACTTACCAGTATATTTTCGGACACTAGAGTTATGAACAACAGGAATTCTTCAAATTCGTTCGCAATGAGAAAAAAACCATACAGTAATCATGAAAAACATATATAATAGCGTATATACGTGATTCAGTGCGATACAACGTGTCAAAAAAATGTAGTTTGTGGTTGAAGTTTTTCACAAACTAGGATTTTGGCTGCAGATGGCCCAACTTGTTCAGCCTCCAGCTTAGTTATGCAGGCCGAACGAGCGATAGGGCTCAATTACAGCAAGTATCCGGCGCCTTGCCAATAATGCAACTAAAATCATGGCTATTTCCCTAAAGGAACCGTTTTCATGTGAAAAACAGCAGAAACTAATCTTAAAAAATGAAAATGGAAAATTAAATATGCGCCTTTTGTTCAAGCTCATAGATGTTTTGTTTGAGGTGTTCCTACACCAGTTGTGATGAGTACAGCCAACGTCGTGGTGAAAGTTTGTTACTTGGCTATTCTCTCAGAGTTTGGTGCAGGGTTAGCATGGGAGAGGGGGAGAGCCAATTGAGAGGGATTTGCCATGAACCGGGGGCTGCTTGGCTGGCTAGTTTGCTCACTTCCGGTGGGATTCTTGATTTTCGGCAGCGGGAATTCTATGCATGTAACGCAATCCTTGGCAGGTCATCTTTCTCGTTATACAAATGATACAAAACAAATGTATCGCATTACAAATGAAGATGGCACGCGTGTGTCAAAAACCGACTGCTAGACAGCTCAACTGGAAGATTTACTTCTCATGTTTTGAATTTTAGTATGTATAGATCATGCTTTCAAAGCAAATTTTCTCAGTTATGGTCTAAATCACTGCTACGCGGACTACTACATTATGCAGGTGAAACTATGGCCGAATTTTTGGGTGAAAATTGTTATAATAAAAAATATAAAACAGACGACAAAATCTTGTAGTTTTCCAAACAGTAACCTGATTGGAAAAATAGACGTTCGACATTCTTACTGTAGGAGCCAATGTAAAAATGAGTAAGAGTATAATTCATTAAATCGCAAGCCAAAAGCCTTCAAAATTATTTATTCCCGGAATTTTATGGGGTATCTTTCTTATATGCAAAATCTTCAGCTTCACCTTTCTCAGTTTTGGCATGTCCCACTACCCGTTGATATTTCTTTCGATGAGACGCACATATTTTTGACACAGTTTAAGCTTGCATTAGAAAACAATCATTGGAAAGTTCGAATGTGTACTTGAGCTGGAGGACTCTCAGTGTACATGGTAACTGTGACAGTGTAACAGTGACAGGTAGAATTTTATGAGAATGCGTCGTATAAATGTTGAGTTGAATCCATTGAAATAATTGTATAGCAACACGCGAGGTGCTGTTACTCATTTCACTATTGACAAGATACACAATTATAATTGAAAGTAATAATTCTAATGAGAATTGTTAACTTAATTGGTCTAGTTGTTCTTCATGAGTTATATAATATTCGGGGGACATTCTTCTAGGCCCCTGCATTTTGACGGTTTAGGTGATATTTTAATAATGAAGACCACACTTTGAATTACCACCGAGTAAATTCCAACTACAATTCCGAATCGATGTGGTTCTCGCCAGGTGTTCATTCTCTACCATCGGATACTCAACGAAAAGAGCAGGGAAGACGGTACAACTGTAAAAAGTGCGAGGTCTACCTATAGTGGGTGCCGAATTTATAAATTTCTGTCTCTCGCCGGAATCGAACCTGCGAGCAAAAGGTCTGTAGCAGGGCGCTAACCACTGCGCCATTAGAGCACATAACGGGCAAGCATTGGAATCGAAGACATGTGTGTGCACACAGCGGAAAGTGAGATATACAGTACCCTCCCGCCTTTTCGTTGGCAACGACTATATGGAACAACTAAAGTTTTGCACTTCCCAGACAAGTTATATGAATGTTATATGAAAAGTGCGGGCCAGCTACAGATATAATATGAATAATAAAAACATAGGATTCAATTTATACAGACTCTCATCATAACTAGGAGAAACATCAAAAACAAATTCCATAATGAGCTTAGTGATATCTTACGTCTTCTCATGTTTCGCGCTTGCTATATTTAGCGAAGTCCGACCGACAAAATACTAATGAGTACACAATTCTGATTGGAAACATTCATGAAGCATAGTGATAATGACTTGTGCATTTACCTCTAATTTTTTAATATTTTCAACGATGTAAAGACTGACAAACGCTCATATGAGTAATGCATTTTGTGTTCTCATTCGAACTTGTAAACGCGGGTTACTGATCGGTGAAATGAGTAAAGACATCTCTAATCACTTTCCTTTTCTTCCTTTTGCATGTCTTCATTGACTTATATGCTTGATTCGTTTAAGTTGACAAATGATTTAACAAAGAGTTGGGTTTCTTATTTCAAGAATTGGTTCAATTCGTTTTTCTGATATTTGTTGTATAGTGGATTCTCATAGGAAGACTCGAAATCATGAAGATCTATGATTGATATCAATTCTTCACTCATAACATGAGAGAAACGTGGCGGCAAAAGTTTACAGAATATGACCCAAAACTTTCGGGAGAGTACTCTATACTCTCATTACCCAAAACTAACGCGATTATTTCCATTAAATTGTCTAAGTCACTATAGAAAGGCCGTCTTTGAAACTACAAAATATACTGTAAGTGTCTAAAAAATCAAGTGTATTGACCGTATCAGTGATGTCATCTGACGGTAAGGGTATCTATTTGATAATAGAGTGTGAAATGAGCCACCTCTCTCGCCCTAGTTGCCAAATCAATGTGCAGCCGAGAGCGCTGCTTCAAATATCCGTGAATAGCTGTTTCCATCCTCTCAAACTAAATAATTATCCTAGCACGCGATGTGGAGAGATAAAATGAAGAAACACATTCTTTTCTTTCAGAGAACACGACTTCTGAACTTTATGTCTGTGTTTTTCATAACGTATAGCTGGTAGAGCCACGACTCGGGACAAACGAAGATTTGGGTTTTTTATTTCAAGTAACAACACTGAACCCAGAAGTTATCAAATTAACTAGAGACAACAATGGAATTGCGGTTCAGTCTAGTGGAACAGTAATTCCAGAACAGAATGGGATGTAAAATTGATGCCGGTTTTCGGAATGTCGAATAGAAAGAATGTCAGAGGAAGTGGCTGTCTTTTGGTATGAATAAACAACTGACAGCATGACGTCTCCTTATTTCCAGATAACAAAACATCGCATCACGCCGTTTACTTCACTTTCCAATCTCATCCACTGAATACAAGCCTCCACCAATTATACTGTTCGGAAGTACAATCTGTGCTGGTCATTGGTTTCTATTATCAGTATTTTGCAGTGGGAGCGAATTTCGTGCGCATACCAGAAAACATTAGTAAGCTAATAATCAACAAACAGTTATTATTTCCTCAGCAGTCGTTATACTTCATAAAGTAGCTCACATCAGCGTACGTCAATGAAATGACGAATGAGACATGACTGTTTCGATCTTTTCCGTTTGATTTACTGAAAGTGAGAAAAAAGAAAAGTATTCACAAGATCGTTATGTATTCTTTTATGAGTAATATATACATAGTAATAATTGATCACAATAGGTACCACAATAAAACGCGCTAGTAAGGGCAGCAGGTGAACGCAAGAACCATATTCAATTTCTATAGTAACCGGGAAAAATTCAGTATATAATAGACAATACACCGTGCTGAGCCAAAATGGCATAATCGATAGACAAATGACTACAATCTATACAACCGACAAAATACGATAGAGCTATATGAAACATCACACGTAGATAAAAAGAATGAAAAGTTCAACGCATACAATTGAGCATGTTCGAACTGAAAAATAGCCGTAACAGGTAAATATCAGGGAAGTGAATTAGTGCGATGCAGGCAAAATTTTGAAATGTGCAAACTACCCTGCCATACTAAACGAATCAAAATGTGTACGTGCAAACAGCATTTTTAATACATTCTTTAGCTTCATTATCCTAGAAAAACGAGAGCTCAGCGGGCTGCAAAACGTCTGAAAACGATTTACTCCCTGGAATAGTTACAGCTTCGCAGAACTGTTAATACTTATGCGAGTGAAAGTAGCAAGAAATAATTGCAACTAATTATTGAACGATGGTACATACCCAGTGACATGATTCTAATGTCTCATGTATCCAGGCTCACAATCAGTCCAACTCTACTGCGTATTATATTGATCTCGCCTTTAATTAGACATGAATACAAACTAGTCAACTGCTTGGAGACTCGTTGGGTCTGACTTGTGATGACGTGGGCTGTGCTTCTTGAATGCAGTTGCCGAATGGGTTGATTTTATGTAGATAACACAAATTACACACTCGCACCTGAAAACAGTCATTCAACGCACGATTATATTTTACAAGGAAACGAGATGATTTCTCATTCCTTAATTCCTTCCCCGGATGAAAACCTACGAACCTAGGAAGTAAAACGTGTCGGCCTTATCTGTGATTGAATACCGTTTAACGGATGGGATGAGTACTAGTTTTCAAGATAAAAAGATATTCAATATATTGCCGGTGACCGTTCGACAAAAAAGTGCATTCGACGTACCTTACTCTCGTAGCCTAACTCGGGTATTCGTATAGTGTTGCCACTGCACTTGGAGCAGAATATGCGACCACAATTGCGACAGTGATGTCTTCGTCGAATCACGTTGAAAGTGGTATAACAGGCGGTACACTGTTCACAGTCGTCGTCCGGCACCCAACGCACACCTGAAGATAAAAGCGATTGTCACTTTCGAGTGCGGAAAGGTTGAAATCAGATTGTGCTAACTTAGAATGCACGAAATGTGAGTATTAGAATGCACACAATGTGAGTATGCAATTCAATTGTTTAAGCAGATTAAGAAAGCTCTACAAAGTAACTGTTTGAAATAGAAAATCATCCGAAACACTTTTGTTTTCATTTTTCGTGACAGCTGATGTCACATTCCATTCGTGTATTACTGTCGACAATAACCACTGTGTATGATAGAGAAAAACAAAACGAATGCATGTGTTGATACGCCAGTGGATTACTGGGCAAATAGAAAATAAACAGAAAAGGGGACCGACCAATGAAAGAAGGTAAGGGAAGGCTCTCCTGCACTTCAACTCCAGTCTCCTCTTCGTTCTCCGGATTGCTAGCAGTCTGTCCATTTACCTAGTAAAATATATACGTGAAGGAGGGATAGACGCCTTTTCTTTCCTTCTTTTCTGAACTTTGTGGTTTATTTTGAAAATATCGAATCGGGCAAGATGCAATTTCCTACGAAAAGATTATATATTCTATAAAATAAGCTTCATAGGAGATGAATATCTATTTTCAAATGGTAGTATTACCTCATAAACTGGGATGACTTCAGTAGGCTGAAGAATGAGCTTCAGCACTTTCCTCACATCACTCGAGTAATTCGTTTGTAGTTGATCCGCTACGCCAGCTATACATACGAACAACCTGAGAATGAAGATAACTATTAGAAAACCAACCACAATAGCATAGAACATTGACTTTTCGTTGAAAAACCTTTTGCAGAACCTAGTTGCGGAAACGGAATTGGCGAGCGTATTTTTTCAATGAAAAGGATAGTGATTAGTGAAAGCCTGTTTCCAAGTGGTTCCTGTTCCTAAAAAAAGCGTTGAACTGGTCAATCTGACCCGGTTACTCGGTTGACCAATTGATTTGATTCTAAGAAATCAGAGAAGAACTTTACAATAAAATCAATCCCTACAATGAAAAGAGTCCCTAAAGTACAGCTCACCTGTGGATTAGATCTTCCGATGATCGAAAGCGAGAACGAAGTTCAGCCGCCCAGGTCGTCAATCTGAATAACAAATATCCATTAAGATACATCCCTATTATCTGAGTGTCACGCTATAACTTTTCCAGAAAATATTTCTCTTCAAATATAGATGTTTTATATGTATCAGCCATGTATCAGGCATGATAGCAAGTTTTTCAATTCAGTTCATTTGCTACCAAGCACCTTTTGAATCGGGTTGTTTACCATTGAAGAGGAGAAATTCAACAACTATTAACCAACAAACTAACTCTGCGTCGTTTGTAACCGGTCCTTTTATCGTCTTGCAGGTGGGTTTCGTTAAGTTTTCGTCTTCCCGTATGCTTTTCACGCTGTTGTCGAGACTGGAACCTTCAGATGACGAACTTTCCGATAAGTCATCCATCTCCGAATCCTATGAGTTTTATAGAAATAATGTTTTTGAACAAATTGGAGCCAATTGAGTATTTATTTGAGCAATGAACTGGTATGTGTTTCCCGTCACCCAGCGCAGTAAGACGGTGGCAGATAGTTTTCAAATTCAATTTCGAATCATAAACGAGGTGTTACTCACCGGAACCCGTTCTTCCACCGGACAGCTTTCTTTCACTTCGGCTTTCAGCTCGTCTTTGTCGCCCGAACCTTGGCGGAAGTCGGTAATGGTCAGAGCATCCGAGCCTTCGTCCGCATGATTATCTTCTCCAGCACAAAGAACGGCTTCAACCTGAACACTGGCTAAATAACTTCTCAAAATGGCGCTCACCGCTCACCAATACTCATTCAAATTTACTGGAACTCTGGAACTCACGTTCATTTTTTGAAGCAGAACCTGTTTAAGACGCTATAAACTAGAAAAATAACCACTTTAGGAGTATGATCCCAGTATTAAAACTACATATGTCTATACTGTCTGCACTGGTATTTAACTATTCTATTCATAGCCCTGAATGCGTTATGGGGTGAAAACATGTACATAATTAACATAATTGAACCGACACGTTGAAGTTGGTGGAACACTGACATGTCTGCCAGGGTGAGAAGCGTTCAAACACTGACTAGGACAACCAAGTTAACCAGTTGTGTATTCTCGGTTAGAAACCGTCTTAAAGAAGGACGATAATGTGGACCAATCTCGCGTCAACGGTCCTTTAAACTGCAATTGAAAAATTTATTGCAGTTTAAAGGACTGAACCGTTGCGATTGGACCACATAATCGTCCTTCTTTAAACAAAGAACTATGCCCATTGGAAAAAACTGAGGTACGCCGCAGACTTTTTTTGCGAGTTGGCTAACGTGAAAGTAAATTGAAACAAAGGCTTATTTGTGGAATGAGCAGCAGTAAGTAACTGAATCTGACTTGGAACTAACCCTAGAAAGCTCCTGAGGTGTGAGAATACGCAGCAGATTGCGGATCTTGATCAGCAAGCTATAGAATGGCCTGAACATCTCGGACATGTTTTCTTGGCTTTCTTCTACATCTAGTGCTCCATGTGGAAAATACAGTAAGCCCCTGAAGAACATTTTATCAAACAACGGACCTCACTCAGAAACGCAATGTAATTAACAGATACAACAATACTCTTCGGTTACAGCACCATTCGGAAATTTTAAAGAGCATTCCAGTAAGCATAAGTGAAGTGTAGAAGAAACTGAACATTTGTGCATTAATTATGTGATTTCTGTCACATTCGTTCAATTAATGAAACGGACAGGACGACCTTTAACTTGTTGGAAACCGCACACCGTTTTCAACCATTTTTTAACATTTCTGCATAGTTCGCTCAAACGTATTCTTATAGCCTATAGTCAGCTCATTTCAGAACATGAATTGACCTGATCTATAAACTATTTCATACACCGCCAAGGGTCTCTCAATCTTTCTGAAAGCTCGCGATACCCACTTGTTTTAAAATGGTGACCTTTCAAAATAGTTCAAAACAGCGCACTTCATCAATTTTCAGTTTGAAATTCATCAGTTTTGTATGAAATTAGCTGGTTTTCAACTCGCGACCCCCTACTTTTCGTCAAAATTAGTTCGCAACTCCCCATCTCATAAGAGGCCTTGGCGGTGTATGAACTATTTGGTTACCTTGGCAACTGTATACCGAAGATACCCGTTTATATATGGAATTCAATACCGCTGCTAGTTAGTTAACTACACAAGCATAAATACATGAGGAATACACCATTAATTTTGAAAAAAAAAACCGAGCGAAACTTTCAAACACCCATTCTCAATACCAAAAACCGACCTACGACTTGAGAAACTGAATGATATGAGTAAATAAGTATAGACTAACCATACTATACTGAGTCGCGGTATAATGATCATAACAGAGGGATCGCAGTAGTCGATTTGATCCTGGGTGATGAGATTCTGGTCCAAAGCCCGTTGTAGAACATCAGAGAACAGTACCGCTACGTCTAGCTGCGAATCGTGCTCTTTCACCGATTTCACGGGAACCATCGCCGAGACGTACCTTAAAAACTACCTCACTTAATCGCGCGCAGAAACAGAGCCGAATACATTGACTGTCACTCGTCACAACAAAACTAATTGGGACTAGTACCTCGAATTACAGAAACCAAGAAGGATTTTCACAGTGAATACTACGTATTTGAATGCAAATAACATGATTATTCTCACATGACATGAATATACTATATATTTGAACCAGTAATTAAGCCTGAGAATATATAACAGGGTAAAACAAAACTGAAAAAAAACTCACTGAAACTCGAAATTGGCGAAGAGGTGATCGAACTTCAGGAGGCTCTCCTTTATGGTGTCCGAATAAAGAAGCGGGTCCCTCAATGATTGATCCTACAAGAAAACAATACAAGTACGTTGCAAAGTATATCCAAAACGTCACGGTAAAACTGTCCTCATAATCCGAATAACAGTTTACTGTTGTCAGATAACGTTAGAACAACACACTTACAGTATAGTGAAGACAGCGAGTGTTTAAACCGCAAAATATATATTCCAGAATACGTATTGAAAACAGAAAAGCAAAGACCAGTGAGGTGCGACTAAGCGATAAAGGTAGTCCGTTTCAGATGTGAACACGTGAGAATTTATGATTTTTCCATCAAAAGTGGACCGATTTTTCATTTTCGGCAAAAAAGTAGTCCGTTTTTCTAATTTTTCTGACTATTCGGACAACTTTAATGGTGTATGCAAAAACGCAGTATGACACTGAAAACACTATTTCAACCTAATACATGTTTGATAGTTCAACCAACATACCTTCAACAGATCCCGAAGAGAGTCTAGATGTCTTGTCAACTCTTTCGCCAACGGACGAATCAGGTCTGATTCTGATTCATGATCAATTATATTTGATCCAGCCGCCAGACACTTGAAATACAAAGTATGTCCACATCACTAATTATTAACGTTAAAAATAATAACAGTGAAAATAAGCTTTGTCATGTCATATATACTGAAGACTAAAGCTCTTGAGATACTTAGTAGCAACGTCATACTATAATTCACCTGTTGATTATCTCTACATCCACCTCGCATAAACTCTCTCGAATAACGACTGAACAATGGAAGTGATACCATGACTTAAAAAATTCCCCTTGGGAAAAATTGTCCAATCTCACCTCTGCTCCAAACCACAGTTGTCCCGGTAGATTATCGTGAACTATTTCATCTGGGAACTTGACACGGAAATCCCTACAGGCTCGATCTGCCTCGCGTGGATACAAAACACACAACATTTCACCTGAAACCGTTATTAAGATGCAATTTCTGAAGATGTTCACTCACAGCTTTGGTGGAGGCATTTGGGATATTAATGTAGGATAATGAAATGGCGGTTAAAGGCTACAGCATACAGCTACCAGTATAGCAAGATGGGCTGATAGTTTATTTGTCCACCCAATGACCAATGACCTGTTATAGCCTTTTGTTCGGCCACTAGAACTAAAGCAACACTTGACTTGGTAAGAATATGTTCGTGAATGATTAAATGAAACTTTTTATGATAGGTTTATTATAGAAAGAGAAAACCTGATAATCTATAACGAAAGTGGCCCTCACCTATGATATGTAAAACTCTATCTTGAGCTATCCTCAATTTGTTGACCAAAGTATTGCATCTTTCAGGATCTCGCCGACCATCAAACGAATCCAATTCATTTGCTGAAACTAGAGTTATGAAGTCAATATGGCTAGCAATGAAGAACTTGGGCTTCCTTTATAAGATGAACAACGCTTTGTTAGTGCTATCGGGAAGGAAACAAACAAGTTTTTCAATTTTAGAAATAGGATATTGTATTCTAAACAGTGTCGAGAAAGAACACAAAAAAAACGTCTGACAAGACGGGGTATCCTTTGGTTAGTGTCCCCCGCATCCCCGCAATAATGACACAATTGAAAACAAACGAACATTGTAGACTTATATACGTACCAATATCGGTTAATGCTTCGTCCGCATAGTAAAACTTCGCCAGTGGTGCCCAATCATCCGGCCTAGGTTTGTTCATTAGCTTCCGAAGAGATTGCATCTGGAACAATCAATAATTCAGAACATTAGCTAGGATATGGTTGTATGTTAAACATGGTTAGCGAAACACTAAACCGTACCGCCACCTGAATCTAGAAATGAATGAACTAATTATAATATATACGTTTCCCAGTGGATTCGGTAGAAAAAGTGGGCGAACTATCGAAAGAATGAATAAATGCACTTATATTCCTTTATTGACGAAACCTAACGACACCCAGGACAAGGCTCCTCTTAAATTAATAGTACGAATAGTAATAATGAGAAGCAAACAACATTAAAACATCATGAAGCACGCATTAATATAAAGATTAAAAAAATATTTCAACGAATCGCGGTTGTTGCAACAACACTCATCAGCTGTCTGCAAGGACCGCGACGCTCGGGTATGCGGTGCGGTTGAACCCTGATTGTCAATAAGCCAGTCCATATATCGGATTCCCGCGGAATAAATTCTTATGCCCATCTCGTTTGAAGGAACTAACTATTTGAGGATTATAGAACTTCAGGATGAATGAGCTAATGACTATCTAATGTAAACACACCACTTCCTCTCCTTCTCTCTCTCTATCTAACCCCAACTTCTTTTCTTTTCATAGAAACTCGCTGAAGAAAATGACAAATGTTGCTACAAAGTTGTTAACGAGTTTCGACTAAACCGACACCGCTACTAAACGGCTAGTTATAACGGTTCGGTCAAATACTTAGCTTTTAAGTACCGGTTTAACATATGATTCCTGTGTTATCTACGGACGTCAATCGTGCGTTTTCTAGGGGTTTATTATTTCATTGCTGTTTGCCGAGTTAGATTCATTGTTATATCAGTTACGACACTCTCATGATCAGGGTTACCTTGATGTCAATGTTATGTTTCTTCACTGCATGGTATATATCATGCAGGGAAGATATCCCTATAACAACCTTTCTCCTATTCATTTATATTCGTGTTTTCAGGTGGCCAATCAGCCATGATTGGCGGACTCTTTGTATATAACCACAAAGGAGAGGTTCTCATTTCAAGAATTTATAGAGACGACGTGACGTGAGTTCTTTCTTTTTTTGGGAAAAGTATTTGATCACCCGACCTATCCGGATAGCCAACATATAGTCTATGGGCAGGGCCTGATTTTCGAACTAGTTCGTCCATAAAGAGCGGGAACCCGCTCGTTATGGACGAACCCGGGTGAGTTGCTTACCGAGCCAAACCACTTTTTCATTGCTCACTCTAGTGGTGCGACGGGTTTTTTGTTATTCGAAGTGGATTATAGTCGTAAGTCGGTTTGTTCTCGTCAGCGACCTCAGTATCGGCTCGGAATCAGATATGTTCAACCGGTTCATTCATCTAGTCAAGTAATTATGGAAGTGTTGTAATAGGATTGGTAGATAGCGATTGTAAATACAAAATACTACTATACTGTATGCTGTCTTTTTCGCATTACAATACTATAGGGCGTGCCAAAGTTATAAATTGGTGTCTCTCGCCGGAATCCAACCTGCGAGCAAAACATTCGTAGCTAGGCGGCAATCACTGCGCTACAAGAGCCCATAACTGACCAGCTTTGGAATCGGAGAGATGTGTTCGTAAACAGCGAAAATTGAGATATACAGTACTCTCCCGCCTTTCCATTGACGACGACTATAACTAGTTCTTTTTCTGCTCAATCTAAATATCCGTTTCAGGAGGAATGCGGTGGATGCGTTTCGTGTCAACGTCATACATGCTAGACAACAGGTAAGTTTAGTGTTTTAGATAACTGAGGAACAAGCGAAGCAGGGTGTACCGTTGTATGGACGATAACCCCTTGGTTGTCTCTTCTAGGTCACCCGTCCATACAGCTGTACCCTTCGTCCATACAGGCCTACTATAATTTAGCTAACTGGGTCACCCGTCCATACCACCCTACCCTCTGTCCATACAGCTTTACTTTGTTTTAGCTAACTGGGTAACGCGTCAAATGAGGTTACAAGATAGCTGAAATGCAGTGGTTGGATGCCGTAAGTAGAACATGTAATTGATCACGGAGTGAAAACCGAATTATCAATAGCCAACATTTAATAAAATCATACAGAAAATAAAGAAAACGTTTAAAAATGTCAACCAGTGTTGTTGAAAGGGATTCAACCGCTGCATATAGGTAGGCAGAGAATAAGATGGGAATCACTTCATGTCTCTATAACGTGGAACATATAATCTATCCGTATCACTTTTTTTGCATTGCTTGCCAACTCATTACTTATGTGAAGTAAGGCGGTATGGACGCTCTCTACAGTCTCCGTTTTGGTGACCTCATTTCGTTTTTCCAAGTGAAGCTGTATGGACGACGCATGAGAGACAACCATTTTCATGACCTTTTCACTTTCCCACGACCCCTTAAGACGACCATCCCAAAAATCGTCCATACAGGCGATCTCCCAGCGAAGCAGTATGACGTATGATGATTGCTGCTCAGGTCGAGCAATAACTTTATCATTACTTTACATTATATTCTTCGTTAAGGTACGGTCTCCTGTCACCAGTATGGCTAGGACTTCTTTTTTCCACGTCAAGAGAGGCAACGTCTGGATTTGCGCTGTCACTAGACAAAATGTCAACGCAGCAATGGTTTTTGAGGTAACATTTGGCTATTTATGTTTCTCTCTATGATCTACCACAATTTTGGGATAATATCAAATCTCTCCTTTTTTATTGGAGGTGGAGGTCGATTTTTATTCGATATTGGAGAAAAGTATATGATCGATCTGTGATGTTAGTCATGTTATTACATCCGTTTTTCACTTCGATTCAGTTTACGATACATATTCACATCAAGTAATAAAGCAAATCACTCGAGCTGAAACAGGACCAGCCATGCTACAAGCTCAAACGGAACTAAGCATAGCATGAGTTGAAACGAACCGCCACATTTAGTTAGAACTCAAGTGAACCGCTGCTCGATTATTTGTTTTCTGGTTCGTGGTTAGACTAGTTGGTTAGTGATAACTGCAGAGTCATGTTTGGAGAAGTCGTTAAATCGTTTTCTTTTTGTAAAATGTGGGTTTCTTTGAACTTGGTTGAAACTTTGAAACTGACACTAAGCTTTTCAGTTTCTGAAACGCTTCTCTGATACAATGCAATCGTATTTTGGAAAACTCAACGAGGAAAATGTGAAGAATAACTTCGTTCTTATCTACGAGCTATTGGATGGTAGGTTCTTTCAAATACGATGGTTTTTGCTACTGAAACAATTGTTTTGCAGATAAGATATTAATTACTGGCTCACTGTGTTCTCGACTACAGCTTTAGCAAAGATCGAACTCGCGTCTACGCTTTCAAACGCTCCGCGAATGATTCGCGTGAAAATAAGCGCGATAGTCAGCGATATAGTGCTTTGATCGCAACAAATTGCAGTGGAATACAGTGACCCACCACGAAAACTTTGCGGGCAGAGCAAGTTTAATCGCAAAAATTACTGTAGGCGAGAACGCTGTGCACTCTTTTCTAGCTGTTACAATTATAACACAACGGTGAACATCATTGTAGAACAGGGCGTATCAACTGAAGAATAAGTGCTCTGGGATATGATGGTTATCGTTCCTATTTCCATAATTCATCTCATTCATGTTGCAGAGATCCTCGATTTCGGCTATCCGCAGAACACCGATCCTGGTGTCCTCAAAACATTCATCACCCAGCAAGGAGTTAGAACAGCGGTGTGTTTGCTTATCAGTTACCTGTTCCCATTGTTATGCTAATTTTTATTGAATTATTTTATGACATCTTTCTTCGACATTTCGTTATTCGTTATGTTGAAAAACGTGTTTTGTTTTATTTCACATTTGCTTTTGCTGGATAAGTTTGTTTTCTATCAACAACAACATCAACAAGTTGAGCGTCCCTACCTTTTTATTCCTGAGTTTTTTAATATCACGTTTTCAGGAAGTTGCGTCTCATGTGGTAAGGAAATGTCGTATGGTGATACTGGTTGTGATACCTTTATTTGTGTTTAGTGTTGTTCTCTGTTCACATTTTGTCCTGCCCCATCAGTTATTCTATTTTTTCAGACCAAAGAAGAACAGTCGCAGATTACCTCCCAAGTAACTGGTCAGATCGGCTGGCGCAGGGAGGGCATCAAATACAGAAGAAATGAGCTGTTCCTCGATGTAATCGAATACGTCAATCTTCTCATGAGTCAACAAGGTTTGCGACTGTCAATAACAAAACTGTAGTGGCGGTTTATTTCCCTTTCCGGGAACATTCTATCAAATGTGCCACCTTTTCTGGTCAACCGCGAATGTTAGGCACTGAAGTAAACCTCGCTGTTATGCCGCCTCGATTCGTGCCACTATCTCTGAATGTAGATAAATAAATAAAGTGCATTTGTGTTCAAATGGCGAGGCCGTATCTGTTAGACTGTTTTGCCTTCTCTGAATCTGATCATTCTTCTCAGGACAAGTTTTGTCGGCGCATGTTGCTGGGAAAGTTGCCATGAAGTCTTACTTGAGTGGAATGCCGGAATGCAAGTTTGGTATAAACGATAAAATTACAATAGATACAAAGGGAAAGACAGGCGCCGAAGACCCGGCCAAAAGGTTAGTTTGGACTAAGGACCGTCTCATATTTTCTCTTTACTACTGTTAACGCTAAATGTTTTGAATCAGATGTAACAGTTTGTATCAGCAGATTCACTTTTCAATATTTATGAGTTACGTAAATTAGGATCATCTAGAATCGAGACGGATCAACTATCAACTAGCGTTTAGTCCGGATGTGAAATAGTATGCAATAATGAAGGAATACAAGTATATTCATGGTTTCTTTGCACTTTGTAGCAATTACATAGTTTTTGATATGTTAATAAAATGCATATTACTCTTCTGTTTTCCCTTGCCGGTAAAATAGTGGGATCGTTTCAGCACGCGTGCCTCTGTAGCCATAGATGACTGTCAGTTCCACCAGTGTGTCAAGTTGACCAAGTTTGATACTGAGCATGCCATCTCCTTCATACCACCCGACGGCGAATACGAACTCATGCGGTTGGTCTGTTGTCTGTCCTACAAGACAAATTCATAGCTAGACAAATTGAAGAACAAGCTTTTTCCTTCCATATATCCGCATTTGGGGTTTTTTCTCACGGAAGTATGAGATTACAGCTCAAAAAAAGGTATGAAAAGTTTCTGAATTTTGTTTATACCTAATATATCCTTGTACAGGTATCGTACCACCAAGGATATTCAGCTGCCGTTCAGAGTGATTCCATTGGTTCGCGAGGTCTCTCGTAATAAAATGGAAGTGAAGGTAGTTTTTCGTTATTTTTTGTTCAAAAACGAATTTTTAAGTTTGCTTGTCGTTACCTCAGTTAGTTTTCGCACACAACTCTTAGTATATCGATTTTGATTAAAAAAAATTATATACTAGATTTTTCTAGACATTCAGATGAAATATATGTTTTTTGAAAAATATGTTTTCAGGTTGTCGTCAAGTCGAATTTCAAGCCATCCCTTCTTGCACAGAAAATTGAAGTTCGGATCCCTACTCCTCCAAACACATCCGGTGTTCAACTAATATGCATGAAAGGAAAAGCCAAGTACAAGGCCGGGGAAAATGCTATTGTTTGGAAGTGAGTAGCGCATCATTATCAAAGTTGCTCACCGTGCCACTGGGACCAGTCATGCGTTTCGAATTCTATACAAGGATATAGTTGAACTGCGATTTTTTCCATCCATGGGTATAGTCGAAAAAAAATTCCGAAGAAAATTCTTTCCATTTTCTTAAAACGGTTATATCCCGAGAATACAGTAGGACGAAATAAGACTGTTGTCAACGAATGCAATGTAGAAGCGTCTATGTGTCATATTTTTGCCGTGTTTTCTCAGGGGTTTGGTCGTTTTACGCATGTTTTTGAAGTTTTAAAGTATCTTTTTAAAAGAATGCTCGTTTGAATTGTATTTTCTATCAAATGTTCATTTCTAGAATAAAGAGAATGGGAGGGATGAAAGAAAGTCAAATATCAGCTGAA
Source organism: Litoditis marina (assembly GCA_964036275.1). Taxonomy (NCBI): domain Eukaryota; kingdom Metazoa; phylum Nematoda; class Chromadorea; order Rhabditida; family Rhabditidae; genus Litoditis; species Litoditis marina. The sequence continues at coordinate 12,590,104 of OZ038438.1, read as the reverse complement.
ATCGATCTCCTATCAACCGGTTCCGAGAAAAAGAAATGGAATCGTCCACCAGTCAGCATGAACTTTGAGGTGAGAATAGGTTTTCGTTGGCTACAGTAAGCAATGAATAGGAAATATCTCGAATAATTTCATAATCGATTACAGTTTTCGAAATTTTCTTTCGTGAACTCTTCTTAAAAATTCCAATTCAATGACTTGAATGATTCAATTGAATAACTAAACTATGAGTTTTTTCTATTATAGTGTTCGTGCTAAATTTGCGGTGTTTTGACTTGTAGTTTTTTTTATCACTTTTTACTGTTGTGAAATGACTTTCCAAATGGTGGTTGTTTCTTGTTCTTGTATAGTACTCCTTTCTTTAGCGAAAATATTTCATTGCATCTGTTGTGAATGGAGATTCTCAGTACTTATAGAAGAATACGAAATTATTGCTCGTAAATCAAGTACTATAGATATAGGTGCATTCCGCTTGTAGTCCTTATAGTTCCGGCATGGACTGCTACTGTATGCAGTGAAACTACACAAACATTTTACGTAAGGGGTACAAATATAAATACCTTTTCCAAAAAGCTCACAAGTAAAGCATGCACTGGTATTTCGATTTCACATTGTAGGAGTCTCGAAAGGGTGGAACAGAATCATTCATTCAGTGATATGTATGTCGTTTCCAGGTTCCTTTCGCACCCTCTGGTCTGAAAGTGCGTTATCTGAAGGTGTTCGAGCCAAAGTTGAATTATTCGGATCACGATGTCATCAAGTGGGTGCGCTATATTGGAAGAAGTGGACTATACGAAACACGTTGCTGATGCTATACTCATGAACATACTAGTCCAGTTGTGATTACTCGGTGGTTCGTTTCATATTAATCTAACGTTTTTTGTTACACTAGATCTACGTTTCCATCGTAGACTAGTCAGAGTGTTAAGTAGGGTTGTGTTGAACAATTTTGATAGTTTGCTGTGCCAACTCCTGTTCATAGGATTTTTTTTATTTATTTCCCAGATGTTTGGTTACGCCAGCATTATAACTTATTCACTTACTTGGAATCTCCAGAAGCCATAATACTTACATGTTTAGGTCATTGTTTTCGATTTTGTACATTAGATGAGGTTATATAGTTTGGTGAAAGACGTTATTAGTACTTTTGCAGATAAAGCTCCATATTTTATGCATAATATTATCAACTGCCTGTAGCTATGTGTTGAAATTAGCTTGTCATTGATTCACAGATTTTGCCCTAGTTCACCGTGATATAGAATGGTTGTGCGTCCTTCTCAGAAGAGTTTTTATTTGTTTTTGGTTAGGTTTTTAAAGGGGACTAATACATTCTGCGCCAATTTTATGCATTCTACCAAGTTTTTTTGTATTTATTCTCCTGCTGTGGCAGTCCAATTACATTCCATTGTCCATCATAGTGCTTATCTGAATCTGCTAGAATTTTTTGTGTATTCCTGTAAGTATTTTTAATGAAGCTTGGTATCATTGTGTACTCTAAAATATCAATGATATTCTATTTTAGATGCTATATCAACTGAGAAGATACCAGAACATCCGAGATCAGCATGAGACGTATTGTAGGCTTTGACAAACAAGCCGGTATAAGCGTTCAACCAAGATTGTGCAACCGTTAGCTCCCCTTTGGAATTGAGGAACTGGCACGAATAGTAAAGCCAAAGACAGCAGATCGTCCAGGCTTACTTGTTCTCAGCATTCGAAGACGAAACAGGATTCGGTTTGTGCGGTCCCTCTAATAAAGTCGCACTTTGTCCGTTAAAGAAGTTTGAGAACGTGGGGGGATGTCCTGTGCATCCATTTCTATTAGAGAACTGATTGAGGTACCCTTGAAACTAAATTAGCACTCAATGCGCTAAGCAAATCCTACACAACTCGAATTCCGTGCACTGACCCTCTTATGAATCGGCAATGATTTATGAGCCCTAGCACATCATGTTTGGACTTTTGCGTAACGTGGCACATAGTCCTCATCATTCCTACAGTATATTTTCGATCATTCAAACTACGGCTTGCTAAGGTTTTGCTTTTTGGATCACACTGGTTGTAATAACGAGGCAGAGGCAAATCCGAACACTGTTATCCTCTCCATAACTGAATCATGACATCTCAAATTTTTATACTCCAACTGTGGGTCTCAGTAGGATTGAAAAACTATAGTTCTCACTTTAGGCGAAACCGTTTCAGCAAGCACATGCTAGCGAATCGCTTCGCTTGTCTACCTCACTATTGGTCAAAATCCTTCTCATACAATGTTAAAATAACTTCTAAAGTGGTTTGTGAAAGTACTGTGGAAGGATTACTGTTTTCGCAAGCGAATTTCACGGCAGGTCAGATGTCAGCAGGACAGTACATTGATCTCCATTATACTTTTTTGCGCTATATCTGACGATACCAGGTAGATTTTAGCAAACCCTGATCCCGTTTGGTATGTTCCTAGATCTCATTTGAACACATAAAGTTTTTGTTATCAGCCATCAAATCTCATGAATATATATCAGGAACAGAGTTTTTCAACTTTAAAGTTTAAGGCGGTTTGTCTTATCATGTATTTATCTTGTCCCCGTAATTTAATTGTTTTGATATACTCCGTTTTACGAGCACCTAGAATCTTATAGTATGAATTTGAAACTTCTCTGTAGTTTTTTGAAATAGTTAGTATATAGAAAAGCTTTATATACATATATTCCGATCACGCTAAACATGTATTGTTTCAAATGGGAGATAAAAATAAGGAATTGGAAATGAGAGACATGACTGAAATGTGGCTTATCACTATCGACAATTGGACAAATATCACCCTAACCTTCATCGACCTCAAGAACCACAGAAAGACAAACATGTGTTTCAATATGTTACTTTTTGTGCTGCCATAGTGATTGAGGGAAAACACATGTAGAAAGTATAATGTGAAGGATGAACACAATATCGTCTGAATATCTTCGTGTTTGTGACGCGTCCGCGCAAGATAAAATAATGCTCAAATACAACTAAAAGCTATATTCATTTGGGTAACTCATTCCAATACTGTTTGGAATGGCAATTGGTTTAGGATACTAATCCACAATTTTTCTGGTATGCCAGCTGTTCTTTAATTTGGTCCTACTATAGTTCGTAGCTACCCGTAAAACTCGTGATTCTTAATAGTTTAAGTTCCAGTGTTAAATGATATAGATATAGAGGCTTTCCGAATTTGAGTTGTATAGTCTGATGTGTGAAACAGAGCTGAACTTACAAATTACGCTCAAAATGCATCGTTATCAAACTACACACATACAAACCTCTACATATAGTACTTAGCAGGACATTTTGTGGCATTTTTACTATTGGACTCGATTCCGCTACGAGACTGTCATTTGATAAGTGTCTGGACTACTTACTTTGTCTAGCTGATTATTCGACAAGAGTCTATCTTGCCACATGTCATCTTTCTTGTTATATCTATGTCTCGAAACCTGAGAAAGAAAGAATATTTGAAGTCTTCATGAGTCTGACATATGGTTCAACAGCGCATCTCTGAAGTACTAACCTCGATATCAGAATACTTTCTGTCGGCGCGAAGATGTCTGTTTGTACACACCACAAACTCAGATACACGGTATGACGTATGATGCCGCCTTTCTCTGGCGAAGACTATAGAGCATGGGTAGATCGTCTGCAAGAAATGCCGATCACTTGAGATTTTGTCATTATTCATCATCAGTCGCAAAGTGTGCCGGCCTTATTCAATCTGTTTGTCCCGCGTGCCGTAGATTTCTCACAATCTGGTGAATTGTCTATTTGTTATGTCATTCGACACCACAAAGTCGCTACACATCTCAACAACCGAATCGGCTTCAAAGAAAACTTCCTGCCGCAAATACCCTTTCAATAATTTTTACGAAACAGTCAAAATTCTGAAGGATTAGTCATATTCCTTGTCTTCAGGTCTTGTCTTCAGGTCAAAATCTTAGTAAACTAATCAAAAGGGTGAGAAACTCAAATTTGTCTGACATCTAAAAGCGTGAGAAGCTTAACCTAAAACTAAAGATAGAGTGGTCACTTTTTCAGTTTCTTCACTTTTCAAATTACTGTTCACATACTCTTCCTACAAATTGCCTAATTGTTCCGGGTTTCTAAGTTTTTCTTCTCCCTTACCCTAACAAGGCAAACTTGTCTAGATTCCTAGCCTTCTGACAATGTAGTGGTTCATGGTGCTACGTTTGTGTTTCCATTGCCCCCAAACACATCAATGAATATTCGAGCACTAATTTCGTCTTTGAACATAATGACAAAGAAGCGACGAGCGCTTTTCTATCCTACTCCACCATTCTCATCTATGTTGTTCGTTGAAGTGCTCGTAAGCGGTCTGCGTTTTCGGCCAACTTCCTTTTTCATCACCACTCATTTAGGTCTCAATAGTCTGTTTATTCCACTCATATCCTGTTACAGTACGCTTTCATACGCTCAAACAGTCAAACTACCTTAGTTTATCTACCTGGAAGTTACAGTATCCTATTGTGAAGGGTGACGCGTGCACAGAACAGACTATTGAATAGCAGTTGTGGAAAACAAAATCCACTGTACTAGTCGGACGTGTTTTGTAAGTAACATGGCCACTAAAATAGTCTCCTATTTTGTCGCCGCGGGTCTACGGTTTTTTTATATATTTGGCACATTTCATGTAGTCGGTTTCATGTATTGCCTAATACTCACATTCAAGTATTTTAATTTTCTTATTGCACATTTCCATTTACTTTTTATTCGTGAAGGGTGACAACGTAGAATACAAGACGTATTGAAAATCATAGGGCTACCGGACATCTTCCACAAAACTGCATGAAAGTTCCCATGTTATGCTGTAGGTGTCCACTGTCCACAAACGCGTGTAACTGACTACAATTCATTAATTCTAGAAACTGAAGTTTTGGTAGATTTGACTCACATCGAGTGTTCCTGGGACTGAGCCAACTAGTAGAACACACCACCATATCGTAGTTGAACATGGTAAATAATCAAATGTTACATAGATATTGAGAGACATTGACCTAGTTAGAGGTCGAGGATGTTTTACGAAGCAGGACGTATGTTTCCCTATCCGGCTGTTTTGGAAGTTTGTTCCCGTTGCTTAACGGTCGGGATTCGTGAATTGCGACGTGTTTCGGGACCAAACTACAACAATGATTCGGTCACTCCATATACTTGAATTTGTTGAAGAAGTGGCAGCTGCTAAAAGTACCGCCCCTCCCCCACATAGACCGAGTTGCTGCGGGTCAAGGTGGCCATTTGTCCAATTGGAAAAGTGCTATAGTAGAATAGAATAAATTTATCGGCGACTTAGCACGTGACTTCCGACATTGCTAGATTTTACTCTCTGATAATGCGATGTAGTAATTTGTAAGTAGACTAGTTGCTACAAATTCAACTTATTGTTCAAGAAATGTGGAGTAGACCTGCCAACAATGCCAACGTTAACGTTTTTCGCATGTTTCCGAAGTTTCGCAGTTGGAAATGAACAATTGGCCCTACATCATTCGAACATTCGATAAGATGGATTTCTATTAACGTGTCATCCGCAATTTCGGTAAATAAGTATCAGCGTTCATTGCTCACTGATTGTTCCCATTCCCGAAGCTCGATATTGGCATATAGAGAATAATTCAAGAACTAATTGCTCAAGTAGCTTATGGCTCATCATTTGTTACCGACTCCTTAATCCTAGTGCGACCGCCATATTATATTGACATCTACTCAACCCAGGCAACGGAGCTATGACTCTGTCTCATGGCTGTGTCTATCCTTCGCTGTCTGATAAACCTTCAACCAATAGAACTGGTACAAGCGAAATTGGGAACCTCACTCTTAGCACGCACATAGAACGTTTGAGAAGTAAGCGTAAGCTGTTATTTCTTGTCGGTAGTGCTGCTCTACTACGGTAGCGCTCTCTCGCTCTCTTTGTTTCTCTCTCTCTCTCTCTGTTAATCTCAATATCTCTCTCTTTCTTTCGCTCTCCCCCCCCCACTATCTGTTTCTTATTTTGGCGTTTTTACGTGAATACGTTGATTATGATGTACATAGTCAGCATGCCTTTTGAGTGATGTTTATAGTTGCCTTTCTCTACTCATTCTGGCCTTATAAACAACCAATGTTCATAATACGAACCCACCATTAGTGTTACATTTGCAGGCTGCTTCAGTGTCCATTTGTAAACTTCATTGAAACGTATTCAATTAATGAACGCGGCTCTTGCTTAGTTTAAGTGCACAATTTCTTCTGTTTCTTCACTTCCACGTCAGACACGCTTTGAATATTACGATGGGATTTTACAGTCTCAATACTCTTCCAGGTATCAAATGGAGAATGAAACTGGTCTTAATGAATCTTTTCCACAACTCTATTGTGACGAGGACACTCATCCCAAATTACGCCTGGCCTTCTTGAGGTTAGTCGTCCCCTGGAACGTCATTATTTGTTCTAGTTCAACTTTCTGTTTTTTTTTCATTTTAAGATCATTTTCCAACTAAACTATCCAAGCATTCTTCAAGATTTTAAATAAGTTGTGGTGGTAGCTATTAAATGCTAGAAACGTCCGGTTGCAATATGGCATTATTTTGAACTGGATGTTGAATGTAAGGTAAAAGTTTGCAATCCCTCTAGTTCTTCGGGTTTTGTGTTATTTGAAATTCTTGTGAAATTCCCATGGTAGTGGTAAAAGTGAACTGATAGTAGTAAATCTTATTTGATCTTTACACTATTTTAAAAGTTGTCCAGTAGAAAAGCGTTTTGAAAAGTTGCATGTGGGGTAGGGAAAATGAGAAAGAACATATGTTTTGGTAGTTGTACATAGTGACTTGGTTTCACTGGTTTTCCCCAGCAATGATCTAATCGAAATAGCTCTTGGTTTGCAACATGACATTGTAAGGACAAGATTATAGGTCAGCTGAGGAACGAGTCTGCCACATAATCTAGGTATTTCGTCAAGATGAACACCACGCGCCTAGCCCCCTGAAATGGGACTACGTGAACGAATGTACTTTCAGGAGCTAATAGATAAACTTTAAAACCATCCAGCAGGGTATTCCGCTCAACTCAGACAAAAAACAATCATTCGTGTCGAACTATACAGCTGACATTCGTAGCAAGTAACCAAATTTTAGTTGTAAGCAAATTAGATACAAATCAGAACAATCCGAACTCATCGTGTGCTTTTCGAAGGCCGATACTTAGAACTGGCGACACCTAAATCGACAACTATAATTGTCATGCCGTACTTAAAAGCTATTAATGGCAAGGAACACCCATGAAAAAGGAATTCATACTTTTTCGCGCGTTCGGCAGATAAATATGAACAAGGACTCCCTCAGGAACACTTTTGGTCACATTAAAATTCGTCAAACATCGCATAAATGGGATGAGCAATTATGAATATTTCCAATTATGAGCGCCAATTATTTCTGCAGTAATCGTGTTTTTCAAATGAATTTCAAGGAGGCACACAGAATTGGGACAGTTTTGCTTAGCGGGATAACAATAATGAAAACATTACATTCAACCAAGTAAAATGAAAATTATGTTGTCCGCTTCAGCTTCGGGACGGTCATTGCCATAGTCGGATGCTTCAGCAACCTTCTGTTGCTATTCGTATTTCTCTGTCGACATTCCAGGAGAAATAACCCTTTTCAGGTAAAATCTCCAGATTATAAATTTTTTTCTCGAAATTGGTTACAGCAGACACCAGACATTTTTTCCTCCACACATCGATGCAGTCAAATGTGTTCTTGTACGTGCTCCATTTTCAGACTTTTCTCGCTTTTTTGGATTTCTTGTTATGTCTTCTGTTCATCGTTTGTTTCGGACTGCTGAGTCTTTCAACAACACTTCGAATAGGTGAGACTAGCGTTTAAAGTTTTATCTATCATTTCTCTTTTTATCTTCTTCCATCCTCTCTGGATACCACGAGGACTGATGAAGCGGAAAATGGTATACAATACACATCATTTTCTGTTGTGCACCATTTTCATGGGAGAGAACAACAATTTGTGCTGGTTGTATTTTCCAGTATGCTTATCAGAGCTGTGTCATATTAGTTCATTACTCCTCAATACTAACTATACTATTATTTATTTCCCGTCTTACAGCAAGTTTGTATGTATTTCTGAAACGATACAGCGTACATCTACTGATAGTGAGCCGTATTGTACAGTGCTCCATCCCCTATATTCTGATAGCAAACACAGCTGACCGACTGGCTTGGATTCAAGAATCTAAAAATAACAGCAGCGCGTAAGTGTTAAATATCTGCAGAACAACTCTTCCAAAAAAACTTTTCAGTTTTCGGTATGTTTTCTTCATGTCTGAAACTCGACTTGAAGAAGCGTAACCTTGAAAATACCATGAAGTTAACTCTTTGAATGTTAATTTTAGATGAAATTAGATTAACTCAAAGTTGAACCATCAAAAGAGCGCTACTTGAACACATCAGACATCATTCATCTTTCAACGATCCACTAATTTCGGGAAAATGTGGCTACTATAGTGGTCATTTGCCGCCTCGAGAAATAATAGCAATTGCAATTCAGCAGATGACACTTTTGTTTTCGGTGTGAAATTGTCCAGGGAGTATCGTTAAATTTTATAGTGTGTTGGAAGGGAACAGCAGCACATGTGATGGTGGATGCAAAAAAACAACAGTTTATAGCCATACAATATTTCTTACAATGTTTTCCTAGTGTAGTTGAAAACCATGAGAACAGCCAAACATTTTTAGTGGAAAGATTCCTCTTAGTTTTGTGATGTTTTTTTAACGGAATTTTTTTTATCGGTATTAGTAGGAAGAGGAGCATTGAGCTTTTCATACAGTTATAATAATAAATCTTCTTCAATCTCTATATATTAGTGTTTCTCAGTCTATAGTCACAATAGTGGCATCAGACCAAATTACTAGTTTGGGAGGAAATTCGCGTGCAGAGCCAATAGCCGATGGAAAATGTGTAGTGTGTCAGCGAAAACTAAGCGAAACGTTTATTTTCCAGAGTGATCAAGAGGGTTCGTTTGATATTCGTGACCACGGCTGTTATAATGGCGTTGCGTATTCCCGGTTACTTCAACCTGCAGGTCATTGATCTGGAGGGTTGTGACTTCTTCACCAGCAAGGCGCTGTCAGATGTGGAACTCCCTGAGTTCTACGCCAACCTCTATCAAACATTCGACGTCGTTGTGCAGGTATTCAATGCAATACGTCGAACTCATATTTGTGAAGCAGTTTCATGCTAGAAAATCCCGGCAACTTCATCCCATCCTGCGTTCCTCAAACATACGATATTTCTCTGTTCCTACATCACGCCGTGATATGAGTGACGCGAAATAGTAAGGCAGAGCGAGAGACGCAGGATGGGATGAAAGTGCCGGAATCTCCTAGCATACGTACTCTGGAGGCCGTACTCATGAGCATCTCGGTCATTTTATTCACTCCTGCATCTCCTCAAACATAAGCTATCTCACTGCTCTTACATGCAGCCGAGATACGAGTGTCGCAAAATAGTTTGTGAAGCGAGAGACGCAGGTGAGGGTGAAGGTATAGCGTTGTTCTAGCATACGCACTCTGACCCAGATTCGCTCAACTTCTACTGTTCGCAAAAATTTAGTTTTCCGTTTGCAGCATTATCATCAGGAATAGATCATAGATTTCTACCACGATTTTTCTTGTTTTGTTCTCTATTCTACTTTCAGTTTTTCCACCTTTTCGTCTCCTTTGTCATTCTGTGCGTTCTCAACTGTATTGTGGTGTTACGGCTGCGCAGTTCTCACAAGAGAGCCAGGAGACAGTCCTCGTGCCCCTCTTTCCTGCACTCGGTACGTTTGATACTCAGCGCAAAAGGTGTTCCGGTAGCGCCCCCGGCCCATCCCGGTCACTGAAACGTAGTCAAGACATTGCGGGGAGGTTGCAACTAAGTTTCGTGCTCGGATGGGTCCACGGCACTACCAAGACATTGTTTGCTGTCAGTAATAATTAGAAGGAAGCGTTAATTACCAGATATAACGAAACAGTCATGAATGTGCTGATCATTCTGTTGTACTGATCAGGTTGCTCTCTGATGAGTCGTTTGGTCTTTCCGCTGTCTAATTGTCTCGAATTACCCTGCTCCACCTCACTCGTTGTCCTGCTCGACGGGGCTACTTCCGTCCCTCCCATTGTGTCAATTTATAGCAACATCTAGTCGTTGATCGAACCTACAAGTAGTGTGGCAATTTCAAAGGTGGACTGATTGGAAAGTTAATTGAGCTAGCACCTGGTACCACTCGCTAGCTAGATTTTCCAATTTACCAGTGAATTTAACGTGCACGGATATTGTACGTAGTCTAAAATGGTACAAAACAATAGAAATGACAGTCGCAAAGTCGTTTTAAGCGTTCCGTTTTAGCCTCCTTTGAAGATGAGTTCAGAGATCTGCTAGCGGCTGGGCTTTCAGCGCATGTATATTGATCTTTAGACAATAATCAGTAGTTTGGTTAGACTTAGAGGAGGGGGGGGGGGTCGAAAATTACGCTTTGAGGAATATACTGTAGGTATAGGAAGAAATACCGTATACTGGTTATCCAGTAGCCACTTTCTATAAACAACAACAACGGAATGCGAACAATTTCCATATTTGCGAGTAGTAATGTGGGTAGACGACTAATTAGGTATTCGAAACGAGGCGAGTGCCGTGCGTTCATCATCGTTACAGAAAAGTGATGTTTATTAGGTTTGCACTTGGAATAATTTGCTTAACTAGCGGTCCACATGACAATACGCAAATGGAACGCCACCGGGAAGAAACTTGCCCTAATCATGATCGATGGAGGAAAACAACCAAATAATTAGAGAAGCTGACACAAAAGTTCATCAAATCCACAACTTGGCTGCCCTCACTACCCAAAGACAAATCTTCCCAAACGATTACTAAGAGCGTACAGTATTTCTGTGTAAAATTTCGAATGAGGCTATATATGATGTGCCAGCTAATAGCTAGTGAACTACGGTCGAACATAAGTCGCCCCTATTGTAAAGCCACCATAACATGAAAGAACTATCTTCTGTGTTGCCATGAAGTAATGTAGAAATAGAACTGTATGTTTCAGTGAATCCAGTTCAACTTATCCCATTTCAGACCCGAAATCACATTGAAGATGAAGAGAAACGAGAGCACAAGCGACTGCGTTGTGCAATCAAAACGACCATTGTCATTCTGTCGTCCTATCTCGCCTGTAATAGTGTCAACTTTGTCCTCTACTCAATGGAGATGTTCAATAGAAATCTCACACTGGTAAGATTGCTTCATGGCTCGAGGTATCTTTAGGTGAACCAGCCTTGGAAGGAGGAATTACATATTCAGTCTTGCCGAATTCCAACCGTTTACCTCCATCGTATTTCGCATGCTAGATTTGGGGATTTGCTAATTTGGAAACGTTTGGTGCTTGAAATTTCTGCTCAGATACAGTCTGAAAAGTGAAAGTTTCAACTTCTTCGAGTGGACCTGCTATTCTTGATGGTTAATCTTTTAACAAACTTCACGTACTGTAGTAGTCATCGAAGGTGAATGTTTAAACTGTTTGACTTGGTAAATTTCAACTCACAGCTGAACTGACTAAATTGCTATGTTGCCTGAACCTGGATTTTAGGATGAGAGTGGAAACTTCAACGTGTTCTACGTGGTTGCCAGCGACATGGGCACAAATCTCTTCGTCTTCTCCTCTACAATTCGCATGTTCATCTTCTACAACTATAACCCGGAAGTTCGTGCTCAGATACGAAGTGTGACAGCCCTCAACTTTCTGTTCCGTGCCAACGAGAAGAGGAAAATAACTTCTGATACTCTTTTAGGCGTTTCAACTTGATACGACTTTTCAGTGGTTTTATATATAGATACTGGACAAGAAATAGTAAGAAAAATGAAAGGGTGTTGAAGCTGTGAAAATTTCAATACATAAGCAAGTAATAGGTACTTAAAGATCTCTATTTCAAATGGTATTTTTCTATTCAATGAAAAGTGGCTGATTACCGAAATATTTTTCTTCCTATATTAAGATTTCATCTCTTTCATTTCTAAACTTTTCAAAACATAAACTGAAAAAAACATAGAAATAGATGATCGTGATATTTTGGAATCTTCGCCAACGGACTTCTAGAAATTCGTCAACCCATGGTGCAGTATTGCAAACATTAGAAATTTGAATGAAATATGTATTGAACTGATCTGAAATAAAAAAATTCTCTGTATAAAATGTATTTTCCTCCATTAACACGCTCTCAGGTACAGAAAAGCTTTCCCAGTACAATTTAATAGAAATCAGAACAGGCACATAGTGATCGGAAAAATAATCTCATATATAAAAGGAAAAAAAGTGGAAAACAGAAAACAACTATGCAGAGCAGAGAACGACAGTTTTGATATGCAATGACTTCGGAAATGTTATGAGTGTTGAAGAGAGAAACTCTGCAATAAAAATGGACACGAAAACAAGGAGACGACGTTTATCTTACTTTTGGGCGACCTCGAATTGACGTTCCAACATCCAGTCATCAGCCAAGAACTTTGTTCTGCAAACATATTGTCATTCTCTCGTTAAGTAGTAAATGTAGAGATAGAGCCATAGCTGAAGATGTATCGTAGTTGAAGAAAACTGTTTCGTACGAGCGATAGAGTCAGCTAACGACAAAATACGTCATTTAAAATAAACATAATTGCAGTGTGGCAACAGACAGTTCTAATGAATATTGGTGAAGTGGTGCTAATCTGAATGGCTTTAAAACAGCTAAAAGAACTGAAAACATGGGCATTGGTAATTTAGATGGCACTTTACCCAAAATGAACGCTGCAAACTGACAGATAATTTCTGATTCCATCAGGGAGGAGTGCAACGACGTTTGCGTCTTTCGGCAGTCCTTTGGCGACCTCGAGAGCTGCATGAACATTGGTACCCGATGAGCCACCACACAGAATTCCCTCCTCTCTAATGAGGGCACGAGCGATCTCGAACGACTCCTACAAATGAATTACCAACATTCCATAAAAACACAAATGAAAACAGGGTAATCATACCTGGGAGTCCCACCAGTATTTGACCTAGTAGTACCAATACTAGGTCATCCAATTTTTTAATATGTTTTTACTAAACCACCGAGCAAATTTCCACTATTCAAAATATATGATTCAAGAGGAAAGCAGGTAAAACTGATTTCTCCATAAACATAACCGAAGACTCAGAAAGTACGTAAGTGAAGTGTGTATGGACCCACCTTATCAGTTGATTTTCTCCACTGATCAACGACATTTCTGTTCAAGACACCGGGAATAAAATCATAGCCTATTCCCTCAACTTCGTAGAACGAGGTCCAGCCTTGAGTAGGATCGGCAAGAATGGAGCCTACAGGATCGACACCGATAACCTGAAACATGAATAGCGGTTCATCCAGCACCCGAACTACAAAAATCAAAAACATATAAAGCTTAAACTGGATGAATGGGAGGAATATTTAAGTAATAGAAGGTGGTACGTTTTGCCTCCACCGCTACCCGAAACGCAACCACTTAAAATAAAGATGCCCACCCTTGAGGCTCTTCAGTGAGGTAGGGGAAGCAATTCAAATAAAACAACCCGATAGTACTAGTGACTTGCGCAGAGAACAAATTTGGCTATCTATGTTGGGACCACGCGACCTAATACTGAAGGCACACTCTGGTAAACTTGCCTAAATCCCCGAAGAAAAAAAATGCAGAGAATAGGGATTCCTACCACTAGAGAAAATAAGGTACTTGATTGAAAAATAGAGAGTTCGACGTACTTCAGTCAAAAACGATACCCTTTCAGAAATATGATAAATTTACTGTTTTGTGGCTGAAGATTGGCAATAGTGAAAATTTACGGAGCTGGTACTGGTTCGAATCAGTGCGCTTGGAAGTTGACGTATAATACACCACTTATAGGAGATTAACATATCTTGTTAGTAGTTTGACTTGTACATACATCAGAATTTTCCATATATTTTCCGTTTATTGGCAATCATTGATTTCGCTCACCGTGCAGTTGGGAATCTTTTCCTTGACCTTCATAGACAGACCGGTAACTGATCCACCTGTGCCAGCTCCGATAACCTGCAAAACAAAGGGTACAAATATCACAGTAACAAAAATAAAAGAAAAAAATATGGTTTCATGGGTTTCCAAACGGATTTATCGAATAAAAAACCCACCAAATAGTCGATCTTTCCGTCGAGCGCATCGATTATTTCTTCGGCAGTCTGCTCGTAGTGTGCCATGGGGTTGCCCAGATTACGGTACTGAACATAATTTGAATTACTGATAAATAAATGAAGATGAGTAAGATTGACTGTATAGCAAGTTGCAAACTATTCCACTCACCTGATCCAGAATGATAGCACCAGGAATCTCTTTCTGGAGTCGCAGTGATACACCAATGTGAGATTCGGCTGAATCGAAAGCAGCTGCGTTCGGGGTTCGCACAATTATCGCTCCCAAGGCTTCCATTGCCAGGGCTTTTTCTTTTGACATCTTGAATGGCATGACGATGATACATCTAGAAAGTTGAGTGTGTGCCTCATATAATTAACAAAAAACATCGTAAACGATCGAAAGCGTCATATATGAATACGGAACAACAATCTGCGTACCGGTAGCCTTTAACAGCGGCAGCAAGAGCGAGTCCGATACCGGTATTTCCAGAGGTGGGTTCAATGATGGTCATTCCTGGCTTCAGTCTTCCTTCCTGCTCCGCCAATTCAACCATTCGCAAGGCAATTCTATCCTTGGTAGAACCACCGGCATTCAGGTACTCACACTTCACAACTGAAAAAAAGTACTTGGACTGAGTGAACGTATCTAAGTGAAAAAAGTGTGTTATTTTTCATGATGTTTGTATGACTAACTCATGAAAAATAAATTTTGAAATTCTTGACAGTGATAGATACAATCATACAACCCATTCTATCATATAAGAGGCTCCTTATTGCCAATTGTTCTGGAGCTACATGTGATGTTCGCGACCGATGAAATAGGTGGAAGGATGGTTTTCACTTACATATATTGCATTCAACTCCATTTTCCTTTGGTAACTTCTGAAGCTTGACCAGTGGCGTATTTCCGATGGCCTCAAGAGCTGTTTGAACAATGGCAGGACGGTTGGCTCTAAAATCGACTGAATTATTTGAGAACAGAAAGTTTTTAGTGTAAATAAAAACACCTCCTCAGAATGGCAATAACGAAGAATCGTGTTATTATTTCAAATATTTTCTGTTCAAAAACACATATGACAAAATATTGTTATATTTTTGATATATTAGAACTGTTTTGTTCTCTTTTGTGAAGCCATAACAATAGTTTCGGGACTACGTTTGTGCTCGATTTGCAATTAACATTGGTATATGTTTCAAAAAGGAATCGATTCCAGAAAGGAAAGAGATACCTGTAGGGCTTGAACTGGTAAGGGCATTTCGACCACACATTAGTCTCATCTTTCTTCCATTCACCAGCCGTAGTGGTTGGGTCGTAGACGAGCACTGACGGGTCAAATGTGCTGTAAGCACAGCTTATCATCTATGTTATACGTATTATCCATTCTGTTCATTCCATTTAATATACACCTCTATAAACCGAGTCGCTTTCCGAGTTTGAATGATAATCCATTATCAAAATTTTGACTTTAAAATCGAATATTTGGTAACGACGTAAATAAGTGAGGAGTCAAACATGTGACTGGTTAACTGTGGCTACAACATAAGGAAACATATAAACGACTTTGAAGTAAAAGAACGCAAAGGGTAATGTAGAACGTACTCTTTGGGAGCCACCTTCTTATCCTCAATGTGATCAATGATTTTATGCTTCAACATCCACTCATCATCGATGAAATGATTCCTGGAAAAATCTGGCATCGGGACTCATGTTGGAACCGTAATGCAAAAGATCAACAGTCTGCACACCCTAAAAAATCTTTTTCGCAGAATGATACACAATTGTCAAGTTCTCAGGTTCTCACGAAAAGCACAGCTGTGTATGAAAAAGAAGGTTCGTTACGAATTAAAACCAATTAATTCGACAGTAGAAACATAAGAAATTGCTGCAGAACGTGAAATAGGATTGCATGTGCAAAATGTAGAAAACGAAACGGAATAATCAAACAACAGTCATTACGAGAACAAGAACTGAATAGATCTCACATGTAGTTGCGGATTCCATCAGCTGCCACAACCACCACATTCGTTCCTTCGCTCATGCCCTCGGCCACCTTAACTATTAGCATTAACTAGAATAGACACGACCATAATATGTCTTACAAACTATGTAATATCTATTGAGGCCATTAATAGCACCCAATTTCGATTCGAGGGTCACGTTAATCTTCCCACTTGAACACTTTTGACAGCTATAAGCAATCAGTTAATGTCAGTACTTCTGTGCCTTCATTGTTTTGCCAAACATCGACTTTTCCATTCGCCCTTTGTCCCCATTCAGTCCAAACTATGACCCTAGCAGGCATATACACTTAGAAATTACCTTGAGTGCAGCTACAACAGCGGCTCCAGATGAAGGACCGACCATCACACCTTCCTCTTTAATCAGTCGACGAGCCATCAGGAAACCATCCTTAATGAAACAAAAATAAATAACAACAGCCAATTATGGGAAAATGCTCACATTCGCTTTATTTCCACTAATGTTTTGTCCCTGGAAAGTAGGAGACATCAGAGCATGCAAAACCAAATTCACTGAACGTGCTAGGTTGTCAGCTCATGAGCAGCAATCCCAAAAATGATGGCACTCTGTCGCCAATCTACAAACACTGTAAATATTCTTGTTTGCCTGAAGTATCCGCTTAAATAGACACAGTCTAATGCTAATGGTATAAAAATATTACCTTTGCCGACACCTTCTCTGTTGAACTAATGTCCGATAAGTCTGCAACTGATGGAGTATAGTCGAGTCCCAGTTCAGGAATATGCACGTTGGGCTCATCGGGGTTGACTTTGGGAGAAACTCCAATAACCTAGAAATTGAAATCCCACATGTGAGAATAGAGCTGTGAGTACATGAATAAGTTAAAGAGTCGAATAATCACCAGTGCCGATGATCCAACTTTCTTGCAGAACTTGGAAATACCGGTAAGGGCTGCTCCAGTATGTGAAGGGACTACGATGGCATTCACCTGAAAATGGTGAAATTTTTTCAAAACTGAAATATATGAAATGATAGTCAGTAGAGGGAACTCGTATTCTTAACTTTCCTAATTCAACCGAAAACAACCAAGAGTGTCCTACATTTGCACAGCTGGTACATTATGTACGGAACACCGAGCTACTACGCACAACGGTTACACACAAAACTGGCACTTACTGTTCTTTTCAAGCCAGCAGCAAAAAAGGAATGGATTATGTTATAGGAAGGACATTGGAATCTTGTTTGCGTCTAAATTCACACTAGAATTCCTACAACCTTCGTGAACGATTGTTACTTGAATAAGCAATCATTAGCATTGATATAATATTAGAAAAAACCAACGTTTCCAGCGAGAGCATCGATAATTTCCTTTCCGGTCTCTTCGTAATGTGCGAGTGGGTTGCCGGCACAAGTATTCTGCAAGAAAAAGGACAAGTTTGAGCAAAAATATGAATCTTATATGTCATATAACACATTTAGACAAACAGGGCCACAAAATAAGGTATTTCAAATAGGTTTTTATCGAAGCTCATAAGAAGAACTCACTGGGTCGAGAACGAAGGAATTGGGAATGCCTTTGGCGAAGGCTGCAGCCACCACATGGTGTGAACCCAGAGTATTGTATAACTTTCCATCGTTGGTACGGATTACCTGCAAAATGAGTGACTACCAACTTCCTGATTATCATTTGACAACCAAAGCGAATTCCGTCACTTTTTTTTCACAGTTTTCCCAGTTCCAACATGTATGCGAAAATAGGTTTCAGGAGTTCAAGAGTCATGTATGCGAACGACTGGAACGAAAAATATTACACTTTTCGACGGTGTACAAGAAGAACAATGTCTTCGTTTGCAGGTTATAGTTGCAAATGATACCTCAGCTCCAAGAGATACCAGAACATCATCAATATCCTTTGCGTCGCTGACAGGCATGGCGACAACACACCTTAAATATAGGATTAAACTATAATTGCAGAAATGGCCAAAACGAGATGAAGAAAAACCAATTCACGGAATTCCTTCTCGAGAACATTTTGGACACTCGAATAAAGCTGCCGAAAGTAGTGCAGTACTAGTACACAATTGTAAGTTGTACAACCCGAACTTCAGTTAAACTAACTTATAGTCCTTGACTGCGCAAGCCAGTGCGATTCCGATAGCTGCATTTCCAGTACAGGCAGTAACAACCGTCTGACCGGGTTTCAGTCCATTCTTCTCAGCCAACTAAACGTAAAAATAGTTTAATTTATGGAAAGAGAAAGACTGATAACAAATTCGACAATCGAAGTTTGGAAAGTTAGATTTGACAGTTGCGGTAACTGAAAAAAAAAAACATAATGCGATGAACAATCGAGGTTTCGTTCAACCAGCAGAAATTCGATAAATAACCTCGAGCATTCGAACTGCAGAACGATCTTCAATGGAGCCTCCAACATTCAGATATTCGAGCTTCACGTCTGGAAGAAGCACACAATCATTAAATGCAAAGAACTATGCTTTTCTTCATTCGATAACTTATTTTCTACGTTCTTCCGAGCAATTTCGATTACATGTGGCAATATGTGTATACACATTATGAAAAAAAATGGAACTGTCTGGCATCTATATGTGACATGAGCATATTGACAAACAGTTCCCTTTTTTCACTATGTGTATATAAAATGGATCATTCGTAGTATACCATTCCCTTTCCCCGCCTAGTTTGTACAAACATGTGAATGTCTGTAGAACACGCCACCGCTGATAATGTGACTATTTTGTTCATGAAACTCTTATCTACGTATTTCGTCGACTGACACAATAAACCAGTGTTGCGAAGAAGAAACACGTGCGTTTCGATAAGACAATTCAACGCGTTGTTACAGCACACAATGAAAAAATATGACGTTTGACGACGAAACAAGAGAACAACCGCGGATTGGCACAAAAGGGACTGCAGTAGAAGAGTAAACTACAATGCACTTTCACAAATACTCTTCAATGATCTTAACATCGTCACCATACATGTTTTGAAGTGTTCAAGACATATATCAGTAACCATACCCACTAAGATACGTTTGCCAAGTACAAGAACGAAACCGCAACCGCATCCACCCTAACACCAAAACGGTGAAGTACTCACAGATGTTACATTTGACGCCGCAAGCTGTCGGGATTTTCTGAAGTTTCACCAGGGGAGTGTTGCCATTTGCTTCCAGGATGTTATTGTACCACTTTTTAGGAGCGCTAGAATAGAGTATAATTGAAACGTAGAGGGCTAAAAGCGACCACAATCAAACAACTATAAGACAAACGACATTGGCAAACCATCACAACATAGAATGATTCTCAATTCCAACTCTGTGCACAAGCGTTGTGCCGAAATGATACTTTCTACTTTCCTCTACTACCTCATCATTATATTGATGCTGATTGATATCTACTTACCTTTTCTCCTTAGCGGTAAATGTTTGCCCATCTTGAGAAACGCCTTGGTCATTCCAGGTGATGGAAGTGGCCTTTGGACAGTAGGTCATACTTTTTCTGAAAAAAAAAAACAATGCGTTCAAACGAATAATATATCAAACATATCGAGATGAATTAAAAGTAATGTAGGAATAGACGATATAGTTCAAAAGGAGTCAAATTAATGTAGATTACCTAGAATAGAATATCCAGGCTCCGCGCTAAGAGCACCAACCAAAATTTCTATTTGGAAATCGGAGCACGCAGAGCCCTCGTATGATACGCAACTACGTTACTTTTAAAAAGAACCTCTGTCCAAACAATTTAAACCTATAATGGCGCGAAAGATAATGAATCACGATCCGTTGGGATTTCAAAATAACTTCTCGTACACTAGAAGAAGAACACCAAGAATAATATTATGAGTTTCAATGTAGAGAACAAGAATACTGCAGTATAACGTTTGTTTGCGCCGCGAATTCCCTCTTTAGCTGAATAAAACATCAAGTGGGAAAGGTAGACAATTCATCACAATATCATAGCATTGAAACAAAATATATGAGAGAATATACGGCGACTCGCGAGGATACAGAGAAATGTCGCTGTCAAGGAAATGCGATGAAAAGAAATGCAGTAAGATAGAGAAGTACAGAGAGAAATGATGATGACGGATGGTTTCGAGAAATTCTGAAGATAATAATAGATCTGGATGTATTGTGGGAAACTATTGCCAAGCTGACAAGGCGGGATAATTCACATACAAGGGGGTTGTAACTATCCTATATCGAATACTCACTCTCAACATTTAGAAACAGTAGCCTGTCAAGAACTGATCCAGCTAGTTCATCGCATCACAGTAATTCGCACTCCTCGGTGCCATTTTGTTGCTATTTATCGAAACTTATGACATAAATCGAGAAGTTTCGGCGACATTCATGTGTAGAGAGAAGCTCTTAGCTATGGGGACTAGGGCAGATCTCTTGATTTTGAGAATTATAGCAACCATCTCACCAAGGCACAACTTTAGGTATAATTCAGAACCCAGAGTTGATTTACGTACGTTGTAATTACACATCATCTGGTTTTGGAATCAGATGTCGAATAACAGCGTTGGTTATGAAACATTGACGTTTTAGAGAGTAAATGACTGGGTTCAAATGAAAAGTGCATTGCAGACGGCCAATGGCCACGAACAACGTGGAAACATCGATATCGACAAATACTACGCGATTGCGAATGCCTGTCTGTCTGCTGCACAAAAACGTTGAAATGATGATGATGAAAGAAAAGATAAAAGCTGGGAGACCAAAATACATACAGAGAATAGAACCAGAGCCTGGAACGTCCATACAAATCTGTTATTGCTTCGCTGATAAGATAAAACATCACAACGTTGAAACAAATGCGGGGAGCTAGGAAGAATTATAGAGGAGTGAGAAGGCCGCCACATGGTTTCATGAAATAACACAATAAAGCAGTGGAAACAATGATAACCATTTGGAGGTGGTATACAACGAGAAACAAAGAAAGAAAGAAAGAATATATAGAATAGTAACGAGCGTATGTTATCAGTCACGCACGAATCGGATACAACAAAAGACGAAAGACGTAATGATGATGACGAAGTGAAGTGAATATCACTTAAATACACGTGACCTTCTTTTTCATGCCAGCAGCATAAAAATGAGATGGGGGGGGGCTGGCGGACGAAAGAACATGTGGAGAGAGGGAGAAAGAGAGAGAGAGAGAGAGAGAGAAAGAGAGAGAGAGAGAGAGAGAGAGAGAGAAAGAGAGAGAGAGAGAGAGAGAGAGAGAGAGAGAGATGGATATAGAGAGAGAAACGAAGAAAAACAGAGAGAGAGAGTGAGAGAGAGAGGGGGGGGGGGGGGAAGAAAGTGAGATGGACAGTTGAATTGGATAGAGAGTGAGAAGAGCTGAATAAGAATGAATGAACGAAGGAGAGGGCAGGGGGTGACAATTAAATAGTTTTAAGAACCTTTTAATATAGTCACCAATGAGTACGAGTAACATTGGAGTGTTAACCATGATCATAACTTGAATAAGTTACCTCTTGTACTTCCTACGAGGCAAAGTAGGTACAAAGTCAGGATCCGCCTTCTTAGTACGGGATGCTGAGGGACGACCACGACGAACTGTCTTCCTGAAATATACCAAAACAATGAAAAGCCGGTTCACAGATGGAACATATATTACTAGGATAGGAAGTCAAATGATACAAGTATGGAGCATTGCATGAACTAACATATGTATCAATACTTTTGAAATTAGTACCAGAAATGTGTCACTTTGAGCCATCTAAGGTACACATAGGGTAGCCTTTTTGGTCAATTCTATATGTAACCGCGTTTTTTGGTAACCTAGCCGGTAAAAAACCATATTTTGCGTTAGAAAAACAGGTAACCGGTCTGTCACTTTAGCTTACCAAGCGATTAACTACTGAGGTACCCTGAAAAATAGGTTACCCAAAACGACCGACCGAGACTTATCCTCTTTGTCGCTTTTGGATCCAAACAGCTCTTCTTCCGAACTTCGTCCACTTCAAGTAGACAAATTGTTTCAGATGAGAGTACCAACAATTATAAAGGGTTTGTAAAAGTCAAAACAATTTTCAGCTGAGTGAAGTTTATTTCGAAACTTTTTGAGAGAAATACTTTTTATTTCAGAATTAACCCAATACAACGAATATGACCAAATTTCCAAAAATCTCAAGCTTTGCATGGCAATAATAAGATAAACATACGGTTTCGCAGGCATTTCATTAGGTTCCTGCGTAGCGGGTTCTGGCGATACATTGTTAGTGAAATCAATTTCACTCATACTAGCATCGGAACTGCAAAAAAAGAGAATTGTAGAGGAAATCAATAATCAAAGTTGAGACAGCTGAGTATGCCAATAATATTAAGGCAGACATACCCAATTATACTGATTTCTTTAGGTTCACACGTAGCTGGTTCTGGCGATACTTTGCTGGTGGAATCAATTTTACTCGTACTCGGCCCACAACTGCAAAAAAGATTAAATAAAATGGTATGAGCCTGGCTGAGCCTTTGACTATCTCATTTCAACCATTTCGAAACGACTTCATGTGATCTAATAAAATTTGAAAGCTTGAATCTTCAATGACCCTGAAATCGAAACTTTCAATTTTGATACGAATTACCCGCTAAAAAGGTAAGAGCAAGTACACAAGTAGTTAAGATGTGTTTCTGTGGGAAGATTGTTGAAAAACTTGGAAAACGAACAAAGGAAAATTTACTGACAACTGTTGATCCATTTTCTCATCATCGGAAAAAATGTCGTCAAATACAATGATGTCTTCCATGTCGTCGTCGCCCTTCCATGACATATTTTCAGAAGTACAGCTCGTCATGCTAAAGTATTCAAAAAAATCGAAAACTTTGGAAATCCTTAATTTTGGAAAAAAAGGCGTCTCCCGGAAATGGGGCGTGGTCTATTTCCAAGTTCGAGTTCAAATGCATATTTCTAATGAAAAACGAATGGTTGTAGCTGGTTACTTCATCCTCAAACAGAGACGAGCTTTGAACCATTCGAACGAAAAACATGAATGTTGAAAGCCAAGATTTTATGACAAATCATGAATTGTAGATAACTAAACTCAAAGTAACAGTTTTGAAAGGTGTTTCAAGTGTGACAATATTGTAAATCGCCTTACAAATCGATTTCATAATAAATTTATTATTCAGGTTAAAAATAAGCCACGGGCCCATTCGGGAGATTAACGATTAAGCGGCCTGATTAACGATTAAAAACTGCGATGTTTAGTACAGATTCTGGAGAGCGTGTAATATTTGGCTGAGATTATTCATTGTTATTATATAAACGAAACTCAAAAATCATGCTGTTGCGACTTATTACCAAACTGTTGCAACCCTTCACACACTTCAGAAAGTTGAAAATAAATAAAATAATCGGATCAATAATCGGCCAACCACAATTATAATTTTCTCCCAGAGGGAAAGCCTGAAAGATGACGCACTGAATGGTTGACCCTTAAAAGAAACCAGGAGTATCTGGATCATTGTGACCTCTAGTAATCTACGTGACTTGAGAGATGTTAAAAATGAATTAAGTCACATCCTGGAATTAAACTTCCTCTTGATGATAAGATTGGTAAGCATGTCTCACACATATACCACAATAATGGACATAGATTTGAACTGCAGTTTTATTTTTAGTCACCTTTCAGGTACACTGCGGACAAAGTGTTCTACTCACCCGAACGAACGAACGAATAAAACGTTAGCATTAAAAGATCATTAAAAAACTAGTTAAAATATCCACGCCTGTGGTTCTATTATTTGTAAAAAAAACTATTTGCACAAAGAGCTAGCGAAGGTTGGATATATCCTCAAGAAATGAAGCATTCCAAAAGAAACCTTTGCGCATTCTAAGTAAATTGGAGCTTCACATATTTTTCATCGAACTGCTCGAAAGACAGTCAGATATTTGATTCAAACTTGAGTTATAGTTGAAAATAACGTTATGCGAACTTGTTTACGATATAAAAGTAAACTTGTTTACGACATGCAAGTTTTTTGATTAGGCGCCAACGCCCCAAATTACTCAACTTATAGATCCCCCTTTTTTTAAATAAGAAATCGTATTTTTTATTCTTCTAAACTGAAATGAGGCTTTCTGATTATGAAATTTGAAAATTAAAGAACGCAGTGAGCGTTCACCAATAACGCGCACGTGCAGCGATTGATTATGAAACATCAGTACCGCATTGGAGTGGCAGTTTGGAAATCGAAAATAAACCAGATAGATGAAATTCAACGAAAATTTCCCAACATAGAAATGCATGTACAATCTCTCATATATGCACTTCAGTTCACAGCACTTATCTGGTGTTTTTATGATAATGTGAAATGTATGATGATCACCGCCTCGAAACGACGCGAAGTGAAACAATAAATATGAAATATGATCTGGTGTTTTTCCCATGTGATAGGTTGTTGAAAGAATGTGGAGTTTTATTATACGGTTGCGCGCTTTCGGGAAACTTCGCACACTCTGTGGACTGATTTTCTCCTGAAGAATGTCCAGGCTGTTCAACACTGATAAAATACTAGGACAAAGATAAAATTATGCTGCGTACAGCAGATAAATAAAACACAAATATACTATTATTGAGAACAACGAAAATACCTCGAATACGTATACAACACAACCGCTATTATGCACGTCAAACACGTAAGAGTTTGTGGAGAAAGGGTTCGTGGGTAGTGAGTGATTTCTTCACCACTCACCATTGAAAAAAGAGAAAGACTAGCGATATACTTCTACGAGACAGCTTGGAACACATTATTGTTGTTACGATTATTAGTTTTTTCTATGAATGGACACTTGGGGGTCGTGAGTTTGAGTTGCAGTCTGACCTGCTAAGCAGCATACCTTACAAACTCCGGGTCGAGCTCTAAATATTACTTTCCATACAATTTTCTAGAGGAACCTTGCATTTTCACATTAGATATTCATGGACCTTAAATTTAATGAATATGTTACTTATTCAAACACATTGTTCGCCGATTTCGAGGAGAACGCCCTGGCCAATTGAAAAAAGTAAGCGTACCATTCTTTTTCTGTTCCAGAAAAAAAGTGTTTTGAAAATGCCAAGAGTTGTTTTTGTCGTATTGGAAACTAAAGTGCCATACATACTTGGTGCGTCTGCGGGCGGCTGCGGGCGTCTGCGGCGCGGGTAAACTAGTGGTTTGCCCGCAGACGCCCGCAAACGCCCGCAGACGCCCGCAAACGCACTACAATTGAAGTATGTACGCGCGTCTGCGGCTGGCTGCGGCGCGGTTCCCCTCATTTGAATTTCAAATAGAAAGTTCGAACTTATTGTTGAAATTATGATTCCCTCCACTTATTAGGAATATTTGTCATTTATCACATCAATGCTAATAATGTTTATCGCTCAAAATTTGTAAATCACTTGATTAGCATTGCCTCCAACTGTCTGTTGAAAATGCATGGAATATCATTATTAGATTACCGCTTACCGAATCAACTGAATCTTCTTAAACGTTTTTTTTTCCATTCTGAAACTTTTTTTCGAATACACATATATTTAAATGAACTATACTAAAGTAACTTGATGGGTTTAATAATGATTTTTAGAACATTAGTGATGATATGTCGAGAATGATCAATCCAGACGCAGAGAGCCGCTGCGGCAATATTGAATTGAATCATTATTGCCGCAACTGCTTTTGCGGCTGTCTGCGGCCCCGCCCGCAGACGCCCGCAGCCGCTTTTGCCCGCCGAAGTATGAATGCGCGGCAAAACGCCGGGAGCCGCCACCAGCCGCACATTTGATCAATAATCAGGGGCGCCATACTTATATCATATGCCGCCCGCAGACGCCCGCAGCCGCAGCCAAGTATGTAGGGCACTTAACACTTTGTTCTCGAACAGAGAAAGAAGGCCAATTTTACAGTTGGTTAAATACAGGTCTGGACGACTCTTAGAATGCAGGAGAAAGTCTGCTTCGGTCTGCGGATCGCGTCCTCCGGGCCAGGTTGGGCGAACTCAACTCCTTCGAGCGTTGCACGGAACGCCGTTCCGACGACCTGTTCGACGTACCCTGAAAAGACGTTTCATTAGGAGAGGAACGAAGTTCGCAAACTTTCTGAGTTGTGTATTCTAATGTTCAAGCTATTAACGTGAAGAAATCATCCGCTGAAGTGCGTCATGGCTCTTTTCAGAATACTGATGTTGAGCACATTCTACGTGACTACGCACAATACGAGCAGTATACTTTAGCGCACAACCCCCAATCGGCACTTTTTAGGAGAGTGGTTGAGTTCCATTGAGGTCTACACTTTCTCAAAGGAAACTGTCCCTGGTACCAGCGTGCATCCGCTGTTTTTGATTTGTATTCCGAAAACGAACCTGCGCACTCAGCCCAACTGCGGCACTGTCCATGGTGCTGCCCATGTGAGAACTTCGCGGACGATCCACCCCGAATCGATACAGGAATGGGTTTATGCAGGTGCTGAACAGAAAAATTGTCAAAAGAAACCAGAAACAAACACAGTCCTGCATAACGATCCTGTCGTTATTAAATAACAACGCAACACATGCATTTGAATTATGTCATTTTTATTTCATCTGATGTTTCGAATGCGCACTATAGTTTCTACGCGACCACGACTTTCACTACAAGTGTAGGCTGTAGATAATCTCTAGTTTACAATTAACCGACGTACAACGCTTCCTTCGTTTTCTAATGTGTTTGTGAAATCAATGATCCATTATCAAAACCAGTCTTCCAGATTAAATATATTTACAACAGTAGGGTTGTGAGCGCAAGATAGTTTTAGAGGTCGGCTGTATTGAACGTTTTTGGATTTGCCAACGAACGGATCAAAGTTGTTTACTTTGAGGTGCTTCAAAAACTGTGCCGAAGCAACAAATTGATCATCTCAAAACTAACATCAATCCGAGCATGTATTCTATGTTTTCCTACCGGGGGTGTAACCATGACTGCCACATTTCGGATTGAGGATGGTCCAAAAGAACTCACCTTGCAATTATGATGGCTTGAAGCCAGTTCAGTTTGCTGGTTATCTTGTGGCACAACCCATCTTCGTCACACGTCACTCGCAGAAGAGCCAGGATCTGCAAGATCTTCGGGTTATATCCATTTCAATTCACGTGTTACACGTATAATAATCTGTGGTCTATACTTTGTTTTGCCCAACCATACATAGTACCGTATGACGCGGTCGGAAATAGCTGTTTTCTAATGAACAAACCGGAGATCTGTTTGGGTAACTTTTACATCTCAATAAGTTGTATGAAAGCTTCAACATTATACTGTAAAGGGGTGTTTATGCGTCGAACAGACAATGAGCACGTCATATGCTGGAGATGACTTTGGTTGAATTATAGTTTGCTTCGGAAAGAGCGACCCCTATGTTCACCAACCTGGTAAGGCAGCCAGGTGAAGAAAAAAGTGCCAATGATAGCCAGAGTTGCACGCAGAAAACGAGCCTTTGTGCTGGACTGCTTCCGTTTCTTGCGTTGGTCCTATATAAAAAGCTCAATCGAATCTAACGCAAACGATCATACATTGCCCTAATTGTTCGTTAATGAACCACAAAGTACTCACATTCCGTCTGAAACAGTATCTTCTACATTTCAAAAAATGTTCACATGCTCAAGGAAAGCTGCAAAACATACGAGGCGCCGCAGTTACATATTTCCCTACGTGATTGTGCTGTATACTTCATGAGGCTACAGAAATACTGACATGCAATAGTTTTCTCTGTGCCATTTGCTTCCTCAATGAGATGCCGATCAGAGAATAACAGACGACGACAATGCAAAGAGGCAGGTAGAAGGTTGTCACGACATGGAAGATGTTGAAGGTGACCAGGGCTCGATTACTGAAGTCCTGGAATCAGAAATATCTCATTCACTCTCCTCGGTTTGTTACAGTAGGCGTCTGAGATTAGTTAGTGTGCAGCTGAATGTTTGGCCATACCGATGTGTTTTCCGATCACACTACAACTCAAAATCGGTCAATCGATGTGAAACGATAAACTTGGCCTAAAAAGCTGTGTGCACATTTAATCTCCTTTGGTTGGCTCTGTTAATTTTTGTTGGTGGGGGAAACCGCCTAGAACACACTTGTTGTCGAATGTCTCACCTGCACAAGAGCGTAACACTGTTCGAAGACGCCCTCGTTGGTTGGAATTTGCACGGTTCCCCTTATGAATAGCATGGGCAGAGCACATAGTATAGCACAAACCCAGGCAATGCCTATCAACCAGGTCACACGATTTGACCCCGTTCGGTAGCTGCTCAACGGAGAACTGAAAGACGTATCAGGTTGGCATTTACAGAAAGTTCGAGATTAATCTCCACTCTTTGCTCATGTTGCATTCAGAACTTTTACAGAACTTTTGAAAAGTGAAAGCAAAGTTATGCGAAACAATAATATTCACAATAGTTTTTGAGAGGCTTTCTAATTATATTGCCTGGAGGTATTATTGCGATCGTTCAGAGTAGTGAGTAGTGTAACATATTTGTTATGCGTATGATGCGCCCTTATAGGTTGTTTCTTGTCGAGTATGCAGTGAGTTTGCTATTCATAGAAAGGCCTGAACACATGGAGTAGATGCCTATTGAAATATCACCTTGATACAGATGGAATAAATCGAAAACTTTGGTAGTCGGCTGATTTAAACATTATGGGGCTTCTCGAAAAAATGCTACATAACGAGAGAGAGAGAGAGAGAGACAAATGTAAGCACAAACGTAAGAGATAGCCTTCCTTTTATCGAGATGGTGACAAAAAACTCGTGAAACTGTCTCATGAAACACTAGGTATCTACATGAATGATACAGTTTTTTTTGCAAAAAACTAAGAAGTAGGTGTACAACATTAATCGTCAAATAGTAGACAATATGTCCGAAATCGAGATTTTTTCTGTTTCGCTCATTTCAGAAAGTTCTATTCTTACGTGATGCAAAACAGCATATCCACAGCTATGGCCGCCACCATGTTAGACCACAAATGAAACGGCAGAGCACACATAAAGGAGTAGATCTTGCACAGCACGTCTCCTGAAAGTCAACTGAATATTCGGTGTTTCGAACAATTTCTCGACATATTTCGTCTTCGGCTTACATAACCTCCGACTACTACTAATGTGTGTTGTTGAACGAGTCTAACTAGAAGAGTCCGACTCTCACAACCATGAATCGTACTCGGCATGATGTCTTGTCATGATTACCTAAGGCCAAAGGAAAGATGGTTACGTATTTTATTATTATGTTATGGTTACTAGCTATGTTCACGTGTGAATTTCGCCAAATTCCTACCTTGAACCCAAACAATGTTGTAGAACCAATAACTTCGCCACACTCCATAAATGAACAGAACCATGACGTGAGCGATCATCAGTTGTCGACTCAGTTTCACCAACCGTGATTCGACCCCACCTTCCCGGACACTTCTAGAAGAATTGGAAACGAAGATTTTAACTTTTTGAATTCTTTTTTTTTCATTAATTCCTTGTCTTCTTCATGTTTAATAAAAAACCAGGGTGTTCTCATGAATATTTTCACACGACTTGTTCTCACCCTCCGTACAGCAAAGAAAAATCGAATACTGGACTTCCAAATATATGAATAGACTATTGAAAAACGCATGATTTGCTACCCTGCGATCCGAATGAAAAGGAAGTAAACATGATAACCCTGTCCGTTCCTTTTTTAATGAACATGATCAAGTTTCAACATTGACTGCTCATGCTGCTAAGTTTCAACGGACATAACATGGGTGCGAATTTATGAAAAGAGAGTGATCTCTGAAATAGTACTGGTCACCCCAGCTTGCACTTTTGTTATTTGTAACACTCTTCCAACAAGTCATTATATTGTTTTCTTATAACCGAAAGTTGTCTAGTCTGATTAATCTGAAAATAGGTGAGAGATAAAACAGCAATGAGTAAAACCTAGCCAGCCTCGCCCATTCATTTCAAAATTAGTTCATAAAGTGTGTCACTTTTAATTTAGTCAGTCAAGGAGAGAGGTAAAGACATTGAAAGACGACCATCGAATAATAACTGAAGGAGAGAAACAAAGTTCGCTTAGAACAACCTCATATAGTCTTTTCCATTCCCACTGAGACTTCTACAGTAGGATTTCAAAACTTTCAAGCCGTTTTGCTCACTTACTTTTGATCGGAGAAGTTGAGGATTTTCGTATCTCATTCTCCTTCGCAGGTAGAGTGAATACACGAGAGAATTTTCCATGAACTACATTTTCAGCTTTGCAACAGCCTTCGGAAAGTTTGTAAGGGTACTGTAGGAGTCTCAGTAGGAATGGTGTGAACTATACCTCAGGCATTTGTTCAAAACATGAAGAGAGTTTTCTTGCCATGTGATAGGTCTAGGAAAACGAAACAGACACTATCACAACGTATATCCTGTGGTTTGTAGTTTGATGCTCTATTGGTTAAGATTACAATTGTTCTGATGTGTGGACAGCCTATAACTCCCACTCTACCACTATAAATGAGCACAAAAACGAAGTTGCGTGCAGGTTCATATAAAAACATCTCCAACATGGCAACATGTTTGTTACTACTGGATTGACTCTATTTTTGTCTATAGTTTTTCTTGAATATATCCACTCATTGTGCTATAATATCATCCCAAAATGACATCAAGAGAGTTAGTGCATTTTTATGTTGCTGAGCAATTACCCCCCTGAAAACAACTTGTTCTTATGTTTGCAAAAAACACCAACGCCTTTCGCTGAGTGAAAAGTCAAAGAGATACCTTGCAGATCGTTCGTTTAGAAAACAATGATAACTTAAAAATCGCAACTAATTAGCAGGTTCCTGACAGAGCGTACAACTCAAACTACATATAATTTCTAATATGTGATTTTGAAACTACTACTAATTTTCCAATTGCAGGTTTTGAGGAAGGTGTTACAGCACCTGAGCCATAACAGCTAAATGGAGAAGACTCACTTGGTAGTTTTGAGGTAGGCATATATGTTGATAGGAGTGCCGACGAGGAAGAAAGACAGCTGGTAGAACATCTCGATGATCTCCGAAGTGGTCGGCTCGAGTACCAGAATGGTACCCGTCTCATTCTTCATGGCCAACCGCTAGCTGAGGATACGTGAACTTCTCGTCAATATGTCCTGGTGACAGATTTGGGATTATGTTCTTTCTTGCAACATTTGTTCACAGATAGTCCACAAAGGAACAAAGGAAGAAAGACTGCGGCTGAGAATCTTTCAATGAGGAAGACGCCGAATCGTGAACCACAAAGGAACCCTCGGATCTTAAAGAACTGAGTTTGCGAAAACCGAGAACAAAAAATGACTGACTGTTCAAAGTTCGTGTATATTATGGGAAACTTTTCATTTTGGAAAGGGAAGTATGTGCTCAGGAAAAATATGTGCATGTAAATCAATCAAATCGATGTGCAACTCACTAGCTGAGACAGTTAATCAACGGAACTCTGTACAATGATTATTCTAACTCTCGAATTAATCATGCTAGACGGGCAGGTGTTCTATTTCTGGTGAAAATACAACTGTCCATATACGTTCACGAGGCAGTGAGTGATTTTACAGATATGGCAGGGTGTCTACTAGATGACAACGACAAATATCTTCTCAATTCACTCTACTCCTCGCAGAATAGGAGTTTTATTCAATAGGCATATTTCAAATGTGTTTAAACAGAATTGAACAGTGAAACGAACAGATAAATCATGGGACTGAATCTCCCACTACCACTTGGGTATATGATTTACTTGTAAACTGCAAACCTTGAGCACAAATGTCGTTGTTTCACTTTTGCGTTTGTGAACAAAAACGTGATCATCTCTGTTCTTGTCCTTTCTACGGGGAACTTCCGAACTTTACAAGTAAACTTTCTCATCGTTGATTTTCATTGAAAATAGTTTCTCTCTCAGGTTTTGTGTTACAACAATCAAGAACAACCTAGCTCGGAATTGGAAACTTTATAAAATATGTATTTATTCAGTAAGAGTTCAGGAACCAGTGACTGGGTGGACGCTACCGTTCATTTTCTTATTTTGCCGAGTGCGGTATGAATTCTCGGGGAACATTGGTTGAAAAAGCCTCATTTTGCATTAAAGGAGGCGGAGAGCATATGATACGAGAGCTGAAGTAAGTAATGAGGCAAGTAGAGAGATAATTGATGGTAGAAAACCTGCGTCATGCACTCAGTTTCATCCATTTGAAATTCAGAGGGAGGGCGGAGCAATAGGCGAGAATATATGAATAACGGAAGACTTTTTTAGTATCGAAAGGATTTGAGACTACATGCGCACGATTGTTCAATCTACGGGCTACTATTGAGCTCCACGGGTACGCTCGCGTGAAAGACATCGGTATGAATGGAGCATTCTCAGAACAAATGACAGACAAAAGTTCGGAGGGCAGACCTCCGAGTAGCTCACGGGTGGTCTGGGGATGGGACGACTTCTTGATAGGGAAGTTTCAAAACCAGTTTAAATCTCTTAATCTTTCTTGTTTTCTGTCTGTCTCTGTCGGTACCTTTCTCTTTCTCTCTCACTTTCAATGTCTCTCTTTCAATGGCCCCTCTTCTCTCTCTCTCTCTCTCTCTCTCTCTCTCTCTCTCTCTCTCTCTCTCTCTCTCTCTCTCTCTCTCACTCTCCCTCTCTCCCTCACTCGCTTCTCCCCCCCTCTCTCAATTTTAACCCTACTTCAAGCAAGGAAATGGAGAGCTCTGTCATATGTGTTTTTGTTACTAACTATACGAAGAGCCGGTTCCCACGCATTAGCCTTTCGGCAAATCATGCGTCCCCTCTTTGGTGTCATGTATTATGTATCCTGGACTAAAGTTACAAAATTTAAGAAAAAGAGTCTCAAGAGTTGGAAAAATGAATTTGTGGTCACTACCATCTACATGAAACAAAACCCGCAGTTTACTGTATTGCTTAGTACGTTCAATATGCTCTTATATTCTTCAGTGTTTTCTTCAAACTTACTTCGGAATATTTAGTTTGTGTTGCTACTCGTGGGCAAAAATATATTTCGACAAAGGTGTGTCTTATCTATGAAATAGTTCTAAGCCGCTGATAACCTTCCAGCCTGGTACGATGTGTCTCCAGCAACACTGGAGTTTCAACAGCTCTTATCATACTTACCTGGTGTCATACAGTTGAAAATTTTTGATGCTGTTTATTATTCAAAATTTACTGACATGAAAATGGTTACCGGTTGTACGACAAATTTAATACAGATTCGCATATGAAACCTACAAAAAGGTTTTCCAATTACTTTATAAACTTACTCAATTCGTTCTAAACCAATGCGCTTTCCACACCAATGCGATACACATGTGCTACTACCGCTAGTACTGTAACCATGTATCCAATGATTATTTTCCGATGGTAACCAACCGAACCCGGCAAGCTGAGTGGTGATTCGTGAGTTGGCTAAGCGAGCAACAGGCTTGTTGTTGTATTGTGGCTGAGATGATAGATTTGTTTAGACTAGTCCGCGGTCCCGTGTCCATTACCCAGTGTACTATGAAAGCACAGTTGTTGCTATGTTGCTTGCAGTGATAAGAGCTGTCCACTCATAGTTCGAATATGCGGTGCCCGGTCCCCTCGCGCCCTCTTTCTTCTCTACTCTTTTTATTCATCTCCCTTCCGCTCGTTGTCAATCAGCCCGTGCCGAATATTCGGAATCTCCGGGCCAGATTTGACTCGCAGAAAGACTCAATTATCGTTGAATGGCAGTTCATTCGACCTACTGACCGTAAGTTCTCAACGTTGAGTTTGTCACGACTTGGGTTCAAAAGTCTATTCGCTCATCTCTGTTTAGAGTTCTCACGACGGAACTTATAACTCTAAGATGATGCCAAGCAAGTGTTTGAGGAGTGTTTCAAATCTAAACAGAAGTCATTCAAGCTCGCATAGAATACAAAAATGACATGGAACAAAAAATCATTGGCTGATTTCATTGCGTTTGTAGAAGATATAATATGGTTGTGAGTAAAAATTACCAGCTCATTAAAACTATTGTTCCCTTGAGAAACAACTGGTCTAAGAATAGATAGATTCAAACGGTTACGCTGAATCGAAACAATCTGCTATTTTGAGTTTCTGGTCGAGAGAAAGATGACTTTTCAACGAACAATTCTGGTTTTCCAATATTCTTCGCAATGATTATTTTCATTTTTGAGAATTGTGATTTCACACAAAGTTCCAATTTGACATGAAGAACAGATCCTTGTAGATTGCTGGATAAAATGTTATAGGTATGGTTTTGGGCAAACCGTAGCTCAATAGTATATCAATAATTAAGGGCAGAGTCTGCACAGGTTTTCTTACTGTAACTAGTGGCGTACTTTTTCAGACGTTCAGTTCACGGCGCGGTACCGTCTCGGAAGAGAACCGAATCAGTGGAGGTACATCAAAACAAGTGACACCCATGTCAGACTGACCTTACCAGAATACAGAAACGGAGATAATCTGTTGGTGCAGGTGATTCGATTCAACGATTTGCTCACAAATTGACCCATTCCTGATGAACGTTCTAGTTAGCTGATATTGGGGGTTTGTGTTCAGCAACGTATTGAATGGAAATTCTCATATATACTAGACTTGTTGACCGATTTGTGGACACTTACAATAGGCAATTATCATGTAAACCCTGACCACGATAATAAAACACGTGATTCTCCTATTAGGGTAAGTGTGGTTAATACAATTGAAGATGAACAATAGGGGAAGTGCGTCATTGTCCATAATCGCTCTTCGTAAGAGATCTATGAGCCATGAGAATTACCAGTTCCAAGAGAACCAAGCCCTCACGCACATCGTAAGTTCTTGGTTACCGGAGGCCGTATGCATGAAACATCCCGGGCCGGGTTGGGATGCCATCCCGAGCTATTTCCCGGCCAATCCAGCTCGGGATAGCATCCCAACCCGACCCGGGATGTTTCATTTATACGGCCTCCGAATTAGGGTTTGTGGTTTACAAAAACAAAAACATTTTATCGACTTCTTGAGCATTTCCTAGTGATATTGTATTCTAACCGATTATTCGTCAATGTCAAAACTGATTGGAAAATAACTGTGAAGGTAATGGAAAATAAATGGCGTTGGCAGTTTGGAACAGACTGGAAAAGAGAGAAAACATAGGAATGAAGCAGATCAGTAGCTTACGATAACTTGGTTTATTTCTCTACCATTCGCACTTTCTTCCGAACCCAACACATGCCGGAGGAAAAACATTTGCAAAATGTCATATGACAGCGACAAATTATTCGACCTTTGAATATAAATTACTGATGCACGGGGGCAATTTGTTTCAGCTCGATAACTTTGAAAGCGAAGAAGCCTAAGAAAGTGTTCTCTTGCAGGTACAAGCGGAGAGAGGTGGACATGTGATAGAAGATTGGAGTCAAGAGTTAGTCATAACTATCAACAAAAAGGTCTGTACCTATTCACCATTATTCATCCTTTATAAATAATGTCGGGAAAGTTCTGTAAATTCATTCAGATTTAGGGGGCTAATAACGAATATATTCAAAGTGTGGAATATTATTTGACCACATTCGTACTAGTGTTAACCTACAAAGATTTCACCTTGTTCAGTTACTTCAGAACATGAGATAAAAAATAACCCTTGCTTCGCTACTATTCTGTACTCTGCATTGAAAAAAATATGAGAGAGAAAACGGCAATAGCTCACAGACAATCGGATGTTTTGAGCAGAAAGACAACTGATTCTAGAGCATTGTGTGAGAAACCAAATGAAAAAGTGGGTGTTCAAATGCGGAGCCGAGTTTTGTGAAGTGTCTCTTCATTCAGATAGCCGTGGGTGATATCCTAGTGGACGAGGATGATCTATTGCCACCACTCGACTTCACAGCTCATGTTCTGGGCCCCAAAAGTGTGAAACTGGAATGGAAACCGAGCAACGCTGCTGATATTAAAGGTGATTACCGCTGATGATTCGAGTTTCGAGAAACTAGCACTTTCTCAAATGACGCTGTGCTGCCATGGTATCGGGCCAAGTCTATAATTTCAGTCGCACATAATGACCAGACCGAGCGTCCCACTGAGAAATCATCAAACATGTTCATGGTTAGAGCAACACAGGGGAAATCTCAGGGTATACGGTCGTCCAAAAATAACACATTACGCAATGATACGTGGCGGTTCGTGAATATGATCAACAATTCCCTTTGGACAGTGTTCAGAGAAACCACGGAGCATATATACTAGACTTGTTGACCGATTTGTGGACACTTACAATAGGCAATTATCATGTAAACCTATTTCATAATATACATGTTAAGTAATGCAATGTATTTTGATTGTCTGTGGTTGAGAGGATTGTAAACTGGTAAGAGAAGCATGAAAACTTTCCTTAAGAACATTTGCAAGTCACGAAAACCTTTCACCTATTTCCCATTCACAAAAGTGCAAGAGCCTGGAGATTGAAACATAGTGTAGCTTGTAGCGCAATGAGGCCTGTTTATCTTTCATAGTTTCAAGATGTAGTGAAAAAGAAGTGAGAACGAGTAATATGGTTGCAACGTACATATGAAGACAAATTTTTGGGAGCGACTTATAATACCGAGTGCACTTTGTACCTACTCTTAAAAGTTTTCCAATGAAAAAGACGGCAGTCGGCGATAAATACAGTAATATCCACTCTCACACTTTTACGACGGTTGTTGTTGTTACCCAGCAAGACGATTAGCAATTCACTTTGAGGTACCCTAAGTTTACTCATTGTCTCGTTGTGTTATATTTTGCCTTACAGATCTGTACTACCTCGTCAACGTGAAACAGTTGACTTCAGACTCGGGGACTGCAGTACATCGACAACAGGTTCGAAAGTTCTTGAAAGAATGCTGGACTATATTGGCATCGTAATCTCATCCCGCGTCTCCTTGAACACACACACTATTTCTCTGTTGTTACATCACGTCGTAATACAAGTTTCGCGGAATGGTGATGAACATGCGGCATACCCTCTAAGATATGTCCACTATGAAAGCACTTTCCCAATAGTTTTGGCATAGGTTGGCACGGTGAATTAAAATGTCCAAAATGTTGATTCAATGCGAACGAGACGAACTGTTTCAGATAAAAACATCCGTGAATAGTTTTTCGCTCGGTAAGCTGATACCGGGTGAGAGATACGAAATGACCATAAGATCGGGGCTGCCGTCAGGGAAAACCTCCGCTACAGCTGCTATTGTTGAAATCAACATGCCGAAAGGTGAACACTTTAGCTGATAGTCCTAGTTGTTAGCGACTGTATAGTAGATCCCTAACTGGTAACAGTTCGACATCGGAATGAAACCAGCTATTAAGACTAACAGGTGCCTAGGATACCCACTACAATAAATTGTTCATAGCAGAAATTCGAACGAAATTTTTTTTGTGTGAACAGCAAAAACTCAAATATACAAAATGCTAAAGTCCCTCTCGATATTAATACTACTACTACTGAATAACTAGTGTGGCAGGTATCATATCATGCGACACTGAGCTCTATACCCCCTCTAGAAAGCTGTGCGAGTACTTTTCAAAAAACAGCTATGAATGCATGAAAATTTAACTCGGAACTGGAAGATATTTCGAAAAAACTGAGTTCCTAGCACACAGTTCTTCTTGAACTGGTTATTATGCAAATGTTCAAGACAGACATCAAATACTTTGGTGTTGAGCAATTGAACGATCCTTCTGAACGATTTCATTGCTTTTTCTAACTGGTGAGGTGGTATATGAGAGCTCAGATAAAGATACAAACTGAAAGAATAGGAGAGAAAAAGAAACAGAAAGTGCTACGTTCCGCATCTACCCCAAGTCTATTTTACTTGCAGAAGATGACTTCTTCGAGATTGGCAACTTGATCATCAGCAGCCACTTCAAAAGCGACGGACACGGCAATGTGAATCTCACGTGGGAAGTACCACCCAATATGGAGAGAAAGATTATAGGTAAGATATAATAGTTTTCTTGTTTTTAGCAAATTTGCAGTGTTACTTGTAACACCTTTTTCCTTGAAGGTACGAATTTTCCCAGTTATTAGTAATGATTGTTAGTTACAACTAGTTGTTGAATTGTGAAAGCCACCCAGTTGAGTTGGCAAATTATAAGATGTGTTAACTCAGAGTTGTGGAAAAAGAAAGAATATCAAATTATACTGAAAACGGCTAACCTTCAAAACGGGTAATCTGGATGACTCCAAGAAAATGGGAAAATAATCTGAATTGAAAAGGCGAAAAACCTCAGAAACGACAAATTAATCGAATTATTTGATTGCTTGTTCGAAGTAGTTCTCTGCCATGTTAGCGTGTAGGAGTGGTAATAAACCATTGAAACTAATGGAGTGGGAGCAATGCATACCACTTTCCTTCACTCTTAAAACCCTCGAATTTTCTCTAAATAAGTTGGATTGCTTTAACTAGTTTTCAGCGTATAATGTGCAATACTCTGAGCAAGGATCCGACCGTTGGCAACAAATACAATTTCATGGCCGAAAATCAACGGCCACACTAAACAATCTGAGAAGGTAAGAAGTGAATGAAAGCTTTTCAAAAGAAAATAGCAAGAGTGCCCAAATAACTAGTTGCAAACCAGTTTCACTAAAGTAGAAAGAATGTGGATTTTTATAATGATACGTACCACTGTGCTTACATGTTTGATTTCCAAATAGAAAGTGAACGATGATTTTTTGGAAAATAATGTTGTTCCGATGGTCTGAACACATTCGTCATTGTGTCCTCGAACAGTGAGTAAACTGATCAAGATTCGTTCGGGGACCAATTAAATGTGCCTTTGAGAATAAAATGTATGATTGTTACACGTTGTAGAGGCATAAAAATTTCATTGGTAAATCAGCGATGAGTGAGACCCATTTGGTTGTGAGAGTTCTAATTAAAATGAGAAAGTTCATGCCCTCGCCCCATTAACGCGACATGAACTAAAATTCAAATTATTGTAAATGTGATCTGAAAAATATGGTAATATTCGGTAAGTTGCGTTTTGCAGTGATACTGAATACGTTCTCAAAATCAAGACCATTCTTGTCAACAATATCCAAACAGAGAGTGGACAGTTCAAGTTCAAAACCCCCAAAGGTGAGACTAATAGTTTCCGAGAAAGATGTCATGTCTCCCTAATGTATCCCGGATGTAAGCTCAATGAAAAGTGTCAACTTGACGGGTCATAAAATCCTACAGGACAATATTGACTAATATGATGTTTCTCAATATGCAATAATGTGCCATAATCTTCCGACAATCAAAACGCACTGAAACAATTTTATTGACAATTACACATTCGAGTTCACATGGGTCTGTCAAATGTAGCGTTTCATGTAGCTGCCCTGCGTTTTTCGATATCATATTTGATCTATTACAGAAACAAAGTGAAAATGTTATTGAATTGCTAGAGTTCAAGTTAATGAATAGTATTCTTTCTATAGTATCAAAACATGCTATAATAAACAATAGAATTAACAGTTGATATGGCTAAACTTTGTTTTTCACTGAAAGTGCCCCATTTGCATTTTATAGTGGATGCGAACCCAATCCAGAAGGTGGACGTTATTTACTCACACGAAGTGAATTCCGTTCGACTCCAATGGATGCTCGAGTCGTGAGTTCTACAGGGAATCGTCCCATATGAGTTCTAGTTTGGTCTTGCAGCACAGCAGAAATATCAAATCTGTGCTTAGAGCGCCAAGGAATAGAACTACAAATACAACGAACAGAATGGAAATGAGTGTACCCTGCTTTCTCTAGAGCAACCGCAATATCTCTCATGTTATCGAAGTAAGAAACGTCCTATCATCAATTCGACTGGATTCATGTCATGCGGAACAAAACAACAAAACGTATAGCATGTGTTGTTACTATGTGCTTCATTATAAAACTCTGTCGGGTAAACGTTGGATTTTGCCGTAACTTATTTGGGTCATAGTTTTTACTTGAAGAATGCCTAATCAGGCACTTTGAATCGTTCGGAAACGGAAAAATCAAGAACTTTCGATCAACCAAAGAATAAGTATACGAGATCTATGGAAGAAGAAGAAGTGTGAACAAAAACATTTTTATTTAAATTGTTGGCCGCATTTCTACATAGTGGAAATTTCAGGTTTGTGGAATCCGACAGAATAGCAGGTTATGATGTATACTTGAGTGAAGATAAGGTTCGTATTCTCTGTAATATCACTGCAGAGAAGTACAATTTCTTTGTTTAAAAATCAGTGGTGAGGAGCATGAGCGAGATGAGAATAAATCAAAGAAAGTGATGGTTAATTCCCTAGCAGCTCCTCATATGGGAGATTATAAAGAGTGAGGCGTTATCCTGCAAAAAACAGACGCAAGCCGATCGAAATGAATGACAAAACGACAGCGTCAATACAATAGATAGTTTCCGCATTTACAACATGGAATACTTTTCTAGTAAAAAATGACACATGAACCATATCGAGAAACTAGACAACCTATACCCAATCGTGAATTCAAAATGTAGAAAGAGCTTGAAAAAATTTGTCAACGTGTCAGTTTCTACAAAAAGTGGAAAGTTTTCGGCTGTCAGCTTGACACTTTGTTAGATACTAGACAAAAGGACACTTTAACATTTATTAAATTATCGGGTCTTATATTGAAGCAAACTTGGTGAAGGAACAGCTGTAGAGTCTTATGATTGATGCGATCTCAGGACAAGCCGGACTCGCAATGGCGTCTCGTGAGGTTGGACACACCCGAAGCAGCACTGTCATTGAACAACCTGAAGAGCTCGACCACGTACTACGTGAGAGTGAACGTGAGAAATGTGGATGGATCCATTCTGCGAGCTCCTTCTGTATACAGATTCAAGACTATCGGTGGGTCACATAATCAGTTAGAAGATGAATAAAGAGAAACAAGAAAACTATAAAACAATAAATCATCCTCAATCCGTTTCTGTTTCTAGTGAAAATTTTGATAGCTCAAGTCATAAGTTTCTCAATTATCATATCATGATTCTATTGTTGATGGGATGAACTGTGTAATATGCATACATTGTCAACACTTTTTTTCAGACTGGAGGAACAAATCTCGCAATCATGTCAACCCGTTTGAATAAATTCATTTTGAATTATGCGTTTATTCTCATTGTGGTCTCGCTTTATTGCTTGTAGTTGTCTCCGTAGCTGCAATCCCTATGCGGTGCTTCCTGTCCAACCCCCTCCCCCTTTTTGGTCAGTCTTGGAAAATATACCCTATTTTCCAGAAAAAGCAACGACGGACAACGAAGATGTCGAGGGCAACTCTCTGGCCTATAGAAACACCGGACCAGGACAGATTCAGTTGTCATGGACCTATCCAACGTATATTCTGGACAAAGTAGTGGGTAAGATAATCGATTCACTTCTACATGTTTTGTTTTCATGTTTTCGTT
Organism: Litoditis marina; assembly: GCA_964036275.1. NCBI lineage: Eukaryota > Metazoa > Nematoda > Chromadorea > Rhabditida > Rhabditidae > Litoditis > Litoditis marina. The sequence continues at coordinate 12,548,464 of OZ038438.1, read as the reverse complement.
CCTCTTTACAACCTAAGTTGATAAACCGGGATTATTTCCAGGTTCAACCATCCTATACACCGACCGCAAAGATATTTCAACAGAGCAGTGGAGCCGTGTAACAGTGAATGATTCGAAAAACGTTAGTTTTTCGGAATTAAGTTTAGTAGTTGCACGATGCATCCAGCAGAAGATGTTGCTCATTACAAAATAGTTTATTCAACAAAGTTTCCATTTTAGCACAAAATAGCACTTTTACAAATCAACTTTTCCCGGCCTGCTTGCTATGTTCTTAGTGTGATCTCAGTACGAGGCAAGTGTTCCTTTGTTGAGCAAGCTACAACTGAAATGATGTTACCCCTACATCCACTTGATATTTGGAGTTTGGAATAAAAGAGAACACATATCTTGAATGATCTACAATATACACAAACTATATTTGTATACAGACAACAATCACGCTGAATCATTTGAGAGAAGGCACCCGCTACTCGGTACAGATAATTCCTCTGCTTTATACGGGAGAGAACGAGTACTCGGCAAGGGAGCAGTTCGAGATGAAAACAGATAGCGGTAGGTTCATTGACCAACTGGTACAATATATGTTCTATTTTGGTTCGATCCACACAGACATTGTATCGCTACTTGCCTGGAGAATGGTTTCTGCGACAACCGCGGTGTCATATCGTTATTCCGGTGTTCTCTCACGCAAGTACAGATCTGTACCGGCGGTACAAACCTGTACTGTTGCAAAAAATGGGTTTCGCGAGTACCGCCGGCACAAACCGGTACCTGTGCCAGAGAACACCGGGATAACCGATATGACACCGCGGTTGACGCGGAAAGCCAGGTGAATTCTATATCTAACCGGGTTTATAGGTAACCTAACCCTTTTTTGGTAACCTATTTTTCAGGTTACCTTAGTAGGTAACCGGTTGGTAACCTAAAATAAAAAATCGGTTACCTGTTTTTCAACGCAGAATGTGGTTTTTATCGTTAGTTTGAACAGTAACCGAATTTTAGCTCAGGTTACTTTCAGTTTACCTACCAAGGTAACCTCAAAAATAGGTTACCAAAAAAGGGGTAGGTTACCTAAAAACCCGGTTAGTTGTACAATTGGCCGGAAAGCCATTCTCTCAGGCAAAGTGCCGAGAGTTCTGGATGACAGTTCGGAATTGGGGTGCAATCGTGAGAGTTAGGAAACAAATAAAACATGAACTGGACAGGATTACAACAGGATTAGGCTAACAAAAAAAGGCTGAGCAAGATTGAGAACTATGTACGCTCTCGAGAGCGAGCGAAGATGAGTGATGAGAGAAATAACTACAAACACACGGGATGGTGCAAAATACATATTACAGACTCGCTTTTGGATGATGGAACCGTTTATATCGTGTACGTTTCAGTAACTGGGATGGTTAATGATCCATCTGACCTGTCTCGAGTGCAATACCCTCCATCTCCACAAGCAAAGTTCGAACAGTTGAGGAAGGTTGAAATGGAGTACATGCGAATCGTCAGCTGCAACCCCGATGCCATTACGGTACAGTTCAATCAAAGTCGAATTGGGGTAGCTCGATATCGAACATTTCTTTGTCTTTGTGCGGGAGATCAAACTACAACTCAGATTCTGAATTCTCTCACTGTAAGGAACTCCAAGTTGTAGTCTTATCGTGAACCACAGCACAATTCTCGAACAATTGCTCAAAGCACACACGAACAAACTACAGATCAACAGTGGAGCCGTAGGAAATTAAAACAGGGATAACTGGTTGTAACCTCAATATGAAGCTAGAAATATCTTGTCTATAAGCAATATATTTCAGACTGGTTGTGCCTGGGATGAGATATGCATCACTAGAGTGGAAGATCGACTGAAAGGATGGTGTATTTCAAACTTCCTCAGAGACAGTATTCTCAATTCTTGAAAGTAATCACGTGTAAATGTTTCCCATTCGAGGCTATGAGCCAAGTTCATTTTAACTTATTATTAAGATCTTTATTTATACAATCGCGCAATGTGCCTCTTCAAAGACTGTTGGATAACATAAAAAGTTGGGGGGAAAGCCAGGTGAATGCGTAGGGGAACGATTGGCACAGTTCTAAACAATGTGTTCATTTCGTCTAACCAATTATCCCGTTTGACCTTATTATAGTGAGGCGTTGACGTGTTTGCACTCCACTTATGTACTACTACTGTACTAGGGAGTGGCCGAATCTTAGGTGTAGTTTGATCTCGATTTATGCCACAATTTACAATTTCGACCGAAAGCGACGGGATCAAACTACAAACACTGTTGGTTGGGGCAGCATGCACCATAATAGACTTGCCCGGCAATAGCTAACCCTATTCAATGCAAGATAAAGCATGAAAAACTATGGCTGAGTGTGTATTACGTATTAGTACTAGAACTCATCTAAGTAATTGATTCGGCACATCTGCATGAATATATAATGAAGGCAACAATAGTGAGAAATTTTTCCACACCACCGTACAATATGTTATCATACAGTCTATGGAGTAGCAAGCACTTATTGTTGAACGTTGTACATAATGGACAACCACTATTAATTTAATAATAATAATTTCACATTGTTTCATTCACGTGAAGTAAAGCTCTTTGTACGTCTTCGAATGCAATACTTATCTTAGACAGAAATTATTTTTTTTGGAAACGAGAAAATCACAACTCAAACGGAACTCTAATTTATAGAGACAATCTAAATTGCGAACGCAAGATGTACAATGCTCTCAGAACCTACAAATGAATGAGCAAAAATACCATATGTATTACCGTAAAGGTTACGAGTAATTGAGAATGAGGTGCACCTAAGAAAACTGTCCTGACAGTCAGGGCTTACAAATATACAAACGACAAGTATAGCTTTCGCTTAAAAAAACTGAACATTCACAGAATGCCATTGGGCTTTGCTTAGAGCACAAGGCATATAAAAGTCACAAGAAAATAGAAGCAAGAAATCTCAAGAAGAAATTGAACTGATTATTGAAAATTTACGAAATCGAAATCAGAGCAAAAATACCATTATTACTAACGTGTCTATGAGTAATACAATGAGGTGCACATTGTCCTGACAAACAGGGCTTTAAAATATACAAACGACAAGTAGAGCTTTCGCATTCTATAAATAAAAAAAACATGGGAAAAATCACCATCAGAAATTGAAAGTATTACTGGAAAATACTATGATACAGAAGTTTGTACAAGACCTAGGAAAGACGTAAGTGGGTTGAATCGTAAGCAGTCCTATGGGTTGAATAAAAAAAAGGACCATTTTGAGCGATATTGATTGAAAACATCAAAATAACTGTTACCATACTTTCAGATCTACTCTATGGAGTGGAGGGAGTTTTCGAATTGATTTCCATACGTGCGAATGCGTTTCCGAGGTCGAACTCAGCTTGACGTTGGGGGATCTACGAATATGCAACTATTGAAACAAAGTACAGTAAACATACATTATCTACCATTATAGTAGCTAAAAAACGACGAAAATGTATTGAAAAACTCACCATAGGCGGCTTTGCGAGAGAATAACGTGTTTTAGTCAATCGTCTCTGAAAAATAAATTATTGTCAAAATTCCCGAAATAAGAACACAGATATGACCAAAAGCTGCAAGAGCACTTTTCTTTTCTGAATTTTTACAGACTCACATCTTTTCTGAACACTCGCAAAATCTATAGAGCTGGATGATACTTCCCGTTCAAACATGTGCTATGCTCCCCTGGTTATCCAGAAATAGTCGAAATTATATGTCAATTTCAAGATTTCAAGATTTATTTGATCATATAACATGTCAATCATTAAAACTTATTTTGGTTCCGTGTTTCTTCGTCTCAATATCAGAAGTGTATGCTTAAAAGATGTAACAAGATTGGAAAACATGGATAATAGAGATGAAATGCAACATGTAATGTACCTGCTGCAGCATCTTCTCGAAACCAGTCAATCTTCGATTGTTCTCCACCTCACAATCATCTTCACTAGAATGCTGTTCTAGGCGGAGAAGAGCCTGCTGGCCATCCACAAAATCGTCATCCACTCTGGATTCCGATTGTGGTACTCTGAAAAGACGAGTCTCTCTTATCCACAGAATTAAAAATAAGGTATTTTATCTGGGTAACCAAACTACACAACTGGGTGGGAAATGTGACTATTGCTGAAATTAGGCTAGTTCGAAATCTCGATTTCGAAGAGAAATGGATACTTTAGAACATCCTCTAAAATAGCCCTACGTTTGAACGAGTGACACAGTGAATGGAAAAAATTGCCCTAAAAATCAAAGTAATTCGTTGTAAAGATGAGCGCACAGCATAAAAGTGGGAATGATATACAACTAACAATGGTTGGCCCAAGGTAGTACTCGGCAAAACGAAATCATTCGTGGCACTCGGCAGCACAGTCGACTCTATGGTGGAAGCCATCTGGAAAGAATATAACGTCATGGATAGAACGTATTGTACACTCCAACTTGGCCACAAGAGAGGACAGCACCGTTTGCATAGTAATCTACAGTTCATGGGTGCACAAAGCCCATATAGCAGTAGATGACTAGGACAACTTAACGAAGTATGACCTGGGCACACGCTTTATAATCAACAGCATAATGCCTTACTTTCAAAATAGAGTCGGGACGAGAGAGAAAGGAACAATATCACCGATAGCCGATGGGAAAACGGTATCAATATCGTGATCAAAGAACACACACTCAACAAATATCAAACACATTGTAGCCAGTTGTGCATATTTGCTACAGACGAATTGCTGATTGTGATGCGAGAATGCCCCAAATGACCGATAGCAACTCATGAAAAGTATGACTGCACGCACGAGAATAGTGTCATACCTGATTATTCCTGATATTTTGGAGGTTCGCCTTTTCTTTCTCCTCCTCCGCCAGTTTTCTCTCCTCCTCTTCTTCTTCCTTCTTGAAGAAATCGTAGTCGTCCAACTGGAATCCAGTGGCCGGCACCTCAATTCATAACTTGCGAACAGCATTCGTATTATTGTAATGACACGTTTAATAGTGTCAGATGTCAGACATAAAAGTCGAAGATCGAAGGTATAAAAAAAAGTTGGTTATTATATCCAATACGGGTTATTCTAAAAAATCAGGAAACTTACGTACGCCTATGATTAGAATAAACGGTTCTGCAAGTGACTTGCACCGAAAACAAAATTTGTTTTGCTATCCAGAAAAGTTTCTTATCTACTTATTGTTCAAAACTCACTAGAACTCCAGCTGTTCTTCTTCTTGGCAGTATAATATCGTCCGATTGCACTTCGAGAGGTTTCCTGAAAGTACAAGCATACTCGCAAAACCCATATCAAGATTATCAAATCACCGTTTCGCCGAGCAAAACATTACAGAATAAACCTCGTAGAATTCGAGAACAAAAACAACTTTCACGTTTTCCACCCGAGCTTGATAAAACGTACTTATTCTCAGCGTCCTCCTTCTCTGCTACAACGGTATCAGGAAGCACTCTTATTGGCGACGGAAGATCATAACTTGCCACAGATCTGAAGGATTCAAAATATATTCTACACAGCAGAGTACATAACACAGGTAAAATACCCCGTCAAAATGGCGCTGATCCAGGCTCATTTTTAGCCGTTTTATGGAACTTACACACATTTTCAAAAGCAAAAACTGTTTGAAACGCGATAATAGAGAGAAAAAACACTTCTGTGGGGTTATCATGCCCGTTTTTCCGGGTACGCACCTTCATCGCAGTTGCACTGGCATTGAACTATTTTACCTGTGGTACATAAAGCGTGGTACTTGAACATAATAACAAAAAAAAACTAACTCAGGAGGATTCAGATCAGTCGACTGCATTGGAGATTGTGGCCGTGAAACTTCGACGGATCGAGAGCATTCCACTCCCCTGAAATATATTCAATATGTCAAAGAAGGACCAATACGTGGACCAATCCCAACGCTTCGATCCTTTAAACTGCAATACATTTTTCAATTGCACAGTTTAAAGGACCGATGTGTCGGGATTGGTCCACATAATCGTCCTACTTTAACACGAATTCGAAAGAAGTCTTAAATTAACGTGCATAACTAGTGAAGTTACTGAAATAGAATCCGAATTATTGAGATTAGCTTTAATCACCCGTGGCCGTGAAACTGGAATTCCTCCACTGCAATATTATTCCAAGAAAGAGGAGTAACAAATGAACAACTTGAAAATATGAGTTCAACATACCGCTGGTTCGTACGAGAATTCGGTTGATTCATCTTAGTAGTAGCCGGTCCCGGTAGTAAGATACGCGACGTCAACCTCGATGTGCCAGGAGTTAGTGATGATGAGCTGTAAACGGCAGGTTCCTAATCAACTGCCAATGGTAGTATTTTTTTTTACATTACAATCGATTTTCTAGATCTAAAGCTAACAATATACTAACATATAGAAACATTCAAAAATATATATAATCAAGTCAAGAGCACAGAAACAATGAGTCCGAAGAGCGTTATAATATATATAAAACTTTGCGACTGGAAAAAAACCAATATTTTCATCACATATTTCGTTACATAGCCGCTGAGATCGAACAAAAAAGAATAAAGCCTGCAATTACCACTTTGAAGCGTGAGGGACTGGGACATGACGGGAATCCATGTGTTGGCTGTGATCTAACGGGCGAGAACTAAGAACTCTACGTCGCTGTCCCTCCTGCAGGATGGCCTGTAGAATAGAACAATGAGAACAATGATGATACTATGTAAAATAGTTAAAAATGAGAATGACCGACACCCATACGTGAACATTTGTAACTAAGAACTACGGAACAACTGTATTTCGTCTTGAATCATGATTTCTCAAATGTAAATGGCCCCAAGAATACCTCCATGCCTCCATAAATAATCTGCTTAGAGTGAGTATCAAATGCAGGTTTTTTAACGTTAATACGATGATTCGATCAATATGAAAGCTCCTCCGATACGAATGGCATAGTACAAACCTCTGCTTTTGCGGTGTTCCCAGCCTCCCTGTAACTATTGCTCCATTCCAAATAGAAGAGCGCAGAATTCCGATAAGTACCAACGGAGTTCATTTTTTCGAATATTTCAGCAACAGATGAGGAGCGTGAATATTTTCCCTGCAAATAACAAGATATAAAATGATAATAATAATATAAAGTTCATTAAAACAAATAGAAAGAAACATACTTAGATAATATAAAAAGGAAGAAGAACTGAACCAACCAGGAAAACATAGATGGGAATCATACGGTCGTCGCTTTCAAATGAAGTTCCAGGCCCATAAGCGGCCATTGCTTCATTAACCATTTTTCGGAAAGCATCCTTGTGCTTCGAGGCGTAGTGCTTTTCGAATAGAACTAGAGAGCTGAAAATATGAACATCCATAACCAGAAGTTCAGCTTATCACAGACAGCATTGAATATAGCATAAACCAGTATTAGACTCTTAAATAATCAAAATAATTTCAACTTCGCAGAATTAGTTGATATTTGGAATACTTTGATATGCAAAGAATTGGCTGTAATTCATTTTCATGCTGAGAATACTGATTGATCAAAATTAAAACACTAACCCGCATATGTAATCAATGTTGTCGGCAAGTGAATTCGACTGTAGTACATCGCGAATTGTTCTGAAATAAATATGAATTTGATCGCGATTAGCACACACCAATCACATAAATAAACTTCTGAATATTGCTCTACGCATGCTCTACTGGTTTTACCGAAACTGATCGTGTAATTACAAAAAGTAGCAGTAGTAACTCTGTAGAAGCAGTATATTGTTCAACATTCGAACGAAATAACGCTGTACGCTGAAAACGGCTCAACACAAGATGGAAATATAAACGAATCAGGTGCTAGTCACTGCTCGTTGTTGTTTTGGTTCGAGCCCGCGTTTACGCTTCGGAGTGCATTAACTCAAAATCGACATAAAATCAACCAAAACTAAAGTACGTTGAAAGAAAACTCACGTGAGAAATCTATTGTGATGTGCTTTCGAGTTAGCCATGGGGTGAGACGAGTAAAAAGACCCCTGAAACTTGGAATTATAATTATCGATAGGGAAATAGCAGCACAGCTGATTGGAAAAAAATCGATTGGCTAGCAAGCCGAACAGGTGAGAGAGAGCGACGTCATGACAAATCGTCTATGAAAAAAACTACACACCTATCAAAGTGATGAAGCCAATTTAGAAAATCGATAGCCTTAGCAGTTTTCGAAGCAATATAAATTTAAAAAAGATAATATAAGAATACGGGAGAAAGACGATGAACACATAACAAGGAATATTGTTAAAAAAACCGAGACTATAATTTATCCTAATAACGATACCGAAATGAAAATTCTCAGAACTTGAGCAAGCATAATTTAATAAATCATGCATGTTTTCCCACGGACACGCCACTTATTAAACATACCCATCATGCCGCGTCTCGACTAGAATTTCACCGTAATTTCACGCGCCAAAGTCTAATTTCGATTTGATACTATATGAGAATACCTCAGAACGATTGGCGACAACTTTCTGCGATTGGCCAGCTACAAAAACAAGAGAACAAGCAGGGCAGATCCAATCATTTCTTCAAAATATCGAAATTTCAATTCCAATTTTTCAGTGTTTTCAAAAACCAATTCAATTCCAATTCCGACCAATTCTCGAAAAATCAATTCCAATTTTTCAGTGTTTTCAAAAACCAATTCAATTCCAATTCCGGGAAAATTGAAGTATCGCCCCCCACTTTAGTTGGGTCCCCCCCGTAGCACTTCAACCCCCACCCGGCCAATTCTACAACTAACCGGGTTTTCAGGTAACCTAACCCTTTTTTTTGTTAACCTTTTTTCAGGTTACCTAGGTAGGTAACCTGGAAGTAACCCGAAATCTAAATCCGGTTACCGTTCAAACTAACGGTAAAAACCACATTTTGCGTTAGAAAAACAGGTAACCGGTTTTTAATTTTAGGTTACTTACCGGTTACCTACCGAGGTAACCTGAAAAATAGGTTACCAAAAAAGGGTTAGGTTACCTGAAAACCCGGTTAGATATAGAATTCACCCCCCCCCCCCCCCCCCCCCACCCAGGCTAAAACCTGAAAATCTAGAAGAGGGGGGGGGGGGTCAAAATTCAACTTCGACATTTACTATTTACCTGTTACTATTTCTATTACTATTTACTATTACTATTACTATTTACCATTAACACCTGCGTCGGTGGGGGGTAGAACTTCAATGGTGGGGGGGTCAAACTTCAACGAGTGGAGGGCTGAACTTCAATACCGGAAATGTTTGCTTTTTATCCCCCATCCTCAAACTTTTGTATTGCAGGTGATGAATTGAAGTATCACCCCCCGGTGGGGGGGGGGGTCAAACTACAATTCCCCAAACGCAATACAAATTCAGAAAGGTGGGGGATAAAAAGTAAATGTTCCCCCAATTCCGACCAATTCTCGAAAAATCAATTCCAATTTTTCAGTGTTCTCAAAAACCAATTCAATTCCAATTCCGACCAATTCTGGAAAAATCAATTCCAATTTTTTCTGCAAAAAAAATCGTAAAACAGTTCTTCTGTTGTTTTTTACAACAAATACATTTGAACAAGATAGAACAAAACAAGAAACTCTCATTTTCAACACGTTTAAAATTTCAATTCTGAATCAATCCCGGACCAATTCCAATTCTTTTTACCAATTGTCAAGAAAAACCAATTCAATTCAATTCTTGGGAATTGGTTTTCAATTCTTTTCAATTCCAATTCAATTCAATTCAATTCCTTAACCACCCTACACCCGGGTATTACACTACAGTTGACACTCGGTAGTACCCACAATTCAGTCCGGGCAGGGTATTCTAGGTATTCTCCCGAAACTGTAGCTATTAGCCTCCTACTCTCAAGTAAACTGCGCATGAAAAGTGAACAAGTTGTAATATTATTCTTCCCAATTGAAAAATCGTTCTTTTCCCGCTACTATGATCCATGCATGTGTAAAGAGGAGATCAGACCACTAGTTGTGCTGAACGCTATACAGGCGAAAAAACTACTTTTGAGAAGTCATTTCGCAAATAAGTGGGTCTGTTCAAGTTTTGGTTGTTTTTTCGGGAAGATTTTTCGGCTGCTGGGTACACGGCTTCAATGATCAAAGTCGAATGTTGACTAACACAACAGTTAGTGAGATTATCATGGGGTTTATAACTCTTTTTTATTTCTTAATTCTTGGGCAATGTCCATTTCATATAGAATAAGCAAGCGACATAAACACAGTTGAGACATAGGAACAGAAGTAATATTGTATAGCTTTGAATACTAAATAGAGCTATCCACAACTTGATAATAGACAAATGTTTTTATTACAATCAGAAAGCCGAGTTCACTACTTCACACATTTTAGACATTTCTGTAACATCATCAACTTGGAATGTGACTATTAAATCATATCACAAATAAACTTTGTAAAAAAAATTACAACGAGAATGGTATGTACATCATCAATAAATAAATATCTTAATACTCTAACAAAAGCTCGATGTTTGCTACTATGTATGACGGTTAAAGGGGAACGAAAATACATTTCAAATTCAAACCGAAGATGATCTCATTGTGTAGTACCGCTGATAAACCTAAAACACTGCAACCACTATGAGGTAAACCATTTCAGTTTTTTTTGTCTAAATGAGTCTCATGCTCCCCCAAGAACTTAGTGCGACATCATTTTATACATTAGCGAGAATTTTGGCACGGAAGAAATAAAAAAAGATACCATTGCGAGAAATTCCCCGAGTATTTCAATACCACTACTTCCACTCAATGTCACTCTAATCATGAGATCAACTTTTAACATGACGATTGATAGCTCCTAAGCTTTGACAATTTCTGGATTACAGAGGGCATCGTAAGCAAACCCTCCGAGCTTCTTGAGAGATTCTTCATTATCAGGATCAGCGGAGGCATACCTGAAAGTCGAAGATTCGAACAACGTTGTTAACGAAGCTAGAACAGTACAGCTTGAGGAAAAAATAATGCTGACAGTTGATGTAAGGGAGCATTTACCCACGTACACCACAATTCCCATTAAAAAAGAGAAAGACGGAAAACCACACAATTCGAATATAAACAAACAATAAGGCTCACTTCTGGAAGAATTTCATGCTGATCAATTTGTCGTATTTGGGCCGGTCGTGATAATTCTTCGTGAGACTGAAAACATCCCAAAACATTAAAAACTAAATAGCATCAACATTAAAACTGCAGGAAAACTCATATCTGAACTACTCAGGTATTATCGATATATGAGAGTCCTACATGATTCTAGTGGAAGTTCTGAAGATTTCACAGAACTATATATATGTTCACGGATCAGATTTACTTCTGTCATGTCTACAGTTGTATTTCAATATTATGAACGTGTTGATGTTTTCTGATAGGTACCAGATGCAAAGACCAGTATGGGCCGACTAAGCGACAAAAAGTAGTCCGTTTTAGATGCGAACACGTGAAAATTTATGATTTTTCCATCAAAAGTAGACCGATTTTCTTATTTTCGGCGAAAAAATAGTCCGTTTTTCGAATTTTTCTGACTATTCGGACAACTTTACTGGTGTATGACCAGATGCAAAAATGATGAAAAATCTATTTTATCGACTCACCAAGAATTGACAAAGCTTACGAAATCATGAGAGAATTGGAAACGGCCTCCTTGCATGACCAACATAGGTGGATCGCCTTTAACAACCTGAAAAACCAGGCAATAATAGGAAATCCGCATCATTGAATTAAAAAGTTGTAATAGTATTCGAATATTTTGCGATGAACATCGTGTTGAACGAGGTGGTGGTGTTTTAACCGTGAACAAGCATTCTTCCGTGATCGAAGTAAAAAACAAAAAGAAAACTTACCGCTGTGATTTGCTCGAAGGGAGATCCCCAATGAGTGTACGGAAACTCTCCCATTGAAATCTCGTACTGTAACATAGAGTTTTAAAACACCGATTTTCGCCTAATTGCTTCGGCGGTAATATAAAAAAGGTGGGAAAACCTATAAAAATTGCGAAAATAAATACGGCTAGAGGAAAAGCCATCAAAGTCTTACCAGTGTTATTCCGAGGGACCAGATATCCGAACGAACATCATATCCTGGCTTATCCAACAACTTTGTAATTCGTTCAGGCTGAAAAAAAGCAAACGTCCAAACATTAAGGTGTGCTGTTCTACCAGAAGGAGCCCGTTTTTCCTTTGTAGATGGATGAAACTTTATCATTTTGTCTCCAAAATTTAATTTTCCCAATTTTGGCAGAAAAATGATCCCCTTTTCTGGCTTTTTCAAAGAACGAAGATGATAATATAAAATAAGTAACACATACATACCGCGAGATATGGCTGACAGCCGACATCGTGCGTTTTTGCCACCGAGTTCTCCAATTCTCCACAAATCCCAAAATCACACAACTTCACTTTTCCATCTCTGTTCACCAGTATGTTGGAAGGCTTCACATCTATGAAAAACATAAAATAATTTGGATAAACTAGAGCAAATTGCAGATTTTAAACATTTTCTGTGAGAGTTATTTGATCGTGAAACATCTAAACTTCGCGTCATATCGTAGCTTTTTGACCGGAAATTTTCTGAGTGTACGCAACACGATAACGAATTTACGCGCCGACCACTACCACTCAAAATATAATTGGAACATTCCGGAACTCTAGGAAGCAAAAGCATTTCTAAACTGTCTAAGCAACCGTAACTACTTAGTCAATCGGATGTTTTCAATCGGACAACCATATATTCCATATATGTGAATCATGCTAAATATTCTATATAGAAACACAAAAGATATAAATGAGATAAATGAGATAAAGAAAAGAACTCACCTCTGTGCATAATTTTCAGATTCTTTTTAAGGTAGTCCAACGCCGATATTGTCTGTAATAGGTTCATACAGGGCCTAGTCTATTTCACAGGTTCTGGCGAGTATTATCTTCAGTAAAACTGATCACACAGAGAAATCAAACATGCAAACACTGCACAAATTTGTAAATGAGGAGAATCTTGAATCTTAGTCCGAGCAGACAAATCAATAAATATAAATATATGTATGCGTACTTACCGAAACGGCAATATGACCTATAAGATTTTCTTCCAGGCGAGTAAACAAATGATTATAGACCCTTCTGTATAAGCGATCCAATGAGACATCCATCAATTCCATACAAATCCAACAGTCACCCTGAGAGTGGTGTAAGTTTAAAACTAGTTAATAATGATAATAATAATAATCTTTTACGGCAACTATTTCAGCCGTGTGTTACTTTATTCATTTGAATACAACCAAGACAAGTGATCACATAGAAGTATCCGTAGGGGGATGGGGTCCGTAGAAGAGAAACTAGGCATGGGTGAGCTTTATTACCCGGTCATGCGGTCCGCCATGAAGATACCGCACCGAGTGGGATCGAACCATGGTGTTTTGAGTGCTAGCGCGCACACAACCAGTCGACCACTCGGCCACACAACCAGAGTTAGTAAATTATTGAAAATACTGCTACTCCCAAAGCCAAAATACAGATGACATGTATACTAATGAACTATGAATCCGTTCGAATTTCGAGTGCTGCAATACACAGCCAGACTTTGCAAAGATGATTCAAACGATATACTAATAATGGGAACCAGTAAAAAGGGGAGATCAGCTTTATGTTCGCAATTAGCGAGACAACCATCGTAAAATCAATTATAGAAGAGCGAGCCCGAACAGCGAACATAAAGCTCAACTTGGAAACATAACGCGGTACTAGAAAACATAACGCGGTATTGCCAACAGTTTTTAGGCTTGGTTATCAGTGAAGTTATGGGAAATATTTAAACCTGCCCAGATCAGTGCAAAGTGTAAAGGAAGAAAACCATATATGCTGTTCGAATTAAATATTTGTCACATTTACTTTAGTTTACCTAATAAAAAGGCTTAGGCTTAGGTAAGCCATGGTTCCTAGAATAGGTCGTTGAACCTTAAGTCATTGGCTCGTTGCGCCTCAGGTTCTCGTTGCAGTTTGAGGCGAAATTTTGAGGGAGAAATTTAGATTACCGACATCCGACTGTTTTTTATATTATATGATTCTAATAGTTACCATTTTTTGTGAACTTGTAACCAAGCATAAATCCAACCTGACACCAGAAATGGCATTAGATATGTCAACTGAGTAAATTCTCTCATAATGTATGGAACTCTACCGCCCTGTGTTCTCAACTTTCGCGTAGTGTTCTCTCGAACCGCGTTATGTTCTTTCTAACCGCGTTATGTTCTCTCTAACCGCGTTATGTTCTCTCTGACCGCGTTATGTTCGCAATTAAGAGAGAGTTAGGCGACATGTTCGCGAGCGAGCCATCTAGGGGCCGAACATGTAGCAGCAGACCCGTAAAAAGTGTTCCTGGATGACGATTTTCGATAGATACATCTTCGATAGATACGATAGAGCACAAGATGCATCTTGAGCATTTTATATTTTGAAATTTATAGCCGAACTTCTTATTTAATGTGATACCACCCCAATCCACAACAATCGTTGCAAATAAAGTGATAATGAGAATAATATAATATTAAGACCCACCTCATGAAAGATGACTCCAAAAAACTTCACGATATTCCGACAACGTTCGCTCTTGACGATGATGTTGTGCTCGCGGAGAAGTCGCTCTTGCTCCCGCCCCACAATATTGTGGAATCGTATTCTCTGGAAGTGACGAGCACAGTGATGCGCAATTAATAATGATATGAAAACAGTTCAGAAAACTATAAATATTTTGATGTTAGGCCACCTCCACGTCGGTCATCTACTCAACTCTCACTATTATCAAGTTGGGGGTAGCCTGCTTTTTCGAGAACAAACAATAACTTTTTTGTAATGAGAAACTGTATTTTTGGTATCATGTAATATGATGCGCGAGCGCGTGGTGTGTCAATTCGTTGAGGACAACAAACCCGTTGGAAATAAAATGTTGGAAATAAAGGTTATCAGTGTAGACGGAAGAAGAAAAAATATACCTTAACAGCCATTTCTCTACCACTGTCAACATGTCGCATTTTGTAGACGGTGCCGAAATTTCCACTTCCGATGGGACCCAAATCATTAAGATTGGCCGCTCCAAATGAGTATTCGGAGCTATCCTCAGGAAACTTCAGTACTCCGGTCGACAATGAGAGTCTAGAAACGAGTGTGTACATATAGTGACTGAATCACATACAGAACAGAACAGTCCATTAGAGAAACGACCTAAAATATCCATATACCTCTGTAACCACCGTATTCAACCAAAAAATGATGTTGTTGGCGGTGGCTATCGATGTATCAGTTTGAGAAATACGAACTATGGATATACCCGCACACATATACTCAGCGAAAAGGAGAATGATGGCGACAAACGTTGCAGTTCCGTTCGCTTGCAAAGCAGTTTTCATTCATCACTTGCGTTTAAACAAACACCCATGTTGAAAGCAATCAATACCATAATCGGCAGGAAAATGAAAACAACTCACAATTGATTTTCTTCCTCTGGTTCTATGTTTCCGTTCATTTGAATGCTGAGTGATAGAGGGCGCGTTGGTGTGGAGATACTATTCGGCCGTTCCATGTTCACGTTTGTTTAGGCTCTTCAATATGAAACCTTCACTGAAATCAAGATACTTGGGTCATAGTAGGATTTATTATTGAAATATAATACACGATACATAGCAAATGATAGAAACATGAGTGTACTTAAGCAGAAAACAACAATATTAGGAATGCATCGAATTGAATGCATAAGGTTTTTGTAACTGAAAGTTTTCCAATATATTCTTGAAAGCGTCATTCGGGTACGAACTCGCTAGAGAGTTCAGTTATGAATTTGCAATTCAAAATCAAACACTTAAAACGCGATATACCAGAGTTTAAATTATAATTGAATTAAAAGAAAATATAAGGGCGCTAGACACCCTCGAGAATTCGTATTGATTTTTTGCCGCCGACCTGCGGTTGTCTACGGAGCAGGCTTAATGATAGACATGTAAAAACACTCACCGGCTCGAACAAATAAGACAAGACCAAAACAGCAAACACAAGATAGGGATGATCAGGATGTTTTGAGAGAGAAAGCGGATATGTTTTCCACACATAGTCCGTCTTTCAGAGGGTAAATATTGGACAAAAAGACATGGTGATTGGTATTTGTGTTTTCTTCTTGTTGTGTCTTCATATTTTGCTGTTTCCTTTTTTTGTTACCTCTCACTTTTCCACGGGAATAAAGTATTCATATATTTAACCCGCTGAGTGAGAATTAAAATAAACAGGAAAAATGACGGGCCTTTTCGTTCACTTCGTTGCCATTGTAACTACAATGGCAACGAAGTGAACGTTGCGAGCACCCTTTTACAGCCGGTTGACTATTCTCTCTCCCCTGCCAATTCACATTTTTCTGTTTTAGAACTAGTGCAGGTTTGGGCTGGGGATCAAACTACAACGCAGAGGGGGTGTCAAAGTGCAAATTTGCCCTTTCGACAGGGTGCTATCTCGAATCTACGTATTTCGAGTTATTTTTAATGTTTACAGAAATTTTTGAGTTATTTTCAATGAGCAGGAAGTGGATTTTGCCTGACTTGACAGAATACGTGCGAAAGTTCTTGTTGTACCAAATAAATTTAACAACATACCTCAAAGCTGACCTCAGACTAGATGAATTTGCTGTCGATCATCATGAATATTGATCTGAAACTCATACTTACACAGGATACTTTATATTAACACGTCCATACAACATAAAAACAATGAATATTCGATCAACTGTCCGCAAAAATCAACCGCATCAACTATTAGTTATCTATGATGTTGCGTTCAACATAAAAGTACAAATTTGTAAAAAAAAATTAAACTCACTTTACTTCAAATCGAAAGCATGAATACAGCATTTTAAACTAACGTACAAGTTTTAATTAAAGTTTAGAGTAACCAGTTAAAAAATAAGAGAAAAATGAGTAAGAACACCCGACCGACGAGCGGTTGCGCAGGCGAGAAGTGAAGGGCGGTTTGAAAATATTCATCAATCAATCAATAACATATCCGGCGGTAGTACCGCCGGCAGGGCCTCTGCCCAAAAGAGCCATTCGCCGGCGCTAGTACTGCTGTTCTGCTGCGCTAGTACCGTTGTGGTCGCGCGCTAGTCGCGCTTTTAGTTATTCTCCGGCGCTTCTCCCGGCAGAATGTCTGAGAGTGGGAGGTGAGCACCGTTTATAATGCTCGATTCATCTCTGATCTAAATACACAGCGAGAAAGAAAAGTAGAACTACTCTTATATTGTTCAAGTTATGGGATGGGTACTGGCTTCGCTCAGAGAAAAGTGAGTCAATACTGTACATCCAGATCTGAACTACTGTGTTTGTAGTTTGATTCTGTCATATTTCAGTCGTAAGTTGGAAACTTTGCCGTACATGCCGATCAACCTCACCTCAGATATTATCCTTCCTTATACTGTGTGAGTAAGGAACGCCAACGAAACACGATATATGAGTGGCCAGATCATTGAAGATAATCATTTTGAGTTTTTCGTTTTATATTTGTTACTATTGATAGAGATGAGGCAGGAACCTCTGAGATCTTATTGAACAAGAATCTGCTCTAATTACCAGAAGTTTGTGTGAGAGTTTACAAAATACCTGGGACAGTTATGTTCGTCATTCCACTATACATTTCTTGTGTTGATTTGGAGATATCGCTCGTGAGCAACATTCTACCTTTTCGAATATGTTCTCATGTAATTGTCAACCACAGTGATCGCTTGGACCCAGCATGGAGTTTATAATAGGCCTTTGTTCTTCGCTTCGCAAGGGGTACATTATTCTACTTCCGGTACCATCGAGCGGAACCTTACATTTGAGATTTTGTCTTTCATCGTCTTCTTAGATTTCTGAACATCAGTTGTAGCATACTACAGTAAAGACACTTTGACCACCCGACAGGTAGAATCTCCTCATGGGTGTTTAAACTCTTCACCTGAAAAGACTACAAAAAGTGATGGAAGCGTGAAGGTAGATCTCAATAGACTCAGTTGCAGCTGTGGCTGCTATTCCAGCTGATGTTCGTGGAACCGGCAAGTTCGTGACACCTTACTCAACAAGAAAGTTTATTGTCTTACCTGTGCAATTTTACATAAGTTTCTTTCGCATAACTCTTTTTTCACTGCCAAGTAATAAAACTAACCGAATAGCTACCATATACCGTGCATGCCTAATACCGAAGCAATGTCATCTAAAAACGCTTCACGAGTTCTACCTAAACATGATTTTATTCGAAGAAAAAGGCTTCTGGCACAACAAACACAAGCTGTGTGGCCCTTACCAAGAATTCGCCTAGTTAAAATGATTCGATTATACTGCAATATGAGCCAAGCCTTCATGACATTCTTCCACAACCCATCTTTTTATAGAAAATATATATGAAGTCCCATCATTGTGAGTATTATAACGTTTTAGTATACAATCTATTTTCACCTAATAATTCTGTCTCGATGCGTGTGTGCTTTCCTGAGATAGTGAATTTTGGCAAAGTACGGTGGTGACATATTGGGCGTTATCATTTCGGATCTCTCCAAGAACAGCCAAAGTACTCTCTCTGAAACACATTGAATTTGAAACTTATCATCACCATTAGATAGAGTACTGTGTTCCGCTTGCAACGCTCTCAGTCGAAAAGTATTAACCTATCAATGACGTAGTTGCGCGATAACTAGTTTGCCAAATAAAGGTTCCTCAAATAAGGTTCCCTTTTTTAGTTTTGTTTTCATCTTGAATCGAAAATGTTCCTCAGGGATGAATTCGTCACAAGCCTATCCTGAGCACAATCTCTGAGAGAAAAAGAGGGCGGTTTTCAACAAATCAACACAATCGTCAGCAGCGCTGATTCAGAACAAAAAGCTCGTGAAAATAAGTCGTTGTCAGATTCAATTGCAGTTTTTATTTGAAGTTGAGCGTTCAAGAGCTTATCACCAATATATCTTCATTGAAATGAACACGCATTTTAAACGAACAACTTCGTGCATTCTAACGTGTTCTAAACGATCAGGAGTTCGCAAAACAGCTGAGTAGCAATCCAACCCAAGCTCACGGGCATTGCATGTATCTCTCGCGAGATGCACTTATTTACGTTGACGGGATTGTGTGGTATTATGGTCTTCGCATTTCCTACGTGGACTCTTCTAGACAGTTCAACGTTATGACGATGTCTTTCCATGAAACAAATCAGTTTTTTTACTCATTGTTAAGATATTACGTTAAGATATATGCATTCGATTGTTAGTCGTTGTCAGGACAAATTAACGATATTGTTTCAGTGAATTCTATTGTCGACCTATAAAACATTCAAGGTTTGATTACAATTTTCATTGCCCATGGACGAGGGGACCCGATGATTGTGTTCTTTTTGAAATTGGCGACTATTTCAACATCAGTTTATGGGTGCCTGACTTACTCAAGGCAGGGGGGAAAATTTGAGAGCGTTTTTTCATGTTTTTCCAACAGAGGTATTCAAACATCCATGTTCTTTCTACCCCACGATTGTTGTGATATTTTCAGATCGCTTTTCTACTATTATTTCAGAGAACGGAAGATTAAGTTTGGGAATCATGTTACTGGTAATCTTACTTCTACTCAACGGTCAGATATCTGAACAGAAACCTCTCTCACTATCTGAGGTACTGTTTGTTTTTGGTAAATGGGGTATTCCCGTTCTTAATTAAATCAGTGTTTCTCCCCAAAGCAACTTCTGAGCGAGCGAGCGGTCAAACTGTGAAGAGTAATAAAATGAAACCGACAGTTTCGTTTTATACAGTGTTTTATTTCTCACAAATAACGTTTGCAGCGTTTTTCTCATTATAGTGAATTCGCTATTTGAGAAGGAACTTATAGAACGACTTCCGTGATTGAGTTTTAGGCAATTGAATGCCTGGAAAATAGAATCGAGTATTGCAAATTGGGCAGAAAGAGAAAATTGGAAGGAGTAAGTGGTCGTGATTACATTCTGAAATCTATTCTTTCAGAGCCAAAACATGTGGAATCTGTTGAATTTGCGAAATTTTCATTTAGTTTGGGAGTTATCGTCTAACGTTTCGTATGGTACCGTAATCAAGTCTTTCAATAATTTGGTACGAAAAGGGACATTTCTTGTGGAAGTTACTCCCAATGGCAAGGTAATTCCTATTTTTGAAAAACGTTTTGTTTTATTTTATTTTTCGACCACTTCGAAAATTTGTTGGATTTTTTCGATTTTGACAGTTCAAAACAACTCGCTGCAGCTTCTTTTAATCAACACAATTATCTACACGAAAAACGCTGTGAAAATGATTTTTTCTCTCTTCTAACAACTACATTTTGTGACAAAATTAATTTTATCCCAAATGATTGTAAGTGTGATTGAGAGAGACAAGCCGATGAACGGAAAAGCAAATACATTAGCATCTGATGTGTTCAGAATGTTTTCCACCAGATAAAACAGAGGTAGTTATATCAATAACTCCTACATATGAGTTCAACTGAAGTACTTTCTAGGTATCAATAACTTTACCTCTGTCCACTGGTAACCTAATCAGTTATACGAGCGACCTCAAATGCCTCGCTTTTCCTTGTAAACTGTTTCTGGTGGTGGGAGATAATCTCCAAATTTCGACGGCCGGTTGCTCTATTTTGATGAACACACCGTTGAGTGAAATAGATTTCAAGTCAGTTCAATTTGTGTAAACTTTCGGTTCGGATTGTGAGCAGAGAAACCATACATTTATCGATGACTCACAAGTTCCTAATACGTCAAAAAATATCGAAAAATGAACATCGATTAGTTTCTTCAATTGTCTGTATAACCGTTCAATTCAGGAGGATCGTACCTGAATTCACAAAGTTTCTCTCCGTGTCAATAAGGAATGTACACTTCGGTTCTGGAAACCCTCTCTCTCAACTATGCACTATCTTCAAGAATATCCCTGACGCACCGGAAATTGAGGAACTAGAGCTACACGACAGTCAGGTGAACAACTTTTAACATGAAGAAATTTCAAATAGAGGGGAAAGATAGTTGTAACGACAAGTATGCTATTAGTTTGGTAAGGGTCACTAACGGAAAAGGTGAGAATAAAAGAGTTCAAAAGGTGGGAGTGGGTCAAGCCGTGCTTCGTTCCGTGTTGTGTCTCACCTTTATCGAAGTAGTTTGAAGTTTTTTCAGGTTGTTTCTGTAAAATCCATGAATGTTGAATTAAAAAGTTTCCAGCACTCAATCGATTCATCAATAATAACATCCAGTCGTCCTATTGAGAACGTCTCATGCTCGGTTGGTTGATATTATATGTTGGGAACACTTGGAACTGACCAGGCTCACAATTGAGTTTGACAATACAATGTGGATGTATTTTGAATGTGCGCTGTCGAACACATTCGAACTCGTGATCAAAAAGGCTGTTGCGCCCATAACGTCTTTGAAATCGGTTAACGTTTGTAGCTAACTTGAATTTAGTGTTAGCGCATTACAATATATTACCAATATATTGAAGTAGTATGTGAATAAATGAACTCATTGCAGCATGAGGACGAATTGTTTGGGATTGGCGAGTCAAGAGGAAACGGCTCTTCC
This sequence comes from Litoditis marina, assembly GCA_964036275.1. Lineage (NCBI taxonomy): Eukaryota > Metazoa > Nematoda > Chromadorea > Rhabditida > Rhabditidae > Litoditis > Litoditis marina. The sequence goes on along the minus strand of OZ038438.1, from coordinate 12,526,836 downwards.
TGTCATCACTGTATATGTACACAAAGGTAGAATGACGAATATTCAAAGGCTGACCATCGCCACGTTTTTGAGTTGGGCAATTCGAATTTTTTTTCAATTCAGCATATGTCAAAGGACGTGTTGAGCTATCCGAATTAGTTTTGTACATAATCAAGCATTATCAAACTATCTTTATTTATATGCTTGGTTTTATTATTTGAACCAAACACGAGGTGGCAAGATGTTTTATTAGACGTGGCGACGTTTGGGTGGATTCACCGTCCTCAGGTTCCTGGAATCAACCAACTAATTGCCACAAACTCAATACAGTCGCGCCGGGAAACATGATTCGAAAAGTATCTCAAGTAAGTGTTGTTTGTAGTGGACAGTTCGAATGTGGTCAGAAAGGATGTGCTCCGCTGAACTGCGAATATCCCCTGGCAGACGACGGTCAATGCTGCCCCACAAGATGTGCCAGAAACGTGAGCTAACTATAATGATTACTAACTTTTATTACCGAAGAAACTTCGCGTGTTTCATTAGAGAACTACAAAGGAAACAACGAGTAATTAGTGAAGTATCCTTTCTATTTATACGGCGACTACCACAGTATGCAATCAGTTTTTATCAAGAGTGTCTTCAAACGATGGGCACGTATACAGCGCCCGTCGGCATGCGTGTAGTATCTCTCAATGATAATTAAGAACTAAGATAAAACATTCAAGTGCTTATTAAAGAGCATCAGTGTTGTAATTCACTTTCGTGGTGATAATATGGCAATTCCATAGTAATACAAGCACCCTACAATATTCTGTTGCAGTGTTCGTACAACAGTCGAAATCACGGACACGGAGACATTTTCTGGCCCGAGAAATGCGTTCGGTGCTCCTGTAATGACGGAACTATTGACTGTAGTTTCAGGTAATAGCATGGTATCTCCATTCCTACTGAGCCTACTACTATGCTTACAGACATTGCATCCCATTCGACTATATAGGTTAATGTTATTAGGACGGTTATCTATTTCCGAGAGTTCGAATGTGTACTGGAAGAGCCTGAAGTAAACTAAATGATGTAGAACCCAGTTTGAGGATGGAGCATTTGGCCGCTTGAAGTAACACTTTTATCTTATCTTAATGTCTTGTAGTTTGATCCAATGTAATTATAATCCACAGATTTTGGTGTAATTATCTATTGTGCGATATAGTGGTAACAAATTATAGTATGATGTATTATTTCTGTTCTGCAGAAGAAAGATGGATTGCCCTGTCCTGCCGTGCCCGAGACTGTTCCAGAGAACCGTTGGAACTGATTGTTGTCCAACGTGCTTCAATTTCGATTTCTGTAGTCTGAACCCTTGCCACTCGAACGCCAGTTGTACCAACAGTGCGACTCAAAGCAAATGTCGGTGTCGCGAGGTAATCGTCCTGAAACAACTAAGTTGAGAACGAGAGAAGAGAGGTGTGATTACATTGAGATGAAAAAAAAATGAAATGAAGATTCTTGTCGTTCAGCTGATAACTTTCGTTCGCATGCGCCTATTATATGAAAAATATAATCCATGGACAAAAATATTACAATGAGTATTTGTATAGGGTTTTTTCGGAAATGGCACAATCTGTTATGATATTGATGAGTGTGGATTCGATCAACACGCGAGCGAGCAGGTGCGGTTACGATTTAAATAGAAGATTTATTTTTTCTTTCGTAATGATAGATTAGATTAGACAAAAGTTCTCGGTAACTGAATGGTATGTTCATCTTGCTGAAACTGTTTTTACTCCAATAATAACTAAACTAGAATGAATATTATAAAAGTTCCCCGAAAGAATTGATCGCCAGCTTGAGAAAGATATTGTGAACTTCTCATAATAAAGTATTCTCATGAGATGATTTTGAAGTTATGAGACTCACGGGATATAGATGTAATTGCTATCACTATAAACTACAAAAGTGTGCTACTTTCAGCTCGGCGGGTGCGGATCGGGTACCTACTGCGTCAATACCCCGGGCAGCTTTCGTTGCGAATGCCTCCCCGGTCATCCGAGGATGAACGATAGAACTTGTTTGAACCTCATCAGGGTTTAGTTATTGTTCATACATGAGATTAACGTTTTGAATGAGTTTTTGAAAAATGAAGATGTTTTGGAAAAGCGTCGGTTTTCATACACTCGATATTTCATGACAAGAGAAAAATATGTTGATCATGTGCTACCGTAACCCATTGTTCATCTCAGTCGCCCATTAGGAAATTGTGAACAAATTGAGACTTTTATTTATTGGAAAATCTGTGAACCAAGAAGCAATCTTCCAGAAATGGCAATAATTTCTAACAAAAATAAATATAAGCTCTGAAATAAAAAAGCACATGTTTGTGTAGGCAAGATTATTTGAGTCTTAACATCAAGACACGGCACATTTTAAATGATTCTAGATACTTTCAATTCAGCTATAGAAACAGAGACTGATTATGAATCGAGCCTACTTTTTCTTCCCGTTGGCGCACGCAGCGAAAGTCAAGAACTAATCATCACTTGATTTATCTAAACGCAGGTGGTGATCAATAGATCTGTTTTCTGTGCCGTGCCTTGCAACAAACTGAGAGCAAAATATATTGTCATTCGTCCGACTAGAACCAGATGTCGAGAGATATCAGAACATGGATATTATGAAATCAGCTGCACTCTGAAAGACATTGTCTCAAGATAATAAATAATTATTTTGCATACGACTAACAACAATATATTACAAACACACGTACCGGTATAGGTATAGGACACTCGGAGACAGACTTGGATCCACCATGGAATATGATGCATGGGAGAACAGCAAACAACAGAAATCAAAGTGAAAAACGGAGCAAAGTAGGGAAAAATGTTCCGACACCTAGATACCACCCTGCGTCCCTCACTTTGCACACTATTTCGCAAGACTTCAGCCGCGACTTACGACAGAAGAGAAATAGCGTGCGTTGGGAGTGACGTAGGTGAGGATCTGCGAGAGAGAGTAGGGATATTCCTAAATACGGCCTCAGAACGGACGTAGTGGGGCGTGTAGTAGAAGAATGAGTGGTTTTAGACGTCGAAGTCATCGAACTCGTCGTTGCACGCCAGCGGTGGAACGGCATGGATAAGATCGGATACGTCGAATCCATTGTCGTCATCAGATGGAGGAACGGCGTCGGACAACTGCTGAAAAATGCTCTGTCTCACACCTCCATTGACCATTACAATTTGCAATCTATTTTTGCTATGTAGGAAGTTGCAAAAGAAGTTGCGTTTTGGCATAAAACACATCGTGCAAATCTCTTGTATTGTTTACATTACAAACGGCTTCATTCCAACAGCAGACAAACCTAGTTCATGCACTACTCGTACTGGAGAATGCTCCACTTTGTGCTCTAAGGTGGAACCTCAGCTTGTTTTCCTATTTAGTATCGATTCACTCAATTTTTCGTCGATTATAGAAAAGTAAAACCCAAAATCCAGTTTGTTACCTAGACTAACTGTGAAATACCGAAAAAAGTGGTGTAACAAACCGAATTGAGACTATTCATGGACAAAGAAAACTATTCCAATGCGGTAGGTCGCGTAAAATGACTGACCATACAAGGAGTTGGTGGTTTCGCGACCAGCTTTTTCTTGGGTTTCACCACAAAGAGATCCATTTCTTCTTCCTCGCCAAGAGATCTTTCATCCGACGACTCCTATCAAGGAAAAAGCTTTTTCAAAGTAAGAAAATGTAATTATTTTCAAATCGTAACCTTTCAGTGGGAAGGTAAAAAAATACAAATGAAATATATTCTATCATATTGTGTGTAAACAGTATTGTGATTATTACAGGAATTTCAAGAGGTGATAACTTGCGATACATTGTATTTTACTCGCTCAGGTGATTCTATCGTTAAATGCACGGAATAGTTCTAACATAGAAAACCACCCATAACAAGTTCACTGTCTCAACCTGAAGCAGTTTCCACAGTGATAAGGACTCGAAATTTGGCCTACCAACCTTGTAGACGTCATCTCCGTTGACAGCTCTCTCAAAGTTCCTCAGTTGACCTGAGCTGGTGGGAGTCGGGAACTCATCGGGGGCTGGCAACGAGGTTAACCTGGAAAATGAGGTCTGTAAAGGGTCCATGAAAGATCCTAAACTCGTGAATTTCTATGTTTTTCTGTCTTAGAAGTTTTATCCCATTGCTCTCTTGTAAAATTTGGGGTTTATAGCGACCAAAGTACAAAAACCTGTACCCTGTGAGCGTCACTCAGAGAGATTTGCGCGAGTCCTCCGGGAATGACTAAAACGAGATAGCATGAAGATTGAGGGGACTTCCACTGTCTCTGACAGTGTGTGTAATCGTATGCCCATAACCAAACACTATGGATATAAGTCAGGAATCGTGTAAAAAGGAGCCTCGGAGCGAACAAAACGAAAAATAGCAACAACTCACAAATTTGCTGGACGAATGGCGGCTAGGGTTCTTTTCTTTCCGAAATCACCTCTCTTTTTAGTGAATACCTGAAGCGGAACGAGTATAATTTTGAGAAGCATTGTCTCTATTTTTCATCGATCTCTCTGTCTCATCCTCTCAACCTTCTCTCAATCATCTCTCTCACTCTATCTCTCCTTCGTTCTCCCCCCCCTCTCACTCTTTAGTTCCCTGTCATTCATACCCCAGAGAGAAGCATTGACCGAGAAAAACAACAAAAGACACTGGATCAGCTGGCATATTTTTAGCACAAAAAATTCACTAGAGGTCTGGGCGCACATAGAAACTGGCGGAAACTAATTGGCAGAATGTCTTTCAGAACGTATAGTTGTACTTTGTAGTCTCGTCAGCGCACACAATTCATTGCGACTCGCTTAGCCATATAATTTCGTAGTATTATTACTATTTCTTTGTTCTATAATCTAGTCAGAAAATTGTCAGTATTTTCATTTTTACTACTATGTACTGCAGATTTGAATTGCACAACGTCGATTGATCTGATATTACTCGTATTATGGAGGCATGGAGTGCTATGTAATTTCATTCATGAGGTTCCCACGAAATGTACAACTAAACGAAAACGAGGGAAACCAAGTCGATAATGTTGATGCAACACATTGGAAGAAATAATTCTAAATAATTTCTAGGCAGTATTTTTGAATTCAGGTGATGTTTTTAATCAATATACCTGTTGAATGTTTTTGAATTCAGGCGATATTCTCAGCAATATACTTGTTAAATATTTTTGAATTAAGGTGATGTTTTCAATCAAAACACCTGTTAAACATGTTTGAATTCAGGTGAGGTTTTCTTCAATGACTATACCTGTTTCTTCTCTCTTTCTCTCCTATGGTCATCTTCATCATCTCCTGAACAGGCAGTGTGGTTGTCCGTTGAAGAAGACATACCCTCTGAAAACAAGATCAATGAATGAGAAACATAATTAACAAACATAATTTACAGCTATCTCTCTTTTTTTTATATAGAATGAAAATCTGCTCAGTATCTGCTCAAAAGTCGTGCAATTTTGAGAAGAAAAGATTATGAGTTTATCTTCCTGAGGTTTTCTGACCACCAAAAGTGCTCGTGACACAAATATGTTTTGTTTGAATAAATGTGAAGACAGAAATTCATATGCAATCGTTCAAGTTCGGTCTTGAACACAGCACAAGTATTGAATGACATTATAACACTTACTGGAATCAAACTACAAAAACATTAATTGGGAATCGCATGTCCTTTTTTTCTAGAAAACGTACTGTAATCGGTGCAAACCTGAGAACAATCTCTTGCATTCGGAGAGATGTTTGCTGGTCAGAAATGACTTGGCCATTTGGAACTGGTGTCCGAGTGACTGTGGACTACCCGTCATTGAGGCTTGCAATGAACACAGACGTTCTCTCTCGAACAGGTCTGGCTGGAACAAACGAACATGAACAATCTAAATCCATTAAGTTCCATCGTGAAACGAATTCACAACTAAAAAGAATGTGGAACGTGGTACGTATTGCGTCTACCTTAGACGTTGAGACGAAAAAGGACTCCCTCACCATATTATGAAGTTCAAAGGAGGGATGTTTATGAGTTAATATTAGACGGCAAGCCTATCGAAAACATTTGCTCCATTCGAATACTGATGCAAGTTTATCGAATCGCGTTATATGTTGTTGACAATTGTTTTCCATAACTTTCGATGCTTGTCTTACTTAAAAGATAATACATGCTGGAATATTTTCGGAACAAAGGTGGAAACAGGTTTTCTGTTGCGAACGTACGAAATGTATTAGAAAAAACAACGAATTCTCACAAAAAGTATTTGTCTTCCCTATCACGGAAATCTGAATGTTGTACTGTGGAAGGTTCGGTATCGGTAAAACACAGTATAACTGCGGTCTCCATCCAGCACTCACCACGTGTTTGAAACTGGAGGCATCGTCATCGAGCACGCCATTCTGATAACAAGTGTACTTGTCATCGAACTCTATCAAAGCACACGAAACGCGATGTGACACAATGTCGGAGGGGCACTCAATGTCAGCCACAGCCGTAACTGCCTGCAAATTATCCGTGAAAAACGGCGGATTATGATCTCAATTATCATAGTCCTCGTTATTCCTACGTGGAGCCCTACAGTGAGAATACAAAAAAGGTTTTCGGGAAACTTTCTTATTTTGTATTCGGTTTTGTGTCATTACAGCGATTCTCCACAGAATAATCAATGTGTTTGTGTGAGTTTACTCGTGAATAAGAAAGCCCTCATTTTCGCATTTTCGCTTGTTAGCTGCCACCCGGAAATGGACAACAAAAACAAGTTGGCAAAAAATGTGAACGAACAAATCATGGTTAATGAGGAACACTAGGCAGAAACATTCAAAATACCTTCCAATCGCGAGAATTTAGGTACACGTGCACCATGACGCAATTCATACACTCCAGACGTCGCTCAGTGACCTAAATACGAAATAACAATAAAGTTTGAACCGTTGCTGATTGAGCCAACACTGAAAAGTGGAACGTAATTGGGAAATGATAGTTAGAGAATTAACATATCCACAATCACCGTTCAAAATATCAACAGAAACAACTCAGTATCAGCTGTTGTGTTGTGTGCCTCTTTTCAAATGATTAGACTTGTATCGGCCTTGACTTGAATTGAATTGAAGTTACACTTGAATAAACATCTATTGGGTGTTTCAGAAGTTTGCACGGACTGCCGCTTTAGTAGGGTGGTTGCTGTAACAGTGCAACCAAGCGATAGCAATGACTTACAGTGTGATCCAAGTCACTCTTGAAGTACTCGCGAACGGCTGAACTGAGAAGGTCGGGTCGTTGTCGGGCGATGTAGGCCAGTTCTTCCGGCACATTCACACTCGTTCGTTGCATCCCAAACTCTCGTCTCGCACTTAGGGAGATGCGCTGGAATCAGTATGAGTGGAACATATTCATTTATAGATTGAGAGAGGGGAAGGAGAGATAGGAAGAGGGTCAGAGAAAAAGAGAGGGGAAGCTTACCTGTTTGACGGCTTCAGTGATGAGAATGTTTCTAGTCTCTCTGGATTGCTTCCTAATAATATCGATATCCAAAACACCCGGATGTTTTGCCTTCGTTTCAGGAGAGACCATGTGTAGAACACCACCGCATCCGAACACCTTAAATACAGCCAAGTTGAGAATTCAGAATATAGCTAGACTCGTCAGGTTACCAACTCAAACTACCTAGAATCGGTCAGTAGAATTTGTGCAGAGGTCTGGGGTGACATAATTATATAAAACTACCGTTTGACCTATCATTGTCATCTCGTAGCAGTTAATTTAGGTTGCGAAGACCACGTTAAATATATTGATACTATAAATCTGTATGTTCATTTGTTAGACCATGTAATAAGGTGTTTGCCAATCAAGAAGCGAAGGAAAATGGAAATAAGCACATCAAATTTGTCTAACAAGCATCTTAAATCTAACACCACAGCACAATTAACGCACTGACAGTTATAGCGAAGGCATATTAGGCAAAAATACTAAATGCAAGAAACATGAGTGTTGTACAGTGCGGGAAAAGTTATAAGATAAGATATTATTATACGAACATTTACACTTATAGTGAATTTGAGGACAGACACAGTAATATAATTCCTAGTTTATAATGGGTCACCTTGCCATTCATGTCAGCCGCACTGGAAATCCACTTGGGTATCACTTCATTCCTTTCACATTCGCGATAGAACAAATTTTGGCTCGGATCGTCAGTGGAAATGCTATAATTAAAGATTTTGCTGATGAGGAAAATCACAAAACACTAAAAACTGAACCTAGTGAAAGCGTATGGACAGTATGTTGCAAGTGCAGTGGAAATTTCTTTGCTTACTACAGTAACAGTTCAAACTCTCTCGTGTTTTCCTATAATAACGTAGGGTTTATTGCCAACATATCACATACATTGTGAACAACCAGTGAGAACACTGGATATATTGAAGAGATCAAGCTAATAATCTGATTTAATACAGTATTTCAAACTTATGTTCATGTTTATAGTCATGTTTTATACACGTATGAATAACCATCGCTACTAATCCAACATATTCATTATTTTAATGTCTAACCTGAATATGAGACCTTCGAACTGATTGGTCAACTTGAACAAAACGTCAATCGTCTTCCACAAGTCATCCCTCCTTGTTGTGAGAGCCCAACGACCTGTTAGCGGCACACCACTATAACCTTAAAAGGCAATAATAAAAAGAAGGTGATTCCAGCCCTTGTACTAGTGTAGCTTCCTTGAGATGAACCTGAGAAGATGTATTTATCTATCCACAAGTTATCCCGTAGAGGAAACTTCCTTACCGTAGACGATTAAACCAAAACAGCGCAGATTGTTCTCATTGCACCCAGTTTATATGAACACATTCATCCCTATTCTCAGAGATGTCTTAAAAAAATCTTCGAAAGTTCGAAATGATTAAAGACAGAGATGTAATGCAACAATATAAAGTGATTAAATTTATATTCCAACCCCTAAAAACTTAATATATGTACTTCGTTTTTTCAGGATTACATCGGAGTAATTTTCTTTATTCTGTAAGTTATTCTATGGTGAAGAACAGAAACACGCTATTTTTTAGTGCAGCCGTTATTGCAATGTTTACCTTGAGACGTGAGAACCAAACCACCATCTTCGAAGACATAGTTTTTCGTTTCTTCGATGATGGACTGAATTATTTGATCATTTGTAGAATTGGCATCCCTATACAGTAAATAGTGCATATAGCCATCACCCATCGCCTATAAAAAGATTGAAGACAACTATTAAGTAATTGAATCAACAAAGAAACATGATTTGTATTCTCTGGCACGACATCGTTCTTGTTTCTGAATACATGACTTATGTTCCCAAAATAAATATTGTATTTCCCGAAGAACAAAAAAATAATTGGGCAAAAGGCATGGCTGGCTTGAGAGCGGTGTACTCGTTTTGATTTGTAGTTTGCTGTGGGAAACAGCCAGAATGATAAATTATGGGACACTGCTAGAGAAATATAATCTTATGAAGGTTGGGGTTTTATGTTTATTGGAATCCGGTACAAAAGGAACGAAGACAACGATGATAAAATAACTAGTTTGGCTGAATTTATTTCTTGTATTAGTATAAATATAAATTGAATTGAATTAGGACAAAGTTGGTAGAGAATGTACGAAATAAGAGAACTACATGTGTCGAGATGTGTTGAGTCACGGACTATTCCGATATCACAGTTCACATACAGAATCATTCGATGTTATCTATTGAGAGGCTTATTCAAGCTGAATGCGACCAAAGCAAGCCCATTCACAACTGAAATGTAAATTCAAGACATTTTCTGTAATTGTGGTGTGAAGACGCTCAAACAATGATTGGAATTCTAATCAAAACACACTCATAGCTGATAAAATTAGCCAGATTCTCACTTTTCTAACATCTTCATCATATGTGCTACTGCCAGTCATACTCGGCACGGTCGTACTTCGTTGAGCCGAGTAACAGCGCACATAATTCATGTTTGTGAACATTGGAATGCGCGCGAGGTGCGTACGTGCTCCGCTGACAACTTATGCAGTTATGGGCAGGGAATAAATGCATGGAATCACAAATGAGAATAAGGAAATAAGTGTGTGAGATGGAGCAGGGTTTGGATAGAGAGAGAGAGGCTAATGTATTAATTGGCATGGTCGAGTCCTCCCGCCCGGCTGCAGCACCCAGCCAGCAGGCAGCCAGAGCGCAACGGGGCCGCCCTGCCTCTGCCCACTATTGATTTGCGGCAGAGAAATTGTAGAGAAAAAGATGGTGTGCTGAGTGTTGTGCTGCGCGCCATGTTCCCGCTTGCTTGACCCCACAGCTTTTGATCTACTACTCGTTGACCATCTACCGGTACACCTCGCCCTCAAGCTGTACGGGATGGAAATTGAGAACATTGTTGCCAACACCGTTTACATCAAGGCAAGAGAAAGTGGGTTTTCGCTTCGATCATGTTTATATTCTCCCACATAACAACGATTCTGGTGTATAAGGTAGACATAAGCCTTCATCTTGAGAAATAGTTAACTATTCGTATCATTCGAACGTGTAGCCACAGTTTGTGCCGAACAAACAATTGTCGCGTCAACCAGCAACATTCTTGCATTCACACTAAATCCTTATAACGAGTACAGCATGAATATCAAACTTTCAGCCAAATTTTGACATGTGAAAATTATTCAATAGCTTTTACATTTTCGGTTTGGTTATTTATCTGTTGGAAATGTAAATTCTACAAAAAAATCTGTTCTATGCTATTCAAACTAATGAAAATTGTTTGCAATGAATTCAATGTTTTCATTTAAACAGTTATTAGAAAGTTTGATGAATTACTGTAATATGACACGTATGGATGAAATAGCGTATATCAGTTTTCCCCTACTTCAGTCATTGAAACTCATAGTTCTTTGTTTACCAGGTGGCGGACAAAAAAAGGGGAAAAGCAAGAAGTGGAAAAACTATTTGCAATTCCCACACTACTCGGAGTGTGTCTATCTCCGTTTCGAAATAGAAGACAGGTGAGATAAGTTCTTTTGGTTTTCTAATTTACAACTTTTGGCTCACATGTCTGCTATTCATCTCTAATTGGTAATAACTATCACTAGTTGGCCTAGCGTGCATGCATAAACTGACATTATTTACCTACTCTCATTACGTATCTTGCCTCATAAGTTTTATACAGTCGAAGTTTTTCGACTATTGAATCTGTTCCGTCTTGTTATTGGTCACCATTATTTGGAGAATTTGATTGTTTTTACCATGTCGGCCAGACTCTCGTATTCGAATTCACAAATCAGATTATTCTTAGTTATTTTTCTTCCCATAGTAGTTCGTAACCACAGATGGTTATCTTCTACCTTATAACATCATAAGTTCGATAATATTGAACAGTCTTAATTTTAACCAACGATTCGAAAAAGTGTGGCTTCCTACCGTCAGAAAAAAAAACCCTTGCTGTATTTCTTTTCCTAAACTCTCCTGTTAAGAAATAACTTTCTTCTTCTTGTAAGCTATCACTTCTGTGTGAATGCACTCACAACACCCCCCCCCCCCTCTACCTCCCCCCTCTCTCTTTCTCTCTCTCTCTCTCTCTCTCTTTCTCGTTTTCTCTCTTCTCAGCCTCCTCTTTCTCAAGTTAGTACTATATAATGCTGCTGATCCTGAATGTGTTTGTGGTTATCCAGTCGGCTCACCCTCGTTTATGACACAAAGAGGTTCACCTTATGACGCCTGTCACTTGTGTTATCTGTCATCGCCAACATTATTACTTATTGCCGATTACTTTCGTATACCTTCATAAATCTGAGAGCATAACCGACCACTTTTGCTCCATCCGGAACAAAAACCTGTTCTGGTTTAAAACTATACTAGATAAATGAAAATTGTCACCTATACATCATTTCTTTGTCGGAGCCCCTTTTTACACGATTCACATGACACATTTGTCTAGCAGTATAATAGCTTTCTCAACTCGTTGCTGACGCTTAGGAATGGGTTTTCTCAACCGGACTGTTCTATAGTTGTATTACCATTCATGTTTGTCTGAACGATTTTACCGAACTTAATATTTTTGCTTCCGTGAAAAATGCTCTTTTAACGAACTTTGGGTATCGCATAAGTTTTCATTGGCAAGGACAATGCCCGTTGCCAGTGTAACGTTAAGTGCTTCTCTCAACGCGTCAATTTCAACGGGCTTCCATAATTGATGTTTAGTGTTCTGTGGGGAATTACGTATTTCATCTCGTGATTTGCAGCTACTCATATGTCATAGAGAAACAGCCCATCGGGCGGATACTGTTCCAAGAGTTCTGTCAAAGTTCCAATGCCCAGTTTTATCAAGGATGCGCCTTTCTGAACAAGGTTAGTCTACGAAACACCCGAGTAATGAGAACAACATCATTTTCCACCAGCAACTTCGAAAAGTTTTCTTTTCACAAACATGTTTTTTATATACACATAGTGTATCCATTAACTCTACTGTTTCCCTGTTCTAAAAGCGACGTAGATTCAAAAAAATCATTTGCCGTACTTATTTACTTATCTAAGTACTTGTGATTCATCAAACGCTTCTTACCAAAGCGGAAGGAAACATGTGAAGGTGAACTTTTCGGGCATTTCCAGTAGGATGTGACGTCACAATGACATTTGCAGGTAGAAGAATACGAAACATCGGACGACGACGGTGAATCCCGGAAACAGTTAGCCCGGGAGATAGCCGGACTGCTCGCTCCCACCGGAGACACTCCCTCGGTAAACCATGAACAAATCTTTGTTGTAGTTTGATCTCAAAATACACCCGAGAAATCTCGAATTTAAAACTAAACTACAGACACAGCGAGATAATGCAAAACACACGGTACAGATTTGGTTTGGAAAGAGCCAGTTTTGTACTCACAATCCTTCATTCTATAACAATATATTGATCAGTCTTTAAGCAACCTTGGCTGGAGGGTTAGCGATGTTGAGTTGTAGTTTGATCGGGTAGACATATTGGAGTTATCGGTTTATGCTCAAATACGCCGGGGATCAAACTACAAACACAGCAGAACAGGAAACAATGACTATTTCGGTCTGTTTCCGAGAGCGTCTAGGGTAAAGAACATTGCCTATATAATATCATTCTGCTATTATTTGTGTATGAGAACTCACAATTCGAACATTCAGTGAGCTCTTCTCTGGAATTAGTGCCCTCGTAGGTGTACGATTGATGAAACGAAATATATAGTGTTTATTAATCATAACTTCATTCTAATTTAACTTAACTTCATTAACCTATTTCCGTGTATTTGATAGTTTCAGTCTTCCTTGGATACCAACTCTTCGTGGTGCTCCTTTCTGTCCGAGGATGTTGTCAATTCGGCACTGGCCGTGGCAGAGCTGGCCAATTCAGAAAAGGAATTATATAACGACGCCTTCGCCGAACCTTATAGGTACGCTGTCATTATAGTGACGTTAAACGTGAGGAAAAGTGATGTTAAACGTGAGGAACTCAGAACAATTGGTGCACAACTCCGGATGTTTATTTATTTTGTTTGGAAAAATAGAATATCGACGATCAACATGTTTCCAGAACTTACAACCCAAGTGAGGTAGTACTATGTCGTTTCGCAGATAGGCTGGCATGAAGCGCGCAGCTGATCAGATATGCGCTGTTCTTTGTTTCAGGGCAGTTCGCAACTTCCTCGCCGACAAAGCCTACAAATTATTCACCGATTCCGTCTATTTTCTTCGGTATCTCCAATGGAAATATCTTGAACAGCGACCGGTTGACAAACATACTTTTCGATTATATCGAGTGCTTGGCAAGGGTGGCTTCGGCGAAGTTTGTGCATGTCAGGTAATATCACAACTCAAGTTTTCTCACCATTAGCTATCGAAGTAATGTTGTTCGGTTTCGTTTGTTTCAAAGCGTTTCTGTTTGAGACGTGTTATGATAGTTCTGTATGTTTTGAGGTTCGAGCTTCCGGGAAGATGTACGCTCTCAAGAAGTTAGAGAAGAAACGAGTGAAAAAACGGCACGCCGAGACACTTAGTTTAAATGAGAAGCAGATCCTACAACGAATAAACTCCCCATTTGTAGTGAGTTCCTACTATCACACAGAAAAATAGGAAACTTTCTCTCTCTCTTCTTCTCTCTTTCTCTTTCTCTTTCTCAATATCCCTCTCTCTCTCTCTTCCTTTTTATTTCGCTTCCACATCTTCTCTCATTTTCTCTTTGTCTCTCTTTGTCTGTCTCTCTTTGTATCTCTTCCTCTCTGTTTTCTCTCTCTCTCTCTCTCTCTCTCTCTCTCTCTCTCTCTCTCTCTCTCTCTCTCTCTCTCTCTCTCTCTCATTTGATCATCTGTTTCTTTTCAGGTCAGCTTAGCTTATGCCTATGAAACGAAGGACGCGTTGTGTCTAGTGTTAACACTAATGAATGGAGGTAAGGTTTTTGACGCTTTTTCGTTATTCAACAACTACCATAATCATGTAGAGTAGTCCACTCAGTGTAGAAAACGATGGGTTATTGGGACCGGGAAGCATGATTCGTACAAAAATGGAACAAATTGCCACCTCATTAGTTTCCTATATATTTTTTGCCAAATTTCAACATGAGACGATTTTTTTTCATTTTTTACGATTTTATAGAAGGCAGAAACAAATAATCCCTATAACAGCAAATGATTATTGTTGTGACGATCTCTGCTTATAAATCTGTGAAACTGTCGGAATTGATAATGATCGCCCCTTGCAGGAGATTTGAAGTTTCATCTTTACAACTTGATGCCTGGTGGTTTCGACGAAAAGAGAGTACAGTTCTACTCAGCCGAAATAACGTTGGGATTACAACACTTGCACAAGGAGAAAATTCTCTATCGAGATTTGAAACCGGAGAATATACTTCTAGACGACTTCGGTGAGTTTTTAATCACAGGAACAATAGCACTGTAATTATTTCTGGTCCTAATTGTTATCAAAATATCAATCAAGCCCACGTTTGAAGTTTTTTGAATTTGTTTTTAATGCGCGCAGAAATGACAACCTGTGAATTTTCACCTGTATGTAGTGTGTTGTTCTCAAAATGGTGTGCAGCCCAAACCACAATTCGTAAATTGTGTACTGTTCCACGCTTTTGCACAAAAAGCGCTGGATACGTTCAGGTCGCGGTACCGACGTGCCATTAACGCTTCCGATAATAGTTCTTGTTGTAAAAGTGGATTCAAATAGCCTCTTGACTAAATTGAGTGTTTTATTTCCAGGTCATGTTCGAATTTCTGATCTGGGTCTCGCTGTAGAATTGAAGGATAACGAGCCGATCAAAGGCAGAGTAGGCACCGTAGGATACATGGGTTAGTGACAAACTGTCGTACCATTTCTATCAACAACTCTGTTCCTCCAGTCAATTCATGTTTCACATACTCCATTTTGTTTGTGTTGATAATTTTGATTCAGCAGTTATCGTATAAAAAGTAACCACGACATTCTTCTTTATGTTGGTGTCAAGTAGGTTCAGAAAAATGAAGTTGTTGAGCTTTCAATAATATAGAAGTAATAATAATTAATTCACTTCTTCTCTCACGAACAATATACTTTCAATCATCCGACCACAGGTAACGATGTCGTAAAAATCGGCAACTATAGTGGTGTCTTTTAGACTATTTGTTGTCTCCGATCTTTGTTTTTATTGATATCCATATCTGTGAGGTGAATGAATTGCTGAAAATAAAATGCAAACTGAAACTATACGATGTTGCGCTCTCTGGATAGTCTGTACAACAATTTGGTCTTCTGTTCTCGGTAGTTGTTGGAGAACACCTGATTATTCCAGCACCAGAGATAGTGAAGAATGAGCGATACTCGTATGGAGTGGACTGGTGGGGAGTAGGCTGTCTGATTTATGAGATGATTGAAGGAAAGGTTCGTTCACAGACTGATATAGGGTGTTCCAAGTTCAATTTGTTTGTGAGTTGATCCTGCTTCTACAGTGCTAATAATGAGTGTTTTATCTGCCACAACTCACTTGTGTTAAACCCGTTTGTGATAAGTTTCTCATCACTTTGCTCCACTACGAGTCACCCACCAACTTTGTAGATCAATGAAACCAGGGCTCAGAATAGTTTATCTCAACCGTGACGCTCTTCCAGGCACCGTTCCGACAACGGAAGGAGAAAGTGAAAAGAGAAGAAGTAGAACGGAGGGTTCGAGAAGACCAGGAAAAGTACTCGGAAAAATTCAGTGAAGCTGCCAGAACCTTGTGCCGGTACGTATGAGACTATGAAGCGAGATCGCAAACAGACAGAACACTGAAAGTGCATGCTTCCGTGCAAAGTCCAGATTTCGTAGTTCTCGGTTTGCCTTCTCTTACAGAAAGCTGCTATGCAACACGTAGGCAGGCTGTCAGGGAGAAGTGTGTTGGCCACCTAGCGATAAGCTACCGAGACCAATGTACCTGTTCTGAAACTTAATTAGTTAGCTTAGTTTACATTCTTAGAACTACGAGTTTGCCTAACAGTAATTCGGCGGGAAGTTTTTTCGCCGAACCTGCCCTCCTAGTGACATAGGCTTTTAGTTATTGAGTTGAAAATGTTGACTGTTCGGGTCTTTTGAGTTTTGAGTTCGGTGTGATTACGACGTTAACAGAAGGACGACTGGTCAAATAGGAAAGACCATTTAGGCTAGGAGTGGGTACCGTGTATTCAACGGATGGTTTCTCTGGTGCGAGACTGCACAGTGGTCTGAACGGTGATCAGTCTTACCCAGTGACTCATCTTGTTTGCCTGACAGATGTATGTTGTTCAGGGGTCTTCTGCACAAGGAGCCGTCTTTCCGTCTCGGCTGTCGTCGAGTCAACCGATCAGAAGAGGGGGCCGAGGAGATCCGCGCCCATCCCTTCTTCAACACGCCGGACGCTAATACGGGTAGAGAACCGGTTCCCTGGAAGAAAATGGAGGCAGGAAAGGTGAGTTGTAGGGAGAATCATCGTTGTAGTTTGATCTTTATAAACGTCATAACTAACAACCCGGAACAACGGGATAACACTACAAAAACGAAAGAGCAACAAGCACCCTTTAGGCCTGCTCTGGAATTAGCGGACACCTATTGTGTGTGAAGGTTGAAACTGTGTACAAATCACATATAGTTCGTTTCAACCATCGATAGAAGCCAGTTACAGTACATTTTAGTGGGCGGTGTTAATTGTGCTGGAAAGTTGCCAAAGTTTCCAACAGCTACCACCCTACTCAAAATAATGCATAAGCTGGGAATCGAACTCAGCTCTGCTAGGTGGCGCGGCGCACACAAACACCGGCCATCTGACTATGGTTGCAAAAACTGAAAACAGTGATACCCAATCATCTTTTCTGACCGTTTTTCAAAGCTAATCTTATGGCACAAAAGGTTGTTTCAATTACTCCCCGATTACTTGATAACTTTTTGAGCACAAAATATGTGCACAAATCTCAAAATAACCACTTTTCGATATTTTATTTGTAATGAAAAGACTGGCAAGCTGCCAGATCAATTGCCTGCAATGTAGGGTGCGCTCGACCAGCATGGCTAACTACTATTGATGGTTGAAACGAACTATACATACAATGAACCAGCGCTGCTAACAAGCCCTACATTTAAGAGTGGTGAGCATATAGTTTGTTAAGCGTGAGCTTGAGCTTCTCATGACACAGTTATAAGTTTGAAACAGGCAAAAGATTGAGATGGTTTTGTTTTTCTGTTCATCTCCTAATCTTTTGACTTTTACTCGTACTAAAAGGTTTCCTTGTACATAGCGTTCAAAAACACATCACATTCACTGGAATACAGTATGTGTCCATCTTCTCAGGTGACGCCTCCGTTCTGTCCCGACCCTCGGGCAGTGTACGCCAAAGATGTGCTGGACATCGAGCAGTTCAGTACAGTGAAGGGAGTGCGGCTAGATGCATCCGATACTCAGTTCTATGGCAAATTCAATACGGGTAGTGTCAGCATACCGTGGCAAGCTGAGGTGGGTGTTAACAACTATGAGAAATGACCAGATCTTCGCTCTAGTTTGATCTCAATACACGCCAAAACTTTGACCCAAAAGTAGCGTGAAACTAAAAACACAGTGACATAAGGGAACATGAATTGTATGAAAATCCTATAACTACATAGTCAACTATTGTCTCAAAACTCTCGAATTAGTTGAAAATGTTTGCCGATCTCATTTTTTCTAGTGTGGCAAACAAAATTTCAGCTCTAGTTTTTGCATTTGGGTGTCAATCCTTAGTTCAAATGTTCTGAGTTGGAAATTATCGACGATCATCTCGATTTTGCTGTAACAGACACAAAGCGTTGTAGTTTGATCACGGATACACCGCAGTTATTTTCAACGACCAGAATACATTGGGGTCAAACTGCGGATACAAGGTACAAAACAAGTAATTTGGCCTGACGTGTGTCTGTTTCAGATGTTAGAGACGGAGTGTTTCTCTGAGCTGAATGTAATGTACGACGAGGAGGGTGAGCTTGTGTGGGACCTGCGGGCGGACGGCCGAAACCCGGATGACAAGCGGAACGGGACAAGCAAACCGGGTTTCTTCAGTCGGTTATTCAGACGAAAGGTGTGAAATCACAAAAAGAGGGATACAAACTCTCTCCAGGTAGCTCAACGAACCAACACAGAGATTTTTTTTACGTAAAACATACGAAAACTATTCACTCATTTCATGCAAGTTTCGGTGTTAGTACTCGTTTGATAGTTTCATACGTTTCGCGTATTGCGTAAAACTCAGTTTGCTGCTGTTGTAAGAGCTAATTTTGCTGAAAATTCCTAAACAGTACGAGGCAGAATATTATACGCAAAATGCAGTACAACATTTTTTGGTTGCCGTCATTTTCAGAGTAGCATTTGTGTTCTTTTCTGGCGGCGCCGTGCCGCTCCTGACTAGATTTTCCCCTCCGCGACAGTAGTTTGCATGTGTGTTGAATTATGCGTCGGTGTATCTTGGTTCGTCTAACTTTCCCTATTCAGTGATGTGCCTTGGATACGTCTTTCGATAGTTCCGTGCTCTCCAATATGTGAGTTAGATTTCTTCACCCTGCTTGTCATGTTTTGGTGTCAGCCCATTACCGGCGGTTAGCTTCCGGCGCATCGATCCTTGGTTGATAAATGTTTCCACCTTTCCCCTCTCAGCAAAGGGCTCTACGACCCTCCGTGCACCTAAGGGCTAGGTTCTTGTTTTATCTGTGATGTCTTTTGATGTGTAGACTTGCCCTATGAAAAACCTCATATCGTACCACTGGACAAAAACAAATAATCTATCCCAGTTGGTCGCAAGCTGCTGCTCAAATCCCGGGCGGCGTACTAGATATATCTGGTCATTTCATGTTGCATATTCTCATTCGTTCATGCGTTATTCGCAATCACACAGACATGAATTATAAAACTATCCATGGAAAGTTATCCTGTTTAGTTCTTACTGATCTCGTCACAGTCAAACTAATGCTACCAGCATAATATGGATTTGTTGAAACTGTTCTATAACTATCAAGTAGATTCTAGTTTCAGACGCCCGATAACATAGCCAAAGGTGGTCTAATAGTTCGCAGTTCGCGAGATTTTTGAAAATAATACACTTTTGTTGATGAGCAAACCATGATAGCCTAATAGTTGGTGGTGGAACTTCGAGGAACATGGATTTCTAAATACTAAATATAATTTTTATATTCAACATTTCGAATTCCTTATTTTTCATCCTCTCCATTTAGTCATCTCATCTCAATGGTGCTCCCCCCATTTGCAAGTCTTGTCTCAAAGGTCAGGAGTGTGGTTGCAAGGTCAGTTAACAACCTTCTTCACTTCTTCACACAAATTAACCGTTGAGTTCGGTTGATACTCGCAATCCAATATTTCGGTTTCCTTTCAGGGGTTGTGTGCTTATTTCTTTGGTCGAACAGTCCATCAGACCAATACTAATGTTTTTCTTGTTGCGCTCATAAAAGTGTAAAAGAGGAATAGAGATAGATGAAAAACAGCATACAGTGATCGAATGGGATATGAGCACAGCACAACAACGAGAACAGTGACGATATATCTGTCAGATTGGTGGTAACCGTTCATAAAAGCTTTTGGTTCTCCTTACTAATTCCTCTGTTGCAGGTTACGAAATCAATGCACGACCTGCAACACGGCGTGGAGTCGGTGCCCTCCACCTCGTGCACGCCCGCAGCCCGCCAGCATCGTGCCGCCAGCGCCAGCGGAAGAACCTCGTCTGCGGCCCTGTCGCAGATAGCAACCGCCTCCAACCACCGCAACTATGCCGCCTGATCCTGCCGTAGGTTGGCTGCTAATGCAACCGCCATAATTGTATTCTACCTAAAGCATACATGCGCGTTTCTGAATAGTAGATGTTCTCTCCCTCATCTCAGTGCTGAAATGCCTCCCTCCTTAACCATGCTAGTAGTCAATCGCTTCTCACAAAAAGTTGAGAACCCGCAGGAATCGTGCGTTTCGTAGTGCCATCTTTCTGGGTTTTTCTTACACAAGACGACTCCGATGATTTGACTACGAGTAATCTTGTTGACAATGTTGATATGTGTTGTATTATCCGGTTATTCGGCCCCTGCTCCATCCAAAATTTCGTCTGGCGGCCACATTTTCGAATTGCTCATTTCAAAAAGTCTACGCAACTGCTTGCAAAGAACGTTCAGCTCGCGAAGTCGGGATCTATTTCGCGAAGATTACGCGGCTACTTTTTGTTGGCTGTCTGAATCTGCTCTTCCTATGGGTTCGCTAAATGATATTCAGTTACTGCGCAAGAAGCTGGCTACAATGTTTCGTGATATTGACATTTATGCACCGTTTGTTCTGAAGTGGGTCACTGATAGTGATTCTGTATACCAAATGCATACGCCGTTATTTATGAACCAAAAAAGCATAATATTACTGTTACGACTCTGATCTCACATATACTAATTATTAGTCTATATTACGTTACTGTGTTACTATCAGTGATAACTTTTAAGAAAACTTACCGTACATATTTTTATATTTCCCCCTTCTAGCGTCTCGTTGTTTTGCGTAGTGTAGTGTCTAGTCTTGATACACACTGCGCGGGTTACTTCTTGTCCTTTTCTAGTCCAACTTTGTTGTATGTTCCGTTACCGCTTTACCGTTTCTTATTTTTGTCTAATGTGTGCGATCATCATAACAGATCAAAAACGAATCGAGACTATGTGTTGATTATGTTGTTCACATTTCCAAATGAAGTTCTATGTGTACTGTCGAATACAGAAAGAACGTGTGAAAACTCTGAAAATGTAGTATAACATTCAAGTAATAGCTGTATCAGATCCAAACGACTATTATGTCTTTTTTTGCATCGGAACGCAAACGCTGGTTTGCCCTAAACACATGAGGAAGCGTTGAAAATTAGGATGAATCCGATGTATGTGAACAAATGCCAGGCAACATGTCAGACAGGATCTCTTGCTCACATACACCGAGGTGGAAGAGGGTTTCTCCTCCAAGTTCGAACAAATTTGCCCTCACAACAAAATCAACTTCCTCGAAATCAGAAGAACACTTCTTGGAACAGAGCCCGTGCTCGTAGAAGGCGTGAAAACCAGTGAATTAGCATAACCGGTATTTTCCTTGTGTTTTGCTGAGTTGTGTGGAAGACCGCGTGGACCAACGATTATGACTAAAAACGTGAGACGGTCGGGACAGTGTCAGATCTGTATCAATT
Source organism: Litoditis marina (assembly GCA_964036275.1). Taxonomy (NCBI): domain Eukaryota; kingdom Metazoa; phylum Nematoda; class Chromadorea; order Rhabditida; family Rhabditidae; genus Litoditis; species Litoditis marina. The sequence continues at coordinate 12,505,118 of OZ038438.1, read as the reverse complement.
TTCCGATTCAGTCGGAAAGGGGCAAGTCACTTGATTCTCCAAGTGCTATATAAAATATGCGATCATAGGTAAATTGACCGTAATATATTGTCGTGATGTTTCATGGTTGAATTTTTGGTGTTCTCGATATACGAATTTGTCCTGTGCAAGAAAACTCGATGGGGGCTGTCTACTAGATTTTTCCATTAGGCATCGCCATTCGGTATTAATTCAAGTATTTTCAATCGTATAATACGGCAAATGTCGAGTTACTTGGGTGATATAAAGGCTGATTGATGTTGTTGCTTGGTGCGGATAATCTGTTCAAGCGGCATATAATCCGTTCACCGTGAAATCAATGCCAAGGGAAAGAGTATTCACTGTTTCCCAGATACCTCACACCTTGCGTTCCCACCACTTTCCCCAGGCTACTCGCTTATATCTTTCAATCGTTCATACTTGTTTGCAGTACCATTTCAACTCTTTCACTGGATCCATGTTGCCTACAGATGGAACTTTCTGTTAATATAGTTCACAATTAATTTAGATAGCGGCTCTGCTTTGTAACCGTTACTTCCGTTCGTGGTGCATTTTTTATGATATTTATGTTCTAGAACTAATTGGCCCAAAAGCTGTTCGAAAGCTACTAACCATTCTTGGGATGAGGTCGTGGTTATTGTTGTACTGTTTTCCTTTGTTCTAACTTATTGAAGGGTTCAACAACACAAATATGAAACTGCAAAACCCTGTACCAAAATGAGCTTGATGTATTTCAATTTAGGGCAAGTTATTGTTCCAGAGCACCGATTTTTGTTCACTTAGGACACTGATTCAAGTTTGTTCAGAAAACTAGTTTGGGTGGAATGGATGAGATTTCGTTCTCTGATGACGAATACAGTAACGAGACATCTGTGCTTTCGGTGAACAAACTGGGAAAAGATGGAGTTATAATTGCCCTTGTATTTTGTGCTGTTTTCTTCGGCATGATATTGATTCTTGTACTATTAGTTTGTAAGGTGAGTGCTCTCTAACTACTGATTTCCGATATCTAAGTGAGTATAATAAAGACAATTCGTTGTCGTCTCTTTTAGTGTACTCAGAATACTTTTTGCTCCACATGTAGTTAGCAACTATGTTACTTCAAACATGTACAAATATTTAAAAATGTTATTCTGTACAACGAGGAATAAACAACATCTTGTTATATGGCAGTGTACTGAAGTGGTGTTTATGTTGAACTGTTAATCTCAGGAGAAAAGTGATATTTTAGGTGTGGTCCCTACGACGTTCAATTGTTCCACTGCCTCAACGAAAAGAGCTAACTATCGAGAACAGAGTGGAAAGTATCGCAGAAGATTAGTGAAAATCATCCATCTTCAGTTTTCTGACAGGAATTCATTCAATTTCCCCTTCGTTTCCGTTCGCTCCTTTAGACATCATTTACTTGGGGTGTCGTCTCTTAACCAAACGTGTACTGTATTGATTGCTCATTTGATGATGTTCCCAATAATTGACCACCGAATGAACATGAATTGTTTCCTTTCCACCCAATACCGAATAGATTGAATGTGTCATTGTATAAGTTGTTATAGTCGATTTCACCAATAGAAAACGATTACGCAACCCGCAGCAACCGATAGTAGATTATTATCTGCCAGTAGATGAGAGAGTAATACTATGTAGATCAAACGTAAAACCATCGATCACAGCTCACAACGCTGGTTTGGGATAAACTAACCGATGTTTTTTTAGAGAATCGTCAGATCTCTGCGATTGAGTTATAGACATTCATTTTGTTCTATAAAATATATACTAGAGTCTCGCAGTTTGTCCTCACGCCTTCTTGAATAAATGCAGAAGATGTGAAACTGTCAACTGTCATACCAATACAAGAAATAGTTATGAACATGTTTACATTAATTATTAGCAAACTAGATATAATAAATTAACGAATATACGATGAGCAGAATGAGCAGAATGAGAAGAGTTTCTCGCAGTAAAACCTGTCTCGGTAATGTCCCGGGCCCATACCGGTCATTGACTTAGTGTGATTTTTCGGGTGAAGTACCGAGAGACTTTTTGCTCTGGCAAGGTAGCAATCTTTCGAAAACCTCCTGAGAAATTCTGGATATTCTATCGATTGCTATGCTACAGCATCAGAATTTCGAAAGTAGCTCATAAGGTGTTCATGAGAATCAGAAGATCTCATGAGGTTGGATGGATTGCCACCCCGTCGGAGTTATCGGGGAATCAGAAGCTGGCGACGCGTGGCTGCTCGAGACTGTCGCTGTCCCTCTCCTCGTCCGACTCGCTCTCCAGGGGGTTTCTGTAGAGGTGGAGGGAGCTGCCGCACTGCTTCGCCGCCTCGGCCACCGTCTGTTTCCCCACCGGCACAGACTCCCCCACATGCCGACTGTCCACACTGTCCTCGTGCACCAGACCTGCAATCAATGAGTAGACTGCACAGAGAGGTGTATCTATTCATACAGTGACGTTGGAATTTATATGTTCAGATTGTTACCGAAATCATATAAGACTGTTTCGCGAATGTATAAGCGGCCTTCTTTCTTGGTTCTAGGACAAAGTGTAATGTTTCCGATATGAGGCATGTAACCTACTATTGTGTAAATTATTCAACAACGGACAGAAACTCTGAAAGTCGTGGTTGTTTCACCAACACATTGTGAAACTGTATGGAACATAGTACACGTGAGAGCAGTTAACTCACCGGCGGGTTCATTTAGGCGACTGGCACTCTTGCTAAACCGTGTCGAGCCACTCATACTCGTTGGGGCATGACTCCTCGGTTGGAGGAACGAGTTTATACCTGAACAGAGAAGTTCAGTCATTCACAAGACCTCTTCTCATAATCGTTCTGCAGAATGTATGTCTTGTAAGTGTCGATGACTATGCATTACTTCAAGAGTTTGTTCACGCGAAACATCAAGAACCATCAGAAAACAGTGAAACCATTGTGTTTCGACACCGATATGTGTTCTTATTTCCAGCTGTCATTGATTGTTTTGTTGTTATTATCAAATGCATTGAAAGGACAATAACGAACAACAGTGAAGAAAAAGAAGAAAGTGCCAACCAGATGGTGCGATTGAATGATCTCGTCCCGAGGTCATGAGCAAAAGTTGTCTTTGTACCGACAGTTCACGTAGATGACGCTGACTCTCCCGCACGCTCACGTACTCTTCCAGTTTATCTCTGAACACGGTTTACGATGAATGTCATTTGCCAGAGGCGGATTAAGTGGCTTCGAATTGTTCAACTTTTCCAAAGTTACCTTCATTTTCATCATTTTAGTGGTATTAAATCTACAAACAAGATGTGAAAGAATGATTAAGTCAGTGTTTCCCAGGCCAATAACGCATACCACAAAAACATAAATTCATGAGATACTCTGTTTCCGCGTCCTTTTAAGAGGTACAAATTACATGTCTGTCTTTTTATATTCATTTCGACGCAAATGAGCATCGTTCTCTGCGTAGTTTATTCTACGAAAGTTGGGAAGCGTTTATTCGCAACATTCTATCCTGTAAGGTGTCCCGAAAATTTTCATCTGATCGACAAAGTGTTCGAACTCACTTGGGAGTCTTGTAATCCCTCCATTGTTGTCCTTCTCTTTTGCCAAAAAATATAAGACTCAGAATGAGAACGAGAATAATGCAAGTAACGGCTATGAGGGGGAATACAAGTACACTCTGCCAAAAGGAGAATCCCGCCTGGTTGGCATTTACTTCTCTTGGTGGGTGGTCCGGCGGGGTGGCCTGAACAGCTGAATGAGGGTGCGAGTTTAGTTGGTGTCATTCCAACTCTGCCTTTGTCAGCATTCCGATGAAATTGCTAGGCTGTTATTCACTTTTCGTCCCAAGTTTTCAAAAGAAATTGAAGAAATAGTAATTTTTGCAAGCGGTTGTAACAAAAAGCCTTTCCAGAAAACACGTGTTTTCTCTCGAAGCGTTCATCCAACCTCATTCGTACGCGTCAGTGATAATGACGACGTAATTCAAAGTTAAACAGTGTTTAATCAGAACTCACGGATCTGAAACGTTCAATAACAGTTTCTATCTAATATGAACCGTTCGCATTGCTCTTTGGTGACTCACCTTCAGTTTATTCACCGTTACATGTTAGCTGGATAGATACTATTCGAGAATTTTGTTTGAAAAGGTGAGGGAAACTAGAAGTGAATAGTAGAAATGTAGTAAATGACCTTGTTATCAGAAACTTTTGAGACGGATGTGGAGGCGATATCCAGCGGCACTGTTTCACTAGTTTTTCCTGAGTCGATGAGAGACGTGCGGTTGTACTTAAATAGAACAATACGTGATTTTGCTCTGAAAATCTTGTGCGTGGCTTCCTTTTTTCATAACGTCAAAAGATTGATCATTACTGCTCATAGTTATACGAACAATAATAAGGTAGAGAGACGATAGCTCCCAAAACAGGCTATTCACGGGCGATAGCTCCGTGAGGCATTCTTTCGAACATCCCACAAGACTTTAGCCACACGGAATTCGAGAAAGTATCAATAATGTTCTTATAGGGACTGCCTAGGAGTTGTGTTGGTTTTCTCTAGGTTACTAAGACAACCGGCCAGTGCGCCGTTTTTGTGGATGGAGCGAGTTTGTAAAATTCACTAACCACGTTAGTTCGACACCAGTCCACAACAAAAGTGGGAGCGAAAAACTTGTTCATTCCCACATGACTGCTTCGTGAGCAAAACGCTGGATTGGTTTGTAAGTTGTTGATCATAGATCGCACATTCGAATAGAAGCCGCGTTGCGTTCCGATGGAAACGATGGACCTGAATATAGTCTGCGTCATTCGCACGTGGAATCCTACAGTAACCAGTTCAGCGTCATAATGATTATGTTCAGATGAAAACGCCAGAGAAACTAAATAACTTGTATGCATATTCTAGCAATGATAGAGATCCGTGTACAACAAACTGCAAGATTTCTGAAAGATCACAGCTAAATTCACTCAGAAAGTTTAAAAAACTGAAGTATACCGAAAAAAACGTACCCTGACTTTTGGTTACGGAACAAATGCTGTTTATCAGACGGTATTTCCGGCTTGATATCGAATATGTACGGAAGAACATGTTTTCCTCGGAAAGTGGATGAAGCAGCTTCTTCCAGTCTGCCTGAAATCAATCAGTGTCAGGAGGTTTTCGTCCTCGGTAAATCATCCTACTCAATGACTAAATCGAACGATTTATGTACTTATAATCATTCAAAAGAGTTTCAAGAACGAAGACGAAATACGTAGAACAGTTGAAGCGACCAAACTCTACCTTCAAATCAAGAAGAGCTTATTGGGAACACTAAATGTGTGAAATGTGCATTGACCACTGACCAATGAGTCCCGTTCGATCCGTTATCAGGCGTTCTGCGTCGTAGTTTTTGATGTTTATCTCTATCACTTCTGTGGTGTACTTCGTGTACAGTTCTGGAATCATGGAAATTCAGAAATGAATACACTACATTATTTTAATTTTAGGAAAATCGGCTCACTAATGAATGTTCAAAACTATATAAAAAAGTTTATTTTTACTTAGAACCACATATTATAGAAAAATAACTGAATTCACAAGGTTGTTAGATAAAATTAGACAAGGCGGGTTGAAGCTTGAAAATCACGATGGTTTGTGTTCTCAAAACGTAACACGTACCATTCTCTCCGATAGAAATAACAATAATTTGTTGTTGACTGTCGAATGTGTCCAGTCGTTTTGCGATTACATGAACAGTTATTTGACGGGCGGTCGTGATGGGTGTACCTGTATGAAACGGTTATGCAATGTATCGTCAATAAGTCATTCGAAAACGTTACAGTAATCTCCAGTTTGCTCGTGGGCTGATCTCATCAATTACCTCGGAAGAGAGTTTACGAGATACTCTGCAGTTACTATACTTCACCAAGCTAACGAATCAGCCTGAACTTTCCCGTGGATAATACCTAGCCTAACAAAACGGTGACTAATGTCGCACTGGCGTCGTTGTTTAACATGGTCAGAGAAGTATTTGTAGACTAACGCTCAATATGAAGACTTTTTCATACTGTTCCGCAGACCCAAGTCCACCCGAACTTGTTTTGAACAGTTTTGTCATCTCTTAACCACTATGTATTTCATTCAAAAGCGTTGTAGAAGCCGGTTTCAAGGCGATTTCCAGTTGAACTTGTCACTCTTCACGCGGAATAAATTGATTTCTGAAAATATGGTTCGTACCGTTTCCCACCTACCGATAAGATACGCGATGGCAGAATGTCGAGACGGTAGCAGATGTAGCCATTGCGGCAGGGCGGGACGGTCTTTCAGGGTGGCCGACCACTTTACGGGCACTGTAACTGCTCTATTCAACAACTTCACAATCTAAACTATAATATCCAGGTTTGAACTTCCTTGCCCGTCACTTCTGTAGTACACGGCTTGATTAGCTAACCGCGCGGTTAGTTTAGTCAGAAACACGGTAAGTTGCTATTCACCACGTTTTGGTTTTGGTTCAACAAATGAAACGGATAATATACTACAGGCTCAGATTCATCAACAGCGGAACATGATGTCTGATGACATTTGTATGAGGACATCATCCATTTTACCTATTTCTGTTTTGGCTGCGGAACACAACAGAATACAAAGAGTTCAAAGTTTATCCGACTACGTAGAAACGAAGAGATCTCAAACGGACCGGACCTGGCCCGGTTTTTGGTCGACCAATCCGACCCAGTTTCAATATGATTTCAAGGAAACATAGTTAATTTATAAACTCTTTAATAGGGTTCACCGTACCATTTTATATATGATTCAGAATATAATGTGATCTGACCCTCCATTTTTGTGAGCTCATTTCTAAGTAGGTATAAAAATCACCTCGTTTCTACTCAACCAACGCCAACCTTTTAAAAAGGTGATATGAAAAACATCTTATTATAAAACTAAATAAAGGTTGAAAAAGAAACATTGGTTTTATTCGTTAGGGACAGCGTAATCCTCAGACGAATTATCGATTACTCACCACTACTATTGAACAAGCTGGCAGAGTGGAGAGTGTGTAAGAAGAATTTGCCCCTTCTAGCTTTCGAGTCTCGGGTAGGGAAAGAAAGGCAACTTGTACAGAAGTATAGAACAATAACGATGAATAGATATAAGAATTGCATAATAATGCACTCCACTTAGGCAGATCTCGATTAGTGGCAGCGCATTACAACCCAATCGCCAGCTGACTCGCCTGCTTCTCATTCGAATATAGAAACAAACAAATATTGGTACACACCAAATCTGACTTGTTGTAGTTTGGTATTCTCAAACTATACGATTCTCTTGTGTCTGAAACGCGCATAAAACTACACATCCTACTGAAACAAATTGACCGTTTCTGCTCGCATTACTCACTAAGAGCGATCGATCAAGGCCAATAAATAGGCTTGAAAATATTCAAAATTGAAACACGAAAACGATCACATATATTTAATATTCAAAATCAAAACATTAAACGTTCACAACATGAATGGAAATTACCCGACCACCCATATAGGGAGCTGCGAGAAATGCATAGACTAAGTCAAACAGTACAGTATTGCATCGCACACCAAAACTATCAGAGTAGAAAAACATATATAGTATCAGAAGAAGTGAATATTTTGAGACATGGATGTATATAAGATCATTGCAGACAGTAATCTGCACAATTTAACAGAAGAGTCAGCTGTGTGACTAATAAACTAGTAGATAATATGACGATTTCTGTAAATCTAGACAGTAGTCTGTAGAGGAGTAGTCAGTAGAAAAGTGCGTGGACTGAAAAACATTGATTAATAAAAAGACATGAAAAATAAATATTTGTTATTTATCACATTGTTCAAATCTACCAACTGCACACTTATCCCCAGTTGGTAATTGTCCTAGCATAGCATCAACACGAGAAACAGGAGCAAGAGTTATGAAGATAATGAAATACCATAAAACATACAAGTACGCCGCAAGCTATTTAATATAAGCAACAAACCCCCAATCATTACACCTGACCAACTAGAACTTTCATATGAATCAAGGCAGTTGAATTTCAGTTATATGAGCTAAAATGCAACGAGAGAAGCGGATTCAGCGAATAACTTACATAAGCCACGTCACAGTACAGGTACTTGATTCACGATGCTCTTTACCTAGCGGAAGCCAGCTGGTTGTCGAGGAGACGTCCATTTTCATTCCTGCAACAGAAGGACTGTCAACTGGCAACTCAAAATATATGTATATATGCAACAACAACGATCAGAAAAAACTGGATCGGACATGAATCACTTTGGGAGATAGAGAACAATAGTAGATGTGTGATATAAGTTTGTATGAAAGATTCTAGTCACCTTCCCGCTTCCAAGTCCTTATCCTTCCTTTCAGAGGGGTTTCTGCCCAGACAATTGAGGCAGAAGCAGGCGATGAGTCCGCAACGATTGACGGAGAAACATATCAAATCGACAATGAAGAGCAGGAACATGAGGCCGGCCAGGACTGCCAGCAACAGCTTGGCCGTCGAAATACCCTCCGACTGAGAGGTGGGCTTGTCTGGAATACAACGATGCAACTGTGAGCAGACAACGCGTTAGCTCCTTCCGCCAACGTTGCCAATTTGAGCGTGAAATATCCCATTCGTATAGACAACACACTCTACACATCAATTTAGGAGATATTTGAACCGTTAAAAGACCAAACGAAATACAATGTAGAAAAGGTGAAGCGTAGACTTGTTGAATAGAAAAGTACCATCGGTCTCCACTTCAATTGTTCGCGACGATCCCTTTCCAATTGCATTGACAGCGAGCACGGAAATTCTGTACACAGAATTGGGACGAATGTGGGATAACTCGAGCGACGACTCGTCCGAACCAACGTCCACAAGAAACTCATTCCCGATTGGCTGGTTCTGAGATGTAACTATGAAATGATAGAAACTACGATACAAAGTGTAAGATAAAGTCAGTATATTCCAAATCAACTCAAAATACTCAAAAAATACTAAACGATTTCTGGATTGCACAACTCCTAAGCATAGTTTACTCTCATTATGGAGAAATGAGCCATATATATATATCTCAGAACGGACCTCTCCATACTCATCCTGATCCATTTCTTGAACACTGATACGGTAGGCGGAAATCTCCGAGCCATGATCGTTAGGCTCTGACCAAGTTATCGTGCAGGTGTCATCGCATTCCATTTCCAAATGTTCGGGCTCATTCGGTGCTGAAAAATCAGAGTTCGAAACAGGGAGGAGGTTCATTATCACTAATTATTGTATAACTACTTCGATAATGATGAGTTACCGTGCGAAACTCTAAACAAGAGGAACTCAGGATGAAGAACAAAGAGCCACCTGAGCCGATACAAACGTTTGTCCTATATTGCCGACAGTTTTTGCCGCAATAACCGCCCTACTGGAATGGAGGAATGGAGAATATTTGTATGGCACCTTAGCCATATGAGACCACGACCGACCACAATATTGTTAGTAATTATAATATAATGTTATGTTCACCCCAAGGTTCGGTGGTTTCCATACTGACGGCCTCGGTCATTTCACTCAGTCCAGCTTCATTGATGGCACGGGCTCGCACTTGATATTGGGTACTGGGAGAGAGGTGGGGAATAGACATTCCGATGCCATCTGAAATTCAAGCTGTGTTAAATTATACGATATATATTAAATGTAACATATATAGTATGGAACTCGGTGTCCTCTCCCACATTTAACCTGCTCAAGAATATGAAATACACTGGACATAAGAAAGGAAGAACACAAATGATTTCACAATTTCAACGTGTAATCGAAGGTATGGATGAAAGGAAGTGCAGGCAAGAAACTATTAAAGAAGGACGATTATGTGGACCAATCTCGTGTCAACGGTCTTTTAAACTGCAATTGAAAAATGTATTGCAGTTTAAAGGACTGAACGATTGGACCACATAATCGTCCTTCTTTGATTCCATAATTGATCTAGTTGTAGCAACGGTTATGCTCATCCCGTATTTTAAAAGTATCAGAGCAGTCTGCAATTGCCACTGACCGTAGTCCACCTTGACCACTCGAGCATGGTCCCAATCGAACTCCAAATCAATGTCATCGATAGGTGCCACCAAAAACTCGAAATGAGTTGGCTTAGTTGCTTCATCGTTGTAAGTTCCCTCGGGCACAGTACACTTGCCATAGTTGGGATACAGCAGCTGCTTACAGTCCAGACCATATGGTACAGATGGAGGGGCTGAATAGCATTGAATAAATATTTTTCACTAAAGTTCTTATAACCAGAGAGCTTTTGAAAAGGTCTGTAAGAAACACTTGTCCGCTTTGAAACTTAATTTTCAAAAAAAAAAGAAGGACAGAAATGAATCACTCGTATGGATATACTGTTACACAAAGAATCATAATTTAGTAGTTGATTGTGGAAAAGCTGGCCGAGGTGAAATTACTCTCAGAAGAAGTCACGTGAAATTCACGTGAATAGGAGACGGAAAGGCTCACTTATTTCTATCACGTCCATCGATTTGTCCGTCTTTCCGATTCCATTGTCCGCCTCGCACTTGTAGTTGCCGTAGTTCTGGCCACTCGCTGTCTCGAAAATCAGTCGAGAAGAAGTTCCCGAAGTATCCACGACAACGCTGGTGCCATCAGCTTCCACCTGAAGCACATAATAATGAAAGCTCCAGTTTAATACAGTTACAGTGTTAAAGAATAGTTAAGAGAAAGTCGACAAGAAGTGAAAATCGTCCGTGACCAAATTAAACGCGCATACGAAACACAACCACTCTAAACTTTTTTAGGCTCATTTCGCATTCAAATGCCCCATGATGTGAAAAAGAAGATAGTGATCTATATTACCTTATCACCATTTCTCGTCCATGTCCAACTTGGCTCAGGAACAGCAGACACATCGCAGAAGATGGTCAGTTTATTCCCATCAAACGATCGAACAATTGCGTCGGAGCTCGCAATCAAAGTAGGCGGATCTGCAAACGCAACAACACACTCGAACAAACGCAAAAGCATGATTAAAGCACCCAAATAAAGAAACATGCTGTAGTGTTATTAAAGAAACTAGGTGACGCTATTACTGTAACTTACGAGTAATTGCCACATTGGTGGACTTCTCTCGGACACCAGCTTCATTTTCCACCAGACAACGGTATTGGCCGGCGTCTTCTAGCGATAGATGGTGAATTGACAGAATTAAAGAGTTTCCTTCAGCCCGCACCGAGACACGCTCAGAGCTGACATCGTCCACAAACTGAAATGTAGAAACTGTTGAGGAAAGCTGAAGAGAAATTCAATACAAAATGTATATATATATATAACATTATCTGACAATCCTGGTATCATAAAAGATGTATTTATATATATCGAAACTGCAATGGGAAATAGAAAGAGATTATTCTCACTCTTCTCCAGCGAGAGTTTTCTTCCATTTCCTCAGCGTCAGTACTATCCTCATCTAATTCTTCAGACTGGGTAGGTAGAGTACTTTCGGTTTCGTCGTAGTGCTGAAAGTAGCATGGAGAATAGTTATCATTACCAAAAAACGAGCTTTCGTTCTACCAGCCAACAAAACAACCAGATTATGATTCAAACCCAATTGATGATTTCTAAACAATAATCCTACCTGATTGGAAGCCATATCAGTAGTTCCATCTTGTTCTTCCAATTCCTCAGACTCTACGGGGTCCACATTTTCAGGGGTTGTTTTCGAAACTTCTTCCTCTTCGCTATTTTCTTTTACGTCTTCCACCTGAAATGAATAAAGAAAATTGTGAATCCTTACAAAAGCAATATTCTCATAAATCCAAAAGCCATGCGAACAGAACTGTGATTTTAACGAGAATGTAAACCTTAGAATGCAAAACATAAGAACTGTCTCAATCCGACTCGGTGACCGACAGCATGCAGCTGGTATAATTGTTTGTACAAACTCGCGCATGCCTATATTACCAACATACCAACGTTTGATGTCTTTAGATTGTATATTGAGTGGGAATCAAATGAATCACGGTAGATAGAAGGTGTGAATATATGTACTCACCGAAAACTCTTGTTCACCAAACACAAATTTGGCCTTGACATCTCCCTCTCCAGTGTATCTGCACACAATCTCAATGTCCTCCTCCGCTTTTTTCGTGATATCAACCATGTGCTCGATGCGAGGTTTTACTGGAACAATTCAACATTCGACAGAGAAAGAATATAATGTCCGACCTTTGGACATTCAGTAACAGTACAGCTTCTTTAAAACAAAACGTACTACATCTACAACATTTTCTTTTTGATAACATGATTACCCAACCTATTTCTAAGGTACTATTGTTTTAGCTGTAGTTTAGAAAATGATTAACATGAAAGTAAAAATATAACTTTAGCTAGATCCAATATGCAACTTTATATCTAGTATATTTTCTTGAGTTCATTCATTCATGAACGTTAATTAAACTAACTTATTTTATTCCCTTTTTGGTTTCTGTAATTGGTAATCTGAGACAAACGTACGGAATATTTCTAGTTCGGCTGTCTTATTGTCGTCTCCAATGGCATTCGTAGCAGCACATCTGTATTTTCCGGCATCATCCGAGGCGAGAGACTCGATTACCAACAGACCACCATCCACAGTATACTTGTCCGAGGACACCATCTCGTGGTCATTCTGAACAGAAACATTCCAGTCCCCATAATCAGAGCAACTTCTTTGACTCACACTGCTCCTCTAACCTTATTAGGAGCAGACAACTACATGTTACATCCAAATACGGCAAGGTAACCGAAATAAACCCAATTTAGTTGTAAGTAATCCGATCGGTCCCTTATATTCATTAGCGTTCGTGCACAATAGCACGATCCCTATGCAGTTGAAGAAACTGGGCCATCAATAACACAGCAGTGAGAGCGCCAATTATCAGGGTCGTGAGGGCATACAAGCGAAATAATACGGCTATAAAGAAACATTGAACAAATACTTATATCGCACTACTTCCCTTCTCTCTTGCGATCAAGGGATATTCATTTCAAATTACCCCGGAAACGTATTCTCATTCCAAACTCAGTCAGTGAAGGAATATTAAATTATTATGCTGCGGCCGTTAGCAATTACTAGTGCTGTACACTTCAATGCCACGAAATCCTGAGGGAATAAGTGAACAGGTAATTTGATGCAGGTGCTTGAAATACAATCTTCTGGTCCCTAATCAGGGGAACTGCCCCAACCCATTTGGAAACTTGAACTCGTTCACACCTTGGCTCAACAAACACGGAGGAGGTTCATTGATTTGAATGAAAAAAATCAAGGATGAGCCCCAGAGTCATTTGATCAATCGTTACCAATGCATGTATGTATGACCTTTCATTCAGCTCACGCGATGCGCACCACATCTTTTGTTTCTCACGCCTCGTCAGATATAGGGGAGACAGGTGGGATGAGGTATTATTTATGCTGACAGATGGGATAGCACACAGCGATTGAGATACTTCCACGACTATCATTATCTTCACACCCTGACTGCGCATTTGCATTAAATTATAGCATCAACGACAAGCACACACAATGCAAGTTGCCATAAACAAGTCCTCTCCTATCCAATACTCACTTATTATATGATATGAGATGAATATTGCAGTTCTGACAAGCTTAGATGATGATTTTCGGTTCTCCAATGATTTTAGTACACGTAACTAGATCGAATAAAAGCCTTGCGCTCCTAAGTGCATATTCCCACGGGAAGATATGGCACAGCAATACCAATAAGAAAACTCGAATTATTCAGTAAGAAGGAAAGAATGCGAAACGAAGTGGTGAGAACAAGTGATGCGCAGCATTTCTCTGCCTACGCAAACGCGACGTTGATAAGTAGAGAATGTGAGAATTAGTATGCACATCGTGTGGTACAACTTTCTCAAATTTTCTCATTCTCGAAAAACGACGTAAAGCACGAATTGCACGAAAGTTTAAGAAAGTTCCTGTCACTCTCGCACTAGTCATGAGTTTCGGGTGGCTGTATCAATTGGCATACCCGTTGATTACCTCGTCAAACCACTTGTACTGCGGCTTTGGCTTGCCGATCGCGCCACACTTGAGTTGCGCACTTTGTCCCTCGAACCCGCGTCCATCCAGAGGTGCATCGAATACAGTAATCACCGGGCGAGCTGCAATTCATGGGAGAATAGAAAGCTGATTGGATTTAAAGTGCCCAGCAGTACCAGTGTATACCAGTGGTTAACTGGGAAGATCTGTTACCTGATTCTCAGTAAGTTTGCAAACGGAACTCACACATGCAAAACATATGAGAATGAGAGTATGAATGAGAGCAGAAAACAAAAGTTGGCTGCGAGAAAACTTACAGAAACCGGTGACATTGATCAACAGGGTTTCGTAGGAGGAGAACTGAGCAGCATTGCAGCTATAGACTCCGTCATCCTTCTTCGAGTTGTACTGGGGAATTATGAGGGTCTGCTTCTCGTCCTCAAAGTCGTAACCACGGGGAGAACCTGAACAAAATACCTGTTAAATTTCATCGAACATTGAGAAAAGCACTTAAAGCACAGCCTCCAACTAATCACTGACACAACGTACGATGAGAACAAACATTGGTTAAGAGTAAAATGATACACCCTGGTTGTCTTGGTTCGATGCTATGAACATATTCTTTCGCTTTAAGTCTCTCACCACCGTGAATCGAAATAGTTTCGGTATATACCAATTTCATAGCAGAACCCTCACAAAGAGGAAAACTATAACTACGAAGTATCCCTCAACAAATAAACATAAACACGCGATTTTGATTACTTATCAACAAACGTTTATGTCGATGTAGTAGCTTTTGTGCGATGTTGCCAACCGTCTACGCATACTCATTTGTTCCCCGTCCCCCGGTAGTCATTGTCTTCTTGGCTAACACAATATGCCAGCTACCACCCATAGTTGCAGCCCCCTCATACCATATGGTCTACGTATGGTAATCAAACACTTACCATAGTTAACTTGGTATAAATTTATGCCAATATGTCAACACCCATGCAACACATAACGGCTCAGCTACAGTGCAACCAACGCCATTTCACGTGAGAACATCACAATTTTCCGTTCTATCATTCCGTGAACTTGTGTCGCAGAATGCGCGCAATTTTTGTAATTAATTCATGGTTGTTAGTAGGCATATTTCAAGGAGTTTGTGGTTCATAGGTGCTAGCCATTGAAGTGAGATGTTTCGTTTTCCGCCGTTAACGATGAACTACCATTACACATAATGACACCGCGAGGTAAAAACTAGATTCACCCTTAATAACCCGAATTAGGTTTTAGGTCATCCAGAGTTTTTGTGAACGTGGCATTTCAAAATGTATCGCCACTAATTGGCTTATCAAAGCCACAGCTGCGACAAACGTAACAAAACGCAACGTGCAGATGGTACGCACCGCCCTGTAATCCGCGCCACAAAAGGATTAAGATCCTCGGCGATCGCTTGACCCCCAATCCATATGCAAATTCGTGGGTGGTCTAGCTGAATACGGGGTGGTGTAGAACAATGGCGGCACGCCAAAAAGAAGTGCATTGTCTGCGCTGTTGGCTCCCATGCCTCATTTCACGGCTCACTACACTGTCTTGCATCTTCCTAGTCTTCGCCATTTACAAAAAACGCCCGACAGCTAGGTAAATGGAAGGCCTGTTTACCCGCGCCCCAACAGATTAGAACACTTCGCACTGAAACGTTAGCTGCGCCAACATTATCCCACAGTGGAAAGCCAAACAAACGAGAAAGGCTTACAACTATTGACAAAGGCAGGCAACTGAGACAAATGGCTGGGTTAATGATGATTAGTGAGATTAGGGCATAATGAAGAAAGTAGTG
The DNA here is from genome assembly GCA_964036275.1 of Litoditis marina. Lineage (NCBI taxonomy): Eukaryota > Metazoa > Nematoda > Chromadorea > Rhabditida > Rhabditidae > Litoditis > Litoditis marina. The sequence continues at coordinate 12,489,247 of OZ038438.1, read as the reverse complement.
AGCAATACAATTATACAATGCATGCATTTTACTTCTACAACAGTTTCCCATCCCCCAGTAGCTACCCACTAGCGGTGTCGGCTTCTTTTCAATATCTGAATGACCCAAGAACAGCTTGCGCCGCTAACGGTTGCGCAATAGATTGCAGCATGATATAACGGCCCATTCTCGATAGTTGGGTAGGAAACGTATAAACTGAAAAGAATAGTTAGGCGCTAAAGAAATACTTACTCTCTCCAATGTTAGCTCCATTGAACTGCCAAAAGACGTTATATTCGGATCCCTCCACTTTACATTTGATTTGCGCGGTAGTTCCTTCCTCTGGATGTTGTTCCACTTCCGAATCAACGAACTTGGGCGGATCTAAAATACATTCACACTATTTTAACTTGAAAAATAAATGATTGATAGAAAATGTATACTTGTATTGAGAAAAAAATCACACATAACATAATGCGCTACATGCTTGAGAAGAAACATATTTTATTTCCATACACCTGTTCCTAACATGCTGTCCAATAGTGCGTAGGCAACACCAATTACCATCTCATATTTCTAAGCGCATGTACCGCACGCTTTATGGCATTCCCTAATTTCTCCACCTTGACCCACGAGACTCGAATAGTTGGCATCACAGCGCGTTGGCACATACATATTTGCATACCCTAGATAGCTGCTTACGGATGCAAAAACAAAGTTGTGCTAAAATATAACTAACAAAGATGCGATACCTAGTGTATGTATAGTGAGTCAGTGGCCGAGAGACAATAGCTAATAAACTTTCAACGTCAATGGCAAAAAAGGAGCAAATGAAGTTAGCGAAACGATATAAGTAGGTAAGATAAGCAATTTGATAAACATTACAACATGAGTAACAACCACACACACCCATGATCGCTATTAGAGTCTCGAAACGTTGCTGACGTGCTGAGACTTCTCACGTAGAGCTCATGTGTGACAGTATAAATGTGTTGACGAACCTATGAAGGTAACATCGGCTTCCAGTTCCTCTTCAGCACCATCAACCTTCGCCTTGCACACGTATACGCCACTGTCGGAGATCTTTGGTCGATTTAGCAGAAGCTGATTCGAATACGGATTCCGAATTGTCATCACACTGAAAAACAATAAACTATTTATAGCAAAAGCAATAAAGAAATAGAACGAAAGATGATAGCACCACGAATAAGAAAAAGAATGGGCGTGAATTGAAATGCATTTTGATGATTAGAAAAAGATTTGATAATTAGTTTGAAAAAGAGTGAATAGCATACCTGCCCATTCGAGAAACGAGGATCCCGTTCCGGTACCAATCGACGCTGACATCGCTGGCGGCACCTTCGTGGCCGTTGACTTTACAAAGGACCAGCAGGTTGTCGCCGGTCCGACGGTTGGCTAATCGTTCGCCGCGAGGGGTTATGGTTAGTTCCCATCCTAGAAAACAACACAAGTACAGTATTGAATAGTGCAAAGCAACCCTTCATCTATATTTCTAGAGCAACACTCAACCATCAGAAACCAGTAGCTTCCTTAGAATGAAACAGTTTGGTTGAAACACACCAGATTCATTAACTTTCCACGTCGATTCCCCGATAGCAAGGTTATTCAAAATATATAATGATGTTATGATTCCTTTTTATCAACTAGTAATTAAAACAAGACTGTCAAAGTGTGGCGAGACAATACATTTGACCCTACTATCATCCCCCATTGCGAGATTTGAGGGTGCGCGGCATGTTGCTCAGTCAACAATAAACTCGATGTTCTATCTATCTGCTGCCAACGCGCACACAGATAGACAGCAAAAAGTAGAAAACACACACACACAGTTTTTCATTACCATTGATCAAAGGAAGAGTCGCTGCTTCTGCACTTTACAAAAAAAACCGCGAACAATGGTATTCCATACAGTACACTGAAAACCTCAAAAATCCTCCTATTCTGAACTACGTGCGAGCATACTGCAAAAACAGCTAAGCAAATAGGTTCGAGATGCATGATGCATGAAGCAGAATGAGTCTGTAGTCCAGCTACTGGATTTGTTAACTAGAAGGCAGGAACCACTTTTTTGCAAGCATACGGTTAATCGCAGAGTTCGAAATAGAGTAACCCAACCAACATACTACTAGTGCATTGCATTTGCGCTCCACTCAAGTACTAATGAAGTGATTATGTATGAACTCTGAGTAATTTTAAACAACGAGGGTCTTGTACGCGGCACGCCTATGGGAATGCCATTTTGCACTCTCAATTACGCCCGATTGGAATGATGCAGCCACGGCAAAACACGATACAAGAATGAAGTGTCATTCGGTATATAACCGCGTATTGTCACATAAGTCTCCATTTGTCGGGTGTACTCAACGTCTAAAGAGGAAGAGTGTTCGGCTCGAGTGTTTAGGCTTGTCAGCGCTCACCGTCGATAAATACAATGCTAATATGCAACTTAGCTCCGCATAACCGGGGCGAACTCCCCATAATAGCCCCCCCCCGCAACAATGCAATCGACAGGGTTATAGTTAACTCAAATCAGTCAACTAGTCATTGTGATTTGTAATAATCGGTCTTTAATATATGCTAGCAAAGCCTGCCTGTTCTTAAAATAAAACTTGTTTTTGAAATAAATACATAGCAGTTCCTAACTCTGCATCAGACGTGGTAAAAACAAAACCCAAAAGGTGCCGTTTCCGAAGTTTTCTGGCAAACGGGTCATGAACTCATTTTAATAGTATGATCCTGAGCAAATTTTCGACTCTATGTCAAGATACAAACTCTATCGACAGAACAAGGCAATACATCTCAGATCTGAGATTAGTTTAGAAGCACTTTAAGAGAGTGAAAAGTGATAAGAAACCATCAGCTGTCAGTATCGTTATTTTATTACAAGTTCAAAGAAGTTCATAAACAGCTTACTGATTCGGACTAACCAAAGAACTTTTCAAAAAGTTAGATGATTTTTGTATAGAACAAAAGTATAAAAGGGTAACCATGGTGGAGCAAAATGCAATACATAGTTCCACGATAAAAAATAAGTTACTAAATAACAGACACATTATTGCGGAAACCCTAATTGGACTGCAAACAAGTCTATAAACATACTCCTGTCATTATCTCATGAGAATCAGGTAATTGGTCTCCATATGGTACAACACTGTCCACTATCCTACAAAAACTTTGAGATTAATACATAGCTGTGCCATTTGAAGAAAATATGAGAAGTAGGCACTGCGCCGAAATAGGTTTTTAAAAGTCAAAAATGAGCTCACGCGAATAGCGAAACGTTATAGATAACTAAATGGGCGGCATTCTAGAAAAAGAGACGAATAGTTATGGGTTTCCCACAAATCTACCGAAAATTTGAAGTTTCCTCTATCAGTTATTATAGGTATCCCACTTATGTGAATCAGAGGCCACCTGAGTGAAGATCTTAAAGTACATTCAGAATCAATACTTTCTCAAAGCTGAGCAGAGAAATCTCATGAAGAACGCCGAATTCGAATGATGTGAAACTAGGATGAGAAATGTAGCAAAGTTCGGGAGAGAAAAACTCACCTAATACAGTTGATAGGAGAAGGGCGAATATTATTGGTATACGCATGACAGCTCTATCCTCCTCGCGTTAGAATGTGAACGGACGAAGAACGCTGGAATAACGGCTAGGCCACGCCTCTTCTATGTTGGTTCGGCTCTGCGCGGGTACGCACACACCTAAAAATGAGAAGTAAGCATCAAAAATGAAATGCCATCGTGATTCAATGTAATGTGATAAGAGTAGTTTCAGTATAAACCTGGATACATGTACCTCTCCGACATGTACAATATCATTTTTGTCGAAGTTGAACGAATGAACATCATTCACACATTGAACAAATTTAGGAATATCGTCTTAAAAGTAAAGCGTTTAGGTCGAAACAAATTCTATCATAAACACAGTAATTCAAACAATTGATTATTGATATATATGAATGCAACATAAATTAGTGAAAAGGGTAGTGCGGTTCATTTCAATAACGCTTCTTGATAATTTTCGAGAGGAGGAGACGAGACCGTCTCAAAACATAAAATTTGATTTTGGCGGCACATTTTTGTATTCGCTAAACACCGGGGATCGAAGTCGTCATTTGTAAAACTCGAGAATAACTATTAGAGGCAATATATAAACCTAACCGCGGTTTAAACCTAACCGCGGATTAAACCTTACCGCCGTTACCTGAAAAAAGATGAATAATGAATGAGAGAGATAATTCTTAGTTCGTCGTTGTACAAATTACTTAGAATTAGCATTGAATGATCATATCAAATCAGAATAGTTCGTAACTCCAACTGATTGAAGTAAATAGAAAGAGAGTCCCATTTCAGATACCTGCTCTCTCTCTCTCTCTCTCTCTCTCTCTCTCTCTCTCTCTCTCTCTCTCTCTCTCTCTCTCTCTCTCTCTCTCTTCTCTCTCTCTCTCTCTCTCTCTCTCTCTCTCTCTCTCTCTCTCTCTCTCTCTCTCTCATCTCTCTCTCTCTCTCTCTCTCTCTCTCTCTCTCTCTCTCTCTCTCTCTCTCTCTCTCTCTCTCTCTCTCTCTCTCTCTCTCTCTTACGGAAAACAAGAGGTCCGTCTCTTACTTCCTGAGGCACACTGATAGAGAAACATCATCCAAAAGAGTTTGAGTTTCTTCTAAAACCGATTTCGGCTAACTTTTTCTATCTCCAAACTGCTCTGTATTGTTTTGTGTGAGTCAATTTGGTCGCATTTTGTGTTTAGTGCTTCTTTATTAGAAAAAGACCGTTTTGCTTAGACAGAGGCCTTTTCTTAGAGAAAGCTCGAATCATATTATTTCGAACCACCAGAGAGATTGAGGGGTGGAAAGATAGAAAGAGAGATTGATAGGCAGAAAGAGAGACGCAGAGAGAGGGGGGGGGGTGGCGTGAAAAAAATACAGTTATTCACCACCGTTATCCAGCATTTGTTAATCACTTCCCTTTACAAAATGGCGTCTGTAAGTTTTTGAAATAAGTTCTAAGTAAGTTTTTGCCGTATGTAAGTTTTTGAAATAAGTTACAACTCACCACACAAGGAAGAATGTGAAACCAAATATTGGAGATGTAGTTTTGGAGCTTAATAGTTGTGAACCTCATTTTTGATATTTTATCATTGTAAGAGATGTACACAGTAACTCTTGTCTCAAACGTGGATGCGGACAAGTGATACAGTGATACGTAGTACCAACTGCACTACGTTGTGTACTCTACGTCTCATAGACACCTACAGTATGAATGCAAAAATGCCCGTAAGTATTGACGTAACGTATACGAAACACTTCCAAGATTTTGTATCGGATTCTATACTTTTATCGCATAGTCCAAAACATTCTTTGTGAATAAAAATTCATGGAAAGCTCAACAGGGAACTGGGTAAGGGTACTGTAGGTTTCTACGGATGTGTAAATTAGAGTATTGTCTTTAATCGAGCGGGTGACACGTGTTAAATCTAAAATGTACTGTTGACGGAAAATGGTAGACTGTTTCACTAAACTTTCAATACGGGTATTTCTGTTGGACCGAGCTGAAACTCTCTATCTCTAACCCCCTATAATGGTAAAACATCCACGGAGACATTGATTATGTACAAGATTCTTTGTACTAAACCCTAAAACAGACTGACTACCCGAGCAAAATTGTCAAAAGTCATGTTCGTTATAATTACTCGACGGCAAACTGTATGGGGTTATGGATGGGTGAAACATGGAACATGGTATAGCTGATAATCTGATCCATTTGATTTCGTATATGTTGCTTTGTCCCCTCATATGAAAACGCTACCGAAACACGAACCGATTCTTGTTTGGTGAACTATTGAAAAATTCAACTGTAAGACTGGAAGAGCCCACATAAGAATAAGCTATACTATAAGACACATTGAAATTGACATTAGAGTTGTGGACACTCAGTTGCATAATGGACTGAGCAACACCTTCCTCTCGACTGTAACGAGAGGTCACTTAATCAAGATGAGGATCTAGAATGAATGACGACTTATATAGCTCGACACACAAAGAAGACGTATCACGCAACCAATAACACGTATCGATCACGCGGGAACATCATCTCAAAACAACTATTTTCAACGGTACAAGTGCAACAATGGAGCCGCTTGGCCACAAGACTTGTCACGACAAATCATATCCTGTTCATGTCCAGATACTGTAGCTCTTGTATAGCTACAAATCGGCAGTTAACCTATCTCGTTATTGCATTCTTGCACTTTTCAGTTTGATAGGAAACGTTATTTCACGGCTCCTCGTAAGCAATGTTTGAAAAATCTACTAGTGGATGACCATAACTCCATAGCGGAGTTGTAGTTTTACCTCGATACCTCCATAATTTATGTATTTCGATCGAAAAACAAAGACATCAAACTACAAACAACGCGGGATAGATACATACACAGTATTGGAAGGTATCGTGATTTAAGTGGTTAAAGAAGTACGATTATGTGGACCAATCCCGTGTCAATCCCGTGATTATGTGGTCCTTTAAACTGCAATTGAAAAATGTATTGCAGTTGAAAGGACTGAAGCGCTGGGATTGGACCATATAATCGTCCTTCTCCAAGTCTGGGCTAGATGCGAAACGGACTACTTTATTATAATATATTCCACATCATTCTTACTGAGACTCCTACAGTACACTTTCGCGTTTTACAATAAACGCTTTTATAATGCAAACTCCAACTTTGTTGAAAAATTATTTGAAATACTCTTTGTAATAGGTTATCATAATCTCAGGTAATTTTTTTCACCCATTCCTATAATATTTGCGTTATTTAAACGGACTTGAAGTTTCGTAGGACTTACTGTAGGAGTCTCCATGGGAATGGAAAATACAATACTCTCTCTATCTCTCTCTCTTGTTCTTTCAGATTGTATTACTTTCTCTCATCTTTTCCTTAATTGCTATAAAACGAACCCTATACTATCGACACTAACCGAACACTCATTTTAGGTGCTGACAGAGCGTGGATGTGTTGGTACATGGCAGTAGTCTTTCTATTAGCGAGGAGTATGCACCATATTTCTAGATACAACATTTTATTATCACTCTATCTCTCACCAGAAACAAACATACGCCATATTAAAGAAGGACGATTACGTGCTCTATCTCGGCGCGTCAGTCCTTTAAACTGCAATACATTTTTCAATTGCAGTTTAAAGGACTGACGCGCCGAGATTGGAGCACGTAATCGTCCTACTTTAAGAAGCAATCGAATCCAGAGAACTCTCATCACCGGCAAGCAGGTAATTTCGCTCTTTCTCGGCAACTGTAGAATTTGACACATTTTATGCAACTATATCGTATATAGTTATTAATATCCTTCATTTTTGTTTATGATTAGTCGTGGATGGTTCAAACTTGCGAAGATGTACTAATCACTACCTAATTTTGTAGGCACAGTTTGTTCTCAATCTCAAAAATTGAATAATAGCTCAAACGTAGTGGAAACTTCATTTCGTAAAATATATGGATCATATATGGGGCACAAAAAAGTAATGTATGCTATTCAAAACAGGATAGCTAGAACACTACAAAAGCATGCGTTTTCTATTGAAACTACCGTAGGCCCACCAAAGTGGGCCTTGTCATCTTGTAACTCGGAAACTTCCACCTGCGGTGCAAACGTATTTTGGATCGCTCTCCCAAAAATTTATTTTCCTCAAATTGGAATGGTTCTGTGCCTTTTACAGGATCGATTTCTGTTTGAAAAACGAAACTAATAACAATGCGGTAAGAACCGCTAGAGATAATACTGCGACTCGTTTAAAAAAATCCAGTTCAAGTTACTGCTTTTATTGCTTGGTTGGCTAGATACAAGTACTTGAAATTGAGCAAGAAATTCAAAATGCCGATGTATGTCGTTATCAGCCGCAAAAAAGCACTTTAATTGAATGCATTTAAATAAGACTTCTACTTTTTCTTGTTCATCCTGGGAGACTGGCCCAGTGTATCCCGTTCGTATTTGTGAGTTGTTTAATCTGTATTGTCATATATTGTTCACTTTTTCATTTACTTGTGATGACCGAACGATGTTTGTCTTTTCCCGACACTTATTTCCACGTTTAAATGTTTTCGTATTCTACTGTCGATATTTTTACTTCTCCTCTTGTAAACCACATGCTTGCATCTAAATAAATAAATCAAAAATTCATCATGGCCTAGCTATCAATTCGTCCAATTGACAGCAGATTAGATTACAAAGTGAAACTGCCTGATTTTTACAAGTGAAATTTTGAGAATCCACTGTTAATATAAACACTGATGAGCTGAGAAATGTCTCTTTGTTTGTGATGTGAAATGAAGACATCATTATATGAAATATACATAACATTTTGAAAAAATCGAATAAATTAATCTTTATGATTCCAATGTAATACAGAGTTGAAACTATTATAAATTAACGACATTTGAATTGTAAGGCTAGAATGTATGCCACTATGGAATACCTTGGTAGACCCGTGGGAAAAAAAGAACCAAGGCAATCGGCTCAAAATATCCATCAAATCTGTACATAGTAAGAGTGTTGGATTATGTGTCATTTCAGAATTAGAGTATTATAGCTACAACTGCAGAATCTGTTAAACTTGACATATACACGAAAGAATATGGTAAACTGACTTAAGAGCCGAACCACCAACCAAAACGTAACATTAAGAGAAGCCCTAGCAAATGAATGAAATTCGATTGCGAGGGAAAGAAAACACATTCAGCACGTTACTTTTCATATGGTAACAGTGATATATTATCACAGCATGACGCTAAATTTGAGAAAAATATGATACAAGCAAAAAATATACCTGAGTGTTCCGTTGTAGTTCCTACCCCAAAGAAGAAACAAAGTTTAAGAGACAAAAAATAAGAACCTAAATAAGCTCTGGAGGAACGACATTTAGATAGTCCGAAGGCGGATTAGGTGCCAGTATATCTGGTAAGGAGGGACGTGGTGCGAGGGCAGTAACATTCACATACATAGAGTCATTCGTTGCCTATAAACCAGATATATAAGAATACAATCGTCTAGAACAAAAACATCTGGAATAAATGTGTTCTATCATAAAATGAGCCTGAAAAATCTAGCCAATCAAACCGTAAATACAAAAAATAATGTAACTTAACCTCAAAAAACCAGTACAACCCTCATATTAATAAAGGGTCAATAAGAGGTTCGTTTTGTTTAGCAGGAGAAAAGTAAATAAGTAAGCCCCACCTTGAAGGAAAAATACATACCTCCTAATAATTCTGTGCTGCAAATTATCATCACAGATAGGGTTTTAATATGGCCTTTTTACCTCCTAATACATCTCCTGACACTCCTGATCCAAGATTAAAGAAGCTATGTGCATACATAATGTACTGATTTCCAACTACGGAAACCCCAGCCAATCGCTTATTCGGAATACCGATCTACGAATGAAATAAGCACTAAGACAGCATTCATACTTTTCACGTCGACGTTTATAGTGAACAAAACACGGCTATCGATTTACGCGGGCGTAATACGCCCACTAAATCAATAAGCATGACATGCATTGGTTTACGCCGACGTGAAACACTGGCGTACAAGTATGGCCCGGGCCAAAAAGGAACAGGCTTGAACTAACATTTTGTCCTCGACTCTGCGCACTCTTTACTGTTCGGGGTGGAAGGGGCGGCGGCGGCCTATCTGGTGGAACAGCCGAGACGAGACTGGTACTACATCGGTCACCCGGCTGCAAGCAATACCCACATTCCACGAGACTCACAAAACTATATATCAAAATAGTCGTCTTCAACCAGGGATCCGGGTCGAAACGATTCAGAGTACATATTTTACTAAGCACATTACTACACCATAACGTCCCATTGACAAAAATATTTTGTTCACATGAATAACCTAAAATTAAACTATAGATATGCCAATCTCACATGTAAGAAATTATATTTATGATACAATTTTTTGCACTACTAAAAAATAAGACTCAAGCATCAAGAGTGAGAATATGTTTACACAAGTGCTCAATATAAGAGAAGGCTGTCGCTGTATCTTCGATTAATGGCGATAGTTTCACCTGTTCGACCTCCTTGTTGGCAGTACCAAGTCGTTTGGATCGGGACTCTCGTCGCGCAGATACGGGTTTGAACCGATCGATGATCACTTTGTTCGTCCCTTTGATCTCATAACGGCAGAACGGGCAAGTATTACCTCCCTCCGAGTCCTACACAAACAACTATTAATTATTTGAACAAACACACGACCGTACTCGTAAAATTTGGATTTATACAAAATTGGAAATTTGATCCAAATCGATATAAATGGGTTCCCCTTGAGAACAAATCGGACCTTACTGGTGTAGACAAGAGACATATGGTCGACTCACTCTCATAGTACTACGCCAGCATGGCTCAGGGGCTTGGAGATGAACTACCGTTTTTGCGAATTTCTTCAAATTGTTGGTTTTATGTAATCCTGTGTAACGCTGATTTGCAAACGAATGTTTAAATGCTTGTTCTAAAAAACAGAATCCACGATTTTGAAACTATTTTTCTATCTCTCACTCTAACCAAATATGGAAGAGCTAAAACTACGCTAAAAGAACTTCAGAGTAGGACGCTACCGTACCTGCCAGCTGGTCAAGCAGGGACCGCACAGCAGATGTCCACACGGTTCGATTCTGATATTCTTATCACGATCATCGCAGATTTTACACAGCTCAAATGTTGTTCCCATCTCACAGTACAAGTCGTACTGCTCACTTGTCACCTAGAACGTATGAAAGATATTTCGAGACCAATATTTTCTTCTATCTATCATCTATGCTTTCGTAGGAATAGTGTCAGGTTTGTCGTTGAACGATGGTACCGTGAATGCATCGTGTTGCAAACACAGAGTTATGAAAGGAAAACGAATAACGCTGTCTCAGGACACGATGTTAGATAAATGATCAAAGCCAGTGTGAATAACATGAAAATTACCTTTACTCGATCTGCTGGCGGTTGTTCGATGACTCCACTCAAATCGATATCCTTCACTCGACCATTCGGATACAGATAACTGAAAGTACGGCCGTTGGAACACAACACAGTTCACGTAGTGTAATAGTTCAATCACTTAGTTTCAACTATTTAAAAAGTGTGAGACAGAACAACACCGTAGATGGTGAAAAAACATGTATTAGGATTTCAATTGACACTAAATAATACATTTGTTTTCTCATAGAACATAGAACGTCATTTTCTAATCACTTTAGACGTTTATCGCAATTCTCAATTTCCAAAAAAAAAGTCCCAAAACGTAAAACCGATAAAAAGATAGAAACTAACAATCCTTCCTTGCTGCCTTCGTGCAATGCTTGAATGAGTGACTTATTCTGCGGAATAGTTTGATAGATTTTTCCGTCCGGAGCCACGTATCCTATCGCCCACTGTCCGGGACGCGTACAAGAGAGACGAAATACGTAACTGCAAATTACTCGGTGTTCTCTCACGAACGTTTGACTACTCTAATCCATTTCATTCCAATCTAACACTTCCAATCAAACGATTGCAGCCTTGCCTGAATAGCCCGATAGATTCGAACTGGTTCATTTGTTCGCCGAACTTGAGGAAATGTGGCTCGCGAATTCTGTAGCAAAGCTATGGAAAGTTATTGACGTACTGATTAACACTAGTTCCTCTCTGAAGAACATTCCGATATTACTAATACACGGTTATCCTCTCAACGGATATGTTTAGAGAAGTGGGAAGAAGACATCCTTCCTTACCTTCCAGGTAGATTGACCAACTTTTCCAACTTGGTTTTCACTTCATCATATGTCAGAAAAGCAACGTATCCAGGATGTGCTGTGGTTAACAACTGCCAGTTCCGTAATAAAGTCTTCCATGGATAAAACAGCCTGTGAAAACAAGGAATTATTACAATTGTACTATTTACACCTATTATTTCGGAACGCCATAACATTTACGGTCTAGGATAGACATAGAACCCGCCCATGTTGTTGTAAGTGATAAAGTAACTTCGGAACGAACTGAATGAATATGACGTCCATTAGTTACAGTGGAACAAAGATCGAAAGAAACTGGTTTACTGGTGCCAGAAAGATATCGAGAATGAGAAAACACACATACCTTGTGAACACATCAAACTCGAAATTTGATACGTGATCATTGCCTGTCAAATCCACAGTGTTCTTGAGAGCAAGTACTTCAAGCTTAGATATTGAGTGAGTTTTTTGAATTGCGATGAGAAAATCATTCCATGGCACACAACATCTGAAACAAGTATCAAAATCACATGTAAGATGTAAACCTAGAGTCAGTATCCCCTCCACAGAAAACGCGTAAAGTTATAGGTCCCCCTCCCTAGGTGATTTATAAGTAGTAGAAAAGGTATGGGTCCCCCCCTAGCTCAGTTAAAATAAAAGTTGAGGATTGCTCGGTGAGATAACCGGAGTATCGCACCTTCGATTCGCAATTAGCATCTGTTCCACTCAATAAAACATTTTCCCTAGAGTTAGGCGGTTAGGCCGCATTCATACTTTTTACGTCGACGTAAAAAAGTATGAATGCAGCCTTAGTCAGTTGATTCAAACAACATTGGGTTAACAAAGTGATATTTTATGTGTTGTAAGTTGTAAAAGAAATAAGCAAGAATGAAAACCATTTACCAACATCGACACTAAGATTGTATCAATGATAAACTAACCTTTTCGAAAAATTTGCATTCCAGAAATCTTCAGCTTCACGCTTCGTTATCCGAAATTTGTCTCCTAAATATAGTTTTGAATTACTAAACATAAATATATACATCGACCCCCACAAGGCACCGCAATTCCAGTGATAACAAACCATATTATTACTAGAGGTTACGAATCAATATTGAGTGTAATATGACAAAACAAAACAATTCTTCCATTTTCACGACGACTTGTTTGTTTCTCTACCCTTTTCTCTCTATGTCGTGGTTTTGTGACAGAATCAGAAAATATTCGAATAACAGTGATTGAATGTTCACAGCAAGTTGTCATTCTTTGGAAATGAAAGACCCACATCGCATTCTTAAAACCATCGGTGGAAATACACCAACGTCAGTTAAACAACAAGAAAACAACAACAAACCTATGAAAATTCCTTCCGGAAATTGGGTTTTCAACTCAAAGAGCATGTGAGAGAAAATGAGAGAAAGCTTCGTCAGCGTACGCCGTTCTTGAGAAGATTCCACAAAGATAGATGCTGTTTTAAATAGTTTGAGTACCTAAAGAGTGGGTGTAATAGATATAGAAGTATAGACGTGAGCAGACTACAACGCTGAAATATGGTAATCTACGCAATCGCATTACTAGTTAACTAGTTTACATAGTTCAACCACCTTAGCTGAATACGAAGAGAATAGAAACTATTATTTTCTGGCCAAATTACGGTGGTGAACATGGCTAATTTGGTTTGGATTCAAGATCAATACAAAGCAATATTGCGTAAAACGAACATTACTTTAAATTGAACTCTGATTCTGGCAACATTGCCTATGCAACATTGCCTATTTTGAATTTTGATGAAAAATATTAATAGAAAAACTGGTTCCATCTTAGAGAATACAAAACTAACCTGCTTGCATTTTGACTGCATATTGTCGATGAACACTTGCAAATAATAGTTTTCCCGTAGTATTGAGTGACAATTAGTGAATATATAGACTAGCTGAAAACAGAATGTTCGAACGAGTAGAAAATGAACAGACAGTTACCTATAAATCGTATGTTTATAGCTTAAAACACTCCTTAGAAGCATTGAATCACTCAAGTTCCGTTTGAATTTCAAAGAGGATATACTCTGCTCCTCAATTATACGCGGAAACCCGGTAACCAAGTATCAAGTAGTTAACAAAAAGTATTCAGTAACCCATTGATGGTTGGTTGACTGATGCGGTTAACGACAAATCCGGTTAAAAAGGAAATCGCTAATTAAACTATATGACAAGCTTGGCCGTATAGCGTACAGTCAGATCCCAGATTTGGTCTGAAAACGGAATAACAAAATGTTGAGACTTGAGACTTGACATTTTCGAAAATAGATACCCTGATGTTGGTACTTCGTGATAGATATTTGTTTGAGTTGTGGCGTGAAATAAATGAGAGAAGTGTCATAAAAAACTAACCCGTGTGCGCGTATCGGGCAAGATATCCAAGATGAACGGAGGAGAATTCTTCAAATTCAATCGGTGATTCTGACATGACTTCACAACGTCATCCATCAATTTAAATGTTTTACTTAACAACCGGCGATCCTAAACAGAATAAATAAAAGATCGAACACCCTAAACTCCTGAACCTGTGGTAGGTAACAAGACCTTGCTCTTGTCAATCAACTTAAAGAAACATTTCTACGTTAAGCAACCTACATAAACTCGATAAGTGAACCAACGCGTAAAACCTCGTTCAAAGCCAGCTTCATGTACATGTTATCTGAATGCCCGCATACCCGTACCACAGTCGTAGTGATTTTCATTGAAAATGATTGAAATGTATGTTATGAGATAGAACTTGATCATTTTCAGGAAACAGTGGCATTTGCTGGCATGGCAGTAAAAATGGTCGAAACTGGTTCCAAAAACTGACGTTATTCGAAAGCGGAAGGGTAGAGGTGGTGGACGGGAACAATTCGTTACTGTGTATGTAGCGGACCTGTGAAGAAAACCAGAAATTCAAAACATTCATACGGGTAATACGGAAGTGAGCTGTTACTTTCCTCGTTTTAATTCTGTTATTTCAAGTTCGTCAGCTATATGAACTACTGAGGATTACTCACCTAACCACGGCGTTCTCGACTACCGTTTTAACAATTTTTGATGAAGCTGCCGAAGTTTACTGCTATAAATTGTTCATAAGATAGTAAACGTGGACATACCCCATTTCCTTGGACCATGTCCTGTAGTCGGCCAATGATGGAAGAAAGAGTGCTCATTTTATGAGAGAACTCCGAATCGATCGCATATCCCTACTGTAAAAGTTCGATTTTTGGGTAGCTGAAATCAACAGACATTTTGAGGCTGATGAGATTAGGAAAATGCAGAGAAAGCTGTGAGTGGAACTTTGCTTGAAACTTAAATCTAAATCACCATCGATAAGGCCACAAATGAATAACTCATCACTCAGTTCAAAAACACAATCTTGTATGATCATGGTGGAAAAAAAGAAGAATATCGGACAGAAAACAATTGAGCAAAGTAAATGCTTCTGCATGAGCGAGAATCATTATCCGAGGCACAGAATCAATTACAGGCATTAAGCGGGAGAACGGGACAAATTGAAATGGGATTCCAACTGACTGATACAACAAACCATTCACTTCTGGAGACTGCTGTTTTTATTCCTTTTAGTTGATTAAAGATGTGAAATGATTCAAATAAATTCAAAACAGACAGGATAATGTTGAATAAATAACCGAATACAATTAGATGAAACACAGGTCAAACTGATGAATTGAAACAAATGACACAGATTTGAGGTTTTGCGAGAGGCCATTATTCACTAGATAGTATGCAACTATCGATCAATAACGCAGTGAGTCAGGCGTCTTTTATTATCGCCTCTTTACGCGATCCTAACACCGGAGGTCTTATTGAAAAATGACATGATAGTATTATAATCTTCAATTTCACAAAAGAAATTTTTTAGAACACTGATGCAGTCATTAACTAATAACTTTACTTACTTCACTTAGCTCGCATGATGAACTGGAATTAGACAAACAAACAACTTCTGTCCATAAAATATTTCACACGAACATAATTTTTTTGGTTTGATAGTGAAAAATAAGTAAACAACCGCTTGTACCATGTAAAATCAAAGTGCATGCAGGCTTGAAATTAAATTAAATGAAACTGAATATGAAATTAAAAAGACACGACTCGGATTTTTCCGAACGCTTTGTACACGGAACGCTCATTAGATAACAAGCACAGCATTTGTTAACAGATACTTTTGGGAATCGTTGCCCCTCAACAATGATAGTACCTGCATTATTTCTTTTTGTAACTACTTGTTACTAACAGCAAATCCATCATTATAATATTGCAAAGAAGGAACAATAGAATTAGCCTCATATTATGGACACATTGTAATGTCTGGAACAAAATGTAAACAATGACAAACGGTGAATCACAAGTGTCAACTAAAACGATCGGAAGGAATATTTGATTGATGTTACTTTCCATAACATTTATCACAATATCTCCGAGAGCATGTTACGCTGACAGTATACACCGCGTTTTTCTGACATTCGATATATCCAACAGGTTCATTTCAGATATACTGTTTTATTATAGTTTGGTATTGGCGCATTTTGGATCTAATACAAACCTTGTGTTTTCTTTGCCGTCTATAGTCCTAGTCAAATTATTACACCCGCTAACATACTGTAATTATTTATTTGACCCCATTTGATGTGTAGTTTGTGTATTTCAATCTGCGTATACTTTCAGTACCTATGAGTTGAATCTACTCACACTACAGTAATCATTCACGACTGCGTTGTATTGGTTTCTCATATACAGGTTTTCTCCAGTCTGTGCATAGTTTACCCTTTTTCTTCTAAACACAATATATAAAAAAATTTAATTCTAGAGTTATTTGTTCAACTCTTTACCATCATCGTGTACTGATTAGAAAACAGGGACTACCATCGCAACCTTTGAGTTTGAACAACGTGAACAAACAAGTTAAAGTGAGATGCAAACGAAAAACTGTATTCTCGCCAAGCTTTACACGCAGTCACCGATTAAAATGATATTCATTGCCACCAAGTATGTAGCTCTGGAAACTAAAAATGAAGAGCGAATGATGAAAACAGTACAATGAATCACATAGTAGGCACACAAAGATTTCTCTCGAAGACTATTGAGTTGACAAATTATCATAGCCTTACACCAGTTTTCTAAAATCACTTAACAACAACAGTAATCACATACTAGAGAAACAATGACCAGTTGGTTTAAGAAGCAGGTCTTATGAAACTAAACATATTTAATTGAAAAGTTAAATATGATTTTGATGACACTTCGCTCAATTTGCATAGATAAACTGAATTATTGAGATCAATTTATCAAAAGTGAGTATACTGCCCCACAACTCCAAATCTTCACGAATACAGATGAGTTAATTTGAAATGGTGATTACAACGTTGATGAACGGACCATTCACAGCACGCTGATGTCAGAGCTTTCCAGGCACATTGAATCCTGAAAAGATGTTGAGTTCTATGGTCATCCGCTCAGTTTTCATTATATTCATCAATGTATTCATTATGACAGATATCGTTTCGGTCCATGTCTTCTGTAACGAGTTTTCAATGTTTTTTGTTGTCAACAGGTGTGGTAGCAGTCCATCGTAAACATGAGATCACCCCATGAGCACTATTTCACAGCTTCTCTTCAGATTCTATCGATTTTAGTCTACAGTGTAATGATCTGGCGAGGCTTATGAGATTTCAGGCATAAGGGCTACAGATCACCGAAAGCTCTCTAGAGTCGGCAGAATTGCTACAGCCCAGCAGCATGTAGCAGCTACTTCTCTGACTCTGAATTATTATGAAAATGAAATTTGTTTTGTAAATCACCTTGAAAACAATCAGTGACTGAGTTTTAAATACGATCACGTGATGAGAATCAATTATTTGCGGTATTTTTGGGGTTTTTCGTTGCTCGTTTCTCTCGGATACCTTGTTGCGGGTCTGGGATTAATTTAGTAGCGGTTAGCTAACTGTTTGATTCGGTTAGCACAGAAG
This sequence comes from Litoditis marina, assembly GCA_964036275.1. Lineage (NCBI taxonomy): Eukaryota > Metazoa > Nematoda > Chromadorea > Rhabditida > Rhabditidae > Litoditis > Litoditis marina. The sequence continues at coordinate 12,471,450 of OZ038438.1, read as the reverse complement.
CAGGTAACATTGAGAATTTGTTGTTACCATGCTTTCACCAACTCAGAAGTAGGTGCCAAACCTCCTAACTCCGGAATCATTTTTCTATCCATATCTTTTGGTGGAGCTCTGTTACCTGTATAATCAAATGAGGCTTCAATGCCTCCTCAGATGTGGTGTGTGACGATGATATTGATTGCATAGCCTCTCTTCGATGATCATCCAGCATACTACCAGGGGAGGCTACCTAAAGTATTCACTTTAAAGTCCCCTACAAGAGCTCATATCAATTAACACGATCCGATATCTGTTTGAGCAAGCGTGTGGGGTGTATTTTGCCCTGTTTCGCTGTGTTTTCAGTTTAATCGAAAATTTAATTGTAATTGACTTGAAATTTGTCGTTTATGGCGTGTGTTGGGATCAAACTACAACTAAGGGACACTGTCCTTTACCTTGGTCCGTAACAATGGGTCACCGGCATGATGCGTGGGTCTACCGAAAATGGTCCGTTTCCGTTTTGTCTGGACAGAAGATATAGCGTGATGTCTACACAACAGGTAATGCAGTTCCTTCCGGAGCTGTGTGTTGAATAACAAATACACCGTGGGGTTCACCTGAACGATGTCGCAAATTAATGATCAAACCGAGTGAATTGGTAGTAAATTCATGCGCTCCAGTTAATAATTTTTAGAATATGAAGGGTTCTATATATAACTTACTGAGTTGTGTTAATTCGATTCGAACTACATTAAAAACCACGACGGGATACGAAAATGGACTCCCCAGTTTTGCTTATAGACTGGTTTAATCCCACTTTCCAACGTTTGACAATTAACATGAGCACAACTTGATCAAAATCAATCTGAAATGCGTTAAAACCAACCGAGTTGTTTATGAAAAACAGTGACGTCATAACGAAATAGGCCCATTTTGAAGAGGACATATACGGCAACCACTGCCAGGTAGTCCACGTTAATAAGAAAACCATAGATACGACAAAGAACTGCAATTATCTTATTTAAAAGAGCGAACGAAACTGAAAAATACTTCCGACAAGTAAGATATATGAGAAAGTAAACCTGAATGAAAAGTCGCATTTCTTTTTTGCTAACTTGACTTCTGGGTGGTCTGACAGAGGACATTCTGGTGCAACCGTTCATTTGACAGGACAGCGAAACTCCAGACATCAGCGCGTGTTGTTGCTGGAAACAACTAACTAACAATCTCAAACACCCGGGCGAGCTAGTTGAGCAAATTTGATACTACTTGTTTTGCGCATGCGTTGATTTTTTTCTAATTCGACAGAAATCTCAATGAACTATCGAAACAAGTAGTACGACCTGAAGCTCGTTATTCAACATTTGCTCAACTAACTTACCCGGCTATCTCAGTATAGTAAATACAGCCACCGGTCATTGGTGGAAGTAGTCTATAGAAACACTCGCCTAATGAACAGTTAGATGGTAGTTTGATTAGGTGAAGCTTATTACATATATAAACAATGGTTGTTACAACCACTGCAAGAACCAATTCAACTACAGCAAGACAGAATAACCTGCAAACGTACCCTTGTTCGTATGGTCAACTGATACTTAGCCATAGCTTTTCCACTCTCTCGGACTTTGTAAATGATCACGGCATAGGACATAATCATCATGATGAGCGATATACTATTCACACTCATATCCACATATTTGTACCTAAATAAGTAGGTAGTTCTAAAATTCGATTATGAGAAAGTTGTTGAAATAAGTAACATCACAATGAGTTTTGATAAATCGAACATCACAGAACTTTCGAGCCCATGGGTCTAATTAAGATTGCATTACAGTATTGTAGCTATTATACACCTGTGTGATAACCTTATTTAAAGACATCCCCGTGCAATCCCTGTTCTTTTAAAGGAACTGTTAAGATTGAGGAAAACTCCTAAGAAAGTTTCCTTATATCAACTCCACTCTTACATTAATTTTGCCGAGTTTTGAGGGAACAGCCAATTTTCATCCCCGAGTCTGAAGATCTGATTTTCAAGTTTCCAGTTTTTCATTTCATTTCTCAGGTTCATGCCAGATATAACTGATAAACAATGGTAGACGGCAATAATTGTTGCATTATTTGATTGAGATGTGATCATTGATGATGTTTCTGGGATATTTGCGGATAACAAAAAATTGTAATTATTGTTTTTGTGCTGTGAGGCGACCACTGACCACGTATCCATGTTCTCGTAAACAGTAATAAAGTGATTGGAATCCCATAACGTATGGCAGCATGGAAACAATGTGGGCAATGACGCCAGAAAGCCCAATAGGTAACCGAGTAGAATGAGATAGGTGGACCGCGTTCGGGAGAACATGTGTTTGTACTCCATCGGGTACACAATGGACACGAATCTGAAGTTGTTCACAGTTGGAAATCAGTCGGTAAATTGCGGTTGAAAACACAACACTTAGGTTAGAGTTCAATGACAGACATGGTGGAGGAGGGGGGGGGAGGCTTCGAAGCAGTAATCGAAAGTTGGGCACCACATTTAAACATTTTCTGTACGGCCTATCTCATTCAATTTTTATCCATCTGCAACTAGCCCTTGGTTGACGGTACGAGACCACATATTCACTAACAACCAAACTAGGATGTATTCATAATGATGAATACATTCTTTTCCTCGCTAGCTATTATAGTTTGGGTTCCATTCAGAAGCAAAGACATCAGAGTACCTATGTTTGAACATTCCGGCACCTTCAACCCCCACCATGCGCATCAGCTTTACCCTATTTCGCGACACTCATCTCGACGGGATGTCAAGCAAAAAATAGCATAATATTGTGTTTGAGGATACACAGGGTGGGATAAAGAGGTCGGGATGTACGGGAGCACAGTCTTAGATGTGATAAATTTTGTCGGACATTAATTGCAGGAACATCATTTTAAGAAGGAGAATAGCACAAAACATTATGTTCGCAATACCCGAAGGTTTGCGAAAAAAGGGTAACATTCTATCAGAAGAACTAGAAATATTCACATGCTAACCAGGGAATCACCCAACCCAAAGCTAATTGGATGCAGAAAGAGTTTTATTTGTTCACAATTATGCACAATCCAATAAAAAAACTGGGTAATTGCCATATAAATCGTTGGGAGCGTTCCGCCTCTACCGCCCGTTATATATCTCCGAGAGTGATGCCAAAGTTGTTACCTGTTGACCGCCATCAGTCCCAATTGCACGACGCCCGTGTACCAAAACAGATCATAGAAAAATATCATAAGTATATTTCGGAGTGACTTGAACTCCACATACTGCTCATGGAAGGCAGTAGCCGGAACTAAGTGCACCAGTGAAATAATTGTCATCACAATGTCGCAAATAGCTAATGAAATGATGAACCAGTAGCTGAAACTCATTTGATGAAACTTTTAACGTTTTGTAGAACTTTACTGGGGAACCTGAAAGATGTTAAAGTTGGTTCTCAGGACCCTTGATAGTGGTAAATATCAGAGACTTCACGCTTCTCATGACTATTTTTTCAGAGTTTACATCTGTTTTCTGACACAGTTCGGCCAACAGATGTTGTGAGTGTGGTGAGAAACCTCTCAGAAAGTTAATGATTTTCTCGAGAACAAATCTCGAAATCCTACGGTAAGAGACCTCAGGAGTAAGCCAATGACTAAACATGTGTGTGGAACACAAAACAAGGAAACTACATGATTTATTTGTTTGTACCTAACGATAGGAAAAAGACTGAGCTATCTATTTGTGTTATTTTGAATAATTGATAAATTGTCTAGACATACCTCGTGGCCGACCTCATTGTGGAACTTCTAGCTATTCCGACTAGAATTAATATGTTGCTGATTAACGCGTATGCCAACATAACTAGCCATATAGAAACTGCTATCAAATCGTCTCTCCGTTCCCAGGTAGATCTGCAAACACAGTTATGTTCAGTGACAATCACTATGAGCTCTCTAGAACTGTATTTTGCCTTTGTTGTCTCAGATGTGTAACTGGTCGCGTACAATAGAGAATTAAGTGTGAAGTAGGTGATATTCGATTTCCAACTGTCATCCATCCCAGTATTCCACTTCCAGATAAATATAATAGGTCGAACGCAGGATACCGAAGTAGAATCCGTTTTTAATAAATATACAAGAATATTTTCGACAATTGTTATGAGAAGAACAAGCCTCTGCAACAGGAAGAATTATTCTACACCAGAAAAGGGGGAGGAAGACATTAGAGTGATACGAGCGAAGCAAGTGAATGGAATAACAAGATATCTGAGAGCAATAATTGGTTCTTAGAAAAATATTGGTGGGTAATTTCAGCAATTCGAGCTGACAATAGCAAGCTTATATGAGATTATAGATATCATGGACATCTAATAATATCTACTGTTTTTCATAACGTACAGATATTCAAAACGGGAATAATAAGCAGTTGGTCATTAACACCTTTTTCAGATTGTGAGACAAAATTAATTGCCTACGTAGCTGTGTTTGTGCAAACCGTGTTTTCAGATTATAATTATTTCTGCACCTGCTGCTGTATAAAATGAAGAAAATCTAATAATTACTCCCGGCTTCAGATGGGAAACAGCCGAATGTTGAGAAATGTTTCTCAAAACACACACTTCAATCACACTAGACGGTGGAGAGACAATGGAACTATCTGACCCTAGCTCTTTGTGCTGAAGTGAACACAGAATATTGCATCTGCTCAGTGAAAACGTAGGATTTTGACGACTTTCTTGTTTTGTGTCTAAGGCACCAAGTCCATAAAACGTGGCAGTAAAGACGTTGGACAATGAAACAACGACGAGGTATCAACTGAATGTCACCGATAAAATATTTTCACACTATTCACAGCTCTGATTAACATCTTCAATGTTGATGAGAAACCAAAGGTTGAATTCATGACCATGTGGCTGGAATGAATGTAGTGAGTAACTTTTCCATTCGAAAATTGTTCTTCAGGTTATTTTCTAACATTTTTTTGGTATAGGAAACAAATCTATTCTTAAGTCGTTCCCACGCGCAGTGGAGAGAATGTAATGCAGAGGACCTCAGGTCAATTACCCAACCGCAATTACCCAGGTCTGATATGCGCAGTTGAACATTTGTTTGTTGGAAGAGTCTTTGTGCACTTTTAGCAGTAGCGACTGGAACTAAGCAGTAGAAAACCTCATCAGGGTTAGTACACCAGAACAAGCAACAATACACGAGTTTCTAGAGTAGTGTGATTGGAGCGGTTGCAAACGATTCGAAAGATTTTGGATACTTTGCGGAGTCATAAGCGTTCTTCAGATATCTGCGAAGTATGACTTTTCTCACCTAGAAAATCCTGGGAAGTGCACGTTACGGAAATGGGGGAATCTAGATGTTCCTAGCAACAATGTTTTAAACGACATACAAGGCTCATTCCAATTATCGGATCTCATGTTAAAATTTCACGGAGGTAACAACTTGAGGTGGACCCAATGGAGTTATTTAAGACTTAGGGTAACATGTCCTGAGAAAATTTGTATAACTGTCGAAATTGTCAAGGAAACCTATCAATCTCTAATAAAGATTTGGGACTAGACGCGTCTTTCACACAGTTCTTCGACTCATTTTTTTTGAAATCTGGACCTTAACAATGAAGAGATAAAACGTTATAAGTGAAATTCTGTAGTTACAAACTTTAACGATTCGCTTAGAGTTAATTAATATAATGTATGTTATATATGGTAATTGGTGGAGGAAAACATGAATTCCGGCTCCAACTCCGTGCAAGTGGGGAATTTGAGCAGAAGCAGGCTATGCTGCTATGCACATAGCTAATAGAACTTTCTTCCCACTCTATCCATATGAGGTGAATAAGTCATTGCAGCGGATTTCTTCCTTCTACCTTCACCTAGAGAACTCATGCGAAACAACTTTGAGAAGCCACTACTGCTAGCCAAATAGGAAGCGTCTGAAACAGAGTATCAATCGCGAGGGTGCAAAAAGTTCAAAAAAGTTCGTCAGTTTTTGTAAACATTACATTTTTAACTAGTAGACGCAAAAGATCACTCAAAAACATGGAAGAACTTCAGAACCAATGTCTTTCACTATTTATCGTTTCATTTTTTGAACGAGTTCTGTATGTTCTACGTGACTTCAACCACTACGATTCTGATGACAACCACATAGCAGGACATACAGGGAAAACTAACATTCGGGAAAAACTCAGGGTTGAACAACCGTGTATTTACAAAACACAGTATAAGAAATATCGAAAAATATTGAAAATGACCAGGCAAACTGTTTTTGCTCATGTATACTTCACCGAAACTAGATATATGCAACGTTAAAAGTACACAGGCGTTGAAGTAGCGACTTCGAATAAACAACGAAATCGTTCCAGTTGAGCTTATTACCAAACTCACCACAGTGTAGACATAGCGATGATATTAAGCCGCAATAAAACAATAGGTGACGCTTGTTCTCATAAGAATCGTTTATCTTTGCCGTTTATGCCCCAAATTATGTATTCATGGCGTGTGCTCGAATCACACTATATATGTCATAATTTCCTGGTTGAGTGATCTTTCGTTGCATAATAGTGGATCTACACCTTTCATAAGAAACTAGACAGTGCGAGAATGGACGATGAAGAAACGTGACTATTGAACGCAAGGTACACGAAAAATGGCGGAAGAGAGGTTTGTCTTGATTGGATAGCAGATTGAGATGCGTACTGAGAGCCCGAAATGAGCTGGCGCGTTGCCTGCGGCAGCAATCTCACCACTGATACGAGATATTTTCTCAATGCTACTTATACTAGAAGTAAATGGAGTAGTCACATGACACGTGAGAAACATCAACTCTGTTGCTCTCTATCACTCATGGATTAGGGTTCAGATACGTTGAGCTCATGGTACATGCGTGACTCTTACTAATGTATAGTAGTAGAATCACATGAATTGCTCAGAACTTTTTACTAAAGTCTGAAAAACAAGCCAGTCTAACTTGGCTAGAAAAACACTGCTGTGAAACGGATAAATGAGAAATTGTTGCTCTAGGGACGTTTCACCACTTTTTCATAATGAATTCGTATTACGAGTAGTTTCAGGACTCAAAATATAAAGAATAAGTGATACATTGAGAAAACTGTCTCGGGCTTATCGATCAGCTGGGAAAAATCCTACATGTAATCACAGTGAGAATCTCAGCTGCAGGAAAACACATCAACATCTTTCAACGAAGCATTCACTCACATCAGACTATATGTTTCGAAGTTATGAGATGTGAAAAGGTTTCTGAAGCATAAACTGTAATATTAAAAACATTTAATGGAACGGAAAACCACAGGTATCATTGTTATAATACGTTCATTACAATCTTCATTCACTCTATACATGGAATTTTTGAACGTTGTGCTAAAATATAAACGAGCTAGCAAACTTCCTCTTATATTTTCTAACGTACCAGAAAGTAAAGTTATAAGTTAGTTATTTCCACTATAGAAATCGAACGAACACATTGGATAGATTATTTCTCTGATGTTTCGAGTTGCACGTGCGTACTACAGTACTTTTTTGGCAAAATTATAAGTTGCGCAAGAGCAAACTACAACTAATTTTGTAATTTACTATAGCGCAAAGAGGAGACGAGCGTGACTTTCAATAGGAATGGTTTCATAGAAAAGTTTGGAGGCCCGCAAAAACTAAGTCTGTGTCTTGACTAAAACACAAAGAAAAACATAAAAAATCTAATATAGACAGTGGTACAGGGATGTTATTTCAATGCTGATAGTATCGAAAAAGTGAAGCGCAATTCAAAAGACTAGGATTGCGTACTCATGGCGCTTGGCTTGAATGAATTATCATAAATGAATAGTCTTGTCTAGAGTTCCTCAGGTTTGCTGGCAGATTGATTTGTTATGGAGGGCTACAGATATATATTATTTTGGAGAAACCAGTGGGAAATATTGGCAGAAAAATGATATATGACAGAGAAACTCTATCCAAGTTATAGATTCATAACACTAGGTGAGAGCTCTGTTGGAACTCCACAAATTTCAAAACCTTCTGCAAAATGTTTCATCAGACTCAGACATAAGGTTGTTGTAAGTGTCATGTAAGTACCTCATTGGGAAGTATGCTGTATCTGTGCATCATATTCATACCGGCAATGAAATGCACGGTCACGTGGAACGTGTGTAACGCATCACAAATGAAGAACGCGCAATCATGGATGATGCTATCAAGAGTTATATGCTCAGTACTTGACTTTACGTGTTTTTCAACGGTCTACGTTAGTATAGCATTTACTTCCAGTTTACAACGTAGTATATTGGATGCTGTTGGTGAGGGAGAGGAAGTGGCATTAGCAGTGGTTGTTTCGCACCCTGATATCAGTGCCAAGGGTCCTCGGAGCAAATCAAATCATAACAGATTGGTCCGCAGGCAAAGGCCAACCAGCCCTCACTCTCAAGCCATTAATTGACAACGAAGCCACAAACGAGAACAAAAACAAAAGCTGGTAACTGTGAAACTTTTATCAGCGTTCCCATTTAGATCAGAGATGCTACATTTAGATGGTTGGCGGAACGAGACGCGTGATAGTTCATTTATTTCTTTCTAGTAGGCAGAAAACCATACCGAAGTAAGTTTTACACCGCTAACGCGCATTGATCATCTACAAGTGATACTAACGGTGATTAGGTTATGGAATATGTGGTGAATCATCTGAGAAAAGCACGATCATGATGAGAACATATTGTTCAAGAGTAATCAATGCCCCATGTTGAAATACGGAGGTATATTATACATGACTTGAAATAACGACCGGAACACATCTAGATTCTGCGCACAATGAACAAGAAAAGTAATCTAGGACAGAGCAGTTAAACCCTGAACCATTGAAAATGAGCACCTTTTTTCATATATGGGGCACCATATCTGAAATCAAAACTGCTCCGAATATGAACGTCAGAATTGTGTTCTGAGTGAATATTCGTTTAGATAGAAATCAAATAGGAAAAAGTGTGCGTCTAACTTACCGCAGGTTGCGTCGAATGATTAAGTTTTGAAAAATCAAAAATTCAAATAAATTGCGTTGCCATTCAAATGAAATCTACTTCAATGACAAACGTGACATTTCTCATTATTGGCCGACACACTCATTCTGCTGTGTACTACTGTTTTGTGGTTTGATCATCCTTGTGTTAGGTATAAATCGAATTTTTGTTTGGTTCACGGGCTAATCTAACTCAAAATGTATTGCTCCCTTTCCCCTTTATTCTTTCCGTTAGAGAGGTTTTGCTGTTTGTTCTAAATGGTGAGGGGTTGAAAGGCGTATCCACTAGATTCTCTCCTTTACAATTTACCATGTATTTGCAATAACTTGAGTGATAAAGTTCAAAAATCTTCTATCGCTCCCAAATATGAGTTGACTGTCGCTATGTCAGCACAATACTAATGACCCTAGTTCGATCCCCGCTGGCTGCGCTATTTTCAGGGCGGATTGTATGAGCTGGTACCAAGTCTCACCCACCCATGTCTATCTCAAATCCCTCTACGGACAGTTTGTTTACAGTTGATATACTGAATTAAGTATTATTAGGTAATTATGTCATCGAAGTAACACATCAAACGGCAGAAGCCGTAGAAAACAGCAAAACCTCTCTAACGGAAAGAATAAAGGGGAACACTATTGAAAGAATCAAACACTTCTCTTAAAGGAACATTTGCTAGTGGGAGAAGAACTGTAAAAAGGCGAAGAAAAATGGAAATTGAACTGCGCCGGCTGGCAACGGATTATAGTCTCATTCAGAGAAAGCGTTGGTTGAAATGAGCATTTGAAGTACGGGATTGAAGGAGCATTGTTGTGGGAACGGCGCCAAGCAAACGACTGCCCAGTCAACACCATACTCACGTAAGGCGTGAGAACCCATCTGGCACAAGTCAACTTTCTACCATACCTCTCCGATTTGTGTTGTGTTTAATAGAGTAGTATTACAAATACTGAACTACCCTATGTGACTGTACCATTCTCTAAAGTCCACCTCTATGTAGAAACTAGTTGATAAACCAACAAAGGGAAACACAGAGAACACAAAACACAAAACTAATCGAAATTTCAAAGTTTGAAAACTGACCTTTCGTACGAAATGTTCGCAGCTGCAGCTGTCTGCTCTCCCATCTCTTAAAAATCGAGTTAGTACAATATGCAGAGAGTAATTTAGGACCTGCCTTTCGACCCACCTAAAACAATTCGAAGGAATGACTAAGGACGTAAAACAGAGTTTGAAAGTTTCACAGTATAAATAAATTACAAACTGGCTTCAAAGATCGGCAAAACCTCACACATAAATTAGAAATTGACAATATTTTCAATGATTGATTAGTGCTCCAATTTCATATTTCATAATGAAAAACCTAATTAGATGCTTAGGCTTGTTTGAAAAAGAGATCGAACTTTAACAAAAATATTGAGATTAAATTTTTGTTAATTGTATGTTGTGCTGTAAACTAGTGGAATATAATGAGTAATTAATAAACGTATTGCGTCTAACACCGCAACAAACATATTATTGTATGTGTTTGAAAGGGGAAGTGAAATTTCGAACGTACGCCAAACCAACTACTTGATTCTTGGTTTCCTACTCTATTTGAAGAAACATTATCTCGTTTGTATTTGAATACAATTTCTGTTACCCAGACATTTAAGTGAATGTAAGAATTCTAATCGATTGTTCGGAGAGTTAGTTCAGTTAACAAATAATAAAGCGATAAAAAGTTGGGAAATATAGAAACTATTTGACGAAAGCAATAATTTGTGCTTCCCTACTCTCCATGTCAGTGCTCTCTTGATTTCTCAGTTGAAAGTCATAAACAAATTTGATAAGGACAGAACTGTGTATTCAACAGCTGTTTTCATTTTGTGAAAAGAAAATATGGCTTGATGGCAGTACATCAATAGCTACGACAGTGAAGATGGTGTCTGGAGCCGAAACATATGAGTTCGCAACAATTATTCAGACATGGGTAAGTTGTTCTGATGTAAATTTACTGGGTCGTGCTCCCCTTATTGCTGTAAAGCGTGCTTAGATGTCGAAATTTAAACATTTCGATGTTTACGAGTGTTTGTTTCTGAAGATTAAGAATCGCGCCCAAATCACAAGGAGCTCAAACAACAAACAGAGAATAGAAACGACGGTATCTTCTTGCTGTACTGAATCGGCTCCTGTATCCCCCCACAACATCATATCTTCACAGAAGTGTAAGTCATTACAATAAATGTTTTCACTTCATTAATTCTATTTTGTAAACAATGTCAGAAAGAACCGCGTTTCTCGATAGAAGGCACCCGCGAACGAATCGAAAAACTAGAGCTGATATATCATTCATAAACTTGGCGAATGTAATCTAAGCGAACGCAAATAACCTAATATGGAAACAATGCGCGGTCTCAAGTTTCAAAAAGAAAGAAATAACAGATAGCCTCCCAACCCCAGGAAAACACACCGTAGGTTCCAAAATGTAGTGGGATTCAAAATTAACTATTAACGGTGTAGCCAGATTACAAAGGTATTAACTCAGGATTTCTAGTGTCATAACTGAGAACTTATAGTATCAAACTCAGGCGTTGGGAATAATGTAGATGATCAGTTCTACGAAAGAGAAAAAGCTAGTGTACAGGACGATAAATAGGTATGTGACACTGTATGGTGACATTTAGTGACAATATCTGAGTTGTAGTTTGATCCCGATAGACGCTAGAATTCATGAAATGTACCGGGATCAAACTATAAACACTGTGCGCAAGGGCAACATACGACGTGTAAGCCTATTTCGGAGAGAACGAATCCTATAAACAGTATGCACATTGCACGTTTCCAATGTTGTATGACGTTCACACGTGCGGTGCGGATTTAGTGTTTCACTTCAGCATAGACAGTTACAACTGGAGTTATATAATGCGTTTACCGCTAACATTCGAGTGTGCAGAGAAAACACAACTTTCATGAGGGCCTTTGAATTTATGCGAGATCGGAACTCTTGGCGCAGGCGAAAGCGGATGTTCGGCGCCATTCAGTAAATCGAGGACACCACTAACACATTGCCGACAAGCACATTGGAAATCTGACTCTAAGCATGGAAAAGTTTAGGAGATGGGCACCACATTGATGTTTTTCCTGCAGCAATTCTGAATGAAAGAGGAGCCCTAAGTGTGGAAGCGATTCCATTCCCTACCCGCTAAGATAATGGGCTATCAAAACTGGACGGGACACAGAAAAAGGTTAATAATCAATTTTCTTTCGAAAGACAATAACTTTTATACTTTTACTCGACAGATATCTGAAGTAATACGTATTCAACGCTATCCTTCTAGGTGGAACGGAAAATGTTACTCAAACTATAAACGGGGCTTCAGATATGGTGGTACCCCTTCAGATATGGTTGTAGTAAGTCAGAAACCTCAATTGTTTTTTCCGTTTTGAAGAAGTATAACTGTTTAGGGGAAAAGGAGAATGAAAAACAGTAGATATTAGTTTTCTAAACGGCCTGCCAGGTCAAAGCGCGCATCCTTTAAGCTCTTTCTCGTTGATCATTCTTAAGGGCTAAACAATCTATATGTGTAAGCAAGAGCAACATTCCATTTATCAAGTCTTTGACATAAGTTTGTGAGCTATAACTACTGAAATCACCCCGGCCACACGTGGTGCCAGAACTAACACTGACTCGCCACGGTGCAGTTGTTTATTCACTTTCAAAAACTTTTCCGTGGTCTAAAAAGTAATTGCACGTCGCTCACGTAATTGTCTTGGGGTACATTTTTAGTAATCTACCAGCCTTCTGATTGGGGGAACCCTTACTTTGCAATGACGTTTAGGAGGGAAGATCACAATTAAATTGATGTTTTGAAAACAGTTAGTCTCTGTGACAAAATATATATTGAGAGGCAAAACGTTTAGTCAGATAAAAAGCAGAATACTCGCTTTTTGCTGTAAACATGGATCAGTTAAACAATAGGCGGTCATCAATGCATTTTAAGTTAGGAAATAAATAAACACGTCAAAGAGAGCGAGTGTTTACGTAATTGCTCTGGAGTAACTGAAATAGGCTCACATGTTTTTTTTGTAGTTAGGAGGCTTTAAGCTATATGAATGGCTACCACTGTTCTAAGCAAAACATATAATACTACCTACTACCAGATTCAAATTAACAGACAACATGTGACTAAGATTAGGAAGAATGTAGTTTGATATCCCCCCTTTCGTGGTCACATCTTGCAAATCAATCATATCTGGATAAGGTGTTATAGTATGTATTATATAACAATATTCGATCCAACAATAACTGGCGCGGAACATGGAATAATATTGAAAATCTGCAAGAGCTTTCAATTTGAAAGAGGCCCTCTAGATGTTGAAGTACATCCGGGAATTGTTTCTTTTTGCGCTCTTCTTTTTTTCAAATCCATTGTTCTTATAATGCTCCAGTTATCGAGCGAGAAGACCGATTTTGTGTATGGTTGTAATAGAAACTTTCAGTCCTGCGTACTAACTGTGTAGAGTCGTGTTCTAAGGAGTATTCCTTACGCTCCTGCTTTTGTGGTAAATCCAACACGTTGGGGTATGTGCAAACACCTTGGGAATAAAACATTTAGCTGGTTCATTTGTAGACAAAGCACCTGTCCGTCATGAGAAACGATGTGCATAATAAGTGATGAAACTGAAGAATCAAGAGTGTATCATGAGAATTTCGGCCAGTTTTTCAGATAATAAACATAGACTGCCTGTGGCATTATTATGCGCCAAATGAAATATTGTTTGACTGCTCAAATAACGGCGAATGTTTTCTCGGTGTGAGAAGAAGATTAGCTGATATTCGGAGAATCAGGCCAACATCCGTCAGGCATCACAGTTTTGTTATCTAGAAAATAGCGAAGTCGGTCGGTTTCAACTATAATTTCAGATGCCTCTGGGAGTAGTTACGAGTCTACTTGTGACTCAACAACAAACGACATAAGTCGTCTGTTCAGAGAAGGAAGAACACACTTATCTTCAACCGTAAAAAACTGGTTGCTGTGAATCTTGCGTACGCTGCCATTCATGATTGTTTCATAACACAAAATTGAAGTTCAATACAAATGTTCATCTTCCATAGAGTTTTGGATGCATGATCCTTCTCCATACGTTTATAACAACTTGAGCAATTGTTTGAGAAAAAAACTATGTTTTCGATACCCTGAAACCAAAACACGTATTAAGAGAAAAAAAGAGAACCATTCCCATGAGAGGAAAAATGCACTTCGCTAAATCCTAGTTACAGGATTGTGTTTCACAGTATTTGTGAATTAACTTTTATGATTGAAGTGGTAAATCAATTGTGAATGTCCATATACACAACATGTAGTTCGTGCAAAATAAATCGACATTCTTAGGAACATTTATTCATAGTTACCAATGAGCCTCTCCTTCTGGGAAAATAAATAGCGTTGAAATGTTAAAGGTCACAACCAAATCCTACATTAATTCCAACTAAAAATTTATAAAATCTATTCTTTTGAATGGCAAGTAAAAAGTGAACTGATAATAAATAACGAGAAGAGAGATCATGCCACTAACCATATTCACAGTACTCTGACTATCACTTGAAGTGACTCAATGAGGGAAAATAGAATAAAACTTCTGATCACAAAATATCAAAAACAGCTTTTGATATATTGCTTCTATAAGGCTGGAGTATAACATAAAATCATTTCTCCTAATGAACAAAGCACAAGATAGTTATCACACACAGTGAATGTACATTTTGATCGTTTTCTTTACTTGCCTTGGAACAAACCTAACTTACTATTATTGTCATTGCTACTGTAGTCAACATTGTGTATACTACGATCAATAAACAGAATAATGGCTAGCTACAATTGACGAGAAGTTCATGGAAAGCTCATTTTGTTTCATCCTCACATTTTTTATGAGCTGCAGCGGCAAACGAGAACACACAGAGAACTGCATAGCAGATCTGGTCAGACTGAAAGCATTGATTAGTAAAGTTGAACAACTGATACAAGCATAAGTCAGCTCGGACATATCAGACAAACTGACGTATTCGTGCGCTGTGAGAGTTTACGGTAGGTCGAGGAAAATCACAGCAGATCTCATTAGGTTTACATGCGGTTGGTTCTACTTCGTGTTTGGCGTGGAACGTTTGCTAACTATCTTACTAAATGTTTTAATTATCAAGCAGTACTATTTTGGAAGATCATGCATGTATGTTATATGCACAATGGTTGCTGTCCGAAAGAAAAGCTTTTGAAGTATGCTGAACGAAATGAAACACATGATACACATCCATCAAAAAGAGTTATTTGAAACGTCCGAAAAAGTAGACAGTGTTATACCATATACAGCGACTATGCGGGTTGTTTGATGTTAAATCATGATTGTTTCCTTAGCCAATCACCATCAAGTTGTCACAACTCTATATTAAGATTCCGTTTCCTGCTCACCAACAATTCGATATTACAACACGATTCGATAGTATAAAGAAAAACTGAGTCAAGAATTGAGAAGATCGGCAAAAGTTGTATTTTTCATCGAAAAGTAGGATTTGTCGCTGAAAGTTCGAATTGTTGGTGGGTAGAGCAAAACGTCAAGTAGGTTACGTGGATAAGAGGTCAACAACCATAACTGAGCAGTGCACACGTTTGAGCCGTGGGCATACGTTGAGTTGAACGTTCATTCAAACTTGCGGCCTCATTACAGTCGTAAGGATCAAAATCGCGGAGTACTGTACATCTCATTTCATGCAGGGTACTGTGAGTCGAGCAATAAAATAGAAGTAGATTAGAAGTAGATACACACAAACCACCGAGACGAACATCACAACACTCACAATTCCCACAACTTTCCGAAGTCGGAAACATTTCAGTGAACAAGCTGTTCCATCGGAGGGGTTCTCGAGACATTGCTGGCGAAGGCCACACTAAACACACGGTGCAACGACCAGGCTATCAGTTCCGCCTGAACGCAATCTTTCGAAATTTAGGGAGAAACAACAACAACATTTTGACATAAAATAGAAATAGTTCTAATATGACAGCATTTTCTCACAGCCCCTGTCCACAGTGAGATGAGCAGGCCGTACAACCACAACAGCGATAGCAATGCATGCAGCAGGCATAGAGTGGCAAGGCTGTCACGGAAAACAATGTTTGTTCCGGGAACAACAAACCATTTGAGAGTAGTATCTCCTTTGTATCAGCTCGTTCTTCTTGCGATCTGTAAGACATCTGTGTTATTATAACGAAGGTTCTATTTTTCTTAAGCTACCAGAGCAGAACTGATTAGTGAAACGTGTCAAATTGAAATTGTAACGTTTCCCTAATGGTTAACAAGAGCAAATGGAAGACAAACTCAAACGATAAAAAACCACCTACCGAACTCTTCTAGCAAGAACACATTTCCTCCAAAAGTGTTGCACTTTTTGATGTTGCCCAACTCGATGAACTGCTGCAAAAACATTAATTAAAATTGTACATAACCTCAACTACGAGAGAAAACGTGAAAATTATTTCTGTAGTCGTGAAATTTCATTCGAACATTACTAATGAAATGAGACATCTACTGATGAGTGCCCAAACTGTTTCTAAGAAAAAACTAAAAATACAATACTTTAGTAATGAAAGTATTCCAATGAATCATACAAAACGCACCTGACTATTGGCGAAGATGACAGCCACTCCATCGCAGCGAACCTGTAGGAGGCCTCCCTGGTTCGTCTCGACATCGTGAACGGGGAACTCCCCGCCGAGGGCCCGGCCCTCCACATTCACCCGCCCTCTGGCCGCCGCGCGTTCCATCGCCGCTTTCATACACATGTACAACTCGCGACACTTAATCAATTAGTTATAAAAACTTGCCAAGTAAAAGATGTAGTGCAACATGTTTCGATTTGAGGTTCTCATTTCATAGTCCTAATGACACACACATATATGGTGGTAAAATAAACCACGTTGCAACGAATTTGTTTCACTTGCCATTTGAGTACTGAGTAATCTGATATATAAAAAAAATGAATATACCTTTTTCGTGAAAAATTTGTGCATGTGTACTTTATCATCATGTCGTCTCCACAGACACAAAACCTGTAATCAAGCGAAACTACAAAATATTACATCATTCGTTTATGAAATTTCTAGTAACGTTCGGTAAACGACAAAAGCTGGGAAAACCAATGTATTACATTGATGTCACAATTTTCCGAGAATCGGTATGGCGCCAATAAATTCTTCCGCCTTTGTTGAAGTTTGAACCATTCATTGTTTAATTCAAGATTCAAGATTTAAGAGGCCCACTCAAAACAAGGCTTCCGTTCCGCCGAATCTATTACGCGAACTTATACAATCGCATTCAAATAAGTATCATATAAGACGAGGCAGGGTAAAAATATGGCAGAATTCACGAAAATGAGTTAAAAAGCTCATATACGGTCCGTTTTCATGTTTTTTCGAATTCTTACTTAAAATTTGCATTTTCGCCATAAATTGGGCATAAGACTTTCACAAGAAATCTAGAAGTCAGATATAATAACAATTATTTTATTCCATCAAAATCAAGACATCAAATAATATTGTGAATGAGAAGGCCAAAGTTGGATGATCCAAAATAAGGCAGGGTCATGAAAAAATCAGGGACACCCTCAATGTCGGCTATATTACAAGGACATGGCCAATTTTGGATGATCCAGAAACGAGCCGTTTGCCCATTTCGAACAAACCGCTCGTTTTTAAACGCTAAAATACATTATTTCACCTAGTCACAACTGTGAAAACAGACTAATTGGAATATAATAAAATTACATCATGATTAAGGTAGAAAATGAGCAGAATGATTAAACGTATTAACTTCGAGAATAACTTAATAGAGAGTTCCTAGGCAAAGTGAAAACATAATACGCTAGACAAACGCTATTTTGAATGAGATTTTTCTCGAAGTAACATAACTGTCATAGGTGGGATATGGGAGGTTCAAGAGATTGGATAAACTAACACACCCTCGCACCTATGACAATATAGTGCATGTACAAAATACATACCCAAGTGAAGTACAGCCAGAAAAAATCGAAAAACGGGCTACTTTTTTGTGTCAAACTTTACTGGTGCATGACAACATGTTAGTATAGGTTGAGGAGAAAATGACTTTGTTCGATCGTTTCAGTGTTTTATCAGCCAAAAAACTGAAAATCTCAAGTATACGATTATTCTACTAGACTTTTGTTGTTTTCCCCTCCACCCCACAAAACCTTTTACAAATATGTGAATTATAAACATAACAACACCTTAATCCTCATACAGTCACACAGTTCCTAATCAGCGTCGCATGAGCATGACGAGAAGTTATCCGCCAGAAATCGACATTTTCTTGCCGTGCGTATCCACAAACGGAAAGATGAACGACGCCCAATCCTGAAAAAAACTAATTGACGCAGTGCAAAAACATATTACTGTCCGAACGACGTCTACATTGTACTTGGTATAAACCCGGCTAGTAGAAATAACCTGACGCTAATGCGCTAGTGAGATCCGGGAAATGAAATTATATGGCAAACAAGTGTCTCTGAGTAGAAAAGATATAAGATAAACGAATTTCAAGCGAGCGTAGACAATTTCACGCCAATAGTGACTTTTGCATTCGCTGACAATATTAAACTTGAAACATGATCTAATTTTATGAATGACACGGTGTTCTCGATTAAATATTTAGCTCAAATTGTATTATCGGTTTTTAAACGATCAGCAGACGCTTAAACATGCGCGATACGCGAAATGGGCCTCTTCTCACACAAAATTGCAGTGGCCGTTATTCGAACAAGTAGTCACTTCACGTGGCCTACTTTGCTTTTGTGACATTGTTTTATGATTGGAACAGCCCCAAAATAAAATAACATTCGCGACACATGATATGAAGAATAAAGGGAATAACTCACTTTTTTTATAAAATAGAAGTACTCCGCGATGGAGGCCAGTTCCACACATGCCACAGTACCCTGCAGAACACATAAATTACCACCAAATCGGTAAACAAGTGAAAAAAAATAGACATATAAATAATAAAAAATCTAGAAAATAAAAGTCAAACGAATGAATTTGAAACCGCAGAGCGAGCTACTGTTGACGAGAAACGCGGCGCGGTCGCGTCGCGGCTGACGTTTTCAAATTTTGGACGGCCGCCAACCCAATGAGCTGCTGAAAATTTTCATTGTTATTATTATTTTACATTCTATTTTCAATATTTTCGATTCTATTGTTCATGAACGTCATTTAACCTTGTTGGTGTCATTTTCTTCTTGTGTATGTTATCATTCTCTGTCTTTTTGTATCGAATGATTCAGTTTTGTTCTAATTTTGGTATTTTTAGCTTTTTACATTTTATTTCATTTCAGGTAAGATTCTGTTCCGATATTATTCGTGTCAGTGGTCGGTTAGGGAGAACACTATTGGAAAACATGAGGTAAAGGAGCCTATGTTTCGTTTTAAGTCTTTTAAAAAAGCCTGATCGGTAAGTTTGGTGTATCGTGTTTTCTATTTTAACAGTTTTATGTAAGTTAGAATATTTTTCGAAGATCAGCAGTTTTAATTCAACTTAGATTTGAACTGAACGAACTGGGAACACTTATTCTTAATCGACTCTCGTTGCTTTTTTGGTTTTTTGCTGCTCGAATATCCCACTCAAACACAAAATTTGTGCTGTCAGCTAGCTGGAAGTTGCTGTTTGGTTCTACACTCTCCTCTAAATTGTTTTTTTTGCAGTTCGTTGTGCTCAATGAATGCATCCACGCACGGCTCGAGAGGACGACATTCGACGTTCGAATTCTACGTGCCTCGGATATCACTATCTGGGCGAAATGGACAGGGATTGTCAACTTGAGAAGGTTCTTCATCTGATAATTTGAATTTATATTGCATGTGGTTTTTATAGTTTCCACCCGGCTGTCGGTTACACCCACCTGGTCAAATATGAGGCGACTTTGTTGGATGCCTCATTAATCACCCGGTTTTGTTATAATGGTAAATATCCCTATTCCAGCAATAGTCACTTAGCCGAAACCCAATTTAATATCCCGTTTCTAGCTTGGTAAAATTGCATTCATTTCTGCATTCCTGATTTGCATTCAGTTTGTGTGGACAACAAAGTCGCCTCACATATGCACCTTGTTATAATAGTATTTTTGAAAATGTGTCTTTTGGTCACACCCGTGCTTCAAAGTGGAACGTGACCATGTCAAACTGATAATTTCAAACTATGTATATTTCAATTGGAACTTTAGACAGAATTTTCGGTTTAAATTGAAAATTGAAAATCGAACCTTTTTTCCCGTCAATCTGAGAACTGTGATTTACGAACCTCATTTAATGTAAAATCCGGATTCGGGGAGTATTTTTATGTGTCCGTAGTTTCTCGCTGTCATTTTTAGAGAACATTTAACTTTAGCCTCAATGAGAAATTTGCTTTATCCTCACGGCTAGAGCAAAACTACCAGTATTACCACTTGTTGTTTTGGAACCCTCTTTTTTCATCTTCTGTCTAGCTCGGTATTTCATTTATATTGTGGTACGGCGCTGAAACAGTCCCTACCCTTTCTAAAAGAAGTATACTAGCTCAATGTTTTACTATGTGGGGTGCAGGGTTAACATGAAGTGATGCCGGAAATATTTTGTGTAGTTGAAGTTTTTATTGCGACCATTTTTTAGTTTGTATTTTTGTCGGAAATATCATGTAATATCAATTTTAACTTGTTTTTGGTCGCTGGCCCATTCTTGGATGATCCAAATTTGGGTTGCCCCCGTGGTCCTCATTCAAACTCGGGCTTTCTCCAAAGCCCAGTTCTGGATCATCCAGATGTGGTCGCGCACCATATTTCCAAAATTGTGTGTATTTTGGGCAAGTACAGTTATATGAATATTTCTGAAGCCTGTTTTTGTTTGCTTTTGTAGTTTCATGTCACCTGAGGCTAAGGTGATTGATCATACTTCTGAAAGTCCGAAAAATCGAGGTTTGAGCGTTTTCAGTAAATTTTTGCCATATTTTTATCTTGCGTCGTCTTATATGTACATTGAAGAGTGCGCACTCGAGTCTCACCTTAGTTTTCGGTGAGTAGGTCATGTTGACGAGTCTCTCGTACCACCAGCGTTCGGTGACAGCTCCAGTCACTGCTCTCAGTACCACCGCATCATCGCACACCTTAGGGACAGAAAACATGATTGTGGACACAAACACGAACATCATCGCGGGTTATTCATGACAGACTACGTCAACTGGTATAGCACGTTGCACATCGGGCCCATCACGCGTCTCTCGCTTTGCGCACCCTTTCTCGTGGACCCGTGAAGTGTCTTAATTTTTTTTATTTTTCATCTATTTAACCGTTGAATGTATTGTTAATTTTAACATGTTTTTGAAAATAATAGTACATTAACTTGAACTATAATAATACAATAACATTTACATTCTAATGAACTTTATTCATCATCATGAGATACTTTATGAGATATATCGCAACGTATTGGAAGATTTATAGCGCGCTAGGGAAATGTCGTAGGTTTGAGCAGACGTAGATTGAGATCTAGCAATTGATTCATGTTTGAACACAGCCTCACAGGTTGAAAAAATAAAGAATACCTCCATGAAGAGCATGCTGCTTTGAGCATTCGAGCCAGAATACACTGTGAACGACTGTTTCTGAACCAGTCGACTTCCCAGCGGTTTCAGGGGGATCGAGTTGCCTTGCTGGAAAATGAATTGAATAGGTTAGATAAAAATGTAGGAAGTTGTTTATTTTTGCAATCCGCGTCAATGATGTGGATGACTACACATTATTCAATAGGGCCATAACGTTGACAGTTCAGTTTATTCTCGGGTGGTAAACACATTGAACGTTTTTGTGACCTTTTCATGAGAAACTCAAAAACAGCTCAGGTCTGGAGACATAGTTCAAATAACGCAACAGATCAATCATGTCGTTTACAGTAATCCTATTGACAAATGTGATAGGCCTGATAGTTCTGACGCATGATCCGAAAAACGAATCAATAAACCAACCGTCTGTGGAAGTTCGTCCAGTAGCTTGTTTATTTCCTTCGAACAGACCAGACCGATATGTGCTTTACCCAGTAAGCGTCGAACTTTCTGAAAGAAGGAGGAAACATAGGGAGAACGGAGGATTCAATCGACTATGAGAAGAACATTTCAGAAGAAAGATTGTGAAAAATCGTCATACGATAGTTCTTAATGTCAAAAACCGCCCAGTAATTTAGTAATCATATTGTATATTTCCGTAAGCGCATGCGTGCGTCTATAGAGAAACTGACAAAATCTTCATCTGCATACACGTCAGAATGTTCGAGGTTCAACCGAACCGCGCAGAGACCAAACTACAAACACGACGACGTGAGAATGTCCATAAGCGTGTGCACCTGCTGGATGGCTCGTTGACCAGTTCCACACATGATCATGTAGGCTGTCAGGTTGTGCAATAGGGTGGATAGCAGGCGGTCTTCTTCCAATTCCAACCGTTTCTTTTCTGAGTCGCTGAGGGCGGAGTATCTGAACAATTATTTCTGCGTTTGATAATCCACGTTTTGGTGAGTTGTTTCATTATGTAGGATAGTTGTTTCTGCGAACAAGAAGCGCACTTACACGAAAATTAACTTCTATCACGTGAAAATATCTGTTAGTGTCCATTTATTGATAACTTCGGAGTTAGTTCGTGAAATGCAGCAGCTCGAATTTGAGAAGCCAGATTTGAAAACAGAAACACTGTTTGTTCTGATTACATTGAAACGGTACGTTGTCAGCTGTTTTTGTAGTCTATTCCGTAACATTCTAGTCGTCATTTGCCACCTCCGCGTGGGGAGATCAAACTAGATGTATGATATGGTCTCCTTCTGGAGCTGTGGTTCATACCAACCTATCAATCATCTCGGATGGTTCCTGGTCCATGCCAACAATATCCCTCTCCTGAGCGACCACGTCAACGAACGCGTTCTCCCAGAACACCACCTTCTGCCAAATCGGATTTTGCGAAGGCACTAAAATAATTATAAGTAAACTACGACAAACACTTACTAAAAGATAATAAAATCCAAATGCGTCATTCGATTGTTGTTCATATGTTTCAATGTTTCTATATATCTTGACCTCCAATTAACACTCTACATGCTATTCTCTAATCAAAGGTCGATTGTGAGAATTGAATCAGCCACATTAGTGGAAAATTCAAAGATTCAGTTACAGTTTCGGGCTGTTCAGCTCTGCCACTCACATATCAAATCTTGGTAGACGTAATGGCGAGTGGGATCGGATGGGGTGGGGGGCACTCGCTGTGGCTCCAATGAGTTCCGGTTCACCAAGAGGGTGGTGGGATGCAACGGCAGAGTGGGAGTTGACTGGAAATGTTACACGTTTTTTCGAACTTTTATGCTTGCAATGTGCACATGACGTTTTCTTATCCCTTTATTTTTGTTTTTCTCTCTCTCTTTTACCTTTCTCTTTATTTTGGGTCTCTTTTGTTTCTGTCGATTGTATCATCTTCTAACCTTTTCAACTAGAGTTTCCTGAACTGTCACTTGACTGGTTTCTTGGTTCGATGTCCCATTCAGTTCTGTTGGTCTTGGGGGTATTACAGGAGGTGTTGGTGGGAGGCCTGAAAGTTTGTTAATCATAAAGTTCTCTCGGCCAGAGAAGAGGCTGTCCAAGCTGTCGGCTAGCTCCTTGGGGAGTGCAGGCCAATCTGCTAAACAGATGGTACTAGAAACGAAGTGCAGGACCAGAGCGTGCAGAGCGAGATGATTGTTTCATTTGTAACATGTAAGTTTATCACGGTGAACTGCACTTGTTCTGATTCTGTATCAACTTATTGTACACTCTTGTAACTATGGATGAATTATGTTTACCTTTAGGTGGCGGTCCACTTGGGAGTCTGGGTGGAAGACCCGGGGGTGGACCAGATGGTTGTGCGGAAGGGGGTCTCGGTGGAGGTGGTGGTGGAACCCTCTGTGGTACCGGGGGAGGGACTGGTGGTGGGACCGGTGGACTGCACGGCACAGGCGTTGACGACTCAGAAGATGATCTGAATAGTGTCATGTTTTTGCCTCTGTTGTTATTTATGACTCTGGTTAGCTCCTGGATTATGTATGAATGTTGTGTCACGTGTTTTCTTATTGTGTCCAGACGCTATCTTTTACTGTTACGCGAACACATGCTCAATGATCTTCTCACATTTTTGTTGAGATCATTTAAACAACGTTGCTCAAGTTCTTGGTATTCGTAAAAAAACGAACATAGACGGCCTCGGCGAGTTTCCGTTGGTGTTATTGACGGAAGCTCCGACTGGTTTCGTGGGAGTTCTGGTGTCGACAGCAGATGCAGGCAGTTTCGGACGAGAAGCCAGTTCCCTCAGATCATTCATTGACTGGGACGGGGTTACCATCTACAAAATTGTGTAAATTGTAGCGAAGAAGAAAAATAGGCCAGAGATAACGTATATAGGAAAAGAGAACAACACATCAAAAGTTATGTTTATTTCGCAACATAACCACTATCGAATCCCGAAATGAACGCGGAACGATTGTTTACTTCGAAATAAATTATTCAGTTTGTGTTGATGCTTTATGCATTCAGAGTTAATCAGAGAGTTCTCCTAAAACGCATTTGACGACACATGCTTTTGATTCTGAATATTTGAAGAAGGTCCTGACCGTGCTGGGAGCAGTGCTGGCCGGAGAGATGAGGTCATTGTCCTTACACCAGAAATGAGTATGAGCTATTTCCAGAATGTGGAATGTGCTGGCCAGTCCACAGCAACCAGGTGTGTTGAAAGACACCTATAAGGTTGTAAACATTTACAGAAATAAAAAGGAAAATCACAGAATTTATCGTTATTCCAGAGTAATGTGGTTTTTCGAGAGTGAATTGTTCATCAAATGTGAACTCACCTCGATACCAGCTATGCACGCTTGCAGTACTCGAACATACCCCTTGTACTGGGCACGCGTCAGTTGCTGGAAATAGTAGGACAGTGTGATACATTGGTTTTAGGTTAACAACAAAGCTAGATTGAACAGACAAACTCTAAATTAGACGACCACAGCAAATGCAACCATAATGTGACCGGAGAAAAATTAATGTATGAACAGATTTTCATGGCACAAGCTAGTTGAGACTATTACAGCTGTGTTTGTGTCGGTCAGAATAAGGTCCCGTAGCTAAGAGTTTACTGAGTAGGCCACATATTGGCTGTATAGTGAAATTATTTGGTTCATTCTCGCTCTTAGATAGAGAGCGGAGCAGGTTCTGGAAACAAAGAAAATGACTGACAATTTCTTTCACGTATTCTTCCTCAGACAGTTTGTGCTCGAGTCCAAGATTAAGTTTGGAACAGACCAGCTCGCGGAGGCTCTCGTCTTCCATCAGCCTATGGATAAGAACGTATTATGAAACATAAACAATATAAATATTGCACATACTGTATCTCTGAGATACGCTTTCCATGAGATCTATCCACTTCTCGCTGCTAATCTGTAAACGTATATTTGCTCTTTTTGCAACCGATTAACGTTTCTTGTAATTGACATTGTGTATGAACGCTTCAATATCCTTACTAATTGTAACTATTTTTATGATTCAGATTATTGGGGTTGTACTTGCACTCTTTCAGCAGTCTGTGAACAGAATATCCAATCGGCCTTACCTTTTCAATTTCGGATATGTAAACACGCCAACTCCTTGACCAGATAACACATTGTCACAAATTTCTCGAACCGTCTGCTGATTTTTCCTGTAAATTTCGATTACACCGCAGTAGAGACATTTTTGACTCCATCCAGTACAGGAATGTCCACTTTCGGAGGACAGCTTCTCTTTAGTTCATATTGCTAATGTGTTGATGAATGTGATTCAGTACAGAGTGAAAACGAGTGAAAGAAATAGATTGTTCATATATTGCTGAGAGAAACTGACGTTTGCTGTGTGGCCGTTTGACTACTGGTCTGTTGTGTCGTCTTTGATTTGACCATATGCTGACTTTGTTCCATTTTGGTGGCTGCAGCGGCAGCCAGTGGCCGCATTGTTCGCTCACGAAGGGCCTGAGCCTTAGGGGCAGTTTTGTTCAGAACCTGCAACAACACTCGAATATTAAGATGCAAAACGAAAACGAGAGAGATTAATTTTTCTTTTTAAAAGTTTTGCTCTGGCTGGTTTTTTGATGTGAATATCAACACGTATGCATAATTATGTTCACGTATAGATATGAAAATGTATTGTTCTCACCTGACTGAAGATATCTTGACTCTTTTCCGCATAGCCATTTATCGTGCTCATAAAGTTCTGACCCAAAACTTTCTCGCCGGGGTTTGACAGGGAGGGCAAACCCTGGAAATAGCGCACTGAAGATAATGTCCTGCTAATCCTGATAATGTGATAGTGGAACAATGTTAAATTTGCCTACAGTTTGTTCAATGTTGTTCGCGTCAGCAAAAGTAATGTACTTTATGTCAATGTTTCAACCATCACTCCATCAATTCTGCCCCACGAAAAGTTTGATAAAGCGTTTATGTGTGAACTTTCGTAAGTATGTCATCTCAAATATGAATGAATTTCATTTTTACTGTTTGCAAACGGTGGTTGTGTTTATCGCCAACCTTTATTCTCATTCCCTTCAGCGGCGGTGTCTTGATGGACGTCGGTGTACTACTCGTTTCACTGGCAATCGTTTTTCGTCTCTGTGACACGGGGGTCGAATCAAAATCATCCTCTCCGTGATCGAACGAGAACGATCCCTAAATTGTGTTCAAATCAAACAAAATCTCCGTGCTAGCAGAAAATTATAACCATTACCAGAATTATGATATAACCTTTGATAATGCTCATGGAAACTGGTGAGGTTTTGTTAATCGAGTTGAAGAGTCAGGTGTGAAATTTGGAGTGCACTTCGAGTTTTGAGTTCGAGTTAAACTCGAACTCAACATTTATATTTTCATTTCGGACTATAGATAAGGCCCTCAGGAAAGAAGAATCCTGAACACAGTGTGCTACCTTGGAGTCCGATTTCAGGGCCAGGTTCTCAGCGAGTCTAGCGAAATCCGCCTCGCTGTCCATAGCTGAGGTGGACATGGAAGACGCCGGACTCGACCTGAAGGAATTCCACGGTCGATATCCATTTTTTGCAGTGTGTTGATTGAAAAGTGTGTGACCTATCAAACTATGAGTTGGTTGCTTGCGAAAGATCAGCTGTGTTGAAAGATTAAAGTACAACTCGAGTCGGTCACCTTTCTATCACGTTGTGCTCAAATTGAATGCACACAAGACATCATGCTGTTTATCACTTGATACACACTGCAAACTAGGGATTCCATTTTTACCAAAATAAATACAAAATGTTACGCTTGTGAAACCTATATCATGCACTCATGCAGAACAAAGGCATTCATAAACCAGAAGCTAAGCCTCCTCATACCTTCCACTGCTAATTGAACTCTCGATAGAAGCCACCGTCTCACTGTGAGGAAGTTCCAATGTCAGCGGTTCCTTGTAAACATCATCCACCTCCGCTATCGGCTTGATAATGTTATCTTTCTCTGAAATCATTATATTCAGTCTCAAAGAGCGAGGTTTGTTGAAGAGAACCGTAGGCAGCATCAGTTATGCTCATATAAACCCCGATATTGTTAATGTGTAAACCGAACAATAATCGCAAATTTTCAATAAACTTGCCATCAGTGGGGCTATCAAAGACAAGGTCATCAATGCTGCTGGAACTGTCAATAGAGCGTGAGCTCTCGCTGTCGCTTTCACTGTCGTAGGCATCTCTCTGATATTCGTAAAACGCCGACGTTAGCGATGACTCAGCGGGATATACCTGAGAATGAGAATCCCAAATATTGTGGGGTGAGAGCCAAATGAGATCAAGAATGATTAGTTAGGCTGCATTTTACAAATGAAAATGCAGCATTTCCAAGAATTTCACAAACGGAGTACATAAAAGTAAAACGTTTTCTCTCAGCATAGTTGATTTTTGGTCGGGAAAAGATACACGTAAAAAAATCATTGTTAACTAAGATTTACTTGAGTGTCAATCAATTGTAAGTTTGACTGACCGTGAAGTGTACTGGCATCAACCCCTCGCTGAACCATTTCGACTTGTCTCCTATCTGCGATGCACTCTCTATTCCCGCCTGGACTCGAACGAAGGTCTCATTTTTTGGGCACAGACAGCATTCCGCGAAGTACTCGACCGCCTGGGTGCTGGAAAGATACATATTGATCTCAGAAGTTTATGTCACATTGAAAACGATACTTTGATAGGCCATGAAAAACTCAAGAGAAAGTGTTTCAAGCAAATTTAGTAGAGGAGGATGAAAAGTGTTCGAGAATAGTTCTCTGGTGTTTTGTTTTCAACTTATACTCTTCAAGGAGAGCGGGTCACTTAACTTCTGCAGTTGTAACGAGGCACTAACCGACACAATTCAGTTATGAACTGAGTGCATTGTGGTCGACTGCGCAGGAAGGACTCGGATTGCAGGGCGACTACGGGGCGCGGATACAGACGCAGTGTCCGCGTGTGCTCGCTGAAGTCGCCGAAGACGTTCGGCGAGTTGAAGAACTTCACCTAAATAGACACACTATTTGGCTATCGACACAAATCATGAATATACAAAAGGTTCTTACTCAAAAACATGAAGTAATTGTAATGCACGCAGAATGCACAGGGCGGTACGCAACTAATATGAGTCACAGTGACCTGTGAACTCAAAACTGACCATTGCTACTCTACATTTGACATCGACCACGTCTGTGTCGATGGCATAGCTGGTTTCTGTGCTTCCACGTCTCTGGTCAGCAACTGACACCGACATATGGCTTAGCGACGATCGGAGACTGTTCTGCAACACGATTACAATAATTTCTGTCTCAAATGAGAATGTAGTAAAATTTTCTCAACCGAGTAAATGGGGGCCGATATTTGTTGTTGACACAAAATCTCTTCCGAGAACCACAAGAAGTCAAAGATGAATGCTGTTAATCATTGATTGTTGTGCAATTGTTCCGACCAGGCAAATTATGTTCCGAACAGGCTTTCAACTATTGTTAACAGAGGTGTCATCTTGCTAACTCAGAAAACCTGATTGTAAGGATACCTTCAAAATTGTGGCATCCGGCTCGGGAAGTTCTGGTATGAACAGCTCATCTGGTACTGCTATCTGACAAGAGTCCAGATCCACCACGACAACATCATTGGGAACCTCCTTGATCTTTTTGTGAGCGAAAAAGGAGGCAGGGACACCAATTACGAAGGGAGTGGGCGCGAGAAGCAACTGTAAATACACTGGTGTTCAATAACCGATGCGATGACGAACAAGTGAGAACTGTGCCAAGAGCTAGAAAAATTCTGTTCAAGTGGAAGTTTTCAGTATTATTTTACAACGTTCAAGTTTTTTTCTCACATATGAAATTGGTTGAAGAACGGTTAGATGTATATACTGTATTCTTGAAAGAACACATAATGGAGAAACAACTTTATAAGAAAATGTTGTTAAAAATAATCAGAAAAAAACTATCATCAGCAAAAACTGTTGCGGAACTTCTTTTTGGGAGGAAGCTTTGTTGTACTACTGCCCAAACTTCTGTGACCAACCTGTTCTGCGGATTGCATGTATGCCGGTAGGAGTGGAATAACAGGGAACATATACTCCAGTGGGTATAACAAGTTCACGAGGGATAGAACGCACATGCTCACGGCGTTGTAGTTACGTGATTTGATCACCACCTCAACAAACAACTATTACGAGACATGCTACAAACTGTGTGAATATCAAAATAGAGTTTCTCTTACAAGCATTAGAGGTGTATTGTTTTCGATAATAGAGAAGACATTTTATTAGTTTGGTCCTTTTCAACCACGTTGTGTGGTTAATTCATTTTCTTTTCAGTTGTCTTTGGTTTCATCAAACATCATCATAAATTGTGAAGTATGATTATATAGAATTTGATCTTACCAGAGCAAGCCTATACGGGGTATGTTGACCTATTTCGATGTGTATGTAAAATGATCCCATCATCTTTTGATCGAAATGTGTAAGTTATGACGTGTATCGAATTCAAACTATAACTCAGCTATGGTCATCTCTAATGTCAAATTAGTTTGTGAATTTACCTTAAACTCTAGCATAATGGCCGTGAGAACCCGAATTGCCGTGTCGATACCCAATAGCTCGAACGGCAGGTGCAGTGGAAAATCAACGAGTGAGAAACGAGTGTGGTCGGGAAGGGCGAACTCAAAAATGGGAGCTACGTCGGCCGGCATCACCTGGAATAAGGGGGTCGGTCTGTACAGCACAAAGATTCTTGAAGCTTTTGTAGTTTGATCACAAATAAGGCAGGAATTTACGTCTGTAGTTTGATCACGGGATATTTTTGAAAAATGAGAGAGTTATGCTGTGTGAGCAAACAAAACCCAATACGTTTTTCGGTTTTATGAATACATTGATTTGTACGTATGTGAACATATTTCATTTGAGAGAAATTATGCGCAGTTACAATCTACAGTAGCTGGTAAGCAATTGAGTGGAATAACCCAATAATTTACTTTTGAGCCAAACCTCCGCGTTTTACGTACTTTCTCGTATGCGAGAGTGTGATCTGACCAGTGAGAGAGTGCGTGTAACGTGGAGGTGTTGCTCGTGAGGTGCTCACCAGCTAATGTATAGTCTGTTTCACCAATCGATGTACTCCTACAGTAATCCGTTAATTATTCAAGGGGGAGTTTTCTAATGAAAAAGTCATTACTTTAGTTTCAAATTTCCAGAGTTAGTAGTAGTAAACATGCAGAAGACACTATCAACATTTTAAGAAGAGTTCTAAATAGGCTAATATACCAAACTCTGTCCTGGAAGTGTTAGCGGATTACTGTAGAGGTTTATAAGTGGGTGGAACACACTATAGATTGGTACCGCGCAATGATTTTTCTAGTGAAACGTTCGATCAAGTGAGAAACGTAATCAGAATTGGAAACGCAGACTGATAAAGTACACAATTGCTTATGTTGATCTAGGTTTCACGATGAAATTTCATATTATCATAGCAAAATCACGTTTTTTTTATTTACGCGTTGATGTTGATTAGGACCGATGGAAAGTAACCAAACTTTTTTTATAATGAACCCTACAACCATGTTTCGCAATGAAAAGTAATCGAATTGTGATGATTGATATCATTAGAGTATCTTTTTCCACAAAGTTCCGATTACTATTGTATTGACTTCGCCAACATGTACTCACTTCAAGTTGTACTTTTGTTTTGCCGGGAACGGGCACTGGTGAGCTGAGCAACATCAATATCCAGGTTTCGATTTCCTTAATCTCGTGCATTGCTTCGGGAGGAATCGCTTCCATCCAATGGCCAGTCAGGACCGACCACACCACATCTCTGCAACAAGTCCAAGTAAGGATAACGTATATTTTCACGACGTACCGTTGATAATTATTGGGTAAGTAATATTTAATCCCACCCTCATTCTTGAAAGAGAAAATTCGCAGTTTAATTATTTTATATAATTGTTTTCAAACTGATAGTACATATATCAATTAGGCGATCCGATTCCAGAAAAGGTAAGGACAAAGCACTTGAAGCGAGAAATGTATCCGTGGTGTTTAGCGCATGACTTGATCAAACTTGTAATACGTTGGTCCAAAGCGTTTGGAACCATCGGAATATACTCCGCTCGTATTGGTCAATCTTCGATTCTATAAATAAGCTACTACACAATGCTACCAAAACTGTGTACATCAAACAATTTCAAGTTTGTCCCAAAACATAGACACTACGGTAAGGTATGATGAATGAAACTTGCTTGATTCCGGTTTTCTGCTGTGCACGATGGTTACAGCTGTCCACAATTCTCTTCAGAAGAATGAGATTATCGTGGAAAATCGATACGAATGGATGATGCGAAATTAAGCAAAGACTCGTCAGCGACATGGCGTAATCTTTTCTGGAAGTCAAAGAATGACAGAGTATGAAGAGGCTCTGAAAAGTGATTGCCAAGACGTATTGACTAAGTAGCATGGAAAGCATTTGTGCTGTTTGCAAGTTTCCGTTTACTTTAATTGGCCTTTGTGTGATAGTTTTCCATAAGATACTGTTAGGTTATATTGTTCGCTCAGAGAAGAAGGGGTCGATACTGCACATCAAGATTTAATTCACTGTGTTTGTAGTTTGATACCGTTATAGTTCAGTATAATCTGAGAACGGTGCCGCACAAGCAAATCAAGCCACAACTCTGATATGGTCGTTCCCTAGATTAGTGAACGTACGTACCTTCGCCTGTTTGGAGCAGGCGTGGTTTTCTCCACATGCTTTCTCTCGAACGATTGATAGAAGTCCAAACAAATTCCATATCTAATCTTTGCTGAATCTTTTTCGGTCAACATGAAAACAAAGAATTGTGGATCGCGAGATTGACCACGGCGACTGTGGGCACCTGCAGAACAAATTCAGGGTTAACAAGTGAGAAAATAATTCCATTATTACTACTACATTTACATGTTCTTAAAATATAACAATACCCTCATGAAATGTCTTGCAAGTTGTATCATTCATCTTGTCAAATTACACAACGAAGTAGTCATTGAATCGAGCTGGGTTTTTCAAAATTTGTTCACTCACTAATCGGGCAGTTTTCCGACAACTTTTGTCAGATTATTAATTATTTCTATACCATTTATAAGTGGGTTTTCGATACAAATGAATGAGAATGAGGTGAAGTTGGTATATGTATGATTGTCCCCTTTAATGAACTGATATTCGATTGGTGAACTGACTCTGCGTCGTGCATCCTTCTGGCTGACAGAATACGGTCACCTCATTTGGCAGGGGGAAGTCCTTGTGGTCGTCAGTAGGGTACCTGGAGTATATCTCTTTGAAAACACATCGACCCATCGAACTTTTCACAACAACTATATATTTGTGAACATTGAATATTTGATTTCTCTAGGTGAACAAAACAGGGTACATGTAAGTAGGCCGAGAAAATGAGGTTACTTTAATATGGATACCTTTGACTTTCGAGGGTAACAAACACGTGTTCAACAAATCAGACTACAATTCAAATTTGGTCGCTCCTAATATTGCAATGTTTGTAATTGATAATTATGTTTTACGAGCTGGTACCTTCTGAGTATATCTGGGTAGCACACAGAAGTGTGTATGGGACCGTCAACACTCGCATGACTCGCCCCTCTGAAACTGACATGTGTTATGGCACTAACCACAATTACCGAGAGAAAGACTGGAAATTAGAAAAATGTATACGAACTTCTGTTTTTTTTTCAAGTCAGGGAAAGTTCTCCCAAAAATTATGAAAACAATCGACAACAATGTAACGACATGGTGTGTCCTTCGTGGCTCCAAAAATGTCTTATCCTCATTTGAGAGCAAATTTTTAGCACGAAATGATCGGATATCGAAAAAATAATAAATTTTCAATGTTCTCATAGAGCGTCACAGAGTTACTAATTAAGCAATTGTCGGCAATTAATAAGCTGATTGAGACGATGTGCCTAGCTCACAAATGTATACTCCGGGCAACTGCAAACTACTGTAAGTGTCCACGGAAGAGCGAAAGGGAGTGGTTCAGATCGTGTATTCCATTAAATACTGTTTTCCCATAGTTTCACCTGTTTCTGTTCCGTCTGCCAACCACAACCAAATAGTCAATAAGCCGTGGACAGAGTTCTTTCTCTTTCTCAGACATACCAGTACATCTGAAATAATCGATATACGGAAAATGTAGGGAAACATTTTACCATCAGGTGTTGCATAAAAATCACGAAGTCAATAACGAACAAAAAGAAATACCAAAAACGATGCATCCAAAACTAATTTATGAACAAGTACGTGATTGTGAACAACGTGGCTAACAATTGTAGTAAACATTTAATTTATTTATGGAGTGAGCGTCGAACCAATTGTGAGTACATTTACAAATTGTAGTTGTGATTTTCGGTGCATCAGGTACATTACTCATAACTAAAAGTATGTTTATGCTACAAAACATATTTGGAAACATTCGATTTAATGTCACTCGCATACTTTTGTAATGAACAATAGCTGTTTTGACGCGGGAAATCGATTTTCCGGATATATGAAAAGTGGCTTATTGAAATTACAATCAAATTATTCAAAATCTGTATCGCATTACCGGTTCGACCACTACATTGTCACCACATTGTTCAAAAGTTCATGTTCTATTGGTTTTGGGAAAAATGGTTAGATTACTCAGGTTCAGCGAGATTCAGGCTAATCCCACTCGCCAGCCGAAATTTTTAACGGGTCAACCAATCAGGGCTCGTTTCGGGAAACGTTGCTAGAATTACATTCATCAAATTGAGTTGTAAAAGATAAGACCTGTTCGTTTTAAACAATTGTAAAAAGAATTATTTCTGTTCTAGAACAAAGTGTGAATTTGGCAATACAGAGCGAGATAAACAGAGAAAAAGGCCATTTCTACCATGTTTTTAAATGGACAAGTCCTATACGAATACATTTGTTTAGAGACAGCTCGTCATTTGTCTTCTCGTTAGCCTAGTACGTAATAAAGGAATAACGCTGTTTCGGCTTGCACAAATACACAAAACAGCTGGACAAACATCTACAAAGGAGCAAGATATGAAATGGAAGAGCTAATTGAAACAAACTTCAACTGGGTGGAATTTTGCTCCAATTTTAAATCTTAAAAGTTATCACAATATTCAATAATACACAGAAGAAAAATATGTAGGGTTCAAGATAAATCGAAATATATTTAAAGGCACACAACCGTTAAGCTTGCAATGAATTTTGCACTGTGTATTATAGAAAACAAAGTGAGGTTGAACAATAATTGGCTAGAAACGCAGAGTTTTCTGAATACGAATGTTCGACTGATGTCATAGACAGCATGCCCACGGGACAACTGCAATTCCAGAAAAGACTTATGACCAATTATAGACACAAACAACTTTCAAGTCATTTGTCCAAGTTTACCGCGTAATCAAAGTAATTTGAAGAAGTTGCTGGCTATATAAGCGAAGTGAAAATGAAATTCACACAAAATGAACACATTATTTGGATAAACATTGTAGTAGAGAAACATTTACGATAGAGAGGTAAAAGGAGATGAAATGATGGGATGGATTGCGGATGAACGGTGTGTTAAACGGCTGTTTTGGGGGTAGATGCATGCCCAACACATGCCAAATACAGAGGCGGCAAGCAGTCATCGATCCACGTTCCAGACCACACTCACGAGAGAAGCAGCGCCAGGCCGCTAACCGCAACCGACCACAAAACCCAATAACTAGGAGAACAACCCTCACTAGGTGCTCCCGCTCACTTGCAGCAGCTGTGGCACAAATGGAGTTGTTCCGGTGCCATCAAAACCTCCACGATTACAAAAAGTTTGATAATAATTGTATGAGTCTCCTGAACATGAATAGTGTTTAAAGTAGTAGTATAAAATAATCACTGATTTTCCAATTGGAGGATTACATACGGACAACCAATAAGCACCCACGTGATTGCTTATTTCACACATGCAACTAATAACAGATAACGAGAGAGGGGGAGAGAGATGGAGAGAGATAGGGAGGGAGAGAGGGAGGGGGAGACATCGAAAGAGGGTTAGAGAACGAGAGAGAAGGAGAGAGAGAGAGAGAAAGAGAGGGATATAGAGAGAGAGCGAGTAAATGGTACATGGTAAACAGTTTTTTCACCAGTGATTGAATTGCATGTCGATTATCTGAAACGTTATTTCTAATTTTCACGTACTAATTTTGCATAAAGTTACAAATTCTGAACAAAATATGCGAGTAATACGATTTTTTATTCATTCGTTTGCACAGTTACGTTCTGGGATTGTACGTTCGGGTTTCGAACTGTTTCGACTAAATCCTATTCCGTAAAATACAGGGCATGTTCGGAGTGGTACTCTCGAAGATTTGACCCACTTTTGTCGCTGTCTTCTCCATTTTGCGACTCGAGCTTCATTGCTTAACATTGATGAAATTTACGTGCTATACTTCATCCAATAATCGAAAAGCTCTGCGGATATTCTCAAACGAATCCTTATGCAAACCGATAAAGGTTGGCACTAGGCAGATACGATTGATTGGTCACGTCCCGCTGTATTTGTAGTTTGCACTCGGTGCATTTAGACAAAATTCGAGGTCTCTCATGTGTTCGTAGATTAAACAGCTCATTGGACACATCCTAAGTAACATAACTGCATTCTCGAATGTTGTTTCCTGCTATGCGTTTGTACTTACCCTGTGGAGTCTATAATGGCCAGAATGGGTGACAATACTATTGCTACCTTGCTCAATATATCTGTAACATGTGGTGGTACGTGGTGAAACTGGGACAAACATGAATCTTGTATCCTTACATGCTCTGCTTTTTCGACAGTGAGACACGATTCTGAGTGTAATTGCTCAACAATTCGAATAATGTTCAATAAGTAATAGTAAAATGTTTAGCGGATAAGGTGCAGTTTTAACAAATGTATAGTTAACATAACAATGTGAAAAAACTGTTATTTATCGAACAATATTTAGATTGTTGAGCTTACACTCAGAATTGTGTCTCACTGTCGAGAATAACTCGTTCGTGTTGAGTCACAGTTCCCATCATAACGCTTGGATAAAGAAGTGCCTTTGAAGCGGCTACACATTTTCTCGATAATCTCATCATTGTTTGAAATCTGTTTTATCATTGTGTCATTATGTTTTTTCTTTCAAATATCGCTGCGTTCGGGTTGTTATGGCAACCACCGCCGGATACAAACCGCAGTATTAGTTCACTTGGTATTCACTTCGCTTTGTCAGAACCCGATCAAACCGGATTCAAACCGAAACACACTACGAACAGTCTCACTATTCATACTTATCACTGTTCATCATTTGAAAAGCTTGTCACATTACACGCTACTTTTCTCAACTCATCTCGCTGGTTCGTTTTGATAGGTTCCCATGAGAATAATCTCAATTATAATGATCTTTTGAATGTGTATAATCTTAGATAGCGAACCGAATTTTATTTCGTGCCACTGTTCATACTGTCATTTTTCATCCAATCAATGTTTCAGTTTGTATTTGTATAAATGTAATGGTCGATGCTGACGCTACAAGAACTGCTTTTTCTGGTTTGATAGAAAAACCGGCTCTCACTGATGCTCTGCTCAATCGTCCGCCATTCAAATTTATTCTCGATGTTATCTCGAATACAGTATCAACTACGGGTTACCTGAAGGTAAGTGATCTAAAGAGCCGTCATTCACTTTGTGTTTTAAATTCACTTGTGTTTTTTCAAGCGATGAACGTTTCAATATTCCAATAAGAAATTCCGTATACTGTCGTATCACGCGCAGCTGCTACCGTAACCTTTAACTATGGAAAAACTAATAACATTCGAAACAGTAATTGACAGTTGATTGGCTGCAATCAAAAACAACTTCGCTGAACTAATCGTACAGATAGTATGAGTGTCTGCTAGTTTTATTTTTAAGGCGCAATTTCCGAAAGAAGACTTGGATCCTAACAAACTTTCCGATAAAACAGCAAAATGTGAATTTTTGGACAAATTCATTTCGGCAGTTAACGACGGATCTCTGAATCACGTGAAAGCCGCCAAGATTGTAGCTGGAAAGGAGCCTGAAGCCACATCAATGGTGAGTACAATATTCATTTCCACTTTATTTTTCGGTTTCCTATGTATCCCAAATGCTTGAACGTAAATAACTAAATGAATCAATCAAACAATTCTGTCTACCTATGGATGTATGTGTTTGTATTCACAGATGTATAAAGAATTCCGTAATATTCACGTTTCCAGCTATTGCGTGCTTTCGCAGCCAATGCAGCACAATTCAAAGCCAACAAACCGGGAAAAACTGAGAAGAGAAGTTCGTCGAAGTCGAAAGAAAGCAAGTCATCGTCTAAAGAGAGAACGAAAAGTCACGACAAAAAGGAGGCGGAAGAGAAGGAAAACAAGAAAGATCTCAAAAAGGAGAAGAAGTCATCACGAACGAAGAGCAAGGTTTGATTTCTTTGTTCATGATGGAAGCGAAAATAATAACAGTATGTGAGTATATGCACAATATGCGACTGTCAGACAAGTAGTATGGATCACTTGTAGATTCACACCTGGTTATACAACAATAACCACATACTCAGTGATTATCCCGAGGCTGAAAACGTCATATAACCAACTGCAGCGAACCCTAATGAAACTTGAAAACCGGAAACGAGCAGAGACGATCAGATGTTTCCAGGAACCCAGAGAATCCAAAAAGGATAGTTCCAAATCTAAGGAGAAAAAACCGGAAGACAAAGTTCGAAAGTCGAGCAAATCGTCAAAGGAGAAGAAGAAGAAGGAGGAGGATTCCGTGACGGCAGAAGTGTCGGAGCCGTCGACGTCCGACGTCACAAAACACGCGGAAGCCAATGACGAGGGTTTCTCCGATCAAGTCGCCCACACTTCCAATTCTGACAATCAGAGTTAGTTAGTTTCGTATATAGGTACTTTATATCGTAAATATAGGGAGTGAACAAGGCTTTTTTTGTAATTTGAACTCGATACCCACCATAATACACGGACTTATACGGAAAAAGTGTGTGATGAAAATTCAAATCCCACAGTTCTGGACAGCATAGATATAGTTATTGCGTTACAGTACGTTACAGTATTGCGTTATACATCAGTTCAGTACACTAGGATGAAATGCCGACTTAACACTAGATAGAAACTTTGATTTTGACTATATAGCAACGGTACTCGAAAATCTGTTGTGTATTCCAAACCATTAATTGTTCAGAAGATGTTTTACTAGCCACGAAACCGGACGACAGCGGGATAAGTGATATTTCGGAAAGCCCTCGGCCCCCACCTCCAAATGAACGGGAACAGACAAGGTAGGATTCAGCCATCTTATAGTAATGATGGATAGTAGGTAGGAGTAATGATGTGTTATCAACCCGATATTTGACAGACAGTTCTGATGGCTAATGAGTATCGAATTGATTGAGTTCAAAAGATATAAACATGTACATCATACAAAACAGATTTTCGTTTTCTCGTTGCGCAGAGGAGTTGATATTGCGATGTTTCATGTAACACCATGTGCTGCTTTTAAGTTGACAAAACATTTAGTTGACAAAGCATTTTTCGTTCACTTTTTCTGACCAGCAATGTTCCGCTTTCGGTTGCGCTCTCTCGATTTGCAGTTTGACGTGAACCCGATGCATACTATCATCAAGTAACGAGGAACCACAGTTTGGTCAAGTTATTCAAGTAAAATATATACTATACAAAAAATAATTTTAGCGAAAATGAAAAATTTATATAGAATAAAGCAACATTGCGTACACACGTAGCCTCATTCTTTTTCAGACTCGGAACTGCTGCCGCTCGACCTATGACCTCAATGGGTCGACCGGGCACTGCTGCTGCCAGACCGGCTCCTCCCAAACTGAAGAAGAAACATATTGCCACCACGGAAGAAGCGACTTTTGTGGTGAGGCAAATGCTTTCGATTCAGTTCACGTATAATACAATATCAAAAAAATGCGTGTGTTGGACCATGGTGCATAAAACATAATGTGCCATATTGCAGTAATTTGGGGAGAATATATTTCTCGTTGTTCACAACAGAGCATAAACATTGCTCGGTAACTGATGATGATCGTAACACGTGTTGATAGAAAGTGACGTCAAATCTGCGACCCTTCTCGATCAGACAATTCTCCACTTGCGGTAGCCATATTCATCTAAGTTCATGATATCACCTCATCGATTTCACAGCTACAACTGGGTAAACTCGAGAGTAATTTCATGAGCCATTAGTTAACTTCTTGTGAGAAAGGCAAGACGAACTTCACACGAGGGTGATATGGATCGCTAACGCTTGAGTGCCCGATAAAATAACGTTTTTATAAATAACAAAATAACAATAATATATAAAAATTGACTTGAACTAAATTTTGCAGGCGCAAGAGCCAGCTGCGGACATATTAACGGAGGCCGAACCTGTTGTTGAGGAGAACTTCATGATAGAAGAGCCGGTCGAGGAGGAGTCCCCTCTTGCTGACGATGTTGACGATGTTGAGGTAAGTGATGAACAAATAATCAACTGACACACTGTGTTCCGTCGCAACTTAATTTTATCATTTTTCCCGAAGTTCCAAGTCTACAAAGTGTGGGGTATCTTTCCCTGTTTTTCCGAATTCGTTAGTTTACCCCTCTATTCATAGCACATGTTAATGTCATTCTATCAAATATTATAGTGCAGATTCAATCAATGAATTAAAATTGCAGATCGAGGGAGAAGTCGGAGGGCTGGTTCAGAAAATGATGGAAACAAAAGCGGAACTAGAGGAAGGACTAGTGGAAGATGACATAGAAATGCAGGACGGAGAGTACACTAAACAGAAGGCAAAGGTACCCGGAGAAAACGTGTGCGGCTAAACTCTCTAAACACACAACTTTAATTGAATTCAACAATTCGTTAATTTACGAAAGTTGAATTCTCATTACTGCGGGTTAATACCCTGTCTTTTGTTTGGTACAAGAGACTTTATATTGACCAATGTTTCAAAAGAGAAGCAGTATGACCAAAATCCGAACGCAACTCATAAATGTCTATATTTAACATTATGTGACGTGTATTAGTTTTATTTCTTATACTTTTTCTAGGTGGAGACCCTGCAGAAGACACTGCAGAATGTTACTCGAACAACGTACCCACTAGCCAGGTTATTCGATTATGCACAGGTGAGTAGAAGAGCAAGTCGGATATCTTCGGAGACTGGTATACCCCGGTGCCTTGATCTTATCCTGCATTTTCTAGCTATGCATACTGTTTCGCGAGACTTGCGAGTTGGGATTGGATGTAACAGCTGAAAACAAGAAACACATGTTGGGATTGAACAGTATGGGTGTTTCTCATCATTAAATATAGTTTTTGTTTGTTCTCCCTGTTTCTAATCTAATCCTCGGAACATGTGGAATATGCGACATGATTTGCCGTTCGCAGGAGGACTTGGAGTCAATGATTAGAGAGCTGGAGAGATGGAGAGCGGAGACGAGATCGAACGAGAGTGAGCTGAAGGACCGAGAGGCGAGCGGTCATGGAGACGCCCACAAGTAGGTCATGCAGTATTCGCATCCTGTGAGATTGAACTTTTCCAATTCCTAAGTACTGATCAAAAACAACATATAGGTTTGAGTACCTTCCCCGTTAGCAATGCATGATGAACCTCAATATATGATATACTTCCAAACGTGAAAAGTGTACGTGAAGCGCCGCCTACTATTTGGCCACCCAAAAATTGAAGCGTGTTATCACCTTAAACCAACGTTTATGAACAGGAACACTGTTGTTCCGGCACTCATATTCGGATGAAATATTCTTAACATTGATGAGTAGAACAGTGATGGTGTTTTGTAATATGTAGCTGCCGCTGGATAAAATAATGGTTCACTGTCGATGATTCTAGGTTGAGCAACGCTCTCCACCAGCTGGATTCCGAGATACGTGACGTGAAAAGCAACCTTTCCGCTGCCAAAGGACGAATAGTTGCCAACGATGAACGGATACAACTGCTTGTGGCAGGATTGTGAACACTTCATCGAACTGAATTGTCAGAGACGACCAAACTTGACGAGTACAATTGATTGTCCGATTTCTGTTGAAGTCAGGCCCACTTAGAGTTTACTACAGTACAACTAGGTTTTGAATTAGACCAAGGTCAACTATTTATAGAAGTACCTGTTCGCTTTACCAAGCTATGTTTATTCTGATAATTGTTTCAAAGATGAATGAAGTTTAAGGAACGTTTAGTTCTCACTGGTCCACGAAGAGAAAAGTGGGCGATTTTGAAAAAATTTCCAACGTTAAGAAGTACATGTAGGAATTGGACTTCCTAGAGCAAGGGTACACTGTGTATGTTGACAAATCTCACTGTGTTTGTAGTTTGTTCCGTTGCTAAATTTGAAAAGGCGTGAATCGAGATAAAGCTACGAAAGATTTGCTCACTCTCCAGATGACTGAAATGATATATTGTGTTTGCGCTCGATGGTTTTATATGAGCTGTGTGGGTGCATAGAATATAATATGTTCTTTGGTATGTAGTTAATTGTCTGCAAAAAGCAGTGCGCTGACTTCCGGTGTAGTAACATACCCCGTAGGAACAGGCCGACAAGCCTTACTACAGAACATTGATTAGGCGCTTCTCCCCAACTATTTGCAACCATTCATGCGTTAACTGTGTGAAAACCATCTACCGCAACATTTTTCATTTCATTCTTATATTTGAATCTACTGAATGAACCTTGATTTATATTCCACTGAGTACCGAATAGTTGTCAACACAAGCTAAAAGGTGTAATTTGCAAAGTTTCAAAAATTGACTCCTTTCGAACTAATTGCGTCAACGAGTGAAGTAATTAATTGTTCTTCGATCATGTTTCCACAGCTTCAATATTTATTCAGCCGACTACAAATGTGTTTTGTTTGCTTGTATTGTTAATTCGATGTGTAACTCTTTTTTCCATATTTTAATGATCTAATTCTTTCACTCTTGAACCAATTCTTTGGATAACTTTTCTCAGAACTATTCAAACGCAATAATTATCACTAAAAATGTTGGTCAAAATTTAGTTTGTAGTTCCAACTGCCACGTTCGCAATAAAACTACCAAAGCTCAAAAACCACCAACTTTTTTGGAATGTGTGAAAAAATGACCTTTCCGGCTGATATGAAAGTTGGTCTATTGTAATAGAAATTTGATACGAACACGATTGCCTCTTACACTGGGGTGCCTCAATTGTGATAAGGTTCGCTCTCGCAAAAGTTATCTCGACAAGACTCTTCCTTTCCTTTCGTCACTTTATGATGGAAGTCAGTTTATCATAGTTATGACTCAGAATACGAACACACAGCGCACAGTATAATCTGATCTCAAACCAACTGTTTCCAGAGCAAGTCCCGTTTCTGAATGAACAGTTCTCTTTGGCGCTGCTTTCGAGGGCGAAAAAATGATCATTTTGCTTACAAGACCACTCGAACGTTAGAGGTTTGCAGTATTGAAATGTTTGACTACCATATATCAATTATCCTACAAGTTGTTTTGTATGCTCCAAAGATAATAGGAATCCAACTATCATCATCTGCATATCACATGCTAATTTAAAGGGACCGAACCTCTATAATGTGCAATGTAGGTAATTTTTGAAAAATGAAAAAAAAATCATTCATTCTGTTTTGAGTAGAAAGTTTATGCTTTGAGTACAAAGAGTTTAGAAAACCACATTATTACGGAGCAAAACATAAGCCAACAGGATTTGGGTTACTGTAATGCAGCAATCCTTAATCTATCACTGCTTTATAGTTTTCATGATATTTACAAATCTTTCTTCACAGATTTCATAATGGTAATTTTGGCCATGTTGTGAATATGGTTTTGTAATTTTATGGACATTTTGAAAATTTTGTACGTAGGTGAACTCGGCGGTGTATGTACGTGCGCGTGGTCGCGCCGCACTTTCGAGAACACGGAGCAAGACAGAAAGTTTACACCTATATGAATAATTTGGTTTCTTAATGTGAACAATATCGAATAAATAGCTCAAACCTCCAAATTAAAAAGGAACGGTCCCTTTAAGGAAATGGTCGAGCTAAACGAATGTTTGGTATGAGGTGGAACCATAGAAACTTGATTAAATAGTTTGCAATTGAATCGATACTGCTCATTTATGATAATACTATGAGTTAAGGATAATGAGAGTGGTTTCTGTTCATCGATGTCAACAATAGAAGAGGACAACAAAAGTTTTCATTCTCTACCTAATCCATCGGTTTCTGGATTCGAAAAAACTGATGACAGACTGACAAGAAGGTAATAGCATACGTTTTTTATTGTATCATTTCTTTGTTAGTAATCATCACAGTAAGCATCAACGAAAGTATACAGACGACGTCTTATTGGTGGGACGTACCATTGAATTTAAACCCAGTCGAAACGAAACCGGCTTTAGTTTTGCACCGTCGAACAGATCTAACTACACTCACAATACTGAGCTGGTTCTTGAAATCACAGTAAACTGCCATAATGAATAGCAAAACTTCATAGTGAGAATATTGAACCAGAACAAACAAATTACTAAATACATCAATCTTGTTGTTCACGAAATTAGAGGCTGGACTGTTGATTTTAAGTGTGGAAGACATTGCCGCGGAGAACGGCCATCGTTCGTCCATTTCCACCTTTTTCAACCCCCTCTTCGATTGCCCTCCAATCCTGATCAAGAGGAAAATAAGACTGATATTGATCGGAAGTCATGAAGTTGGGAAGTCATGTCTGGTTA
Source organism: Litoditis marina (assembly GCA_964036275.1). Lineage (NCBI taxonomy): Eukaryota > Metazoa > Nematoda > Chromadorea > Rhabditida > Rhabditidae > Litoditis > Litoditis marina. Next base: position 12,427,040 of record OZ038438.1, on the reverse strand, counting down.
GTTAACAGATAACAAGTCACCCTACACAGTTAGAGACGATGCAAAGCCATAGATCTGAGGAAAATAACCGTATTTTTATCCGGTGCGAACTTCAGCCAAACATTCACTTTATTTAAACAGCAAAAAACGAACACCGCGGTATTGGAAATAAAAATACAATTTTGTTATATTCAATTTTGCTATACATGATGAAATCAATTTTACAGGCGCTGAGATTTCTGCATAACACTTTCATATCCCGGTATAACAGAACAGCCGAATCCGTGAAGAGTGTGGTATGTATTTCAAATCTCATGGATAAATGTTGACTTAGCGCAACACTGAAATCATAACTTAAACTCATCTTTCCGTTTCGACCATAACTTGATATAATTCATCAGTTTCTCCAACCAAAACCCATACTTCCAGAAACTGGTTGAACTAGTTGAAACTGTTTTGTTCAAAAATTCCTAAAAATATATTTGTTGTACTTTAGATGAGACGATTCGACGGAGATCACTACTATATTGAAATAATCGATCTGGGAGCTCAGTTAGCGGCGGTGAGTTTTTACGGAAAACAGTTCACTGATTTTGAAGGAACAATTCGTATAAATATAGATTGTCGTAAGAGTGAGTTGTCTTGTTTCGAATTCACAAGATGATATAGGTAAGGGGCTTGACCAATCACCGTTTGAGTAACTCTGAGGTCTCTTAATACGCATATTTTTGAAAATTTTCTGACCTAAAGGTTTACTCAGGGCTCACACTTTACATCGCAATCCATGGAAAAATTCTAGGATTACAACAGCTACTCAAGACTGGCAGAGATTGATGGAGCAATCTTCGTTTACTCCATAAACGATGAAAGCTCACTGAGAGATGTGATGTCAATGACTTCAATAATCAAGTACACACAGAGAAAGCAGGTCGGTGAAAGTTCTATATTCACATAGACGAGATGGCACTGAATCTTTGATTTGCGTCAAAACATGACGTAAAAGTTGTGCTACAGTTGTATAAATACGGTTAGCATGAAATTAGGCCGTACTCCGTACGCTCAAATAGCCGAATGAGAGCTAAATTTAGTTTATGTGAGTGTTTCACGGACTAGATTCTATTGATGTTTTCATGATGAGCGTTTCAGATTCCAAGTGTGGTTCTGGGAAATAAAAGTGACTTACATAGAAGAATAAGCCCAAGCCTGGGACAACAGTCAGCTAGAAAGATGGGATCCTCGTTCGCCGAAGTATCAGCCAAAAATGGATCTGGAGTTGTGGAGGTAACCTATTCTGGTCATTCCTATGTTGCGATTTACCATAACTGACATGACTAAATACGTCTACTAAGCCATGTTTGACTCATGAATACCTAAGTAACAGTAGGTTGAAGAGAACAACAGAAAGAAATGGAAGTAACATGACATACTCAATGCAAAATTATGGATGTCTACCATATCTAGTGAATGAAACGTATGAAAGAGTTTGCAACTGCTAATTAGATCAGACTTTTTGTAAGAGTACTATTGTCATATTGGTTGAATCATTTTTCACACTCTCAAGTTTGTAGCTAAGGGAACAATGTAGAGTTACCCCCCACTTTTCCAAAACTGTATTGGGCGAGGGGAAGTGTAGAGTTACCCCCCACCCGCGCACCGTAACCGCGCACCGGGACGCGACCGCGCCGCGTCTAATTGGTTGCGTAGGTTGACTGAGTATCCGCTGTATTAGGTAGCGTTTGAAAAAATTACGAATTCAATAATTTCTTTTTGTTATGTTTATTGTATTTGTTTTTTTGTAATAAGTTTAATTATCATGCATTTATGATTCTTGTTTCGCGTTTTTTATGTGATGCGCCTTTGTTGCTTTCATGGATTCATGGATGATAAATTATAGTTTATTTTCAGGTAGCTGTAGGTAATGGGGTGGGGGGTACAAATACAATTTACTTGTACCCCCCACCCCCGAGTGGGGGGTAGAGGTACACTGCTCATTCCAAACTAAAAATATGTTGTTGGGGGGGGTAAGTGTACATGATTGCCGGGGGTGTAGATTTACCCCCCACTTTCTATTGTGGGGGGTAAGAAGTAACTATCTACAATGTACCTTTACCCCCCACCCTCAATGTACTTATACCCCCCACCTAGAAGAGATTTTGGTGCTTTTAGCTTGGGTGGGGGGTCAGACTACCACGGGGGGGGTCAAACATAGGGGGGGGGGTAACTCTACATTTTTCCCGTAGCTAATATTTTGCAGTGCTTTTCCGAGTTGTTGTCTCGCGTTATAAAATCCATCCCAGAGGAACGGAATGAGTATCACATCACACGCTAAGGTCGATGATGAGGAGTGGAGGATCGAACATGCAGGTTGAGCAATTCACCGACGCTCTTCAATCAGCTCATTAGAAAAACTGTATGCAGACTCACTGACATTTTCAGTCATGTAAGATATCAGCAAAGGACACAGCTTCATTGAAAAAAGCCACGTAATCAACAAACGAGGAAACCTGTGTTTCAATTTTGTACATTTTCAATTTCTCACACAACGGGTCATATTTTCTGTATCTCTCTAGGAATCCTAGGTCTTGCCACATTCCTGTGCAGCTGGTTTTCGTTAAACGTTCAGTATTAGTGGTCAAACGAATAGTTATTTTATAGCTCCTATGGAGTGTTTATTGTTTCTGTTCTTTACACATTGCTGTGACTGATACCAAGCATAAATGCATTTGGCAAGTTGTTGAGTTGTTAAGAATATCTACACTTGAACTCAGTTTTGATGCCTCAAATTGTTTTGAAGAAGAGATTTGCTAGAAAATCAGGAATCATGTGAAAGACGAAAAATCTATCCCAACGTTTTTACGTCAATTTTGTTACTTTGATATTGGAGCGGCACAGCTGTCTGAGGCCGAACTCATGGAAATTTCAACCGTTCCATTCCACCCTGCCTCTAGACAATTACGATGTTATTTTTCTGCTCACACATTCTGTTGGGATATGCGGGTGTCGCGAAACAGTGCGTAAAGCGAGAGACGCGAGCGGGTAGGAAAGTGCCGGGTTCTCACTTATGTACTTTGAGATCTTGGTAGTTTCGGTAGGTATTGTTTTCTCATAATATCATCCAGCAAGACTTATTTGTCATTGCTGTGAATTGACTTTTTTATTTTGTTGAAAGTGTTGGTTGAACATCCTTGCGATGCACATAGAAGAATAGAGAAATTTGTATGCATGGCCGCTTACATTTATTATACCTTCTTTGTGATTTGCATAATATCATGTGGGAGCTGCTATGTGCATGCTCCCGGGGGCAATCAACATCTGCAGTCGGCTTCTAAGATGAATGCCATCTTCCTAATCATGAGCCACACTGAAATACCTCCAAAACCACAAACTAGAATGGAACACAATAAGAGCAAACTATCAAAGAGTTCACACGTATTGTACATCTCTCGGGAAAATGTACGATCGCCCTCCACCCAACAATCACCCCCCTCGTGGTACTATTACCCCCCACCTAATTGAAATCCCAGAAAAGTCGCGCGAAGGTGGGGGGTAATTGGTAAATGGGTGGGGGGACATTGTACATCTTCGGCAATGAACAATCACCCCCCACAATACAAAATGGGAGGTGATAGTACATACCAGGAACTGATGAACAATCACCCCCCCCCCCACTCAACCCAAGCCTGCAGTAAATAAGCATGGTGTATAATCGCCCCCCAAAGGTGGGGGGCGATTGTAGTACGGGCCCTTTTCAACCCATTATCGACCAGGGTGGGGGGCAAATGTAAACTACTCCCCATCTCTCCATGTACAAATAAATAAAATAGAACGTAGAGGTTTTTACGTCGTTTACCACTGAACATCACAAAGAAAACGTTACTCCATAACTGTCCAAAGCGGTAGTTACAAAAATGTATGATTTGTTTGTTCGCACGAATTGTGGTTTGCACAACTGGTGAAGAGTACAAGGTTGAGCTTGTGAAGTATTTTCATGTTTTCTTCGCACAAATCTCACTACGTAATATTGGGATAGTCTATGCATTCAAGACACTGTTTTATTATTGAACTTGAGTGAGAATGTTCACAGTCCAATATTGACCATTGAACGTTTTAATCAAGAACACTCCTTAGAACCTTCATGCCCAATAGTGGAAAAAAAACGTATCATTTCACGTTCATTCACACCCAGGTACATTTAGATGTGTTTGGTTCTTCAAACAAATATAAATATTCAGAACTGGCGAAGACAGAAATAAAATGGTTCCATATTTATGTCATCGACATGCAAGACAGATAGGGATATAGAGTGTAAGACAGCATTCATCTACGTGAACACGTACCATTTTGACCCAGAATAATACGTATATATATTTTTTGAAAGATATTCTGGCTTATTTTATAACATGCTAGTATGTGAACGTTGAAAGGGAATGTGAATGGTAGACACTGGTAACGATTAGCTTTGCTAAAACAGCAGTGGGACTGCCCTGCGATCATTTCACATATTATTCTTGCATCATTCGGGCGAACTCCAAAAATGTTATTCTGCCGTCGCCGTTGGTGTCGGTGGCGAGGAACATTTCCCGGATAACCGATCGATCACTCAGTTCAGTCGATTCGGCCAGGATGGCTGCCATCTCGTCTGAAACTCGTTCAATCGGCAACAATTGTGTGATACACCTTCCTTTTTCATGGACACTTACAGAAGGACGGAAACATGTCTGGAATCTCTCGGACCAGGAAAACGTCTTGGATACATTTGAAACGTTGATATTCTATTCTCCACCCTCATAAAATTGCAACCAGAAAAAAAATTGAAAAATCAGATTTTTCATTGAAAAACCATCATAAGAATTTGAGTTTATTTCGAGATATATGAACGTTTTGGATGGTAATTGGTGTCATTACGATATAGGTGCTCAGTGAAAAATGCAATTCGAAATAGTTTCGATCCCAATTCAAGTGTTTTCAATTCAATTCTAGTCGGTTAGTCAGTCTTGCCGCTGTTTTTCATGTTCTCAGAGGGGCTCAAATTATAACTCAACCCTCTGAGAACCCAAAATGGTCTTGAAACGTTTTACTGATCACATAGTTCATAACTTTGTCATCATTCGAATGTTCCTCAAAGCCTTAATTAAAGTTTTAGTTCTCGATGCTTGAAACTAGTTTGAGGTGAGTCAGAGTTCAAAAACGAGTGTATAGCGATGTCAATATGTCATTTGTCTCCGTTGCCGTGTATATACCCTGAGGGAATAGAAACACTGCTGAAAACAGAACCATACTTAACGATTACGTTTCTCTGGAAACCAATTTGTGTTCACGTCGTGCTCAGATAGTATTTGAACATTTAGTGAGAAACAATAAAACCAATGATATGAGCAATTGATAATTCTAGAAATACAATGCAACATTACAAACAATAACTCTAAGCTACAAAAAAGACATGACAGTTTTCAGCTGTTGTATATGCTTCCTTTTCAGTTTAGGTTCAAATGGCTGATAGCTTGTCCACGAATCAAACGAGTTTTCTTCTCTTTTCGACCTAGCTAGTTTGTTGTGATACAACCCTGTTCATCCGTGACCATCGTCGAAACATTTTTCAGATTCCTTCAATTGAATGGCCCACCTTCAGTGATGGCGCCGTCGCCGTCGGTGTCAAACTTCTGGAACTGCTTCTCGAGTTCGTGAAGGGTGGTGCGATGGATGGGAGGACTGCGCATGTACTTCACAAATTCCTCTTTGCTGATCTTGCCCGTTTCTGGAAACAGTGCTAATAAAAAACTTGTACACTGTGTGGAAGATTTATTATCATCCTCCTCCCTCTTTCTTGATTGATTGATTTATTTACATGCAAGCATGTGATATACAAGAGGAGAAAATAAAACATCGGCATTAGGAAACGAAAACATTCAAATGCGGAAATAAGAGTCGGAAATCGTGGAACATCATTTGGTGATTACCAGTAAAGAAAAAGAAAACAATATAACAGCACAGAATACAGATAAAACAACTCGAAGGAAATAATTTGGGCCAATCTCACAGGATGAACAGAAAAACAGTAGAAGTCTCATTTAAATGCATTCACCTAAAGTGCTTTTTTGCGGCTGATAACGACATCGGTATTTTGGATTTCTTGCTCAATTTCAAGTATTTGGATCCAGCCCGTACTGTGAAAAACTTGGCACGTTGGCTAGTTTTTGGGGTGTGAAAACTGAATTTCGCGCTAGAACCCCTAGTACGTGAAGGTTTGAACGTGAAAAAGTCTGTTGCACTTAATCCACATTGTCCAGTTATGATTTTATGGATCATAATGAGGTCTGTAGTATTTCTTCTAGATTCTAAAGTGACCAATTCGAGTTTCCTATTTCTAAATGCGGAACTAGGGATTTTACAATACGTATAGCCACCCAAACGGAAAAACAACTTTCTAGTGAAGTCGTTCTGAACTGATTCAAGTTTCTTAACAAACCCACTATCTGAGTTGAACACAGTAGTACCGAATTCAACCATTGGTCGGACATAAGTTTTATACGCTTTTAGCCAAACATTCTTATTCCGAGTTTTCAAAACTTTGAAAAGATTGTATGTTCGATGCTTTGCGGACTTGATGATATGTTTCACATGGTCTTTAAATGAAAGGTTTTGATTTAGCAAAAACCCGAGATCTCGAACATTTTGATCTACTTTTCTGAGATTTGTTCCGTTCATTTCATAGGTTTGTCGCGGGTTTTTGGCGCCTAAATGTAGGACACTTGTTTTTTCTACTGATAGTGGAAGACCCCAATCTACAGACCATTTATACATCTTATCAAGGCATTTCTGCAACTCCTCATTACTTTCGCCTTTTGCCCATCATCCGAGATTCTGTGTGTTGAAGGGGTGAAGGTGAGTACTATTCAAGCTAAAACCCGTCAGGGAATGAAGTGTCTCATCCTTTTTTCCAATCTACTAATAGAATAGACAGCGACTTGATTGCATGCTGAATCCTCGTCAGCATTCTCTGATGATGTAATTAATTCTTCAGTAAATCACGGCCAAAGTATGGGAGAAGCGAGAGAAATTGTATGCAAGACCGAATCTAATGATAGCACGATTGCTAGAAAAATCCAATTTTTTTCTGTTCAGTAGAAAGAGAGCGGGAAACGGTGGCTAATGAACAATGGGAAGAAGGCCAAAAAAGAAAGAAGGTGAGTGACTGTCAGCTAACATTACATTGACTTTGTAATCACGATTCAAGAAAGACCGGAAACCGACTCAGAACATCGGAAATCTACTCTACCCTTCATTTGCTACGGAGCGTACGTATGGCGCAGAGATTGCAAATCTCACATCCACGTAAATTACGTCATACAGAAATCAACGCGAACCCTGGTGATGGTAATGGGATAATCTTGTATATGAACCTCTTGCTCAGCCTGGTTCCAATCTTCTCCAAACAGTATTCATCACCTAGACCATGAAGAAAAGTTACAAAAGTTGATACTTTCTCACATGGTTAATCCTAATTCCCTAAAAATTTATTGCGAAAGCGATATGTTCTTCCATAATGAGTAAGTATGAAGGAATCCCGTGCGGATGAATTTCATTGGGTATCAGCTGTGAGCCAGCCAATTTCGTTTTCCAATCTAATCCCTGGCATTCCACTTTTTGTGAAGCTAGGTGGTTGAAGAGTGGCAATTGCTTCCACCAATATGATGGATGCGCAGCTGGGACAAGAAAAGGTGAGGCAGCAACACGCAAAAACGAGGACTGAGCCATCACTCTATTCCCGAGAGCAAAAAAGGCATGCACATAGACTGAATCATGTGTGAAATGACGCCAGCAACACCTACACATAAAAACTCTACGAGTTCGTTGCCGTGTGAACATGAGTATTGAGTACGCTTCGTTACTCTTTCATCACAAACCAGTTCACACCGCTAGCATCTCGAGAGACCCAATAGAAAATTTTCTCGATTGATTAGGTTGCGTTTTATTTTGTGAACTTCAAGTTTCGAGTTGAACCTGGTTTTAACAATTACATCAGTTTGGCATTCATAAATTCCTATATTCGGTAACTTCCAGTTACGATGCTTGACAATTTTGAATATTTTAGTTTTTAAGAATTTGAAGCCTCACACATCCAATTCACTATTGATACGCGTCTATCTTTCACGCTCTTACGTATGTGTGAATTTGATGTGTTCATCAGTTTAATGGCGCAAAAGATATGATACAAATTCAAACCATCAAAGTTTGCAACAGGAAACGTACTATAGCCACTTAGTCCCCCTCCCAGATAGATGTTCTGACATATGGCGAACTCCGCATGACTTTATGTAAACGAAGCATCATAATGGCAATCAGAGGAGAGCAGTCATGTGAACAACGACTTTCCTTCTTCCCAGCCATGTTCATTCGCATAATGAACATGAAATTCGAACCGCTCTCCCACAAAACGAACGTTTTCGTTGAAAATATGAGATCACACAAAAAATGACAGATCAATTGGCCTGTGGGAATTCAAAATTCATAGTAGCGACAAGTGGTCATTGAAATTAGAAGACTTGCAAAAAAACTTAATGATTACTACAGAAGAGCTTAAGAAGAAACAAAACAAACTAGAAGAAGTGAACAGAGTGAAGAACTAGAGAAGTAAGTGAAATTGATGCATATTCCTAGTCATAGTCTTCAAGAGGGGTTGGGTCATATTCGGAACACGTATAAGGTCATTGTCCTCAATTAATTCTCACTAGAGCCAACCGGAATCAGGACAGTGATTTGGCTTTCACGTACCCCCTTTCCCACTGGAACTCCCGAAAATGTAATTTTTGAATTTTCTCCGCCAAAATGAATGCATATTTTAGCAACACAGGTCTATTTGCAAGATGTATTGCTCATTTATGACGTGGCGTTATAGGCGGAAACGAAGCAATAAACTGAGAACTTCCACTATGACGTAGACTAGGACGACTATACACTCACTATCTATGTCCATTTCTTGGAATATGAAGTCCAGCTCCACCCGAGTTGGCTCCACGTTGATGGTACGCAGCAGAGCGGCAATCTCGTTGCGAGACAAACGACCGTCTTTGTCAACATCCAGCAGATCAAACGTCTCCGAAAGCTCTGAAACATGTACAATACACGTAATTTACACGTATTTTCATAATAGTCAGTGATTATTTTCTTTTTGTGCCATCGGAAGTAGTTTCTCTAGCTATATGTTCGTTTCCTGTGCATACGATAGCTCTAATTTGAGTGCTGACTCCGCTTGTCAATTTGGCCGATTAGACGAGCAAAGTGGTTTGTTCCCTGATCGCAACAACAGCCATATAAAGTATAGCACATATGATATCCTAAACATGTTGTCGCATTGCTCTATTATATACTTTCATGAGTCTGCTCAAAAAGAGGGCAACGAGATGGAACAAAATTAGATTCAATCAAGCGGAAAAATTTGAACCATTCGCAATGATTCGCCCGCGAACTTTGCGAATATGGGCAGTAAATGCATGAAACAATTCACATGCCCCCCGCAACACGTTTCAGAGTCTAATGCGGACCGAGAGCGGGTAATTAATTCTCGAAAAAGATGAACCTAACGTAACGAGGTTACTAAAATGAGTCGCCTAGACACAAAATGAGTTTTCACCAAAGACAATCGGTGGTTGAACAATGAAAACGAAACATGCAAACTACATGAAACTGCAGTATATACTTTGCTGTTCCGAATAGCTTCTTCGATAATTAGACGTCTGTGCAATTTAGAAACGAAAACTGTGTTTGTTTGAAGACTAACTATCCTCGATAAACCGTCGAAAGTTTGTGGTCAAGAGGGAAAGTTCAGCAAGCAACTATGTATAATAGACCCTCCCAGGGTTCAAAGAGCATGCTGAGCATTTTGCACTCTCGAGATTATGGAGGGGTCATTGATTTTGTGCCACACATAATGCTAACGAAAAACAATAAATTAACTGTGCACGAGTTTAGGGAAAATAAGAATCTAGAAAAGAGGGAGGAAACTCAGCTACACGCTTTTTACGGACTTTGGACAGACACGACGTTTTCAAATGTGGTATTGAATAATCAGAAAAACTTTACTACCCGACTGAGATGTCACTTGTTGCAATGAAAACCATTGAAACACCAATTATCAGTAGCGTGGGAGGAAAAAGGTTTTTGCGTCACCAGAGAGTTTGGACACTGATGAGCAAAAAGGCCAACCCTAGCAAATGAAAACTCCTAAAACTCTTCGAATATAGATCATTTAGGCAAACAAGGTGTTGCTACGTTTTAATTATTAAGTTGTTGGTGTTGCTACATTATTAAGTTCAGATTTTAAAATTATTTTTCGAATAAACATGTATTATCAAAATGTAATTATCATCAGTAAAGCAGTTTTTTTTGTTTCCAGTTGACATTGGAGAAGTAAAACATTGCGACGGGGAATACGACGTCTCAGCAACAACTTCTCATAGAAAGTGTTGTTTTCGAAGAGATCAGGTAATTCGTGAGACTAAATGGTCAATAGTTGCGTTTTTTTGCCAGATATGAAAATAACGTAATAAGGGTCACTATCTAAATGGAACAAGCCATGTAGAAGTGTGCAGCGACTTCTCACTACTCTTGAACGTAAAGTAAGACAGACTCACGTATGTCGCTGAGCACGTAACGTTGACAAATGATGTCATGGTTGGAGGGGGAGGCGATCAGAGCCATTCTGTGATCACGAATAGAGTTCGGATAGGGAGATATAGGAGGTGGGTAGGTACAGATCTGCTCCCTAGAGTTTCTCGCACTTCGCAATAAGGGGCGTGGTGCGGTCAATGCCAATACACGAGCAACATTTGTCGGACTACATGACAAACGAGTTCATTCCAACTTATCACAGTCTTTCATTGACATATACGATCCGAATGAAACCGAAAGGCACACAGATGCCGAGAAAGAGACAAATATTCCTTTTTATAGAAAAAGCTTGGCTGTCTACAAACGGGGAGTAACAAGAATGCAGAGGAAATGGTACCGAACATACCTTAGTCTTCGAATTCTTACATGTTTTGTTCACGGATGAAGTAGAAGCAGATGTTGCCAAATTCACTCAAGACCGATTAAAAAACAATACATCGGTCAAATTTAACGGACAACAACAACTATGAACAAAAATCATAAACGCTAGTTTTGGAATCTCAAAATGTCCGTCTTTCTTAACACCGTGTATTTGGTTTGAGTGAAAGGAGTTGTGTGGTCGTTTTTGATCCGGAAGCTAGTCAATCAGGCCAGCGTTTGTGGGTTTGATACATGCACTCTAAACATGCTGAAGAGTTTCAATGATCCATAATAGTGTTTCCTCCCAATTTTTCCTATTTGTAAACATCACTCGTTTCCGAGAAGTACACTCACCCACGTCGGTCATGTTTGTCATTTTGAAGCCTGCAAATAAAATAACTGAAAGTAAACATGTGGATATAACAAATAGACCGCTAATGTGTAGATGTGTTGTATATATGTGTACGGAACAAACATATGAGAAGGTCAATCAAAAACGTGCCAACATAGAAATTTTTTTAATGAGCTGTTTAGTACATAAAAATAGATAAATAGGGCTCAGTCACTATGGTGAAATAGCAACAATTGACGGAAAAGACGTAAGAAAGTACGAGAAGAGAAGACCGGTCTGGGCACAACTGATCACATGCGTGGTTCCAATTCCAAACGAAATTCGCGAGATAAATAAGAGAACCATATGATAAATCGTAATAGTTAGAGCCCTGAGTAATAACGCGAAAGTATCCAGTTTGAAATTTCTAGGAAAGAGCAGCTGTAATTCAATATGTACTGCTACTGATTTCGTAATCAAGTGATGTGTGTTCAGCTACAATACATGTTTCACTTGTACCTTGTTTATTAGATGTTTCGGTGGGTCTATTCCATGGTTAACCTTATTCGTTTAGCTTATCCGATCTGTTTGAGAGCGCTGTCAAATCTGTCAAACGATAGTCGGTCGAGCTCCGGTCGAGCCAGAAACAGGAAAATCAACACACTCCTTGCAATCAACTCGACGGCGCGTTTCTTTGAGAAATTTGGTATAGTCAGCCAAGTTAAGGATTCGCCTCACCTGAAGAAAACCTATACGGTGTGTGTTGCCCTGTCTCGCTGTGTTTGTAGTTTGATCCCGTTGTATTTCGGTCGAAATTCGTAAATTATGGCGGGTGCCAATGTCGAACTACAACGAAGATTTGGTCGCTCACTATATTCTACGGTTCAACATCCGTCGAAAACTCAATAGTTGTATGATTATTGCCCTCTGAAGTGAAGATGTTTTATATTGAATTTATTCAAAAGTATGAGTGAATCAATATAAATTTGTTAGTTAGAAAATATAGCTTTTTCTTGATGAATGTTCCATCAGATGTGGACCAGTACTCGTGGTTATAGTATTGTATCCAACCTGTGAATTTAAAAACAAGAAACTATTTATCGTTCTGGTATAGTTGTTGTCATAACCACATTATTTCTCGTGCAATGCATCGTAAAACTTTGTGGTCGTCCACCGTTCACGTTCAAGGGAAGGATAGGCATTCTAAGGTTGAGCTTACACTTTTAGTTGTCTGCTGAACAGGAATTCACGTGAATTAGAAAAAAATTGTGGTGTCTAAACTGAATAATATTAAAAACAATTTCCTAACCAAATTATGTCTGTTATTTTAGAAAAAAAACTATATTGGCGAGATCTGACAGCAATGAACTAATGATATACAACTTTCTTATTATAAGTTATTTGCATCAATAGTGATTAATTTAGGTTGACACCGTTTCGGCATTCTACGATGGTCAGGAAATAAGCTTCTCTGACCATTTGTAAGTACTTAGTTTAACAGTTAAAATAGGGGGTAGTAAACTTAGAATACCTGGTTGTGATTCGAGTGTGTTAATATTAGGATGGGTATTGTTCTTGGATTTTTGACTGGAATACATGTTTAACATCCATAGGGTACAAAGAACACGTTCACCTAGTGTACGTTCGGGGTTCGAATTCACTGAGGTGTTTCAATGTTTTTTTTCATTGTGGTAGGGGATTTTCGCGTAGATCTTTCGCCAGTGTTGTTCTCTAATGCCGTTTCAGGTTGCGGCAGAATGAAAATGTTATCTTGTACCTGGATCATTGCCGCCTCTCTGTTCATCGCCTTTATTTCTTCACCGCACCAAACAGGCGTTCAATTTGCATGTCCCATTTAGAGTGGCAGTTTTTCAGCCGACCTTCCGTACTTTGTGATACGCAATTCTGGTTCTTTTATCTGTGTCCATGTATGATTTACCTCTACTTATTATTGTGACGCGTTCGGTTAAGTTTCTTGCGCTGTTTCAAGTTTGTGTTATCATCATGCTTTGGCAAGTTTGGAAACATTGTTTCTGTTTGTTTATTTGTTGACAACGAAAACTGTTTCTGCCTTGCTCACGGTAGATAGATAATTTGCGATATGAGACCAGTAGGGAACTTTTCTCTCAGATAAACTCCTTCTCGCACCGGAAAAAACATTTGTGGCAATGGAAGTATGGCGAAGTCAAACTTTGCCGCGCCAACGAGCCTCGGAAAAGGAATCTCACCCGATTGTTAGGTATAGTTTGTATCGAATTTCGAAATGCAATCGATCTATTGTTCTCAATCAAGTTTTAATATACAATCACTACTCGCAAAACAAACCTTTTACGAGCGATCCCGAATAATTACAGAGGTGCTGGCACTCTCACTAGAACCAACAGAAAAGTCGATGTTCAAAAGCTCAGGCAAGATATTGAAATGGTCAGTTATTAGTGTTCTGTTTTGTTCTCAATGTTTTTAGGGAGAAGTACTCTACAGAACTGGGAATCGGACTAATTCGAATGATGAAAAATTAGAAGAATTTTTTTCAAATCTCATGGCTCCATTACTACGTTCTTCTCAAAAAATATTAGTATACAACACAAAAAGTAGAACGGATAGAGAGACGGTGATGGACTTCTAGAGTGTGTAGTAGTGGCGGCGACCTTTGGTAACTGAATGATTCCAAAGTAGTTTTGTGAGTGTCTTAAAGTGTACGTTGAAGGCTGTGGAATTAGTGGAACCGGTTTTCAACCTGCGACCTCACGAAAAATTAGTGATGGGGTTGAATAGTACAGGGAGACTTATTCTCACAAACCGTGCCTTGTTTTGACAGCGAACTTTGACAAACTTTGATTAGCTTTCCAGCATTGAGATACAAACTTTCTGATATTTCCAAATGTTTTCAGCTTTCGTGTCAGTTGAATATGGTGCGGGCTCAGCTGGACTCTCAACTTGACCAAGACATGGACCAAGATTTGCCATTGAGGTGCAAAAAAATCGAGTTCTTGAAACATAAGTTTCCCCTGTTAGCAAGTGTGATGCATGTTCTTTGTCAGTCGTCGGTCTTCAGTCATCAAAATGACAGTTATCGAATCAAAACTAGTTAATTAGCGTGTTTCATCATGTTTTCAATGCGCCACTGCTATTTTTGACACATCTATATCGGAATGTGACTCACTTGTTCGAGAGTGTTGACTGGTCGTTCTTCCTTTCTAAAAAGACACTTCATTTGTGGTCGACCTATGTCATGTACCTTTGTGTAACGAAAATTAAAAGCATGTAGAAGGACTTTGTCCTGATCAGTGGGGTCAAACTTTACGTTTTATTCTAACGATTAAACTATCGTCTATATGATGCTTGAAGTGTATAAGTTTGCTTTATCTAAAGCTAGAAATGTCTAATTATTAACTGTGTTGAGTTGATATAAGAACTGCACTGGGCTTCCGTACAATTGCGACTTTTTGTATGAATTGTGGCCGTTTGAACATCAATTTTACAGAAACGAAGAAACCGATTCTCGACTTTCGACGGTTCTTTTTTCGCCGTCGTCGACGAGATCAAAGGAAACGCCGACGCCTCAACCAACTCAGCTGAATATCACAATCGGTACTTTTGAAAACTTTTTCTGCTCTCATTTCGCCTCGGTGGGAATAGCCTAAATCTGTACGGAGATAATAGTTAACTAAAGCAACATTTATTCAAGTTCGCTGCGCATTCTCTCTTAAATGGAAAATGGCGATTAAATTATTAGTTTTGGTAATGTTGAAAAATCTTATGAGTTTTACAATAAGTGTATTTTGTGTGTAGTCTTTGTCATGAAATGTGAAATGCTGCAATGTGTATCTGAATTTTCTGGAGAATATTATTCAAAAACGCTGTTACATCGCATTATACAAATGTTTCACGACTCTCAATAATTTTTTTGTACCAATAAGTTGACTGAAAGTTGCCAGGAAGTTCTCAAAGTGTGGGATTAGTTTGAGAGCTTGTGGAGTGGTGGTGTGGAGAATAATTCTTGGAAATTTCGTGTATTTGGCAGGCTCCCAGCTCAGTTCGACAGTGAGTACTCTACGGAGGGGAACTCATTCCACCTCTACTCCGTATCTCATGACGTCCCCGACCTCGTCTACTACGAATCAACGGTATTCTACTCCTCCATAGCAAACACACCAATGACATTTCTTTTCATAACAAGAAACATAACACCTCTTTTTCAATATAATAGAAGATAAATAGTATGTTTGTTCCGAATTTCAACCACAAACTGGTTTTTAGGCTGTAAAATGTGGAACTAAGTAGTTTGTAACGGGCCATCTAGAGTGAACCTGATGTTCCACAATTCAAGATGATGTTTTAGTTTTACCTAATAATTTTCATTGTTTTTCCATCATCAGGTCACTTGATCATTTTATAGTCGCCCAAGTTTTACAATAGCAAGAATACTGTAGTAGTGTTGGCTGTGTAAACTACCATATACGTTCCATTTGAATGTCAGACTTCTGACCAAGATGTCTAACTGTTATTGTAACTGATCAGGTTGTCGTATTGCGTGCCTTCAACCTCCATAGTTGTTCCACGTGTAAAACGTAGAGAAACGTTTACAAAAGCCGATGTGAACAGTCCCTTATCTACCTTGAGAACACAGCGAGTTAAACGAGCGGGTGAGTCAGTTTTCAGATTTTCTCATGGAAATGCAGAATAATCCGTTTCAAACGTAGTATTATTGAGATAGTACGTATATTAACAAGTTTCATGGTAAAAGCAAACACGCGTGCAGTACATAAACTTTTTATCACCCACTTTGCAGAAAAGCCAGTTTTTCAAGGGTGGGATCTTAAAAACACGTGGTTTTTGTGTGTGATTCACATTATCGAATTTGTCATTCGTGGTATGGGATCTGTTTCAGACTCTTATCACAGTCTCGCTCCCCCGAAGCCACAACGAACTTTTGTGGAGAATCTTGATCAGACTTTGAGAAGGAATCTTGCTTCACAGAAAAATAATAGTAAGTTGAATTCAATAATGTAGTCAGAAATGAAAATTTCTCTTGAAAGGTATATCTTGTCGGTCACGCATCATTTTCTACAGGTTTTTTTTCAATAATGATTGGAATCTTCGCAGGATTTGTTATTTCCTCTACGGTGTTCGATCTTCCCGCGCACAAGTCAGATGAGCAGGTTGCGAGAACGATCCAAGAACGATTTCGGAACAATGAATGTTGGGTCAGTCTCCGCAGAAAGAATACCTGTCACTTAGATGCATTCAGCTGCATGTAGATGCCGCTTCTCACGTGCGCCCGAGTACTTATCAGTCTGAGGCCAACTTCTATCGAAAGCGTTTAGCTAACGACTACAGTCAGATAAGTTGATGCATTTGGTGTTGTTTTCAAAAGTGAGTTCTCGGAAAAGCCCTGGTAAATGGAGTTTTCTTTTCCTGAAACAGCGTTAAAATGTAAAGCAGACAACTGACCACACATTTGTTTAATTTACAGTTCACGTTAGATGGACACTGGTTATTTATCAATCCTTTCAACAATATTGCTTCGTCTACCAATCTCCTTTCTCATTCAATATCTTCGTCTATAGCATCATCTCTCCTACAAAAACAGAACTCGGTACTGGTGATGCGGTAAGTAGCGTTCGATGTAAAGTGAAACAGTGAATTAGGGTCTATGAGCAAAACTAGAATCATTTCATGTTAGCTATTCTGTTCGAGCTATGAGACAACATTTTTAAGTTCAGGGAAATCAAATAAGAAACAATAACATTATTCACCATTGAATCTGAAGCACAATCTACATGGAAGACATCGCTGACTAGATTAGATTAGTAGAAACATACCAACGGCAAAGAATCACATCTCAATTGTTGCTATTTGTGGCCGGAATGTGAGATCACAATTTGCAAGACTTTTCTGCGGTCTCAGAGTTATCTTCTTTAGTTTCAAAAGAGATAAGGGAATGTCTCAGAAACAATTCAATTCAGGGGAGTTTCCGGATCCGGAAAAACACAGCTCTGCGAAATGATTGTCGTACAACTGGCTGAGAAACTGAAGTTTCGAAGTTCGGCGAACGCAGCACTATGTGCCGCAATCACTGTTCTTCGCCCAATGTTGACCATCAACAACAGAAACAACAACCAATCGAGTAGGGTGGTAAGCAATGTTGACACGTTCTCACGCTTGTGCTCAATGTTAATGAAAACATAATTTCATTTGCATATAAAGTATTTGTGAGGCTCTCGAACTTTAATTATAACAGGTTGATTGGAGAAGCCAGTTTGGACACAACATTATGGTTGAACCATAATGGATAGACACATTCCGAATCTTGTTTTTCATTCAACTTTGACTCAAACACGTTATGTTTAAAGGAAAAAACCTGCACTATTCGATGATCTCACGTACCATACAAACTGTGGCAACCTAAGATATCGGTTGGTTGAGTCCAAACCGTAAGTAGAAATTCACCCGGTATTTCCCCCATTATTTCGAGCACGCGCGAACTGCGTTGAGAACTCCGGTATTTCACGTTCCCTCATCCGCATCCCTTTCCGTTAGTGAACCTACCGTTTAAGCTGCAACATTTCGAGCTGCACCTCCGAGACAATGTGCTGACCGGAGTGGCACTTCGACACTTTATGCTCGAATCTCCGAGTCGAGGATGCAAGGCCAACATTTTCGCTATGCTGGCCAACGACATGAACGACACGGACAAAGGTGAACTGACAAATGAGACTCAACAGTGTACAGTAAATATAACAATGAATACAACTGAATATTGTAAAGTAAAGATAACAGTGACTTATAACTATGGTCAACTATTGTTTAATCGTATGATAACCGTGAAACTATCGAGAATCAGCAGACAATTGGCCGTTGTACTGAGAAACACAAGAAAAGTACCATACCTTCTTTGCTTGGTTTCAGAACGGTTTCGTATTGCCGGCTTCCAGCTACGGGAGAACTACGCCAACTATGGCAATCTGGATGACATAAGAAGTGGCCTAACAACCTTGGGGTTTTCGGTCATCGATGTTTTTACGGTACCCACTTTCTAGAATACATGAAAGTTCCGGCTTGAGAATTGTTATCCGTTGAACGAGAGCACGTAATGCGACTGTCTGTTCTATTTCCATTGCAAAAAAAACTTCTTTTCTATTATATAACATGAAAGTTTAGAAGTAGTTTGAAAACAAATGGGTCAGCGGGCAAAACGTAGCACTCTTTTTTATGATTTTAACTAGTTTATTAGTCAGATCTGAGCTTTCCATTTATTTGCGAATGACACACTTTAAAAAACAAGCTGCTCTACAAAAACAGGAGTTTTCGTTGTTTTTCGTATGGGTCATATGTAACATACAATTGTTTTACGAACAAAGTCATGTACTAACAGGTTCTTTCTGCCTGCACACTGCTCAACAATCTCGTTTTCAAAGAAATGAAAGGATTTGTTGATATCGATAACTTGAGGGGTGAGTCTTCTGCAAGAAATCCGATAACCATATTTCTGTCTTGATTAGCTGTTCCGTTTATGAACTTCTTGTTTCAGATCTGGAGGATGCGTCCCATTTGTTAGGAGTTTCTTCATTATCGCTATACCGCGCGATCATGAACGTTGCTGGTGTCGAGAAATGCACGATTTCCGCGGTGGGTATTCATTGAAACACGTAAAGTTTGTCTTTCTCTTCTTCTTCTATAAACACTCCACGTTCATTGGTGAAAGGACTTACCAATCTAAATGTTACCAATCCTAAATTCCAAAGAACACTGTGATTATCACCTCCGGTATATGAGGTAACGGTTTTCTTGTTTGTCTGTTAAACTCTAGAACAAAGAACTGCGAAAAATTACCATAGACTGTCTAGGTCATTGCTTCCATGAACTTACTTAGAAAAAAACCAGAACCCGAGAAAAAAAGATTATTAAAACGTGTAGATGTAAACATGTTTCAACTGTTTTTTGGGTCTCAACCTGAATATTACATTGCCGGCTAGTTTCAGTGTCGTCGAATTCGAGATGATCTGGTGTCATGCATGTACTCGCGTCTCGTACACACTATCATCTCAAAAGCGAATCGAATGTTGGAGATCGACGAGTCTTCCGAAGACGAAAGTCTCTTCAATGATTCAGGTGGAGCAATATTCTGTATCTCCGAAACCTAATCCAATGTTGATGTTTACATCATCAACATTTCTACAAACATGTGCTCACATAAAAAGCTCGTTTCTACATAATTCCACAGGAGTGAATCGAAAAGGAGACTATTTGTTTCATGTTCCCTATTCTTGCCAGGCATAGGAATGGGATCCTTCGAGAGAAGAGTGATTCATATTGTGGATGCACCAGGATATACGAAGTCTGCTCACAATTGTCTTCCAGAACTACTGATCAATACCATCAATGATATACTGGAGGGGCAAAACCATGAAAAAGTCAGTATTACAACTTATTTCAATGCGATTCTCGTTTTTATGAAGCCGCTTGTCTTGTTTGGATACGATGATCTAACACGGAGTGCACGATTCCTTTTATGTTGTGTTTTTTACAGAGTTCGAAGCTTCTGCAGAATGTTGAGTCTGCCCAAACGTTCAGTTCTGACAAAGTTTCAAAACGGTAAGCGCAATAATTCGTTGTATTTTGAACTTTTTAGGGTTCTAGACGGTTATATTTCGGCTTGTAGACGGTTATTAATGGTATTATTTTGTAACTGTATTCTTTGAAGGAAGCCGTTAAACATATATTTATGGATCAAATAGACTGCGAGCATGCACAGAATAGCTATGATCTCGTTTTTCTTCAACGAAACGTTTCCAGACCTGTTATTTCTATATCACACGGCAATCTGTTCAATGTAGATTACGATACAACGAGGCTATGTGTGAGGAATATCAACACACTGAGTCGTGAACTGGTTAGTCACATTGCGAACATTATGTTCGAAAGTCGAGCACTTACCAATAGTATCGGACATCATAATGGTCTCATCGACAGTAAACCAACCACGAACCCATGATTGTGAAATTACACTTTTTACATCTTGTCAGAAAAAATTATTCATCCATTGTACCTAATCAAATATGATATATTTTACCCCAGCTTTTCTGGGAGGGGTTGTGAAAAATGTATTTTCGGAGAACGTGCAGATTGAGAACTTCGGTAATTCTGTTTGATTCCATTCGCAAATTCTAAGCGAGCAACCTCGTCCCTTCAAAGAACAGATGTTATTCAAGAACGGGAATTTCCTGATGTCCATTTCCTGGAAACCATTGGTTCAAACTTTTAATTTGACATGTTCAGGTCTCCTTATTTGACAAGCGTTGCTGCTCTTCTCATTTTGTGAGCAGATTATTTGGCGAAGACTTGGACAAACTGCGAGAGGACGTGACTTTTGAGCCGCTCGTGTTACGCTGGCCGACTAATAAAACGACTGTCATCCAGAACATATTTGACTGTACCAGTTCCTTACAAAGCAGCATCTCTTCTTTTGACCAAACAGTTGTCAATTGCATAAAGGTGAATTGCGCAACCTCTAATAATACTCGATATGTGACTGAAACTGAACTTTTTATGACTCAAAACTTCGAGTGACAGTAGTAAAATGGTAGATGGGTAAACTTGGATTTACAGTGGATTCCTGTCAGTCCAAAATCGAGTGTTATGGAAGCAAGTTATGATGAGATAGGGATTGATAAACCTCACATTAATTGAGATATATTTA
This sequence comes from Litoditis marina, assembly GCA_964036275.1. Lineage (NCBI taxonomy): Eukaryota > Metazoa > Nematoda > Chromadorea > Rhabditida > Rhabditidae > Litoditis > Litoditis marina. The sequence goes on along the minus strand of OZ038438.1, from coordinate 12,405,999 downwards.
TAGTCAAACGACCGCATGGAATACGCTCGATTCTCGGAAACCTGTGTAATCTCGCAAATTCAACAGCTACGTTCTAGAGCATTTCTCCGAGGAACTGCGGCGCGGTAAGTTATTCTGTAAATCTTGGTTATATTTTCATGTTCATCAGAGTATATATATATCATGAAAATGTATAGTACGGACTAGCGTGTACGTTATGTGAATTCGAAATACAACTACTCACTGTAATTATTCTCGTTATCCTATGAATGCTGTGAATTATAATAATATTTTGACAGATCTCCAGTGGAGAAATCCTATTTTACCTCCTCTACTTTGGTCCCGAGAATTCCAGCGGAGAGGACATACGAAATTCGTGATGGCAAAAAACACATATTCCCCCAACGAAGAACTATGATTGTTGACTTTTTCGGTTGGTTTTTCTCCTGGTCAGCACAGCAGTGGATAGATATTCATACCTAAAGACGGAGAACCCGCAAAAACGTCGCCACATAATGAAAGATATCACATATCACATCGCATTTGACTCAACGAGCCAACGAACTGTGGATTCATAGTTCATTTGTGGGCACAACTTTTTTGTAACGTTTTCTGAATATTTTGAGACGGAACAATGAATTTGTTCGTCCGTTCTCGACAAGGTCTGCAACAATCTGCCTTATAGACAGAGAATGTAGTTACTGCAAGCTTTGAATGAGCTGACAACATGGTACGGTATTGGTGATAATGGGTTTCTCTGGTCCTACCTAATTGCACTTTTTCAATGACGGCGTATTTACTCTGAAACGATCGAGGCGTGTTCATGAATAAGATAGGAACGCAACGAATTATCGTAGCAACCCTCGCACAAGCGATCTATGAATCAACCCAATACCGAAAAACGCATAAATCCAACTCGAATATGTAGTTGGTAAACAATACATAGAGAATTAACTTAAATTACATTGAGAGAAAACTGACGGTTTTCGTGAACAACACCAAAGAACAAACCATTCGTTTGAATAGTTCCCAAATGATTCGTAATAGCCAGTGACTGACTGTTTCCAGATCAGATCAGCAATGTGGACCTGCACGCCGGGGAAATTGTGAAAGCCGTGTCGTTTTCCGGCGAATGTTACGTGATAGAAACCGGACGGAAACAGAGCGCGACTGTTCCCATATCTTTCACCGAGAAAAGCCTCCCACCGACCGAGGGATACTGCGTCTGAACTCGAACATGTTCCAAGCGAAGCTATTTTTCTAGTCAAAAACGAATGTATACTTGTCGTCACCTGTTTTTGATTCATACAATAATCAGTTGATGTTCGATTTTCAAAAAGAAGAAAATGATTTTATAAAACTGTTCTTGTGCAAATAAGTTCTTAAACTAATACGTGTCTGCTTAAAATCGACTAAAACTGAAACTTAGGCTTTCTTTGTTGTCATTTGATGTGAACAAAATACACGAAATGATAGAAATCCATTGAGAGAAGTCCTTCCTTTTTCTTCTTCGCGAAATCAAATTAATTTAGTTCAAACCCTGTCAAATCTTTCAACCATACTGTTGCACTCTTCATTCTGAGAAGGGAATTGAAACGTGATAAAATGATGCAGGACCCGTGATGTCGTTAATGAGCAGAGACTATTAAGTATGCCTGAACGAAATGTCTAACCTAGTTAATTGATGAGGTTTATATGCCGCTTACCACAGCAAGAAACGGTTGATGCGTTTAGTCAGAACTCAGTAGGCATTACATTTCATTTGTTCTTTTTCTCATTAACGGTCAGGAAACCTTCCATCACATCCAATTTATTGTCTGCTCGCATGACTTCCATGAATTCTCATTATATAGACATATTAGAAACAGATCATTATTGTTTATAAAAAGTAAAATGAACTACGTTCCAAAACTCAGCAGTGACGATATCTTTTCTTGCATTACGGAAATTCTTAATCAAAAAGTCTAAAGAAAAGTGAGAGAACTTGGCTCAAGTCTATTTCTCACATCAGATCTTGTGTAAATGCGACTCTAACGCCCTCCGAACCCCAAACCTCCCTCTAGTATCTTGAAATTGTCCGAAGTCGGACCACATTTCTACAATTAGCGTACCGATCAACTCCATATTCTCTCCCCATCTATGCTTTTCTCTCCCCATGATTTTGGAACGAAGTTTATTTTACTATTTATAAACAATAATTCTGTTTCTAATATGTCTATATAATGAGAATTCATGGAAGTCATGCGAGCAGAACAAATTGGATGTGATGGAAGGTTTTCTTGTCTACTCTTTTCTCTTTTCTATCTGAGGTTATTAAACACCCTCTGGTTACTCACTATAATATATATATATATATATATATATATATATATATATATATATATATATATATATATATATATATATATATATATATATATCAGTATGTCAGATTTTGTAACGTTCAAGGTCCGTGGATGTATGTGAGTGTGGTCCATAGTATATTTAGACAAATTCGATATGCAGATGAATATATGTTCCATTCATTTCTACTCGCATCCATCAAATAAAAGACAACTTTGACACAAATTGGAAGCACGATACGAAACATATTCGCCATTCAGTCTCCCACACATTTTGTTCGCTTTTCATTATATTCGTTGCAGCGATTATTGGAGTTGTTATTAGATTCAGTTTACAAAGTGCGAACTCTTTCATGGCCAACCGAAGTTGTGACGTTCATAATGGAACACCAACCGGTCTCTCTTCTGCGATGATTCGTTGTTTTGCAGAAAACAACACTTGTTACTGAGTAGTTGATGTATTATCACGACAACAGTGTAACTGAAAGTTAGCTTTAGGTTCCAATGTCTTACACAAGTGTCAGGCTCAAAAAAACGTGGAACCAATGAATCGTGCCGAGTGCATTGAATCTATGCAACATAATCGAAACATTAGGCCTCTCAATTATGATTGTTTCCTTTCTGGCTCAGTAAATTCACCCACAATGTACATTAATGTGCTTTGTTCATATTCAAAATACTAAGAAGGCATCACGTTCTTTGGTTCGTTTTTGAAACTGATGTTTTGTTTAAACTATAAAATGACAAAATATGGCAAATTTAACCTAACAAAAACATTTATTGAACCAATTTTGATCTTGAAATCGGGGGGGGGGGGGGAGAAAAGCAACCTTACTGTAACATATTTATGTTTTTACACTCGAGTGGCACTCGCTCATCAGAGAAATAGGAAGATACCATATAAAAAATGAATGAGCACAGCGGTTATTGTAAGAGTATGGAATTTATGATTTGTTTCTCAGTAACCATAACATAGTGTGATTTTATGTGAGCAACTTTAAATTTCAATTGAAATTGTGCGATAAATGCCAGATAAGAGAAGCTAAAACAATGGATTAGTCAGGACGGAAGTACGAGCATCCTGTCCTTATCACATAGAAGTTTGAAGACGTACTCGATTGATATTCATTTCATCGACATACAAAAATAAGTTTCCGTTAAGAGATGATTATCAAAGAGTTTTTTCTCCGTTTCCTACTTGTTGACACTTGACAAACCGCAGGAATTACCCCGGAAAACCCCCCAAGGTGTTTTTGAGCGCAGCACACTCAGTTCCATTATCTTCTGCAGTTTTCCTCATTTCCGTTCTTCATAAGTATCATCTTATTACGAAATATAAATGGATTTAGATTTTTATGTTTTGTCTTCTTTCTCTATTTCGACGATGGATCAGTAGATCCGTCTTGGACTCTTACTGATTTCAATGAGAATTTTTTTATGATATTTACAATTATGCTATTATGCAACTAAAAACAACAGCTGCCTTTCCGGAAGAAAAAATCTGAACTGGCGTTATATCGACATAAATAACGAACCCTGGCCAACTTCAGTAATATTATTTGTCCCACTCTGTTTAAGGCAGGCAAAAAGACTTATTATGTTAATGATGTGTCCAAAACCAAAGCTTTCTGAAAATAATGTAAGTGCAAATCATTAGATATGTAGTTGTTGCACAAATTCATGGAGAAATGTTCTCATTGAATGTTTTTTGTTCCGTCCCCCAGCCAATGTGTGCGTATAAATTTGTAAAATTGACCTAATTTAGCAAAATAATTTCGAACTGGATGTCTGAACATGGTTTACATATTGGGATTATAGACTGGCTAGTCATGTCGAAGCAGTTAGATAAATCACTTTCCAAGCGGCTTCTGCTAGCTATCGTGAGTTAAGCTTCTGACGACTCCCGTTCGGCACACTTAATAATTGTTCCTGACGGCGTGTTGATGCTCCCGCATATACGCAACAACATTAAGTGCCTCTTGTCACGATAACTGGTACTCCAAATAAGCGTTTTCATGATGAACATCGCTTTTTTATGTCGTGTATGAATTTATGCCACGTCGGAGTATCAACTGAATATTGTTCAATGCTGCAATATTACTGAACGATTTATAAATTTCTCAACTTCTTTCTCTCTCTCTCCTCTGTTGTCGTATTCAAAACAAAACATTAATGTATGCGAAGCCACATTGAGGTTAGGAATAAAGTGTATTGCTGGGCAGTTCACAGTGATTTCATTTCGGTTGCTGGCCGTAACTCTTCCGATATCTGATGCTTTCACCAGTTCCCACTGCTGATATTTCTTTTTTCCTAAATTTTCGCATTATGTATGTCCCTATTTCTTTCTTTACATGAGCCAATTTTCTAGAATGGTTCTACTCTTGATTGACGAAAATCTGAATCGTATGCATCAACACTGCTGTTCGGGCTGTGATCTCATGAGTAGTTTCGGAATGACTACTTAGGGTTCTATTACGCGTCACGAATGAAATAGGTTTTCTAATGCCTCCTCCCACTTTGTTGCTCCGTTTCCTATGCCCTATAATGAACACTCTTCGCGTAGACCTGCCCAAACACTAGACCTTCGGCCATATCTGCAACCTATGTAGCTGATCATGTCGTTATCATTCTGAAATGAACGAAAACATTCAATTTTCAAAGATTGTTTTGAAGAGGATATCTGTCTCTCTGGTTATTTGTTCATCTCTCATCCAGCTTTTCTGCATCTCTTGTTTTCTTAACATCTCGTTATGTTAACTAAACTTCTTCTCTTTCGGTTTTTTTTCGTACTTATTGATAACTTAATTTCATATTCTAGGGAACCCAGCTGCTAAAAAAAAAAAAAGTTTTTGCGCCTTTGTGGATTTTTCTTTGAAGAAGAGCTCTCACTCTCTCTATTCAATTCATATATTCTGCCTTTTTCGAAGATTATCATTGTTCAACTTGTTTTGAAGCCCAACTTGACTTGTGATGTGCGCACCATATTTCATTCAACTCCATGTTTTATGGCTTCTGATGAGTATGCGTCGTCAGGGAATAGAAACCATACAAGGCGTTCCCGGGGAAACACATTTTCATTACATTTTATGGTATTCGCTGTAATCAGTTTAGTCTATTGTAGTTAACACGCGAAAACAGAAAACGCTCAATGTTCTGAGTGCTAAAGACACCTTAACTGCTTTTAGTTGGCATTTAGCTTCTGATATGGTCAGAACATCAAATATTAGAGGTTTCTCGAATTACCGACCTTTCAATTTCATCCATTGAGAATAGAAATGTGCGGTAAGAGTATCCACAAAAGCGATGGGTGCAACTCCCGTGAGGGTGAGTGACACAAAAGGTTACTCAAAGTGAACTCTCACTAGTCCCTGAACCACAAGTAAGTTAGAATGTACCTCGAAAAAAAGAGGAGTCAGAAACGTAGTTCACGTTCGGAATATCTCATACTCCGGAATAGAGTGTCGAACACACTCAGCTCGTCATGTTGGGATCATAAAGCTCGTAGATCGTGAACCCCTGAGTCTGTAATCATACATCATGGTACATTTGCAGAACATTGCCTGTATGTTTCATTTTTCTCATGACTTTCTCGATAAGAATTTGTCTGAATTTCAGCGTATCCTATGGAAAATGTTAGCTGTGTCGTCTACTACAAAAGTTATCCGGACCCGTCGTCCTCTCCGTTCGTTGTGGTTCCGTTCGCGGTAATATACGTTGGTTTATTCATTCTCGGACTGGCCGGCAATTCACTTCTCATCTATGTAACCTTGAAGAACAAGACACTACAGGTAAACTCATAGAAACCACACAATAGATTGTTCTAAGTTAAATTGACCTGAAAGAGGGGAACATTGTCTCATTCAGATGTATCGATCAGCCAGTTACGTGCAACGTGAATAAACACCAGCAATCACGCACTTAATACGTTTCTGATTTTCGATATGTTTTTTTTCACGTTGAACGTGCATCTGCGCTTGACTACGATAGGTTAGCGATACAAATACAGACAGTCAAAATACTTATGATTGAAACTATTCAGAGGCATTTTTAATTCCGAAATTAACTGTAAGCCCCTTATTTATGTCTTATATACATTGGCTGTTTTCACCTTCATACACAAAAGTTAAATATTACCGTATTTGAAAAGTAATATCATCCGTCCTCGAACTAAAATGAATCGTCTCCTCAACTTTCATGCGCATAACCTATTTTGAATTGGGCTAATAAGAGTTGCTCAGTTATTGAGTACATGCTGCACTTTTGAACCTTTTTGTCTTCGAATACAATTGTGCAAAATCTCAGGTGATATCAACTCTGTTGACACTAGTCTTCTATGAGTCACCTTTAGTAAAATTGTTGGAGGAAATTTCCCTATCAGGTGTCAGATTAATTAAGTGGGTGTTGAAAGGGGTTTCGGTACCGATACCGAAATAAAAACGACGCTCTGAACTGATTAAGATTTATCGGCAGCAAATGTACCGTTGCTGGTAATTGTATTCGGTATTCGATACAAAAACAATATGTTCGAATCGGTCCGTGCCAGCTTTCCCAATTTAGAAAATGATTCTATGACGGAACAAAGAAAGGTTATTTACATTTGTTTTCAGTCAGTTCAGAACATTTTCATTCTGAACCTAGCTGCTAGTGACATAATGATGTGTCTTCTATCTCTTCCAATAACTCCCGTGACGAACATTTATAAGAACTGGTACTTCGGATCGGTGCTCTGTCACTTCATTCCATGCTTCCAAGGTCTGTTGTTTATTAAGCAAGTCTCATGCAATTAACTTATAGACTGACTAAAACGTATTTTCACGTTTCTGTAATGGACTATGAGCCTGCTCTTCAGTTTAATTTTGTCTATTGAAGGTGTAAGGTCGCACTCAAACTTTTTACGTCGGCGTTTAACGCCGGCGTTAATAGTGAAGAGAACATATGTATTGATTCACGCCGGCGTTAACGCCAATAAAGTCGATGTGCATGTTCTCTTCACACGCACGCCGGCGTTAAACGCCGACGTAAAAAGTAGTGAATGCTGCCTAAGTCCCAATAAAATCAAACGGTTCTACATATTCTACTTTCGGAAGTACGTCCTGATTAGTCATCGTCGTTCCATTCTCAATTAGGTCGTATTCGTGAACCCGTGTTTTCGAAAGTAGTGTAATTGAACTATTCATAAAACCAAACCTTTCTCGAGAACATCACTGATGCTTGGAAACATTCCTGGCTGGGGAAGTTTGCAGCTGTTATCTAAAGAAGTTCTGAAGAAATTTCTTCATCATGTCACAAAACCGATTTAAAATAATTCACATATGAAGAAAACTGTATTACGATGAAAATAACACAGGTTGTTTGGACTTTGTTTCCAACGAGACCAGTGATTTATGTGAATGTACACAAGTGTGCAAAACAGGAAACCATTCCAATACGTTCTAATTTCCGGCGTAAACTAAGTTTGCAGCACGGATGATAGTGCTCAACAAAACCAGGAACAAACTATAGTGGATTACGAAGTTGGCCTTATGATTCTGCTTAAAACACATCACAATTGTCGAAGCTCAAAACGCACTGAATTTTTTTTCAGGAATCAGCATTTTTGTGTGTACCTTCAGTCTTGGAGCCATCGCAGTCGACCGGTATATACTTGTAAGTTATACTATGTGTATGGTTTTTTGTGGATTAACGATGGAGTACGAATAAGAACTACCCACGTATTTTCTGCTTCCTGATGAACTAGCTTAAACTGAATGTTGAAATCACTTCGAGCTATAATCTAATCGTGATTTTAATGAGAACATAGTTTAACAAGAACAAACATAACAAGATAGCTATCTGTTTTTATTCTCATTTGTTCTTGTTTAGGTTGTGAAACCACATGCACTTCCTCTGACTCGGAGAGGAGCTTTTCTAACGACCATAACATTGTTTGTTATTTCCGTTATAGTCACCCTTCCCTACGCATTCTACATGAAATTGGCCAATATGGAGGTCAGTTTTCACTAAAATCAATTTTTTTTCATGACGAATCTTGGGAAATTAAGCAATGACAAATCTGTACAAAGTATTGCATGAACCAAGTCCGGACTAAGTCCCGCTGTACAGGATTCGCGCCCAAAAGCAAGCCTGGTATAAGTGGTCGTATCCATCTGTGTTTGTAGTTGATCCCGCTGTGCTTTCGTTGAAATCAGTAAACTACAGCTGCATTGTGTTTACCCCGAACCTTGCTGGCTATGTCTTTGTAGTTATGTGTACAATGTGCGACTTCAGGAGGATGGTATCTGTGGTGACTTCTGCACAGAGCACTGGCCGTCAGCCGGCACCAGAAGAGCATACACAATGATTGTCATGGGATCGCAGTTCGTAGTGCCATTCGCTTGTATGGCATACTGCTACTCCAAGATATTTGGAGTGCTCAGCAAAAGAACCAAGGCTAGTCGCTAGGTTACATAGTACAACATCAAACGAGAAAACACGCTTTTCACAGACTTCAGACTGAAATTGATTCAATAAGCTTTTCCACAGGCACACACGGTATACTCAAACTAATAAGTGCATGTGGGAAAATAATGAGGTATATGTGCACTGATATTGAATAGAATAGTCACGTAATCAGGCCACGCTGAACTCACTCCTTTCACTTTCTCGAACTGATACAGTTCCAGTTTTTCTATGAGACTAATTGTTTATCGCAGGTCGTTTGTACAAAGGATTCAGAATTGTTCGAGGCGTCATCGTGAATAAGCCTTGCGGCGGTGAAAAAGTAATTGGTTTTGGACATTGAGTAATCTCGAACTGTTGATTAGCTCATGTGGTGTTTGACATTCGGTTAATATAATTGAAGCAGGCTTGGCATGTAACGGTTAGGCTAACGAGCAAGTGAAAAAGATTATTACTTCAGCAAAAAACAGACGACTCGTTCAGTGATGTGTTTGGCTTTCCGCCGTTCAGCGCAAACGAAAAGAAAGCTCATCTATGTTATATACACTCAACGAAACAAAAAAGATGGAACAGAATGAATTTACGTTTGGCCTCTACCCAGAGTTTTAGAATAATAATTACAGGTGAAGTTGCGTCGTTTGGATGAGAGGTCTATAGCCTTGGAGCAGTCTTGTGTTCATCGAGCGTCCAGCAATAACTGTCTGGATCAAAATAACGATGGAAGAGACGAATCGGTCAGAAACACGATACATTCCAGCACTCGCGTGCTTTTATGAATGCAAATTCGCTTGCGCTCGATACCGTTCACAGAAAATATGTTACTACTGAAACGGTCCTGAAATGTTACCATATATGATGTATAAACTGTTAATAGTACCAAAATATTGTTATCGATGGTTGAGTAGTAGTTCAGTGATAATTATTGACAAAAGCAACCACTCACGTACATCTAGCTGTTGAACGGTTTTTCAAAGAAACCGAACAATTTCGTTACTTGCAAATTTTTCATTGAATGGTCGACGACTATTTCCAATAGTAATTTCTGATTATCGTTAGTGTCCTATGTACAAATATGTGTAGTTTTAGGTGAACTCTTTCTTGGACAAACAAGAAAAACAACGGCAACGACTTGAACAGCAGACCAGGAGGTAATGAATGACTCCATTGAACAATGCATTTTCTGACATGTTTAATAGTCAATACAGTGTGGAAAATAATTAATAAAAAATTATTTTTGTTCGCGACTTTTTTCTCAAACGTCACAGGCTTGATGATTCAAATCTCTTGCAAATTGATGATTCAAATTGATGATTCACGTAACTTTCAGGACAACTTCAATATTAGTTTGCATGGTTGTATGGTTTGGGCTAACCTGGCTTCCACACAACTTGGTGTCACTCATGATCGAATATGATGAACGTATCTTCATTCTTTTCAAACGCGACGACTTGGATATTAACTATCTAGTTAATCTATTCACGCATTGGTAATATTTCGGTTTGTATCGACAACAAAACCCGGGAGACTTATTAAGATTTTAATAATTAGTATTTGGTAGTATTTTGGAACTCTTTCAAATTCTTCATTTTTTAACCGAGCGAATAATAAAAAACGTCTGAACTCGGAGTTTGAGCTTCAAAAGTAAACAAGAAAAACAAGTTGAACATGAATGGAAAACCTAAAAGAATGTTCGTTTTAGTTTCGGAATGTCGAACATTGTGGTGAACCCTGTTCTCTATGCCTGGCTCAACCCAACGTTTAGACAGCTGGTGGTCAATACGTGTTTCCGCTCCGAAGAGAAGAACCGGTGCGTTACCTCACAACAGAAGCTTGTTGTTGAAATAATTTTTTCAACAAACCGTACATAATTTCTTCACTTGCAGAATAATAAATAGAAAGTCCGTGTACCTGAACCTACCCACGAGAATCACGGAATGCTCCACAACCCCACGGGCGGATAACGAATCCGCCACGCTCCCCGAAACTAATCGAACAAAACCAGGTGAGTATAGGGTGCGCTTATCCCGTAGCGAGCCTATACTATGCATTTCACCCTACCCCGCTGTTTTTGTAGTTTGATCCCGTTACTTTTCGGTCGAACTTCGTAGTCTATGGTGTTTATCGAGATAAAACTCAACGACTTTTGTGACTATATCTGATTTGTAGTTTAACTTCTAAACAATGTATCATCTTCGGATTACGAGTGGAACGTAGTACTATTGAACTACTATTGAACTTACGAGTGGAACGTAGTACTATTGAACAACTTCCACCGATCCGCCTTTTCTCGAGCGACCCCTACAGCAGTGGACACATTGCTTGTGCAACTCACAACTGACGATACTGACATTCTTGAACAATGTACAACGTTCAGTTCCGAACGCACCCGTTCCATTTGAACATCAATAAAAATCACACAAACTGATTTTAACTGAAAACGATTTTCCTGTTTACACAGTTTGTGATTTCAAAACCCTGATATGTAGAACCTCCATATTGGTCGTCAGAAAACAGAATAATCGTCATTCATTCAGAGGAATAATAACAAATACCACTCGAATTTTAGTTTGAGTTTCATAATGTTTTTCGAGCATTCAGACCGTTCTCCGGACGATGATGACGAGTCGCACGCAAAACTTGTACCCAGGTACGCTAACACAATTAACATTCAAGGATTCAAGGAAACACTAACTTTAAAAACAAATTATCGTTTTGAGTTTATATCTTCTATTCAAGAACTTACTTTTCACCTGTAAGAGTTTTGATTTGGTCAGTCGAACAGATCCATGTGAACACCACACAAAACACCTAGATTGACTAGCGGTAACACATTGCGGATAGCTCATGAGCCCGTGAGCTCAACAGCTGAAACCCGGTTTTTCATTCTCAGATTCCTCCTACTTTTGTACAATGTTGCTGTTTGATGTCTTGCCAACGGTTTTAACTTAATAATACTTTTTTTAAGGGAAGATGTTACGAAGAAAAATATTCTGATCGAATTCAATGTCAACGACACTTTTGTGTAACTTCATTTTTAGGAACTATCAAATTGTAGGATACACTTTCCATATGTATCTCATCATCAACTGCACTGTAATAATCTTTTTTGAGTTTTTTCTTTCTAATTCAATTTGACCGAAAGTTCATGAACCGAGGTTTTAGGTTTCATTGGACCGCAGAAATTATCATGTTAGTGTTTTTACTGATCAGTTGTTCTTGAGAAATATATGCATGAGATTTTCCTAATCTTTCGACGGTGACCATCCACCGAAGCACTCCACTTTCAGTTCACGTAAGATATACGGGGGACATTACGTGTACTCTCCTTGAATTGCATCAGTTTTTCTAATAATTCTTGTAATCATCAGTTCACAATAGAGCCACTAACCACTGTTTATGTCTTTTATACACTACTTGTTCCCTCAACACGATTTTTTTGCATGTCTCAACATAAACAGAAAAAGGTATTTCACACGGTACTGAAGAATGAATATCAGAATGTTCGATTTTCTTGTGAGATAGCTCAAAATGCATAATTGCTGTGATCAGAGTAGCAACTCAGTACTATTGGAAATTTGGTCATCATCATGTCATTACCCCATTGTCCACTAATCATTATTGTTGTATGAACTGTTTGGGACATGTTTCAGCGAATGAATTTCACAAATTAATTTTAGTGTCGGGAAAAGAATCGAAAAAAAGCGCTGATGAAGCAAAAATCTGGCGAAACAGGGAAAACTGCAAATCGGCATCGTTTCACGTCTCCGTGAGCAGCTTTACGTGGTGCTTCGGCTCGAAATGCGTAGCACTCACGGAAAACAGCGCACAGTGAAGTCTTATTAAACTCGCCTTTTGAGCTTGATCTAGAGGGATGGGGAGAGAGAAACACGGGTTTGTTGTAAGAACAACGAGAATAAAAAAATCTCGACAGTTTACCAGGGATGTTTAAAAGAGTCAAGATATGTGGATATGACAAGAAACGTTCGGACCACGAAATTAAAATATACTGCTCTCAGTAATTCGAATAGTTTAAAAAGGTGTATTTGCATAACTCGCCACCATGAATGCTAGCTATTTCGAAACTTGTTCAGCCTTTCGGAACGAAATTTTTTTGAACAGATTCGAGAGGCTGAACAGGTTAAAACGGTGCCAAAATGCAAACACAGTCTGTATCAATATCACGAGCATCACAAACCGACATGAAAAGACTAGCCTAACTTGGGTTATACATTACTACAAGCAAAGCGCAGAAACATGAAGTGTGTGGAACCTTTTATGGATTGATGTATTTCAGTTAGTCAGATAGGACATTAGTGAAATGAGACTCGAAGATAGTGTCGATTTCAGTCCACATCGAACATTCGATAGTGCGATAAGAATGGAGGTGACCCGAGCAGTGCATGTTATCTGGCCGTGTACCAGATACTATCGCCACTGACACGGCTATTCTGTGTGCGGTACCGTGAAAAAACATCACTTTTTGAAACTCAAACACAGTGAGAAAACATGTCAACTTCCCTCTTTTGAACGACATGTATTGAGAAAAACACTTGGAGTAACATAGTTAGTAATTTGAAAAGTATGAAAGAGGAATGTAAACGTTGTAAAAACAGTTGTCTGAAACGTGTATGAACGAACAGCACGTCTAGAAAATAGAGATGTTTACCCAGCGATTACTCATTACACAAACAGTTCGATATAGGAATAATCTGATAACTGATCCAATCGGTATAACTCAACCAATCGTACTGAACAAAATCTGTCGTGTTTGCGTTCTATAGAAACAAAGGAGATCAATTTTGTGATCAACTGAAAACTTGAGATTGTGCAGTTTTGAACAAATTTCTGAATAAGGTGTTTCCGGGCGGAATCGATCATAAGTGGAAGATAATTATTCTCTTTTCAATTATGTACGACGTGGAAATGTAAAATTAACATGTTGAAGTTATACGTGTTCCTAGACCTTAATACTAAAGTAAACTCCCACTCGAACGCATAGTCACGTAAACGTTTGGAAGACATAAAAAATGATGAGCACATGCAATGCACAAGTGCTCACGTCTAACCACTTTTTACGTGACTATACATTCAGTATAGCTTGGCTTTAGGGGGAACGGACCACACGAGACTGAATAATTAGTCGTTTTGCCAGGTGGCAACGCGGCGGCCGCAGGTGGGAGGCGGCCTTGTTCGGCCAATGATTCATTCAATATTAGAACGAGCCATGTAATTGCACATATAGAGCAGACTGCACAGAAAAGTATATCAAAACTAAGTAGGGTAGAAACTTCACCACTCACAATACCTTCCTCTGTTCAATTCTCAGAAAAGAGTATGGAGGAGAAAAAGATCTGTGTTTGATTGGCGACGACCTCATCCTTTCATAGTCTTTTTCTATAGTTTTTTTTTTCTATTTTTATACTTTTCTGGCGAAAAACATCATTAGGGGAGCGAACATAAAAAGAGCAATAGAAAGTTAGAGTTATGAGAGATGACTAAATAGTTACTGAAAAGTCACGATCCAATGCGAAAATCAGGGCATCACTAAATTTTCCATTCCGAAACATGCAACCCCTCGTCCTACAGCTAACTTATCCCTCTCCTATAATTTCTGTTATGGAAATTGAAGCGTTTTGCAGAGCGAAATTCGATAGAACCGCAATGAATGACAATTGTGTGTCTAGCAAATTAAACGGAAGGCTTGGGATCAGATCTCCTGTATTCACGCTGAATGATGTTCAATTATTGGAAGACCAATGAACAAACTCAATTATAAATCGAAGCCGAACTGTCAAGAGCATTAATCCTGTGCGTCTTTTAGGTTGCGTTCAAAGTATCAGTAGCTTGTTTCTTTTCCTCATTCACATTTCTGAGATCAAAAAAAGAATGAGAATGCTAGTCAAACTAGATGATCAATGAAGCTACGGCAGGAAATCTGAGCTGAACTGATGTTCAGCGCAGAAGTGACTACGAGTACTCAAGGACACTGAACATGCACAGAGTTCTAACACAGGGTTCTCGAACACTTGCCAAATCGTTATTAGTATTCTAACAAATGGTGTTGCCTGATTACTAATATATGGATAGTCACGTGAAATGTGTAAACATATCAGGGCTCCGGAACACGTGAAGCTAGCATGGACTCGCAAACAAATTATGTTTGAAAAGGTTGGCCGGTTGATGACGATTACCTGTTCGCATGACATGAGAGTGATGTTGTGGAGTTCCCGCGCTTCTGATTTCGAAACAGTTGACGTCATATTCCATGACACAGACAGAATATACAACTGGCTAGAGTTGAGGTCATTTGATAAAATGGTCCGCATGTGGGCTTGTTATGACAATCAAAGCAGTACAACACTGTGAAGGCACATGATAAGATATGGTAGGAGAAAAACTGTTCCATACCCAAAATGAACGTTAGCGACGATTCAATTGTTGTTACCAGGTTAGTTAAATTGATTTACTTTGCATAATACTCGCAGCAATCATTAACGGTGGCTTTGTAGTAGAGGTATGTAATGATGGCGTGCAAATATGGGATTTTTAATGTAAAGTATGATGATGCTAATTTGATCTGGTCTGTTTAACTGTAAGTAATCAGAATGGTCACGTGGAATGAACTGTAAAGAAACAAATAGAACATCAATCAATAAAATGGGTGTGTGTAATTTACGTGACTTACTACGTGCAGTTGCCATTTTCAGTTGCAGGGTTTAAACGAATACTATCATCATAATATTGTGAGATCTGTACTGTATTTACTGACTGCCTACACCGTAACTTTTACTATTCCATTCCTTAATGTACCGTATGTTACATATGTTTCCGTATAGTATATCCCTTCGTTATATCTTTTCGTGCTCCATTCGTACTGTTTGACATGTTCAAATTTGTTCGCATCCTTACCATATTTTTTTCTTATCACACGCTTCACTTGCGTAATAAATTCATTCATTCACAAAGTTCGTTCGCAAAGGTACAAAACCGCATGAAATCGAAAAACGAAAAACGTAAACTATAAATATCCAGGTAGGGTTTTGTTGCCTTCCCCCTTAGGGGTTCTACATATTTATTCACGTTGTTTTGAGGTTCTTGTAACACTTGTAAATGAATATACATATCATACTTCCACATGCCAGGGTTAGTCTCAAATGAAAGTTGTACAATCGACGAATTGTGTAGGGTCCGCTCCTACGAAGCAAGCGGTATGTTGTCTTATTCACCGTGTTTGTAGTTTGAACTCATTGTTTTTGTGTCGATTTCGAACTACAGCTAAGTTATTGTCATCAATTACAATGTAGGACTATCAGACTGGCGACGGATGAGGTCATTTTCGAAAATCTGGGCATGAACCGGAGAAGGTCCACTATTTCCATGCGCCCAGTTCAACCATCTAGGTCGGTGCCGTCAGAACAAGAAAACAATATAAAAGTTGCATTTTTGGCTTTTTTCTATTCCACATTCTCTCTTCATACACGTTTGGTAATAATCATATTAACTTTCCTCTTCTTTCACAAAATCACTGTTTTGTAGTTTGAGTTGAGCAGGTGCTAAGAAAGTTTGCTTAGTGCGAGACAGTTCGGCGGACTACTGCTGTTATTTCAAATCCTATTTTTAGTGTGTCGAAATATGTGCACTACGCCACTCCATTGATTCTGATGTCTATTATTGCCCAGGTAGGTCATAAACACTTTGTGCTTCAAACCATCTCTAATAAGCTTCTTATTAAACGACTGTCGTGAAAACTTCCGAACAAACTCAACAGAACAGGCAAAAGTTGACGCTACTTCGAAAGACTTGCAAATACACGCTTTTCTGCAGAGTGCGATGTAGCGGTTAAAATGTGTGACTGTGAATGTCCAATCACTGGTTCGTTTCACCCATGAGACTGTTATTTTGCAGGTTGTTACCGGCTTTTTTGCCAACAGTTTATGTTTGATGGCGGACGCTGGTCGACAATTCGCTGATCATTTGGAGCAATACAAATATGACAAGCTCGGAACTCCAGGACAGCGAATCACAGGTTCGACAGCTCCTTAGTAGAAAAATACTTCCATCTCTAACGAGTTTTCTCAAAAGCAGTCTGTTTTCTAGAATGTCGTAGGTACAGATCGGGGTTTTTGAACACACGTGATTTCTCTGTGTGGGGCTCGCTTAGGAAATACCCAGCCGAACCTGCGGATGTTGGCCTGCTCGGATAAATTTTAGTTTGAGCTTTTCTTGCACATCGAACCACTCAGATAAGATAAGTTCCTATGGTCAGTTTTTCCAGAGGTGATTTCAATCGCCATAGCCTGTGTATCTTTGCTCATTCTATCGGTGGTATTGGTGGTCAACGGTTCTACAAAATCGACGGAGGATTATTTTGAGGCATGATCATTTCATAATGAGAAAAAAATATTCTTAGCATTCTTTCCCCGCTGCTGGAGAAAGAGGAAATTCGTAATTTCCATAGCGTAATATTCGTAGTTATGTTAACTTGTGGTCAAAGTGATAATTGCAGATAAATAGTTCAATGCTTCTTGTTGGGATGATACTGGCTATTTCTACCAACTCTATTCAAGTTTTAATTCATATTCATAGTAAGTTTTTTTGATTCCTGATATAATCCGATAAAAAAATAGTCGTTTATAATTTGCAACCAGTTGCAACCAGTTACTCTCAATAACAACGCTAATTGTGTGGTATTTTCACTCTTTCCACCCATCACTAATCCTTTGAACTGAAAAGTCGATTTTTGTAATGAAGACTTGTTTCTTTTCAGTTGGTGAAAACAATTCTTAGGTGTGATGTGTAACGAGAGCGTAGAAAAAAATAACGAAGCTTATTTCAAAAAATTTTCTGTTTTTTTTCAAAAACTCACTACCTTACTATGAAGGCTGAAGAGTTACGAGTGCGACGACCACACTATCAACCAATGTTTTTTCACTTTGTTGCAAATATTGTGAAGCTACGTTCAGACTGGAGAGAGTCGGTTTCGCGGTCCGCCAAGCAGTTGACCAAGACCTACCGCAGTCAACTATTACATGGGCTCATCACCCACGGATTAGCTGGCACGGTGGTCGTGGTCGTTGCTCTCTTACTCACCAACGTAAGTTTCAACTATGATATATCAGTCATTTTTTTCCAACAATCCAACATTTTTCATAATTTGTAAGCTAATTTCGTGCAATGATAACAAAACAGACAGGCGTAATGACCATTCGGTCTGCACCTGTCTATCTAATCATTAGTCAATGTACCCGTATACGTTTCAATGATTTTCTTAAATTTGTTTTTATGGGAACGGATTTAAATACAATTGTTGTATCCTTACCACAAAGGATCAACACTAATAACACACAAAGATATTAACACCAAGGTTTATACCTGTACAAGCAAGGAGACTGGTGAGGAAGACCGGTTTATTCGTAGGCAGACGATACAATACTCTTGATAGACGAGAAACGCGACACGTTACTTTACACGTGTGCGCAAATATGCTAAACAGTTAACATGTTACAACAGGAATGAAATAGACTTGTGTGTAACCACACAACACCTCCCTTTCTTGAGAACTAACATTTGGGGAGATGTGAAACAATTGGATACAAAATGATCGGCTGTAGACAGCTTCGGTTTCACATAAGAGAGTGTTCGCTGTAGACAGCTTCAGTTTTACATATGGGATTGTTCGCTGTAGACAGCTTCAGCAACGAGACTTGAGAGGTTGTTCACTGTAGACAGCATCAGCAACAAAACATAGCTGTAGACAGCTTCAGCAACGGGACATAGCCATGTTCGTGTTGACAAAACCATTGTCAACCTCAACACTACTATGTGGATCTTCATAGTTCTCACGCATTTCTGCCAGTTCATCATCAGTAGGCACCCTCTTCTCCTCTTTCAACTTTTGCCACAACACATGTGCAAATCTAGAAGACTCAGAGTTGAACAACGACTGTTCCTGCCGTATACCATTCTGAACACATTCTCTACGGAATTGCTCCGTCACGAACTGCGTACTAAGACTAGTAACAATGGTCTTCGGCGTTTTTCCAATCAACTTGAACACTTCTGACAAAGTGAGAGCTGTTGTTCGCGATGTGCAGTCTTTCATCTCTGCCACATCCGTCCACTTAGTCTCAGAATCCTCGAGAACTAAGTATGATAGACCTTTCACGGGACCAACAATGTCCACATAGACTCTATCATTCCATTTCCTTTGCGAAGATGACATTTCGCTAACACTGATCGATGAATTTCCGTCCTTGTTGAACCGTTCCTTGGCCTCAACCTTCGCCACAACACTCATAACCTTCTCATTCACTTGAGGTTTCAACGAGCTGTTGGTACATTCCTTCAATCGATCTTTGATCTCACTTTGACCAGTCATCATCTTCAGGTAATACTTCATGTTTTCATTCTGCGTCAACCAATCAAGGCCAACCAGACTACTTGCGTGAGAAACATATGCACAACCAGTACCGTATTCACCTTTCATCTTGAAATCACAGCTCAGTTTGCCAAGCACTCTTATAGGCTTTCCATTGGCATCCGCAACTCGAACTTTGGACTTCTCAAGATTAGGTTCACCAAGCTTCTTCCAATCGTGTACATTCAACAATGTCACGTCCGAACCAGTATCAAGTTGAAAATCGATTTTCACTCCTTCGATATCTACTGGTAGGTAACGTCTCACAGCGTTCACCTTCAGCTTCTTCTCTGAAGACTTGACAACAACCGAGTTGTTCACACGAGCTCTTCCAGATGAGTTAGCAGTGTACTTGGCTATTTGCTCACAAAACTCTTGCTTGTGACCGCTCTTCTTGCACTTGCCACACGTCCACTTTTTGGCCTTACAGTGTCTCGATAAGTGACCATCCTTTCCACAGTTCCAGCACAATCTACCAATGTGCTCAACTTGATCTTGACCTTGAAGCTGTGACTCTACCGCATACACTCGATGGGAATCACTTTGAACCATCTTCGCCTCTCGCTTGATGTTCAACCAACTGTCACACTCCTTATACAGGTCTCTCAACGTTACAGCTTGCTTGTCTGCGTACCGCCTGTCCAAAAACATGAGCAGTCTTGTCTTCAGGTCATTATCTCTGTTTGACTTCAAACCAGATATCCAGAACAATGCCTTCAAACCATCTTTGTCAAGCTCCTGGAGTTTTGCTCTCTCACACTGTTCATTCACTCGACCAGTGTACTCCATATAATCTTCCGATTCAATCTTCTCGAGCTTGAGACAATTGTATCTCTCCGTGAATACTGATGTTTTCACATCAAACATCTCTTTCAAAATTTCCAGAGTTTCAGCAAACTCCAACTCAGCCGTGGTCTTTGGCAGAATATGACTCTTGTAACGATCGAAAACTTCATTCGACAGTTTGCCAACCAACAGTCTCACTTTAGATTTATCATCCAACAGTGCACCGTCAACAGTGAACACTTCACCGTATCGATCATACCAACGTGAGAATGTGAGATCACTCTCAGGATCAAATACAAAGGTTGTCAGCCTTGCATTCAAATCACTCATCAATCGGGCTGCAGTCGTTATCGGAGATCCAACACTCGTACCACTACGATCTTCTTGAACATTAGCAACACCACTTTGAAGTAACTTCAACTGGTCTCTTTGCATGTCTAACTGCTCTTGCTGAATCCTCATCCTCTCCTCTTGTTGCTTGAATTGCTCTTGTTGACCTTTCAACAATTCCAACAGCAAATTCTGCATGTTCGTGTCCTGTTGTTGCTGTCCCTCCATGTTGTTTAGTGCGTATTTGCTCCAAATGAAAAATTGGGCAGCACTTCCCCTGACCTCCGGTAGTAACAATCAATTGAAAAATTGGGCAGCACTTCTCCTAAGGAAAAGGCTTTACCAGCAATTCAACTGGGTGCTCACTTCGCGGGGGTCGGTGACAGTACTTACAGTCTCGTACAGACCTAGCACTCCACAACAAACAGATTGTTCTGATTCCCGCTTAACAGGTTTCAGAGTTACTACGCCTCGTTTGCTTCACAAGACGCAGCCAATAAAGTGTCGATCTCTTCGTACAAGAGACTTTGTAGACGACAATACACAGGGAAACAACAACAACAACTTTTGCCTATCCTGATCGCCAGTTATGTTGTATCCTTACCACAAAGGATCAACACTAATAACACACAAAGATATTAACACCAAGGTTTATACCTGTACAAGCAAGGAGACTGGTGAGGAAGACCGGTTTATTCGTAGGCAGACGATACAATACTCTTGATAGACGAGAAACGCGACACGTTACTTTACACGTGTGCGCAAATATGCTAAACAGTTAACATGTTACAACAGGAATGAAATAGACTTGTGTGTAACCACACAACAACAATGAACACCTCGACACATCTTTCCATCCTGTATACTTTAGATGACAACAACAACCAACATCAAACAAATAACAATAGTACCGCCGTCTCTCCACTCTTCCTGTGAGAAGTTTCTTTTTCTGTTCTTTTGTGGAAAGAATGATATAATGATTCTTCCAGCCACCTTTGCTGATCGCTATCGGGAGTACTGTAGTTTGGAATACGCCAGAGACGACTACGAGGAGATTTGAAATCGCTGTCGGAAAGATCTTCACAACGTTCTCATTGTTACCGGTAGACTCACTGTTAAGTGCAATATTTGTCTGTCAGTAAAATGTAATATGTTCATGCTTCACTTTTTTCATAATAAACGTCGATACAGAATTTCTCATCACAAGGTAATGACTAAAGCAGCTAGTAATAAGTGAATCTACAGTAATCATGCTCAAAAATTTCTATTCGGTAGTAGAATATGGTATTACTTCTGGTCGAGGAAGATGTAATACTTATTACCGAGTATGAGCTATGAAACTGCCAACTTGTCACCTTTTAATATTGTTTATTGAGTTCAGAGTGGCGGTTTTTTGGAAAACCCTCAGAATCTGAAGGGGTGGAGAAACAGCTGAATAGTTTACCTACACGAAGAAAGATGAAAGCAGCTAGTAATAAGTGAATCTCTCGGTCACATGTACTTATCCCTCGCACCACCTAACAGGCTATTTCCCCCGCTCCGCACAATGAAATGAAGTGCGACTGATTTTCGGTTCGAAAGCCCGCAGGCTGATTCTATGCAAATTTCCGTGCCCTCCGAAGAAATGTCTAATATCATCTGACCTTCTTGCACATGCTCAACATACCTTCATATAGTTTTAGGAAATAGTGTGTCGTGTAGTTTTAGTTCCAAAGAGGGCAGAATGAAAAGTTATTATCAAAGGCTGTTCACGAGAAACTGATATTTTTTAAAAGTTAAAACCAACAAACCCAATTTCTTTACGGTTCACATGTTTTAGTCTATTTTAGCGCGCGCAAAGTTATGTTCATGTACCCCAGGGTACCTAAACCAGCTTTCCATTCTGCCATCCTTCAACAATGCCAATTTTGAATTGACATACTTCACTCGTCAGAACGTGTGAATCGTCAGAATAACACTTTACCAATTCGAAAAACACTTGTACATAAATTACTTTTCTTGCCAAAAAATGAATCATTGATGAAAAGAGAGAAAACATCGTTTGCAAACTACTTGAATGAGGCCGAGAAATAATTATTACTTCTGAGTAAACATATGACCTCACTGTTAAAAACCTTGCTGAGCGTAAATTTGCCCAAAGTAGAATATAACGTCCAGATTTTCATCAGTATACCGATTCTCTGATGTGACTTATTCGCATTTCGGTCTAGTTGTCATCATACTAAAATTGGCCCAATTATATAGAAAGCTAGACGCAATGTCATCTACCTCTCTAACTAAGCTACTCCTCTCCGTTCCCTCATTGCTTGCCAATGTTCCTATCTGGTTACCTGGCTGCTCCATCTGGGTAACTTTCAAGTTGAGAAGAGTTCTTATCAGAATAAGCTTTGCTGGTTTGCCTCCGTTATTAATCCAGAGTACAACTCACATGCAGAAGGAAAAAAGTGGCAGAGTGTAAAGAATTTTGACATTATTATTAATCTTGCCACGCCCAAAAGCTTAACACTTCCATACTTTCTGAGCGTGAAAGTAACAACCGCTCTAGAATCGCATTAAGATTTCTATTATGTTTCCCCTACAGCAGTTGTTCCGATCTATTGCATCAATATTCAAGGTCGACAATGTAACGAGACAGTGAGTTGTTATTAGGTAACTTCATGAACGTTTTGCAAGGGAAAACATCACATCATAATGTGTAACTCTGCAAGATGATGCTTGTTTTGGCCCTGAAGAATAATTGAGATTTGTCGATGGGGGCGGCAAAGTCGGACAAATCAAGAGAGCATTAGCATACATCTTGAGTTTACAACCAATTCCTTTGAAATATTCCGCTGTTTCTGTGGTTCAGTTTTCAATACGACTATTATTATGACCTACAAGCTAGTCAAAGCACTGTTCCTACCGTTTTGATCTGACTTGGAATGTCTAGTTTAGTCTTATTAGTTTTCATATCTCGAGCCTACTTAAATTAAATCGAAAATCGACCGTCTCGAAGTCGCCTAGTATAGGCCAACATAGTTTGCTATTCTGCCACGCTTTCGCTCGAACGTATGTATCTCCAAAGTGCGTGAGCTTGTTTATAGCGTCAATTAAAGCTGTGTTTCTATCTTAAATGTACTAAAACATATTTTCTCACTCTAGCCCATAAATAGAGAAAGTTGGTTTTTTTGCATAAACGTTTTCTCACGCTCTCACAAATCCAGACATAGTCTAGTATAATTGCTAGTTCTCACATAAAAAACAATTGGGTGCTGGTTTTCTGCACAATTTTTTACAATCAGAAATCTTATAACCGTATTTTGCAACCAGTATGGTGTCCAGACAGCCGGGTAACTTGCCTCAGGCTCCGAAACTATTCACTATAATCATCGTTTAAGTACTTCCTCGACCATTTGAACGTTTCCTCTCAAGTTCCGAAACACGGCTATTCCACTTTGTGGGAATCGCTGTGGAAAGGACATACCAAAATTTGAATCGTGTCTCAATATGTTGTGTTTGTAGCTTGCTGTGTTTTTGTAAAAATTCGTAAATCTGGTGTACACAGATCAAACTACAAATCAGATATTATCACTCACTCTATTTCTTCGTTTATTCACGCGAGCTAATCCATCGAGTCTATGAGTACTAGTATGTAAAACCTGACACATTGAAAATGTTTGAAAAAGTGCCAACGCCACCAATTTCAAAAACGGCTTCCTTAGTGGTCAGGTCTTTTATCCCCGAGAGAATTTCTACATTATCAAAAATAATTCCGATTCTCCGAACTTTGGTCAAAGGAAATGGTTCTTGATCGTGACACTATCTTCAATATAAGCTCTCCAGTCTGGCCGGATACGAGGTACCAAAATATGAACGTGACAATGAACTATAGCCCTCACATATCCCAAGTGGCTTCCATCAGCGGGCAGATAAAATATCTGATGACTAATTTTCAGAGAAGACATAGAGAATTCTTTCTGGTTGCGTGTAGAGGTAGAGAAAAAGTGCGAAGATCTACTCACATGTTGAAAACAGTCTAGCAGTCTAGGAGTATGTAAGTAACTATCTAAGAAATGTGAGAACCATAGGTATATCATCGCTGTACGTCTCTATTCGCATGCATTTGGCACTCAAACTACACACTCAATGTTCACTACCCCAAGGCTCTTATGTTTGGGCATTTTCATTTATAAAAATGTATCATTCCATTTATAGAATATCACACTCAAAAAGAGGCCGTGTTCTTACAACTATGGGCCGCAAAATCTACTTTCTCCAAAGAAAAGCCCTCGTTTCGCCTGAATAATGCAGTGTGGTGTCATTTATAGGCGCGATGGAACTGAAAGACAATAGAATTGTCACGCAAGACGTGAAGATTTTGGTTATATTGCTAGAGTACATCATGTTCTTCAGAGAGATTAACGGGATTTTCAGTGTAACCCAGAAACTAGGAAAGTTCACACTTCGAAGTGGAAAGTGGAAAGTTTTGTTGTATTTGAATGCTCATAAATGAAACTCTATTTCCTCATCACGTTCACCAAACTATCAGACGTAGCAAAACTATATTTGTTTGGAGACAAAATAATTGTCAATTTTTAGTGAACAAAATGTTCTTGCCTGTTCCGTATTGACACAATTTTGTTTCATCAATGAGGGAAAACTTTGTTAACGAACCCGACATAACCCAGTCACCACTTTGATACCTCACAAGCATTGTCTTCATTCCGAACTGAATAACAAATGTGAGAAATTCGCATGAAAACTGCCCCCACTGCACATATGTTGGGGAAGTCATATTTTCTTTCTTTGTTCTCTCAATACGACTTTTGTGAAATTTCCAATCTGTTAGTGGTTATTTCAGTAACGGAGGGGAATAAGAGGGTTGATCAAATGAGAATCACAAGGCTCTTTCTCCAATTCTCATTGTTGTCGTCAAATGAAGTCCCAATAATAGTTTTTCACGTAGCTTCGATGTTTCAAACATAGTATCAAAAGGGTATATGTTCGTACAACAATTTCAGAGTGTTTGAGCCCTGATCAATTATGTTGCAGCAAAGATTTGCAATTTCCAAGTTTACATTTCGCGCATTCATAACGGAGTTTTCGCTCGTTTTATAACTACCTCTATTACGACTATTTTCCTTTCAGGTACATGTGGACGACGGATCGAGCAATCAGTGCATATTTTTAACAACAATACCGAACTATGCTGTTTTAATTTGAAAGGTAATGTCCCTTCTAAGCAGAAAATAACAATTGTTTGGAGGTTATAGAAGCATTTTTTAGAATGTGCTGATGTGGTATTCTTTTTCGGTTCTATAAAAAGTGTACTATTCCACTACCGATTACAAGTATTGTCCTACTCACTCTTGGTTTTGAAACACAGAACATGCATGCGTTTCACGTTTTCTTCAAATGACCAGGTGATACATTGTTTCAAAACATAATGAGACACTGCTCATTTATTCCGGTGTTACTTCGAAACAGTTTTCAGTTGATGTGTATGCGCTAAATGGTGGGTCATTGTAATATTTCACGAGTGTCTGCTCAAATAGAAGCAGGAAATGTTAGGCGCGATACTCATGCATTCGCTCGTTAGATTCCGAGATATCGTATTTCAACTATCAAAAATCCCATTACGGAGCCTGCCAGTTAAAACATTGCTTGAACTGCTGATTAGCAGTCTCAAAACCGACTATTTCCAAAAGCCTACTCTAAAATGGTCCTCCATGTGGTACGTAACTATTTCAATATTTGGTCTCTATATGAACCGAGCACATAAGATTATAATCTGACTATACACTTTTGACACCGATCTAAATGAACGGTTGCAATGTCTAATGAGAGGTTGGTAAAAACACCCCACTTAACTCTGATTTTCACAGAAATCTATTAACAGTGAAGTAACTATTCTTATTCGGGATATTTTCAGGGTCTTTCTATGTTTTCCATCCTCGCTCTTGCCACTCACATTCTAGCCAATGCTAATCTCGCCACCCAGGTGAGTTCCCTCAAACTGTTTACACATTTGTTTGTCAATAAACACATTCGTGCTCCATGAGGTAAGCATGACATATAGTCATAAATTCACGAGAAGTCGAAGCCAAAAACTATACCTTTGAACGACGATTCGCGTGGAGAGTGTACGGTAAACAAACGTTTAACACTGTGCAACTAGCTATCATGTTTATTATATCGAGCCTTTGAAACATAGCCGAATTGGCGAGCTTCGTCCTGAACGCACCGACATCAAAGTACAATGAGAGCAGATTAATGTTATTAGATAATTTTCGCTCGTTGTCTGTGAACGATCCTTAGCAACAACAAAGATATACCTTTAATAAAATTTATATCCCTTCATCTCACAGAGTTAAGTATAGCCACTGCGCATAAAATACGAAGTAGCACTGGCATTTCACTTATCTCGAAAGCATTTTTCGAAGTATTATGAAATTTCGATCAGTGTTCCCAATCAGGTCGTCTTACAGACTGTTACCGATGAACGAGATCTTTCACCTCAGGCCAAGGTAAGCATTGAATTAATTTTGTTCGCTATAACTCAGATCTGGCTCAGTTTTCATGTTAACTATTGTTATTTAATGTTCCAACGGTCCATCAGCATTAAATTCAAAACATCAACACGGAAACTGGTTATTTATTGCAATCTTCTACAACTATATTGGATAAATGATCTTCTAAGATTCATGGAAAGCATTAGAGAAATTCCTTGGTCCTATACTTCTGTGCAAGTCTACTCTTTGTGTTTTGGTTTCAGTTTTGGTTCTTAAATAATGTTTTGAGATGTGTTAATGTTTTCCGGCCAGTTATGTATTTGAAGGTGCGACAAATCCGAATAGCAGGGGACTTGATTTTGGGCGGAGTATTTCCTGTACATGCTATGTCGAAAAATTCAGAAGAGCCTTGTGGGGAGATTGCGGAGACAAGGTGAGTACAAATTCTATCAAAAAGATGGTGGTGTACTCGAAATATCCTCGCTCAATCTGGGTTACTTCTACAATTGGAAAACTAAAAGCAGTACTCAGAGACAACTCTTACACGTCATCGGCAGAGAGACGAGTTCGAATCTATTATACACAGCAGAATTTCATGATGTCGACCAAACTACCCAGGAAACACATTCGATTTCATTTGCCATCAAGACGGTTGACTAGCGGACTTTCCTACTCAACTTGATTGCAGAGGAGTTCACCGAGTCGAAGCAATGTTGTATGCCATTGACCAAATCAACGCCCAGAAGGACTTTTTGAGGGGATATAAACTCGTAAGTTCGTTTTTCGTTTGTCGTTTCTGCAAACTGTTCGGTCTCACGTTGAAGGAGCGAGATGGGTGCGCGGAACGCGGTGTTACGTAAGATATACTACTGACAGTACTGACTCTGTATCATATTCGAACATGACTGTCGCTCGAATTTTCAGCATACGACCACTACATAGATCAACAGTTCTACCATGATATCTTATTGGTTCATCTAACGAAACATCCTAACTAACTAAGCTAGAGTAGAGATGGATAATACTTACATACCTATGTTTGATAGAACCACGCTTGATCACTAATTGATACAAATTTTTCGGCGAGCGTCCGTTCTTAGTCGGTGGAGTCTTATAGATTGCGGACAGTGAACAAAATCTATTTGATTCCAGGGTGCCCTGATACTCGATTCGTGTTCCAATCCTGCATACGCTCTCAATCAGAGTCTCGACTTTGTTCGAGATATGATAGGGTCTTCAGAAGCGTCCGATTACACGTGTAGGTTAGTGATGGGTCATTTGATATCAATTAGGGAGTCAGACTAGTCTTTGAACAACTGTTCCGAGGGATTGAGCCTTGAGTCTTTTGAGTTCACTAACCGTTTAGAAAACACCTTTTTTCAACCCATTCTCATAAGGAGTGTTCCTACATAAACATTTGTTTTCGTTTAGAAATTTTGATTCATTATTGTCTCGGTGTGCTCAATAATTTACTTTTTTTTAAGTTTTTAATTTCTGTTTCATAATCATCCATCGTTCTCTCAATAACAACGACATCCGTCGCTTTTATAAACACCTGAGGTGTTTCATGTTTTCAGTGATGGCACGGAGCCAAAAAGTCGAATAACACATCAGAGAAAAAACGTCGTAGCAGTGGTGGGAGGGTCCTACAGTTCTGTTTCTGTACAGGTACATTCTCAGCGAAACGCGCATCTACTTTGATTAGAGGGCTGTACATTTTCTGTCCAGAGATTGTGAAGGTCAGAGAGACACAGACTGACTGAGACTGGGTGCGGTCTCATAGTTTTCCATGAGGTGGGTCAATAAAAACGTCATTCATAGATCAGGAAGGCTATTTTTCTGTTGCAGATAGCCAATCTTCTTCGACTGTTTCGAATAGCTCAAGTCAGTCCCGCTAGTACAAATGCAGACTTGTCAGACAAAAATAGATTTGAATACTTTGCGAGGTAAGCGGACGTTATTAGTGAATTGTTTTTCTACAACAAATATTTAAAAACACACGAATCTAAAAGGACCATCAAAAATATTTGTCTAATTCGATTTTTCATGTGGAAGGATGTGCCTCGTTTTCTATTATTTATAGATGCTTCCCAGCTTTATAAAGTGTCTTCATAGCTTCGGGCATAGTTTATTGAATTGGTGACAAAGATTGATTGCAGAACAGTGCCTTCGGACGACTACCAGGCATTAGCGATGGCAGAAATAGCAGTTCGTTTCAAATGGACGTACGTTTCGCTGGTTTATTCAGCGGACGAATATGGAGAACTAGGTACCTATTTCGTTCCCACTAGTAATTATGCTGCATTACACGTACAAGTTGTACTCATAGCTTATCAATAGCTCATATCTTTCGCGAACATTTTGCGCAAGGATTTCCTGGGGTTTCACTAAGAGTACACTGTTCCAAGTCTTTTGACAATCAAGTTGTGAAGTGTACGGATAGTTAAATTAACGGTAACAGTAGGTATAGGTCAAACTGTAGTTCATTGAACTTGCTACTATTCGTAAATGTGTTTAAATCGAGTCAGAAACGTAGTTTGTACTGGTCGCACTATTTGTAGATAAATCAACCCAATGTGTTCAGGAGCCGATGCGTTCAAGAAAGAAGCTAGGAAAAAGGGCATCTGTATTGCTATTGAGGAAAGAATTCAGAACAAAAGAGAAAGCTTCACTGAATCTATCGACAACCTGGCCAAAAAGTATGTATGCAAACAATTGAAACTTTGTTTCCAGTGTTATTTGAGATTGGCAAAACGTTGTTATTCACTTTTTTAAAAGCTCATGCGGAGTAAGTGATTCACAGACGTTTTGCAGGCTTCAGCCAGAGAAAAATGTCGGTGCTCGAGTGGTTGTTTTATTCGTGGGAACTGAATATATTCCTGAACTTCTACGGCAAACAGCCGAGAGAATGGAGAAATATGGAGCCAACCCGAAAAAGAAAATCATTTGGTTAGTGAATTGAATAACAATCCTTCGAACTTGTTCACCCACTCTGTCACAGAAAGTATTGTTGACAGTACAGCATGGTATTTCGTTTAGTTTCTCACTTTTGTATTGATCATGACTATATTGTGAAAGATAAAGCAGACGTAAATGCCATCAACAATGTAATGATCACGAACGTAAGACTTTGAAAGTTCTATAAGACGTAAAACTCATATACAATGTTTGGGCTCCTAGTAAGGAAGACCAAAAATAATCTTGTGCTATTTCACACCTTTGTGAGGCAACATTTCGTCAATCGAAACTCAATTTTTCTTCATAATCGTGTTTTGAGGATGGCCTCTGAGAGTTGGGACCGAAACAATGAGAAGTACACGCAGGGTCAAAACAGTCTGGCGGCCCAGGGTGCAATTGTACTGACACTGGCCTCTCAGCGGGTTCCTTCCTTCGAAGAAGTATGTTCTTTTTTCAGAAATATGCTTAAACGTACAGTTTACATTACTTTTAAAAACACGTACATTCGCTCACATCGTACATTTAATTTGAAATGAGACACGGTACCTCAAAGGAATGGTGTTCGGCAAGGGTGAATACTGTATTGCTAATGGATGTGCATTATTGGGACTGACGAAAATGAACTGGCATTTAATGAAATTTACAGTATTTCCTCAACCTTCATCCGGGTACAGAAGCCTTCGAACGAAATAAATGGCTGCGAGAACTGTGGACTGTGAAATACAACTGTAAATTTGATCTACCGGAAGATTCGCCCTCCAATATGAATCGGTAAGTCCGAAAAATTTGTTTACAATTTCATTCATCTCGTTCTTCGAAGTTCGCCATTGGTATATTTTCGAAAGAAACACAATGATATTCAAATCGTTGTCAAAATGCTTGAAGTGCCAGTTTTTAACGGCATTTTGGAAACGTAATGGTTTTGTAGATGTGAAGACATGCGCCAGACGAGGGAGAGCTTCATCACGGACGACAAAGTTCAGTTTGTCATCGACGCCGTTTTCGCAATCGCCCATGCACTCAAAGTTAGTACTCGCGTTTTGAACAAATGACACCAAAAGTCGTGTATTGTGCATTGAGTATTTAGGTGAAAATTGATACGAACAATAATATATAAACAGTATGAAAATAATATTTTTTGGCAAAACATCCAAAAACGATCGTACAAGGCAGACTACTACATGGGTGGACAATAGATCCAACTACAACTATGTACTGCTCATGTACCCAAAAACATATGTACTCAAAAACACAAGGTGTGACGTTTGTTTAGATAACTCCACGATTCCACACATCCGAGTGCAATTATGTACTTACACTTCTACTTGAATTTATAAATGCTCTATCCAGGCGATGAAGCATGAGGTGTGTCCAGAAGACTCGATCGAGCACTCCTGGATCTCGCGTCATTCCCCACAGCCCGATGTGTGTACCGCGATGAGGTCTATAGACGGCACCGACTTCTATCAGAAATACCTCCTGAAAGTCCAGTTCGAGAGTAGGTTCACACGAAGAGCAAAAAAAACTGAAAAGTTATTCCAGACTATCAATTAACTCCCATCTAACTCGGAAATGGAACGTTCTGTTTACTGACTCGTGGAATTACAAACCGCTCTCTGTCCTCTAGTTCAATGAACGTTTTTCATAATTTCATCGTTGTATGTTCCAAGTTTATTCACACTAATATAGTGAATTGATGTCTTAGGTCGTAGAAAGACAACGCAGTGTATTTTCCTGCTCAGATTGGTTGAATTTATTATCTGCAATCGTTCGGTGTTCTATCACATTTGTTTTAAAATTATTCCACAGATTGTAAGCAGATGTCATACAGTTATTAATTAGCTGAACACCTGAATTGTTATTAATTGAGGCTAGTTTTCAGACATGATCGGCAACAAGTTTCGATTTTCCCCACAAGGAGACGGGCCAGCCAGCTACACAATACTCACCTACAAACCGAAATCCCTGGGTAAACTTCAGAAAACGTTTGGCTAGCAGATCATCTTTTTCTTGTTTTTTTTAGTCTTATAGTCTTAATTAATTTCAAGCGAAATTTCAGAGCGAATGAAACGAGATCAAGATCCGGTCCTTGAAGATCTGTTCTATGAGGACTCTCGCACTGATTACGTAGAAATCGGACATTGGTCAGAAAATAATGTAGGTTCACGTACAATCAAATAGGTAATAAGTCATGTTAAAAGTGTTGCATACTGTTCTTGAAAAGTAGTAAGTTACAATAAAACCAGCGAATAAACTTCGCAATTCGTTCAACGCACAAGAACGAAATTCTCATGCAGTTCGCTACTTTTTATTGTATAAATAATTCGATTACAGTTGACTATCTACGAGGACCAATTATGGTGGAATGCATCCGAGACGCCCATCTCTCAGTGCTCCCTACCGTGTCAAGTTGGATACAGAAAACAGCTGATAAAGGTAGTTGGTCGTGTAAGAAGATCGACTTATTCTACAGAATTCAATGAAGGAATAGAAAACAATCTATAGAGGTCCAGTGAATATTCTGATCCTTCAACGCTGCCCTTGGTTGTCGGCCATTTTCTGTTGTAGCGGATCAGCATTGCAAAATAAACAAGAAAGCAATTGAGAAAATGAAAATAAGACGTTGAGGGAATGGAGCGCAACATCGTGTGCGAACAAAGAGTTAAAGTTAGCGGTTGTGTGTTACAATCTCACAATCGCACTTCTTGTTGAACACGGCAAGCGATTATAGAAGTTGTTATCTTCTCTTTTCAGTAACCTTCATTTACAGGACGAGCAGTGCTGTTGGGCCTGTAGTAAGTGCGAGGACTATGAATACTTGATCAACGAAACACATTGTGTGGCTTGCGAACAGGGATGGTTCGTTTTATTTCAATTTCAGTTCTGAAACAAGTTCATTTTCTCAGTTTGCGCAAAAAATACATGCGATAAATACAGGCCAGACTTTCATTTTGAAGATCAGTACAATTCACTTCAAACGTTCATGACCAAATTTTGAAGCTCAATGCAATTGATTTCAAACGTTCATGACCATTTAGGTGTTTCCGATCGCTCTCGGTATAATATATGACTGCAGCTTTTCTAAATGTTCCGTATCGAAAAAAATATAGCAGTCAATAATACAAAAAAAAACAAGTCTTATGAACGAAACTACGCCAGTCTATATCACATACGGGTTTTGTTTCGCAAATGGTGAAGACGTTTTCAATTCACCCATAACATTTAGGTGGCCCGAGAAGAATTCTCGAAATAGTTGTTTCGATCTGGCTAAGCACAATCTGCGTCATATGAAATGGTCGTCCATGTACTCCATTGTACCGGCAATTCTAGCGGTTCTCGGCATAGTCACCACTGTTTTTGTCATCGTAGTTTATATGATGTGAGTTTTTCAAACATTTTCCACGGAAACATTATTTAGGGAATTTTTAGTTTCTACATAGGTTTTGTTAACATAACTAGCATTGAACGTTATGAGACTGATCAACGGTAACAGTGGTGTATGTATCTTTCTCCATCTTCAGGTACCATGAAACGCCGGTAGTGAAAGCATCCGGTAGAGAGCTCAGCTACATTCTGCTCATTTCAATGATTATGTGCTACTGCATGACCTTCGTTCTTCTCGCTCGACCCAATGCACTGATTTGTGCCATAAAACGGACCGGTAAGAAGACTATTCTGTTGGAACAATGGACTATCAGTATAGATTGAATCATTCCAATTCCCGAAACATTTGAAAGCAAGTGATCGAGCCATGTAATATGTATCGTGCAACCGAAGTTTTGTTTCAGGAATCGGATTCGCGTTTTCGTGTTTGTATGCAGCGATGTTTGTGAAAACAAATCGCATCGCCAGAATATTCTCGCAAGCTACAAGATCTGCACAACGACCTCAGTTTATTTCCCCAATTTCTCAGGTGATTGTGGTGGAACATAGGGATTTGTTGCGGATAACTACACCGACCAAACTTTCCTGAATTCGTTTCTGAAAAAATGGAAAAGGCAACATGACCATATTGCCAGACGTTGTCCTGAGAAAATTTGTTTATAGACTCTATATGTACCAAAACTATATGATATTTTCAATAATCTGGTTTCTAACCCGAAACTCGATCCATAAAGCAACACTTGAATTTGATTCAGCAAACAATGAACTACTTTCTCTCCATCCCAGGTAATAATGACCAGTATGTTGGCCGGAGTACAACTGATTGGGAGCGTCATATGGCTATTTGTTGTGCCACCAGGTAGATTCCGGCTATATTATACTTAGATTCCGGCTATATTATACATTTGTGTACGGCCTTATTTCACTTTATACTTATATTCAATACAATTGCACATTTTCATATCAACCGTAGATTGACTGTTCGTAGAAGTCATAATGTCTCCATGATCTTATCATGTAACCGTTTCTTTCATCGAGAATAATATATATATATATATATATATATATATATATATATATATATATATATATATATATATATATATATATATATATATATATATATATATATATATATATTTTCGTACAGGAGCCAGACATGATTATCCTACACGTGACCAAGTTGTTCTGAAGTGTAACGTACCTGATCATCATTTTCTCTATTCACTCACCTACGACGCCTTACTTCTCATATTATGTACAGTTTATGCCGTGAAGACCAGAAAGGTATATATTTATTTTATTTCATTAGTTATTTGTCATCAGTGTAAACCTCGTAACTCAGCGATACACAATCATTACCTTGTCGAGTTTCAGGTTCCCGAAAACTTCAATGAAACAAAATTCATCGGTTTTTCAATGTACACTACGTGCGTGGTATGGCTGAGCTGGATATTCTTCTTTTTCGGTACCGGTAGCGATTTTCAGGTATCTTTTCATTCCAATGTCCTCATCTCTGTTGTAAGAAAACAACTAATCTGTTTTTCACGATGTTTGACTTCTAGAGAAATAATTCGGAACTTTCAATACTTTTTTCAGATTCAAACAACATCTCTGTGCATTTCCATTTCAATGTCGGCAAATGTGGCTCTGGTCTGCATTTTTTCGCCGAAGTTATGGATCATTTTGTTCGAAAAACACAAAAACGTCCGCAAACCTGAAGGAGAATCCATGCTGAACAAAAGGTAACTCCGAGCGCCAAAAACGCGTGCAGCAAATTGAGACACCTGTCCGTTAAATAAAACATTAGTAAACTTATGACTATTAACTCAAAAATTATATGTTAATAGCATATTCATTCATATAACTACTTCCACATGAAGCGGACATGAGATGGATAACTAGTCACGAAGAACTGAAGTACTGATTTAAAAAAATACGAAATATTCCTGAAACTTAACGTAACTTAAAGTTCATAATCAAATATACATTCTTCAGACAATCAGTGAAACTTTCGGCGACTACAGAATGAGGTGTTTCAAATTAACCATAATCATATCTGCATTTTGCATGACCCCCGAAATTTTTAAATGCATCCACAAATCCTCTTCCCTCCAAATAATTTGTTGTTCACCACCGCAGGCTCGAGAGTGTCCCTCCAACTTTTTCAAGAACCTCTTTGTACTTTTGGTTGAATTTTTGCCCATTTATTTATTCTGAAGAAACCACAATGAAGGCCATGTTATCTGTTTCCAGCTATAGATCTCTCGGTAACAGTTCCCGGTTGTGTAGCGGGACCGGTGCCTCGGCTGATGAGCCCAGCCAGTACACCGCCTTGTTAGCTGACAATAGAAGAAGATCTACCAGAAAATTCTCCCATCCAACTAGTACATCTAGCTCAGCCCAAGATACATTTCTATGAGCTCGCTCATCACCTCGCCAATATTCATATAACGTTTAATTTTGATTACACTCTAGGTACGCGTCTGCATTTGAAGTTGTTTTCTTTCATTTTGTGAAGATTTGAAAATTGATATGGCCTTTGTTTTTTGATACACACTCTGGTGGACATAGTTAATTCAGAATGGTAAAGTTCTGCGTCTAACCACTAATTAAGAGTGATATACTCCGAGTATAGAAGAGTACCCTGAATGCTCTGTGAATATTCATGCTCTATGTTTTTTATGTTTTATGCAGTATCCTGTCACTTATTCATATGAAAAGATCTCTATTCTCAAAAACTGCTCAATATACATCATTATGTTGATTGGTGCGTACATATATAAATCATTTAACTCTGTGTTTTCTGAGAAAGCGTTTAGAACAAATCTACGTCAGAATATGATCTGAAACTTTATGTACATTAAATACGAACAAATGTATAAAATTGAACACATCACAGTGGTCTACTTCGCAAACATGGAATGTACAAGTAAAACTAACTAATAGAGTTGTTTCTACACAATACCAGTAAACTATACAAAACTGTCTTTCATTGAGTCAGCGTCCAGGAAAATTCTGTCCCGATTGAGATCTTCTGAGCTACTTTGCACGGTTCCACTCGAGCTCTGTCCGACGGCAACTCGAGCACATGACTTTGCGGGAACACTGAAAAGTAGAAAAAAACTGAATTCAGAAAAAAAACGTCAGTAGCTGTGTAAAATAATATACCTAGTTGTATCAAAGTGGCCTCAAGAACAATTATATTTAAAACACATATTGATGTTTCAGCCCTGTCAATGTAAAATCTTCGTGTAAGAACTCCGAAAACTACTTGCTCACTTGGAAACTACGTCCGACTTGAAAGACGACTGCAGTTTGCGAATCGGTCCTTGGAAGCTTCGTCGGAACGTTGAAAATAATCCACTATCGGTTTCGGCGCTTTTCTGATAAGAACATCGCCTGAAACTTGTCATATTCAAATTGGATGATCAGTCTGGAACTGACGACTTTTACCGATCATAGGGGAACATGAACATAAATGTGTTTGGGGCTCGACCACTTTCCGGTCAAAATGTTTTCATGACTTGTTTCGAGATTAAACTAGAGGGAACCTCTTGTCACTCGAAATATGGTTACCTTGTTCCGACGGCCATGGATGAGAGTTCGGGAACGAAGCGACGGTTCTGGACCGCCTTCTCGTTACAAAGCAGCCAGGTATAGTAGATTTCGGTGAACTCGTGTCGGAAGTTGGTATTGAGAAATCCGTATAGGAAAGGGTTGACACAGATTGACAGCATGGAGACCATCTTACACGTCTGGTCGATACGTTCGATGACAGCCACGTACGAGTCCTGAAACCGTCTATTATTACCGCAATATGGAAAGGTGGAATGAAAGTTATGCACTAGCGATTGCAGTGAACTTCCTTTAGGAAAATAGCATATTGCTTGTAAAACCATGCGCAGCAAGAGAAGCATAAGCAGCTCAGGCGCATTACATTATTACACGTTGTGGTACTCACATTATACAAAATGTCGAGATCGAGTAGTAGAGAAACGAGGGTGAACGGGAGCCACAACACGGCATAGCTGCCGGCCATGGCGGTCAGGAGGGAGGTAGTCCGACTCGTTCTTCGCTCGCTGGCTCGCTCTGCTATCGAACTTCGGATCGAAGGGGTGGAGGTGGACCGAATGGTCACCAGACACTGACCAGCCTGAAAAGATACTAATGCACAAAAAGTTTCAGGTTAGCTACTTTCATGCTATTATTTACACAAGTCAGGATCGAGACGATTTTGAGTACATATTTTTTGAGGACATTATTTTAACTATACACCTTTCATAGTTTTCTGTCAACTGCTACACTTTAATCCTGGATTTCTCGATCCCACGAATAAATCATGCAAATCTATTTTTTGTTTAAGTAAATAGTCTTTTTTCACGTTTGTTATTTCATTTCAATTGATATCGTATTGCTTTCTGAATGGAACATACAACCGTTTAAGGATAGACGTCGTCTTCCTGGTGATTGTATACTCGAAATTCACTTAAAATAAAATTTATATTAATGAATAGTTCAATGATGTAAGAAAACAATTCGAATTACGAATGAGTTTTGCCTAAACGCGTTTTAATACAACTTTCCTGGTGAACAAACTGATACTTGGAACTATTTATAGTTCCAACAGGAGTGCACAGCTGTGCTTTTTTATAGAGTATCTCTCATAGATCAGCGGTCAATTATAGCTCTCATCACTACATTGTGTCCTTAATTGAGTGTGGTCGTTCAAGCAAAATAAGTTTTTGCATTGCCTGCAGCACGAAACCAACCGTTCTTTGGTTGAAACATTTGCGCGGTATTTCGAAAAAGTAATTTACAACAGTTATAAATAGGCATTTTTCCAAGTTCAAGATTCAAGAAGTCCTACACCACGGGACATACTCACGCGCGTGAAACTACGGTCAATAACTTTTTTATAGTGAAACGTGGTTCGATGCATAATAGCAAAAGAAGCAGATCAATAATGACCGCAATTGAAGCCAGAATTTATCTCATGATTATCATCAATGATAATTGTGTTAATGAGCCGTTTGAATCGAAGTTTCTGTCTATTGAGAAAGACAAATGAATGAAGCTCACCTCTGTGTTTCGCTTCGTCTCTCCCGCTTGCCGCTGGCTTCCCGTGGGAACACGATTTCTACTCATCTGATTCGTATTCAGCTTCAGAAACCGCGTCAACTTCATGTTGAATGTGGCCAGTACAAATAGAGGAACAATGTAGAGAAAGGCGACTTGGAGCACCGACATGAGCAACTGCAAAACTGTTCAGCTCCAGATGGAAAGATGTGAGGATTGATCTATGGTGATATATGTGCTGTTTATATTGTCATGTTATTGATAAGGTAGCACACTGCGAAAATAGTGGTCGTAACAAGATTGTTATTGGTATGATTTCGATTATATCATTCTGTCAAAACAGTCACGAGTTAGATCTTGTGTTTGGTATTGAATATCGTGTAATATGTCAGGTTTCGCTACACCCGCTCCGTTCGCACCTGTATTTTCTGGGTGGACATTTCGAGAGAGGATCTGGAGGGCGCCAAACGACATTGACGCCAACCATAACTGCGCAGCTTCGTGCTGCCACTCTCGTCTAACACGATCACGTCCTGGAAAACATTTTTGTTCTGTGTGTAGATTAATCGGAAGTTGGGTGCAGATTGATCTAAAGAAGTGTGTAGGTTGATCCGAAGCGTATCAGACGTTGATAGAGTATTATATATGTCTGCAGATGGAACTGACACTACTTTTGGTAAGGAGGATATATCCCCTTACCTTGACTACATATAACATCGAGGTGTCGTAATATATGAGCAATGGCAGGGACAGAATAAACGACATCAACCAGATGATCAAGGACGCGAATACGGCATGAGCACACTTCCTCCTCGCGGAGACCAGCTTCAGGTTCTTGACGGAGTAATACCTACGAGTCATCGAATGTGGATATTCACGCTTGATTGAAAAACGATTTGAATAATTTAGTTATTATCTATACTGTTAACTCCCAAATCCATAAAACCATCAGTTCGAAAGCAGTTCTCTTTACACTTTCTTCGTAACGAACAAATGCCGACTCTTGGTTTACCACTTTTCTGTTTTCCTAGAGTCTCTACATCATGACTATTTGCTTTCAATCATAGTACATTTAAATGTTGAAAAAGGCTACCTTGTGGGGGTTGTTTTTTTTTGTTTACGCAATCCTGAACGATTCATATTCGTCTCAAGTTCTTAATGTTACTCTTTGGCTTCACATGGGTTTTGGTAACCTAAGAGCGAATGAACATATATTGTTATTATTAACCTGTCAATCGCCATTACTGATATGGTGAAGGTGGAACAGTAGATATTACTGCCGGGTAGAACATTAGCGAATTTACAGAAAAACCGCGAATACGGAAATTCGAAATCGATTGACGGCAGCCAAAGAAACGGAATGTTGGTGAAGGCCAGCACCTGAAAACTCAACCGATTAGAAAGAGATGTTCACCCATTCGGAGTCCACTACCAGCCGCAAAATCGTCAAAACCAATCCAAATGACTCTTCCAAGCTGCAACCGCGGATTAACGTTTATCTGATCACTAACGAATTTGAAAACTTCGCAATCTTTAAAATTAAAAATTTAAAGTTGTTTTTAAAAAAAAGTTGTTTTATTAAAGTTGCTTTAAAAAGTTGTTTTTCACAACCATGAAAATAAAATATCTTAAGTACACACTGCTTCCGTCATGCTTGCGATTCGTGTTAACAATTTTAGTGTTTCGTGAGTTAACGTTGTTTGGTTGCAGTGAATGACTGTTGAGATTTTTACCAACAAACTCACCAGATTCGATAGAGCCAAGTTCATAATCAGAACGTTTCTGTTAGTTCGCATACTTTTTTTCCGAATTACTGCCACTATGACCTGGAATTGAGAGTGCAAGATAAGTATTGAATCGATACTTGGAAGCCAGAGAAAACCAAGATTTCGATTTAACACAGAAGATGCAAACAAAATGCAAAGATGAGAGACAAGTGGGACCCATTGCAAACTTACCAGTCCGTTTCCTATAACTGCCAACACGGAGATAATGACGTAGATTGAAGTGTAAATTACTTCCTCCCATTCGTTAAATCGTCGAAGACTGGTTTGCAGTTGGAAGAAAAAACCCTGAACTTTATGGGTTACCATTGAAGGTGAACTCGATTGTTCTCATTTGTTCATGATTGCGTTTATTTAATATCCTCCCTAGTGAGAGACTTGTACTCATACCACATTAATGAATCACGGAGAAGTGCAGAACTAAAAAACATGGGAAACTTCAATGACAACGTTCTCACATATAGAGGTGGTACTCAGATTATACATAGATTCATTCAGTTATTCACACATTTAGCTACAACTTGACACTTGGAATTACCAAACCATGGGTGTGAATGGTATTGGGCGTATTGGGGGAAAGTACGTAGGCTAGACCCACATCAAAGTAATGCGAGTCTGCGTTTTTTCACTAATTCTGTACGAATGAATAGAGTTTGTGGGAGCATTCTGTACTCACCTCCAAACAAGTATCGTTGAAAGCGGCCGTTCGATATTGTGCTTCAGTTAAAAGAGACTTGTTCAAGCCTCTGGGACAGTATCTGTCCAAATCCTCCAAGTTCATCTCACTCTCCTGGAAATTCCATAATTAGTGGGTCGAAACAGGCATGGCATTTAGAATATGCATTTTACAGAATGACGACTACCAACAACATGTATCAATTTGAAGTGATTCTGTGAAATCAAATCGCAAAGTAATGAGAGTCTGATTCCCGCTGACCGAATTACGATAAAATCGTCATTTCCTGAGAAACATGAACTTGAGTTCAAAGGAAAAGTGCACAAAAGAGGTTCATGAATCCTGTGATTTGAAGGACCAAAAGGATTTTGAGTTCGTAGAGAAAAGAGAATCATCACAAATATTACAGTGTGATAAGTATGCTGAATCCAATTCATTGGTAAGGTAGCACTCAGTTAGAATAACCTTAGTGAACTGGGAGACCAACCCGCTCAGACTTGTATGCAATCAAACTAGAACTTCCTTGTGTCTGAACAAGCCTCTTTGTTTATGCAAATTGCGAGCGGAGTTGATAGGATACCAAATGCGTAATGAGATATGAACTGGGCAGAGAAAAACGCCATTAGTACGTTGCTAATCTGCAAGTTTTGCAGCGCAAAGTGATAAAGTTTCGTAGTTTCTCGATTTCACAACCAACTTACAAATTCAACCAGTCTAGAAATTTACTATTGACTCAAGTATAACATGCTGTCATTAACAACTACATCTCTACATCCTAGTCATAAATGGACTGCCAATACAGCTTTCTTTTCAAATGAATAAATATTCATTCTGCTCCGAACTTTTTGTTCTAATCTATTTTTATGATGTAACCTGTTTTCATGAAGTTCATGAAGTCATTCACCTAGTTCTGAGCTGCCGACCATTTGTCTACTGCTCTACATATTCTGGGTGGATTATTATTGGTTCAAGACAAATGTTTTACAAAAATTAGCCTAGAGATGACACAATCAAATTAAAAGGGTGATAAAATTTCTCATGTCCGCTAATATAATATGGAACATCACTATTTACTGCGGAGAGATATTCGAAACAAGAAATAGTATATAGTGTATGTGTGTTGAGATTGGTATTGTAGTCCATTCAAATTGTATATGAAAACAAGGTAACTTTTGAGAAATGGACAGGAAAACACGAAGGCGATTTGGTTCAAGAACTGCAATTAATCTCTCGGCTCTTATTAACATTTAGGACATTGCAGCTGTGAAGATGAAAAAACAGCGATTGTTCGCTCGGGACCACAGAAACAAGCAGCACAGGTTGGATTACTTGTTATTCCTGGGAAAGCTCATCAAGATCGCCTCGTGAAGGCGACATCGAAGTTTACAACCCCTCTAATCTTTGTTCCACACAGTCAATATAGACTTATATTATAACGATATGAACAGCTTCAAATGACTAGGGTACACCTTTCCGAAGTGCACCTATCGTTGAACAATCAAAATACCCTGGCGAAGGGCCGATGGCGACTGGAAGTGACCAACTTAACTAACTATGAGCTATTAGTTCTACGTCTAGAGATTGGCGCGTCCAGATAAACGAGACTGCTATTTTTATCTCTGCCAAAATATGTGCAACTGGCCAGTTCGGACATGAGATGGCGCATTTCTGCAACGAATGCGAGAGCCAGACTTGTGGATGTGAGCGGAGCTCTTTGCCCGAACGAAAACAACGTCAGTCGGAAAATACTGGATGTTATTCACGAGATAATGGATGTGTTCTACAATTACATAAATAATGCCGATGAGAAATAATTGCGCTTCACTCAATGACGCTACCAAAGAAAAAACGATAGACGAGTTGAATAGCTCGAATACGGGCTGGTATTCTCTGTTTTATAGGTGGTCTTCTACCGTATGTTGTGGAAATTGTTAAAACTGAGATATATATAGGCAAAACTATGATCTGATTCTAATTCACAGCCATAA
Source organism: Litoditis marina (assembly GCA_964036275.1). NCBI lineage: Eukaryota > Metazoa > Nematoda > Chromadorea > Rhabditida > Rhabditidae > Litoditis > Litoditis marina. The sequence continues at coordinate 12,363,347 of OZ038438.1, read as the reverse complement.
CAAACGAGATAACCGCGTGAAACCAAACTCTGGGAACAAATTGTGAGCAGTTAGACTATGAACTGGTACAACTTTTTGTAGGTATTACAAGTACTATACACAGTAACTATTTAGTATCAATCGATCAGTTTTGTTTACGAACATAGTTGGGACGGAGTGGGATTGGGTTGCTTATTTTAGATCTGCTAACGTCTGTGTTTGACATATGCAATTAATGGCCTACTCGAGCAACACTAGTGGAATGTCATTTACCGAGAGACTCAGTTTTCATGAGGCTGATCCCATATGAAGCAGAAAATTTGTGATCGTGAGAAACGGAAGTACATTCGTCACATCGTGTTCACAGAAAAACGACTAAAAAGTGGGTGAAGTACTGGAACTACCGTGACCGAGGGCCGTTACGTCGAGATTATCAGTGAATTTACATGTCTACATCTATGACCGATAAGTTCGCAGTTTTGGCTACCTGTTGGCACGCGCTAAACAAGAGGCGTTTAAACGCCTTCGAACTTCCGATAAAATGAGTGAATGAGCAGCAAACGTGTGAACCCAATGAACGTTTCATTACTGTAGAATGTTTTCGTGGAGCGGCTTGCTCATAATAAATTGTTTGCAGTTTGGCATGTGTTTTCACAATTTAATGAAGTCACACAACTAGCAGGTGAAAACCTGCCTGCTTCGTGGGTTTTTCCATTATCAAGCGAAAATGTGAACTGTGCAGTTCAAACGCCTAAGAAATGGTTCATTCGCTGAATATAGACTTGTTATCTGCAGCTTCGGAGACGGTGTGAAACTCGAAACACATTTACGCAGTTCCCATTCAAAGCGAAACGCACGAGGAAATGGAAGTTGGAGAAAAACATGAGTGGCTATTTGCTGAATGATCAATCAGATACTTGCAAAGGGGACGGAAACATAATGTCATGGTGAGAGCTCTATGCTCAATGGTCCGTAACCCGATTCGGAAGGAATAAATTGAGTTATTCAATGCGACGCTCCATTCACTAAGTCATCTAAAGCATTATAGGAGCATTTATGATGAGGCAGAGACTATTCTAAGGAGATATTATATATTCTATAGTGGAATACATTGTAGAGGACGCAGCAGTGGAACAAAATGCTAAATACCATCTCAACTAACAAATTTATCGATAAACGTTATTGAAGGTACGAAAATCTGCTTAACGGAGAGAACTTAAAAAGGAGAAACCGTCCTATATGTCCACGATTGTTTTTTTTTATCAAAGTAATGAAAATAATGAGACTGCGACATGATCGAGTTATGACGCTACGATATGGGAATGGTGTAAAAAAATATTTGGCTTCTTTTTATAGACGGGTGTTCGGTGTTGAAAGGCTCATACTTCGGGTAACTGAGCTAATGTTTATTATGAACGAGAGGAAAAACATGCATAGCGCAGGAAAGTATGCATGAATTAAGCGCTGTCCCCAAGCAACGCTTGCACAGAGATTGTAACGGAACGAAACTTATCTTCATAGTCAATGTCGTTCAGTTGTATCGAGAGGAAACAGATAGTTATAGTGTATTTCACGTTATTATGAACTTTTACTGTTTCGTGGTCATAATATCAGGCAGATTTTCAACACGTCTTTCGGAAGCTTCCAGACTTTATTTTGTTCGTCACTCTATCGAGGTTACAAAATTGAAAAGGTTTCATCAAGTTTGTTGATTAGAAAAATTCATTTACAAATGCGGCAGATTACTGTAAGCTGTTACGGATGAGTAGGACAAAGTATTTCACAAGCTCGGTTTGCGTTCCGTTCACATGTTTTATTTTCATTGAGGTTAATAATTAGTTTCTTGACTTATAAAAGGCTATTTCTACTCCCACCTGTAATTCAATTCAGAGATCAGCAATTCATTAATCTGTAAATGTAACATTCGTGGGATTGTAATACTAACAATTCCTATGCTGAAGACTTGGTAATATGTCGGTCATTACGTAATGCGTTCAAGCAAAGAATCGGAACCTAATTGCAGTACTTCATAAAAACTTGCGTTCATGCTCACAATTTTCATAAGAAACCTGGCCTGGACAAGTGTCAGACGTTCCGGGTTTTCGAGAGCGAATCGAATTTACTTGCAAATTCTTCCAGGAAAAGTCTTTTCACGTTACAGTCTCTTGAAATACGGTACAATCCGAGACGTGTTTGTCCCCAACTTACATCCTGTGAATAGAACTCTATGAAAACAAATGAGAAAAAATAGTATACTTATCAATAGTAATGTAAGTCTAGAGTGAAACTGCGAAAAGCATTATTTAATAAAGTTCTGCCGGGCCTTGTGGAAGCTTGATCTCACTCGTGTTCCTCACCAACCTAGTTGCATTAGCTACACTACTTGTATCAGGAACGAGTATCAAGACGAATGACGAGTGACCCGAGTAGACTCGTCTGTACTCAAAACAGACACAGCCCACCGCGAATTAAAATTGATACTGTATCGACATTGCTTCGTCACATACTGAGGTGCACGTAGTGCGATCTCATGCAAAGTGATGTCCGGGTAGTAAATTATTTACGATACCATTGTTAGAGTCGAACCTTACACATAATTGCACCTCTAAATGTCACCAAGTTGAGAGTTTGCGACTCGGTAGAATGAGATTTATGGGGGTCTTCATATTACATTCGACCGAGGTTACTTTCATGTGACCGAAATAAAGAATGTGAAGTTCACACTGGAAAAGAAATAAAAGGTACAGTTAAATAAGTTAGATATAGAAATTGAGAAGACATTTTTTACAGAACACAGGCTTATCAGTTCGAAAGGACTATATGGCTCGCGTTGGATTGTGGACTCAGCTGTAGCTATTATCGCTAATAAGCTTCGAATGTGCTACATAAAGATTGGTGGAAAAGATGTTAGCTAAAAACAATAGCCGAGTTTTAAAACAATCTATTATGATGTGAATGGCTTCGGACGTTCACAACTGCGCTATCCATCCCCGGGATACAAATGTGAGAGGTTGCAGTTTACTATGACGGTTTATGTATGCATAATGTGATAGCTAGAAGTTATGTGTTCGACGAAAGATCAGTAATTTTGTGACGATTTGTATGCTAAAAGAAAAGTCTTCGCGACAGACAAGTTAATACACCGCCAATATGTATAATGTGTTTACTACTTCCTTCGTCCAGACTTTTCATTAGATATTGTGAGTGCGAGGAGATGAGAAAAGAGCTCTCTGATGGGTCCGAACTGATATAAAGAATAATTTCTGACAACATTGAACCGTGAAGAACAATCGCCACAGTTTTCAACAGAATCCACGCCGAATTTTCACAAAGTGTATGTAGAACATTGGGCAAATATGCATTTCGTGATTCTACATACCACCTATGAGTTAAAACTGGAGCTAAAAGAGTTTGAGAAGTGAAGAAAGGGGGACGTTCTGGCTCGAACATCGGTTTCAAAGGTGTGTTGATTGAATGCGACGTTTCTGAATTCGCAGATGAAAATATACTCCTTCTGCTCCGCGACCTACAACTTTCTCATCATTTCATACTGATGGGATAACAACATGTTCATGAGGTCGTTCAAGGAAGCACTTTGCTCGTTCACAGACGCCTTACACTAACTTCGTATTACGAGAACAATCAAACAAAGCCTTGACTGGATTTAATCAGGACAGGGATTGCGTTCGACTTTTTGTTCCTCTAAGTGTGTGTGTTGGAAACATTAGACCTTGAAAATACTTTTCAACGAAGTTGGATGAAGAATTTCAGATGCATGGGTGAAGTACTTCGGATCGAAATACAATAAATTCATTACAAGCGCTGTTTCTGCTATAACTATTATGTTGGAAACTATTATGATGTATTGTTGAATCGATTCATTGATTTAAATGATTTATCGAGCGAATAAATACTTCAGAAAAGAATTGTTATCATGAGAAACGCTGATTGTTATGAAAAATGTATGTCTGGTATTCATAAACAGTGTAGAGAGAACTGCAAAATGTAACCCATTTTGAAATTTTTATATTGGGTGAGAAACGATTGTGGTGTCAACCGCAATGTAGTTAAACAATTAGCCGGGCTCGGCGAGGTTTTGAGTGACTAATACTTCCTGATCCGTCGATTCCTTGAAAATCCGAGTGAACACAAACATACTTAAAATTTGTTACTACTAGGGATCATTTGCATTTTTGAGTGATGACATAGGATAGTTCATTCGGTGGCAAATTCCGCTTCATTAGTATCTTACCATATTATGAGCCAGCTCTAAATCTAACTTTTTCCCAAGATTTACCACGTTCAATCTCACACCGAGCACGGTGGAAAACCCGTGAGGCAAATGAGAAATTTACGTGATCCTCCCTCCATACGAAAAAATAATGAAAAGCTCTTGACCTACTTTCATTTTTTCAATGGTATAATATAGTAATCAGGACACTTTCCGGTATATGTCATTCAGGTTTTGGTGATGTTATAATCCCGATCTGATCTTATAACTTTCGGTGAATTTCTACGGTGTCAGGTTGAGGTGAACTGTCAGCGTGAGTTGGCCACTTTTATAATTGTTCTGCAGCACCTGGTACAGAGTACAATGATAGGTTCCAGAAATCTCGAGGGATGTTATCATTGCTCGGAGGGTACATTGAACGTTAGAACACTGTATCTCTTCGACAAATCACAGATCAATGGTACAAACCTATCTTATCACGTACATCAAATTACCCTCATTCTTCAATTAGTGCATTCGGTTTAAAAGTGTAATTCGATTCGATATTGACGTTATGGACTTGATTCCCAAGAGGCACTTCTACACACCACAAAACTGTGTTCTGTGTATGAATCTTTCATGAATTGTTACGGAGACTTTTTGAACAATCTGGGTCGGTAAAAACTTCGACTCATCTTGTACTCTACAAATTGGGAAGTATTTTTGTAGTGAGAATAATAAGGGTTATGTGTGGCTTGGAGATACGCTGTTGAGACATCTTGCAGACTTTGAGGACTACTACAACTCTAGACATAGTTCAAATCATTATTTGCCGAAAAATATCCCAAAACAACGTTAAAAATCAGTGGACAAATAAGTGAGTTTTCACGAACCTCTCCTTGTTGTTCCATAGTGCTGCGAAGTGGCAATTCTTGTGACAATCAAACCCTCGCAATGATTCAACTGAAAAGGGATTACGATTATGTCTCGTGTGCTGTAAGCTATCCGATTCTCGAAGTCTATCCGAGAAAAACTATGAAGCACTTTTCGACGAAAACAAGAGCAACACAGCATATGCACCCCAACTGAGTTCCAATACAGGACAAAACGTGTGAGCAATGAAGATATATCCACTGGTTGATTTAGTCCGGAGAATTATGTATTATTTCGAGCAGCAATCTACACGAATTTCAATAAACTACAGATTGCAAATAAAAGCAGTGCGTGATCACAAAAAACTACTAATACTACAAGATCCTGATTTTGAGCAGAGAACTCAAATATATTTTTAACAGACGCATAGTGCGCTCGTAGGTTTGATAATTCAGATATATGGAAGGATGTTTTTTGAATGACTCAGAAGTAGCATTCGTCTAAACTTCAAGAGAGGAATACATATATAATATTCTGGAAAGCAAACTTTCTATGCCAAAATGTGAGAGACAGCAAATAATTTTCTGTGAAAAAATCATTGGGCTGAAATTGTAGTGCAGTACACGCACCAGGATAATATAAAGTATGATTAAACATGAATCAATTACCATGTTAAACAGAAAATAGAGATGCCCGGAAATCAGGGAGAAAGCGATTATACTCTGCATAGGCTGAGGTAAATGAATATCATTGTTGACAGCAATATCATTCTCAAATTGGTTAATGAGGCACATGATATTTCCCTGAATAATTAGTTAATCGGTGTGATGGTAGTACAACTCGTCCAGTGAACTTGAGGGAACGCTACTTTCTCACTCGGGAATTCATATTGCAATGCTTCTGCCATTTAGTTCCTAGCTAAATGTCACACTACACATCATACCACAGTGAAAGTTGATCTCGGAATTACGTAGAATGGAAGTAGAATGTTCCAGACCGTCTGCGTCTCTTTGATCTTCACCCTCTCTTGTTGAGGGTCGATCAGGCCGCTACAAAACTGGCAATTGACGACGAATTGTCAGAGCGACAACTATCGCTCCCTGATGTACGAAAGCGATGGGGATGCGGGTAGTTGAAAATACACAATTCTCTAAAACTTAGTATACCATATAGAAAGGTGTACTTTGGAGCACTCAAACGTTTGAGAAATCATGGTGACTGCTCTTTTGTATCGTGAAAATTATTTCGACATGTCAACCTCTGAGGAACCCTTTAGAGATACTTCAGTTGAGAAAAAGATACCAATATAGTAATGTCACCATGGCGTTCGCTCTTGCGAAGGCAGGCAAAACAATAATTATTTGAAGCTCTGTTGGGTTTTTAGTTTGATTCTAGAGCGTTCTCGGCGTAGCTCACAGTTTGTGCCATCAGATCAACAAAAGTGTGAATGCAAGTTATTGTGGTTTTAACTTTCAGTCAATTTATATACTATGTGGGCGCATCAAACTACAACTCAGATTTGGTCATCGCCTATACACCAATAGAAAATTATATGGAGACAGTCTTCAATATGAGGAAAAGAGAGATGAGCAGTATATGTGATCGTTCCGCTAGTGCATACTCATTCTGACGGCTTTATTTTTCATTGTTACAGTCACAGACCTCGGAGTTTCACAGCACTCCCGCCTAATCTAGTACGAACATAGTGTAATTTGTTCGTGCGTTTTCTCAGAAAACATTCTCTAAGTAGGATAATATAGTTTGAAATGCAATTATGCCGTGATTCGCTGAAAGTGGTCGTCTAAGTGTTATTTCGAACAGATCACCACAATACACGGTATCCATTAATAACACTTTTCAAATAATCAGAGAATGGGAAGATTGCACGATAGGCTATATTTATTCGAAAGGTAACCTGTGATCATCTTTTCGCAACATTGTATTATAAGTGCAACGAAATATTTCCAAAGCTTAACGAGAGCAAAAAATGGACTCAAGGCTTTCCAAGGCAAGTATCATATCGGAGATTCTATTTTCTCTTAGACTACAGTCTACAGTCCTGAAAAGAAGCAATGTTATATTTCTTGAAAATCGGATAACAGAAACTGTGACTGCAACTGTGAGAATGATATGTTAAAACTTCGACAAATAAGAGAATAAATTTGATTATGAAGTTCCACCTGAGTGAACGTTCGAATGAAGGCTAGAGCACATGTATTATTGGGACTAATGTGATTTAGCGGCTATCTACGCAAAATTATTTCATCAGGTCAATTACGAACAACAGAAACTCGAGAGCAGTAACATCGTGAGACAATTTGAATGGTAATGAGGTCAATTAGGCAAATTGTGTCTTATATGTGTTTCGCCAAGATGACAATCTGTGACGTACTTTATATTATATGTGTACTTTAAATTGACAACAGTGATAACAATCCAAAATTGACGACAACTCTTTCATCCAACGAGCTACAGTACCGGAACAGTATTATCAAAGTGGTGGTTTCTAGTCGTTCTCCCTTGAAATAAAGGTTGGGTGATTGGTTGGTGAGCATTTGGTGAAAATTTTTTGTAAGTCATATCTTCAGGAAACAGGTACTGTGTTGTGCAGAGTGTTGTGAAGCCATTCTTCATTCATCATAACGTACCAGCTCAATACGTCTATCACTCATACGAACATACGATGAGCAGATGAAACCCCAACTGTTCGCTTATACCTAATTTTCATGGTGTGTTTTGAACTTTATCCCGATTGATTTTTTCTTCAGAAGTTTCAGTATATGTAATCCCAACAAGAATAGGTGGACTCTATTGGTTGTTGACGTTCGTATTTTGTTAAGAATTAAGATAAGTTGTTGTTTATAAACTGAAGTGAAATTGATTACTTTCAGACACATTACTTTTTAGGGAAACATTTTCACGTTTGAGGCCAAACAGGCTTTTTCTTTCATATATAGCCTAATCAACGGGGATTTACTTTTTGACATTCAAATCAGATCTCTTCTTCATTCACAATGGAATAATCGGCCCTCCTACGTTACTGATCTGGAAAAAATAGCTGGCCTCAGAGACTCATATAGGGGTCGCTTGAGAAAGAGTAGACAGGGTTCGCTAAAACAAAAACAGTACATGCCGTCTGATTTCGCTGTGTTTGTTGTTTGAATCTATCGCGGTGTATTTCTCTGTCGTAAATGAGATTTGTGATATGTGTGGACATCAAATTACACAACATACTCGCTCTCGTTATAAAAATGACCGGATAGGTTGAGCTGTCTTTTTGGTTTGAAATTTATGCAAAATAGTTCTTTAAAACTTGAAAAAAACACGAACAAAAATATTATTATTATTATTATTATTATTACGCGGCTTTTCAGAATGTACACTATTCTATGGACTCAACTTAATAAAAATTAAAGGTGAAGAATACAATTTGAGAATAAAAAACAGGAAAAGAAGTGATAGAAAAATGCTATAGACATAACAACTCTGATAGCACCGACCTTAACAACATTGTTCTCATTATTCAGTGTTCAACTAGTTCAACGCTAATAAAAACCCAAACCAAACTTTGCTGACCGTATCTGCTCAGGTGTAAAAAAAATTTCAGTTTGTCTTTGATGAATTATGGTTCGTTCATGGTCTACGCTGACTAACTTGTTTACCAAGAATGTTGCTGTTATTCATATACGAATGAATGCCGTTTCTCAAACATCCTTGATAATCTAGACGAGTAGATTTGAATATTCATTTGTTACAGATTTCTCAGCATGAATGATGCTCATCTCAAGAGAGAATAATCCGAGGCTAATCAGGCAACACTTTTTATGTTTAGTTTACTCGGACGGCTAGATGAAAATATATCCCAACTGCAACTGACAACCTCAACCTTAAGAAGACTCTCAAACATACACTGGACCGAAAATCGTCGTTTCTCCAATTACTTGGGCATTTGACTAACCTATTTTTAAAATTTTCTTGAGAAAATATGATGGGCAATGGAAAACTCACAAAACGTAAGACAGCTATAGAGAACAGCAAAAACAAACTAATGGAGAAGAAACGATTTGGTGGAAGAGATGAAAAGATCACGTAGGGTTTCCTAACGTATGCAAATCGGTTCGGACACCAGGAAACAAAGAATGAGATAAATTGCTACGCTAGCGGCTAGCGGCGATACTATATACATATGCTTGATGTGATGTGCTCTCGCTTAGGGTGCCTACAGACTTTTTGTACGATACAAGATACAGATACACGATTCAATTTTGAATTATTTGTATCGTCACATGTTGTATTCGTATCCTGGCGCCAACGTATCAGAGTACACAGCGTATATATATACAGTATACGTACAACTTTTTTTCGGAACCGGTTCGGAAATTACAGCATAAATATATCCCGGGTTGGGTTGTGCCCCCACATAGGTGGTTCGAAATAGGTGCTTGATCGTGAGATTATCCCATAGTTACTAACCAGTGGATAATTGAATAATCAGCAACATTTAATCAAAGCTATCTTAGGGTCACTTTTCAGAACATGAAGAATATATGTGATACTAGCCTTTCAAAGACTTTGAAATTGTACGAAAAAATGAATTGCATGCATGAAATATGGTAGGTGCTGCGAGTAGATTCTGAGCTGCGTGGACGCCAACAGGGAATGAACGCAATACACTAAATCCAGGGTATAGATGGAAAGAGGAAACGTAGTTCGGCAAGTCTCATGTTTCGAGAGAATCTGAGAAGGACTGCGACATCGACAACATTGCGCATTCCAGAGAACTCAACCGTTACAAAAGCGGCGAAATAATTTAGCTAGGCAAAAACTTGGGATGTGTCCCACTCCAACGTTAGTTAAAACGGTAATTTCGGCAAATTCAAAGAAATCCATGGAAAAAATTTATATGCACAACATGAAAACAAAGAAAATGATACCTAGAAAGGACAAACAAATAAAACGACGAATTATCGACTAGAAACACCAATTTCCAGATGCCTAATGTTTTCTTTCCGACTTGAAAGGATCCTCGGGGTGACCCTCCATACTGAAAATATATAGGTTAATTAATTGAAAGATTAGGCGTCATAACCACGCTTCCATTATCATCTAACGCGTGGTAAAACTTCTCCTGAGTTTTATGATGACGTGGTATCACACCACGGTTTCACCGTTTGAAGACCCGATTCATATGCGAGCGGTTTACGTTGGCTTAAATTAGTACACATCATGCGTAACGATTCAGTTGGCGTTTTATGCCAAGTAAAATGAACACATTTAGCCAATGTGTTCATCGAATTGAGCATGACCTTAAAAAAGTAACCATGTCAACTAACAAGTCTTGCAAGAAGAGTCTTTGGCGGTTCGGCGATGATTCGAGCAGCTTAATCTCCTCCGAGGTCAACGAGAAATCAAACAGCTGTAATTCTTGCGTATTAGAAAAGTAAATAGCACATTAATCACAAAAATCAACTTCTTAACGATTGCAAATCATTGGAAAATAAGTGAGAAATATTCGAGTTTCGTGTATAACCCTGAAAAAAATCGCACGATAACTGTGAAATCAGCATCCACCCACCTGGAAATTTTCAACAATTCGCTTGGGGTTCACAGATTTGGGGATGATTGCGATTCCACGGTCCAGGACATAACGGAGCATGATCTGGAAAGAGTTTGAACGGGGAAGTCTTTTGAACTCTAAAAGCAGTGCCTCGTCTCTGAAACTATGATTACCTACAAATGAAGTGAGAGTTTAATATAAATCTTCTACTAACTTGAGCTGGGCTTTTGCCGTGCTTGGTTGCCAATGCCTTGACGTTGGCATCCTCGAGAGCATTGGGAGCAGGAGCCCACTCCAACTTGCTGAAAGCGAAATTCCTTCTTTTCACAAAAACAATCAACATTATTTCCATTCTTATTTCAAATGCAATCGTCCAAATATAACCAGAAACATTTTTCGGTTAACATTCAATTATGAAGTTCACTCAAGAAAAATTTGCAAAACACGGCTGTATGTGCGTCAAAATGTGGTTCAGTTCACATTTCTGAGTTGTCTCCCCTGAGAAAGGCTAATTAAATCCAACGAATACTTACGCTCCGCTGGGAAGAGAGAAGTTGACTCTTCCAGGAGATCCGAGAGAGGCGTAAGAAGTGAGCGAAATGTTGTGCTTCTTGCAGACTTCTTGAAGTTCGTGCTGGGGCCAATACAAATACAGCTCCACCTAAACAGCAATTCAATATCTATGAAATGCAGTCGTGTAAGCAGCACATTAGGGTTGTTAATCGAGTTCCAAATTTCGAGTTTTGGGAAATTTCGAATTTTCGAGTTATCGAGTTTCAAGAATTTGAGTTTTTGAGTTTCCGTGTTTTCAAGTTTTCGGAGTTTTGAGAAAATCGAGTTTTCGAGTATTTGAGTTTCAAAATCGAGTTTTCGAGTTTGTAGGGCAGCAAAATTTCGATTTTCGTAACGAAAATTTTGAATTTTCACATTTTTACCTTTAAAAACCTTCATTTTTCGAGTTGAAAATTTCGATTTTCGAGTTTTAGAGTTCAAAAATTCGAGTTTTCGAGTTTTGGAAATTTTCGAGTTTTCGAGTTTCGTCGACTCGAAAATTTTCGAGTTTTTTCGAGTCGAGTCGAGTGGCGAGTTTGTCTTTAACAACCCTACAATACATGCTGGTATGGAAAAACAATGTGAGTTGTAGTTTGATCTACCTACATATAAACAAAACGTAAGGGGTCAAACTACATACTACAAACACAGCAAACCAGAACAGCATGTACCGTTTTAGCCTTCCTTGTTCACAATGAAAAAATTCATCAAAATTCATAGAGAAGAGACATAAACTACAAGTTTCACTGTTCTTGCTGGGAGAAATACTGAACGGTTCCGACCTCACGTTCACAAGAAATGTTCGCCGATTAACATGTGTGGTAAACAGTTTGATTGAGCATCCAACCGACCTGGCAGTTATGGATGGGAACCTTAGCGGTGGCTGCCACCCGTTCAATTTGTTCTCCACTCCAGTTGGAGACTCCGATTGCCTTGGCCAGACCCTTGTTGTAGACTCCTTCCAGACCTCTCCACACATCTTCCACGGTCACAGACTGTCTCTGTTCAGTCATCTCGTGCTGCAATCAACTATGTTTGTATGCTGAATGATATTATATTCCCCATTTTCACGTTTCACCCATTTCGCCCATCAGTAACTTCGTAGAGAACGCGGTCTAACTTTCAAATGTTTCAAATGCCTGTTCTCTAAAGAGCAAACTCTTTTCTTCAATTGGATGGCTTGTAGTAATGCGATCTAATACCAAAAATCTACAGTTTTTTTAACACTAAAATACGATATTGTTATCAGTCTTTTCACTTCTACAGCCATACCACAAGATTTCACGCAGAACTATCATTGGCAAACCCACGTTGAAACAAGCAGGCATGTGGCAAAGATAGAGATCCACATAGTCCAACTGGAGTAGTTTCAGGGATTCCCTCAACGCTCCCTCGGTGTCGTCAGGGTGCAGGTGAGTGGCCCACAGCTACAATTTCACGAGATAATACTTGAACTTAACACTGCATATTGAAAGACGAAACTCTATGAATTATGGCTTCAGTTCACAAATTAATTACTATATCTGACGGCTTAACATTTCTCAAATCGAAAAACGCTCTTATTTGCCTACGCACGCGGATTCACGGTAGTTTTGGATATATTGAACAGAGAGACAGAGCGTGGACAAAATGCGATCAAGTAGTGAATATAATTAACCATCATTCTAGAAGTAACTGAAATGGTCACCTCAATAAGAAACAAACATCAGCACAAGTATTGAATTATGTTGCGTAGGTCCCGTTTCACGTCACTACGTACGCGTCGATAAAGTCCGATAAATCCGATATCCGATATGTCCGATAAATCCGATAAAGTCCGATAAAGTATCTCTCGTTGGCCATTGTGAGATTATGAACGCAAGTTGGCTATTTTCGATATGTTTGTTGAAATTGTACCGCACATGTGGAATAAAGTATTATATTATTAAGGTACCTTGGTGGTGACGAAGAGCTCGGCTCTGGTAACTTGTCCAGCGGCGATGGCCTCCTGAATAGCCTCTCCGATGGCATCTTCATTCTGGTAGCAGGTGGCCGTGTCAATTAGACGGTATCCCGCATCAATAGCGGCATGCACTGCCCTTTTCACCTCTTCGCGAGAGGACTGAAACATGCAAATTTTTACAAAAACTAGAAGACTGAAGTTATAAGGTTCACTTTTTTTCCAAAACAAGGCTTTACAAAGCATGTTTACCTATTCTGCTGTGTTTGTAGTTTGATCTTGTTTTCGGTTGAAAGTCAGAAACTATGGCTTGTTCCGAAACTAAACTACAACTCAGCTATGACCACCCACTACAATTTGTAATTCGCTAATTTATTTGTGACTAAAAGGTGATCAATTCGAATGAAATGTGCGCCTTAATTCACAAACAAGTACCTGCCATGTTCCCAGTCCGACACACGGCATTTTCACGCCATTGGAAAGCTCCATTGTAGGTCCGCCGACAGTCATGCTTGTCTGTAAAACGAAAATGAACGCATAGAAAATACGGTACAGCTAGCTAGTAGATACAAAACATTACTATGGATACAATAAGCTCAAAAAAAAGACGGGGTACACACTAATCAGAAGAGATAACCACAATATGTATAAGTGAAGCAGCCCACTAAATAAGACAATTTGTTATCGAAAAAGTGATGATATGGCTTAATACTGTCCACAAAGCGAATGGATAGTATTTTGTTGGCCGAATATTGATTCGACACATAACTGGCAAACGAAGAGGCTCGACATAATAATAGTTGAGCAAAGACTGTCAGTCGGTGTGGCAATAGAAGAGTCGCATTATCATTACACGGATCTCATGTTGTTAAACTGATAACGAATTCGGTGCAAAAAGGAGAGAATGATTACAAATACGACAGAGCAAGAAGCCAAAACATCCCAAATGTCATCACTGATGATTTAAGAAACAGGACAAAGAACGTGCTGACAACAACATAACGACCCGACCACGGAAATTTGATAGGAGCAAAATATTCGCTAGTTCATCATAGCAATATTCCTCCCTCTTACTTGTAGTAAAATTGCAGAGCGCGCTCTGACTATGCTAGGTTGTTTGCCATTTTGTGGCGCGAATCGAAACTTCAAATAGTTCAATTGAGTAAATAATGGAACGTAGCAAAGATTGTCATGAATAGGTGGCATATTGCGAAAGCAAATATCAACGTAATATTAATAGACAGGCACATGCACCATGAAAGTACGTTTCACGACTTGTTAGCAAATATTGGTATAACTAAAAAACCTTTGGAAAGTGGCGGTAAATGGCACTATTTCTCGGTTAACTATAGGTATGACTGCCTGCCATCATACCAAAACCTTGGTCTGCGAAACCAGCTGGCATTATGTGCCAGCTAGCCCGTATTTGAACATAACAGCCAGATCTCACAAGAAAAATGGGCGCTTAAATTCCGCTTAAAAATTAAAAAAGCTTTCAGTAATTACTTAAAATTCCACAATAGGATAGAAAGTAAAACAGTGTGCTTAATTGGTTTGGAACATACAAAAATTAGAAAAAAACGAATGATGATTCCAACTAACATTTGACCTTGTTTCAAATAAACACAGTGATAGCGCATATTGATTAATATTGGGGGGGGGCTAACCCTAGATCAAACGAGTCCCAGGTCGATATGACCAAACTACAAACGAAATTCAATCTTTCTTATATTTAAAAAAACAAGTTTATTTTATGAAAAGCTGCATAAAAACTCAGATAGTTGACAGTACATGTTCAGTTTGAGGCAATTTGTGAACATGGCATTGAAAAACGTAAATGATGACTATATACATACAGTGGTAGAAAAACTGTTAAAAATACGCTATACCCATTCAAATTTTTCGTGCTCGAACGGGATACATAATATACATGCACGCATTCATAACATGAACTCATATATTTACATAAACTTCTGAACATGGACCCAAAAATCAAGCAAGTGTGTCTAATCATCGCTAAAATAAATCCTAGTTAATCTCTTTGGAGCTGGTAACGGAGGTAATGAAAAACAACGACAGTTTGCACAAACAACAATCACTCCTGGTTTGAGGATCGGCTTCGAACATCCAACATAACCGGTTCAACATCTACCCGATAAACACGAGTACCCTCCGGTAGACAATATCTGCAAAGTATCTCATACTAAATTCCAAGGGGATGCATTTCATAATAAGTTTATGCACTAACTAAGCAAAATAGCGAGATAATTTCACCTTATTTGGTCGGTAACTTAATTTCAAGTCAACTTTACAGGAAACGGGGAAAAGACACTGAAAGAGTTTAACAGAGGTTATGGTGAAAATAAAAACCATAGCGCAAACTTCGTTAAGAATAGAAATGAGCAAAAAAGTCAATACTCCGCGAGAAGCAGAAAAGAATATTTAAGAAAGAATAGTGATAAAATGAAGCCGAAGACTTTCACAAGCATACCTATTGGTAGCTTTACGAATGAGACACAGATCGAGATGTGCCACTTTTCCAAGAATCCAATTTCTCCTAGGGGAATTAGGCGTAGCCAGTCCAAGGCGGCGTACACTTGACTCCTTCACAAAATGAAGATACGGAGAAGCACTGAAAAATACGGCAATTAGAAAGATCGGCAACTAGTTTTACATGGCTTGTAATAGAGATCGCAAATGACAGTTAGCAAAAGTACGGTATCCGTAAAAATTTTCAAGGTTGAACCCTTGAATTTAGAAAAATCGAAAACTGAATTTACCTGAACAATATATACGCGTTATGTCGTTCGTCCCAGATAACCAGCACAGTTGATCCTTCAATGATGTCTTGGATAGAGACCATCATTTCGAGTGACCGCAATCCTGCAAATAAATAACTATTATTCTCAATAGAGCTGCAGATGGAAGGTATGCGTTCCAGAACGATGAGATAAATGAACACTATTGGATGTTTACATCTAAGCCAAACACACTCAGCACTCACCTATCCTCGTCTGCACGCTTTGATCATTCACACTTACTCCATCCTCATTCACAGTTGGAGCTTGTGATCTGCAACCGAAACCATGTTTATTTGTTTGGAACATAAGAAGAACTAAAAAATACCAATAAATAGAAAAAAATCGTCCCTGTTAATGAAGCGTCAAAACATACAATGCATATATACTGAAACATTTGCTTATTGAATTTAACTTTTTTCAGTGGTTCTCGAATTACCAACCAAAAAGCTTATCTACTGCTAAACATCAGCCAATTAACTAACATGCACGTGTCCTCACTACAAGGTGAAGTCGGCGTGGGATCCAGTTGAAAGGTGCTTTCTTTCATCTCACAATATTGACTGAAATGTAGTAGTGTACAAACATATTTAATATTATGTATATACACACAAATATGTCAGTGAATACCTGAATTCTACTCTTTATCCGCATCCGTCCATTTAATGAACTATTGAAATAAGCAGAATAATGAAGAAGAGCAGCACAACACAAAGAATGAACAAATAGAAACATGATCTGAATCGCATCGAACCTGGCTAACAAGGCATCTTGTTGCATTTGTAAAACTGGGAACGCCGAAGAAGCCATAAGTTGGTCAGTTTGGGTATGAACAGTGCGAGAGTATACGAGTACTGAAAATTAAACTTTTCAATTTCAACAAAAGCATCGAAACCTAGCTAATCGTAATAGATGCAGTAACTCGATCAGCTGTGGTGAACTAGTTGGTTCTGAGGTTTTGGCCAATCTTGACCATTAAATGAACCCAAGATTAGAAGATATTGAAAATAGGATGTCATTATGATTTAATATAGGATATATTTATGATCTCCGCGAAACAAAGACGTGAATTACACATACGTGTACTCCGATGAGAGTGACTCACTAGACTTCTTCTCATCCTCTTCAATTTTCTTCTCAATATTCTTTTTGATAATAACTGCTGCCTCGGCTGCTTCTGGACAACTTTGTTCGAGATATTCCTGCAACTGATCTCGTTCCACCGTCAGCCATTTCATAGATGTGGCCTGAAAAAACACACGTAACACAATGTAAAAGCATACCAACCAGAGAGAGGAAGTGCTGTTTTCAGTTGCGCGTGGCCTCACGTCACGCCACGACTTAAAGGTCACTTCAAGACCTTTGTTATGATATCATTTGTACGAACATAACTTTTGATTGTCGCCAACTTCTTACCCCCTCACTTTAGAAATGTTAAAATCAAATTGAATTTTTTCCCAACAAAGCCACATTTTCTACTCGGTGACAACTCCCTTCTGATAATGAGCACAACAAACCATTTTCAAGGACTCCATTTTCAGCTCCAGCTCAATTTCCTTTTTCAGCCTTGACAATGTCTCGTCCCGTTTTTGTTCCATTCCTTTCGAGATTAGATCGATTTTTCCCTGAAAAAAGAGCGAAATATAATATGGTGATGAAACTATGAAACAATCATATTCGTTGTAGGAATATAGGAAGGCTCAAAGTATACGATGAACAACGATGTTTGCAACATCTTGAATAGAATACACAATGACCGAAAAGAGAATAATGACCTTGAACTCCTTTTCCAATTCCGCTCGAACTTCTGCGATGGCCAGCTTACGAAATTCGTCGGAAGCAGTGTCCGCCTTGAGAAACTCCAGCTCCTGATTCTTCTTTTCAACTTCTTTTCTCAGCCGACACAATTCTTTATCCCTTTCCTACAATAATCAAATTCAACTACAGGAACCAAAACTCAATCCAATTAACTAAATTTATATTGACCGAATCGAATCAATGTGGGTAGCGAGCAGCTCCACTGGCGGGCTGGAGAACAGGCTTAAATACTTAAATGAGACATATGCGAGATGCAATGCAGGTACAACAGAATCAAACGGAAACTTGACACGGCATGAATCAAACTGAAACACTGACCTCCATCATCTCTTCGTGTTCTGCCCGCTGATTCTCGGCCTGCAGTTCGTATTCGATAGTTAGCTGCTTGAAAACTTCGCTCTCTGCTTCCTTAATTCTACCCTCGAATAACTTCGCCTCTTCTTGCAGCCTGGACAATAGAAGTCATAAGAAACTTATACACTTGACACTACGAAAAAATATTGCCATTGGATCAGATCAGAAGAAAATTGTAGAACTAACTTGAGTAGTTCACTTTCAGCTTCCTGATTCCTTGTTTCGGAATCACTCCTCAATTTCGTGAGCTCTCCATTTCTCTCCTCCAAAACTATCGACGTCTCGCTCAACTTCGCGTTTAATTTCTGCAACAAGTTGCATTCGTACCGAATACGAAAACTACAAAACACAACAAACATCGTTCGCGTTGATATGACGAGATATTTCGTGGTAACTTCGAGAATATAGAGCAGACTCCCGCGGCTTACAAATCACATGATAAAATAAAGTTTCACAGTCAAGAATCGTTCACTGCAACAGGTCACAGTAACAACTAGATGAGACAACGGAAACCGGTATCAACGTATGAAATTAAAATACAACTTACAGTGATTTCGTCGTCTCGCTGCTTGATATCCAACTTGAACTTTTCTTCGATATCAGCACATCGCTTGGAGGCTAACTCTTGTGTTAAAGTGGCCACATGTTCAAAATCCTTCTCGAACTTAGCTCGATCGTTCACAAGATCGGCCCGGATATCAAGGAGGCTCTGAAAAATAAGTGAATTATAATATACGGGAGATGATGGATTTAGAAATTAGCTGATTACGACAACACATACCTTGGACAAGGAAACTATCTTCACAACTATAGGCTTCAAAAACTCCAATGACTGAGAACGAGTAGTGAGGTCATCAACCGGGAATTGTTGCAGCTGTAAATAAAACGCTTCATATAGTAGTAGTATGAACACAAATTATTTGACTTTGTAATCATGACTTACCCCCGAACCATCGTCCTTGACATTATCCATGAAGTGATCGTCAGGAGTACTAAACTGACTTGATTTCTCCGAAACCTGGAGAACAGAAATGAAAAATGTCAACTTCTACACAAATGTCAAGTAACACAAATGTAACCCACACTCAATATAAGACGCTGCAATCTAAAAAATTCTCATAATCGACCCCAGATTTTCAATCATCAATTTTTTGAGATCACAGATTTTCAATCATTAATTCTCTGACAATCCCATGGGAAAACTGGCAATTTAAAATCTTGGATTTCAGAAAAATAATGATTAAAAACATGGGATCCCAAATAATTACTGATTGAAAATCTGAGATCCCAAAAATTAATGATTGAAACTCTGGGATCGATTTTGAGAATTATTTGGATTACAGCGTCTTATATGAATACACGTAAAAACATCCCTATATTCTCTAATTCAAAGAAAATCAATGTTCTCAGGCAATAGACAGTAAGTTTTTAAACAGCTGAAAAATATCATTGGTACTATTTTATCTCTGATACGTATTGATGAATAAACTGTTCAATGCCGAAGGAGGCACCAGGGAAAACTCATTCAAAAATAAAACTCATTACTGGAAAACTCATTGAGAATTAAAACTCATTAACTTATTTTTAGTCAGGAATTCAAAAATGCCAAAAAAAATTTGAAAGTTGATTTTTGCTTTTCTCTACGCTCATGTACTTAATAAGATTTATTTTTGAATGAGATATACTTTAATGAGTTTTATTTCTCAATGAGTTATTCTGGTTGCCCCAGAAGGATTGCTCAACAATGGAGGCTACTTTTAAAACGGATACGGGTCAAGCTAAAAACTATTAACAAACCTCTCGAGAAGTTGTTGCAGGAATTTTGATAGGAGCCGATTTAGCGAGAGAACTACTGAGAGGACCATTCTCATCTTCTTCTCCCTAAACGGATAAGCATGACTCTGAGCCGTTAAATTACGTCTTGTTTAACCAGTCGGTTCCCTGTCACCTACTTCCGGTAGAAACAACCTAGGGACAGCTTGCCAAATGACTGGAAACTAGGGCTGCCGGGAAGCAATTGCATATTCCTTGAAAAATCACCTTATCACAAATTGTCATGAAAGCCCACCTGTAGATTTATTTTACATTTTATTTTCTGCGGACGCAACTATAAAGTTCAAAGTAAGAAGGAAACAAGCGTAAGTTTTACATTATAGTTTGCAAGTCACGATATACAACGCCTCCAACTCATCAATCAACAGTGAACGTTTCAGATCTCAACGCATGAACGCATGAAATGTAAGTTATAGGTTGATTTGTATAAATAGTAATAAGGCCTAGCCAACGTACAACTCATTATTCCCCCTTCACTCACCAGCATCGAGAGTTGATTCAATGATGGTGCCACGTGCATGTTCACACTGGCACTGACAGCGTCAGTGGGGGGCGAGTTGCCCATTCTGAGGGTGGGCACGGCCGACGGAGAATTGTCCATTGTATCCACTCCACTGAAAAGACAAAGAGATGCAAGAACTAAAACTCGATTACTCTAACACTAACACTGAGATGTTGTTGTTATATCAAGCTCAATTGCTCACCTTCAAAATAATTGATTGAACGGGGTTGGTGGGGTTTCAGTACCGTTGAGAAGAAAAGTGCTATGCTCTGTTTATACGAGATGTCTTCGAATTACGAGATGTTACTCAGTTTTGATTTGACCGAGAGCGAAACTTGCTTCGAGATTCATAATAACCGTAGCAGAACTAACCTCAACCAGGTGCTGCTGGGGAAATTCTTGTTCAGCACTGCAATGTTATTTACAGAGTCCGCAGTGAAAAAGCTCTCCTCTCTTTTCATATGGGGAAGGGATGGGGAAGGGTACATTGGGTCCCTGGAAGAAAATGATTGAACAAACTCCAATGAATATATGAACGAGTTAAAATCGGATAGAAAAGGCAGTAAAAGCACTGAAAATAGCGAAAATCAAATACGTAAACTCACTGCACGAGTAATCTTCGGAAAATCTGTGGCGAAGTTACCAAGA
This sequence comes from Litoditis marina, assembly GCA_964036275.1. NCBI lineage: Eukaryota > Metazoa > Nematoda > Chromadorea > Rhabditida > Rhabditidae > Litoditis > Litoditis marina. The sequence goes on along the minus strand of OZ038438.1, from coordinate 12,342,284 downwards.
GATACTGATCTAAATCCTTGATGTTAGTCCTCAATTGTCTAACGTAGTCAGCAGACACAGGAGGCATGGATTGGTCATATTTGGAGACCGTTTTCACGTAGAAACTGGGCAACTCATCGAACATTCCTGAAAATAATGAAGCAGTAGATCATGAACTCAAATGTACTGGCATAGTATCCCATCTCATCCTACACTACCTTTAAACATTTCAACGCAGTAGCAGTGCCGAGATGTATTCGAATCAAAGTGCAAGGGGTGAGAAACAGAGAAAAGTATACCAAACATTTGAAAATATGCTCACCCGGAAACAGAACACGGAGGAAGTGTCGTTCCAGTTTCGAAGAGAAATCGGAACGAATCTGGCCTTCTTCCGTAGAAAACGACTCGCACTTCTGCGAGTGTTGTGATTGCCATGACAAGAACTCCTTTTGGAAAGCTTCTCGTCTGATCACCTCACAAACGGCCGTCGCAAACATTACGGGAGTCTCCTGGAACAACGCAGCATAAAGAAAGCAAGGTGACTTTGTTTAATCAATGACACACTTTACTACCAAACAAAAAGAATACTGTTTATGAATGTGTGAAACTGAAGAGTCCTGCGTGATTTATCATTCATACTGAAAGCGTTAACGGCTATAGCAATTGGTGAAAAGCGGAAAAAGTAATAATCTCACGCTCACCTTGATTTGTCTGACTAGGTCAAGTCGTTGTTTCAATCCGTTGAACTTTTCCTCGAAAAGCATCATATCCGTATGACAGCAATGGAGCTTCTCGTACGCCTGTACAAACCTTAGTTGAGAGGCACACATGAACAAAAACGGTGAATTCAAGAGCTAACAACAGCGAAAAACGGTGCAGTTACCAGTTATATGAATTAATGTGCATCAGCAGTGAGAACAAAATTACCTGAACAATCCAGCCATTGAGCCTAGTCCGAAGATTACTCAGCAACTCAGTTTTGGACTTGTGGAAAAGACCGCACATTTGCCGCATCTCGCGAAGAGTATCGTAGACATCTACCATTACTTGTCGATGCTCAGACACTCGCTCCTGCAATAATCGCACCTTGAAACACAACTAATAGGTGAGATACCCCACAAATAAGAGCCTTAACTTAACATTTAGACGAGAGGGGGGGGGGGGGTAAATATTCAAATATAGGCTGCATTTAACGATTTTAGGAGCATTTCTCCATAACTTCGTCACATATCACACGTTTTTCGGTGAATTTATATTTTTTAAAGGGGGGAGGTTGTACTGCCGGTAAAATCTGGCGTCACCCCGGGGGTCGATAATTTGAGGATGAACTTTGACGACTAGATTTTCCCAATTCAAGTTCAAGAGTTTAACGATAGTGACGGGACCTGAATATTCCTGGGTCTCTTTTTGATTGGATAATCATGGAGCGAATAAAGTTTAACATGTCATGCTCGTAATATAACACATAATTTTTTTGAATACAGTCGTTGGCGTTGCTAATCTCGAACCATCAAAGTTTCGAACAGTAAGTTTCCGAGACACCACGAGACATACCTGTAGACTTAAGGCATCGATGTGAGGAAGGGTCAGTCCAATGACTCTCTTGTGCTCGCAAATTTTGTTGTAATGCTCTGAATAATTTTAAAATTACCAAAATCAGAGTAAGCACTCAACTCATTCAAAATATGGAGGCATTGAGTGAGAGGTCGAAGAGTCAGTTCAATAACTTTCCGATCTATCACACTGCAAACCATTTAGTTATTCAAATTTCAACCTTGTCCAGATGAAATTGAAATATATGGATCTCAGAGCATGAGAACTACGTTCTTCGGTTTAAAGCAGAGAAGAAACTTACTATCCACATTCGCAAGATTGTGGTCCAACTGAGTGAGACGTTTGTTGATTCCTTTTATTTCTCTATACTCAGTATTCTTAGCTTGTTCCACAACGGATTCGATCATATTGGTAGTAGAGCGAGAGTCCGATTGACCAAACTACAATATAGAACGCTTGAATACTGGCTACAGTACACTTATCGTTAAAGAAGGACGATTATGTGGACCAATCCCGTTACATCGGTCCTTTAAACTGCAATTGAAAAATATATTGCGGTTTAAAGGACTGAAGCGTTGCGATTGGACCACATAATCGTCCTTCTTTAAGAAGAAATGTTCGTATCAATAGGAATTGGAAGTGTAGAAAAACACTCCGACTCACATTCCGAAATTGTTCCCTAACTTGGTCCACTAATTCTTGCAATGAATGTTGGGGATCTGTTGACGAAATCCAATCATAAAGAGAGATATCATGGAAATGGGTTATATCTCGTGTACCACGCGAATGGGCCAAAATACTAGGTGGCAATATAATCTGAAATAAACACATTATGTATTCAATACAGACCAACTAACAAAGATCATGTTTCAATCACTATATATAGACAGTGTATAAAATGCTCTTTGGCTGTTTGTATAGACGTAAACGTATGGAATAGCTCAGCAAAAACATAAACTATAACAATAGTATAAAACTGAAGCATAAAACTATACATCACTAGATTTATTCGGATACATATGTCTCAAGTTACATTTTCAGAAATAAAAGTGGTTCCGCTAACGACCCAATAAAAAAATACCAAAATTCGTTCAAATGTAGAGAACACAAAATTTGGTTATAAATTTATGTACGCATATATAGTATACTTAAACTTTAAACATTTCACGCCTTGTTCGATTGGTGAGGGAGAATAAGGCCCACAGCTGTGTGAAAAGTAAACATATGTTTAGTCGAAGCAAGGTTAGGAACACATGAAATCAAACCAGAATAATAGTGTTTCGTAGACAAAGACAATTAGCACCTACCTTCCTCAGTTGATCCAAGCATACGTCAAAATCTTGCAACAATTGTATCGCTTTTTCTTGTTGTAAACGAACCTTAACAGTACAATATGATGAATGGAAAACAGTTGTGAAATATTTACCCATTACCATTTCGTTTGAAGAAAATTCTCAAAGCTCACAACACGCAATTTCTACATATTAGAAAAAAAACAAAGTTTCATTCCAGTGGCCTTATTTTCTGAGCTCAAACGGACGGGTACGGTACTCAAGCAAAACTTCTCTGATCAAATTTCGATTCAAGACATTGACTATTTTACTATAATTTTTCTGGATCTCGCGCAGGGTTGCGAGTTCCACACATAAGCAATATCAATCAGCAGAAAAAATGCCTGAGAAGTGTAGAACGCTATTGCAACTCTGCTCATTCGCAAAATGTATAAAATCTTCTGAACCTACCTTTTCGAGGTTGGTCTGGTGTCGTGCATATCTTCGTTTCAAACGAGAAATCGACTCATCCATATTGCTAACGAGTGCCAACCAGCCCTAAAACAGCGATTTCGTACTCGGGCAACCTTGCGTAAATAACAAGAGCAGAACAGGCTTCCCTTCTGCGAAATTCCCTCTTTTCCATCCAAATGATGAAATTTGAGGTTCATATAAAGAAGGAGTTCATTTTTCGAGCAAAAGTCACCCTTTGTGATAAGCTGCGAAGAATGCGCAGTGGTGTGTGAGAAAAAACTCTAAGGATACACCCCAGTAGAGTTGTTCAAATAGTCAGAAAAATCGGAAGACGGGCTACTTTTCGCACGAAAATGAGAAAATTTGGTTGTTTTTGATGCAAAATTACAAATTTTCACCTGTTAAAATATAATACGGTCTCCTTCTCAGGGGTGACCACATATTTAGGGGAACGGGGTCGTAAAAGCCCGCCAGAGCCGAAAATTTTCAAAATTACGATGATTTTTTGCCATTTTAGGTGAGTTTCTCGCAATTATGAAGAATACTTTCTCATTTTTCGGTGAATTTACATATTTTACGGGAGAGGGGTCGTACCGGTGGTAGGAGCGGTCAACTTTTTGGTCACCCCTGCTCCTTCTTGTCGATTAGTCGGACGTTACTGGTGTATGTCTGAGGAAAAGAAAAATAAGCAAAATGAAGAAACTAACCTGGTGTAACAGCTGATGCTCTTGAACCAATCGCGCACACATATGAACCGACTTTTGTGCTGCATCACCACACTGCCGACATCTTTCCGGGAGAGATAAATAGATCGCCTTATTGTCAGCACTACTTTCCAAGCGTTGTGCCTGCCAAGATTGTTGATTACTAACAAATATCTGTGGTTCAGGTGTTATCCATCATTATAAGACGTTCAAACCAAGTGATATCAACAACTGACATAACCACCCTGAGGATGTGAATCCGAACAGACATGATGACTTGATAGCGCGGATAACAAAAGCATTTGGGTTGATAGCAACCGAAAAGCAACCGGATAGCTTTCAGAATCAACCAGTCCCTACAGGCTTGATAAACGAAAACAACTGGTAATAGCGAGATTTGAAAAAAAGTTAGAGGAACTGGGAAAATGGCGTATAACGGATAAAAATAACTATAATCCTCCAACGATATTCTAAATGAATATTCATTCTCACCTGTTCGATTGCGTCGTCGATGATGTGATAAAGCTCATTGATCTCTTGACTACAGGACATCTCATCTCTTTCATTTCGAGAACTTCTTTGAAACAAAAACATAGGATTGGTAACTGTGCCTGGAAACTAAGAAATTGATATATGCCTAAATTAATTAACAGTGAGTGGGAGCGGCAACTTTTGTAGGAATGCCCATATGATTCGTTTTTATTGTGTTGTTTCAACTTTTTTTGTTTTGATTTGTTCATTTCGTTATTTGTTAAAACTATTGGCCGGTTTATTCACAAAATAAATTAATAAACATCGGTAAGAAACTGAGCTTAAATGTCCTAATTTTGTCCCAGGTTAGAATAAAAGTGGCAGCCCAATTTTCTGAAAATTCATAAAACCGGATGAAAGTGGATTGCACAAAGGTATCTGATGAAGTTCATGTTTTAACCTATCACACATATGTAAGTTATGAAGTCCCCCCTTCTTGCTTAGTTTATAAAGAAAAATGTACGATGTTATACTCACCATGACCCTCATAATCTCGTAGACACTTATCTGGGTCGATTGAATCACCTCCCGAAATGAGTAGAACCTATAATACATGTATACGAATATGGAATAACAAAATATAATGTCGTAATCTGATGATCACTTTTAACCAACACAAAAAATTGTGACATGTGAAACACTGTATAACCATACTTTGACGTGGGCCTATCGTAAATTATAGACGGAAACAACATATTCCCCTTTTTCGTGCAAAATACTGTAATTTTATATTAATCCTAGTACCTGGAGCGCCTCTAACACAGAATCATGCTCGACATAAACTTCTGGAAGGGTAGCCGCCTACTGCTTCTATCACCCTCACCCAGTGGCACCGTTTAACGCAGAAAACCGAGATTTTGTAGTTTGTACCGTAATTTCCATCCACAGTTCTGATTCGAGGCTCATATTATTTTTTAACCACACAAATTAATTTCTGGCTCGAAAAGATTCGATGTCGAGGACGGTCTTTGAAAATATAAATTATATTACACTCACAAGCCGATATAATATATATATATATATATATATATATAAACGCGGGCAGCGAACGCAAAGACAAAAACTGTAGTGGATTTGTATTCACCTGATCTTCGGCTTTCACTCCTACCATCTGCCTGATAGAATGTTGTAGTGAACATATCGCAGTGTTCGGGGTCTATGGAATATAAATTAATAAGAAATGCTTGAATAATACTATACAGTTTAGTAACAGACCTCAGAAATTTTATATGAGGGAGTGCGGCCTGTTACGCGCTTGCCACCACAAGCTTTTCGGTCGACAAAGACACGTTACAAGAAGAAATGAAAAATGTATACAACCAATATAAAACCGTATTGATACCAAACGACGTCAAGAACCCACGGAGTGCTTTGCAGAAGTAGGTGACAAATTTTACGACATCAGGAGTTTTTAAGAAATACTTCATTGAATCTTTTTTTTAGAAATATGTTGTGTTCGAAATAAAAATCAACTCACAACAGAATCTAGAACGAGAAGATGGCTCCTGTTAACGTAGAAGACATTGAGAGGATCCATGACTCGTCAACGTCGCTTCAACCTCTCTTCAATTGCGCCCCATTTGAAAGACGGTAAAACTGTCAAGCTGTAGAGGAAATTTAGAGAACGGCTGGAAAAATTCTATGAAAATCAACAATAACATAATAGAGTAAATCACAGATTATACAAATTTACACCTTTACATTTTGAAATGAATCATTTCTCATCGTGAAGCAGTTCCAAGGACACCATTTCGAACGATAAGATTTGATGTGATCTAATAAAATTAGAAAAATCTTAATCTTGAAGTACTTCTCATCCTGAAAAAACATAGAACGAACGTAAATACGACAACATCATGAAATACTACAAAAGAAGAGAACCACATTTGGATAGTACATGTATCATGCATGATGAGAAAAAAAACTACTTAAAATAGTTTATAAATGTTAAAAAACAAATAAACTGAATAAAAATACAAACCAGCTGATGCTAAAAAAAGACAGTACACATGCTGTCGTTGCAAGACTGATTTTTTTTCAAAACTCATTTACGATGTAAACACAGTGCAGATGTGCAAAACCTCTATTATGGCAGTTCTTTTTTTAGAAGCTGAAAGTTATCTGTCCTAAGAATGAGATAAGACTGCGAATTTAAGAGGTTGTGACTTTCATAAAAGGGAAGAGTCGGTTCAGGAAGAATTCACCGCCACATTGAGCTAGTAGGACCGAAACATGTTGTGAGTAGCTAGAATTGAAAATGGTTGGAGCTTTTTCTGAAATAAGAAGTTTGCCAGGCCAATTCTACAACTAACCGGGTTTTCAGGTAACCTAACCCTTTTTTTGCTAACCTTTTTTCAGGTTACCTAGGTAGGTAACCTGGAAGTAACCCGAAATCTAAATCCGGTTACCGTTCAAACTAACGGTAAAAACCACATTTTGCGTTAGAAAAACAGGTAACCGGTTTTTAACTTTAGGTTACTTACCGGTTACCTACCGAGGTAACCTGAAAAATAGGTTACCAAAAAAGGGTTAGGTTACCTGAAAACCCGGTTAGATATAGAATTCACCAGTTTGCCATTGAAATACTGTAATATAGCGAAACTTCGCCTGATCCACTATTTTCAAAAGATGATAGTGAGGCAATTTTGGAATCGCGCGCAGCGCGAAGCGCTGTGCGAGATTTGTCTTTGGTCCGGCTAATGCGCGCCTCCGTTTTTTTAGTTTTCCCATAAAAAGGTTGAAATTTGCAAAACAAAACTTTTAATGAATTGGACGTGTTCTGAAGCATATTTGCAAGTTGTGTTATAAATTTGAACGAAATCGGTTGAGTTTGAGCCAAGTTATGACGTTTTCGCTTCATCCAGAGCGCCAACTTCCGTCGTGTTTCCTTCCGTTCTTCCGGGCGTTTACACAATACTATCTCGACCGTAACAGAACCGATTTAGCTGAGTTTGGAGGTCATGATAGTGTTCCTACTCAATCCCCAGCTGCGCAAATTTTTTTTTGGAAAAAAATCATTTCTCACCAAATTACAGCCTTTTGAATTAAAGTCTCTGCGTCTCTCCATTTAGCACGCTCTCTCGCTTTCTCTGTCAGCTCGGTCATGCAAACTGTCTTGTAACTTAGGGTAACACTGACCGATTTCGATGAAAATTCAAATATGATACCATCGTGACTTCAATTTAAGTAAAAAGTATTCTATCGGTGACGTCATTTAGGATTCTTCTGGAGACCCGATGACGTCATCTTTGAAAAGTGCAAAGTTGACGTCAAATATGTTTTCTAATGATGATAATAGTTGGCAAATGGGGTATTAACGGTGAAACTTCATCTAAACATGACGTATTCTGGGATTCTGAAAGCCAAATGACGTCATTTTTGAAAAGTGCAAAGTTGACGTAACATATATTTTCAAATGATGGTAATATCTTAGAAAGGGTCAATTAACGGTGAAACTCAATCTAAGAGTGACGTATTCTGAGATTCAGAAGGCCAGATGACGTCAACTTTTGAAAATAATTGACGTGAAATATGTTTTCGAATGCTGAAAGTTCTTTAAAATTGGTCAATTCACGATGAAACTTCATTCAAACATGACGTATTCTGGGATTCTGAAGGGCAGATAAAGTAAGTTTTTAGAACTGCAATGTTGACGTCATATTTTTCTCGAATGGTGGTAATACTTGACAAAAGGTTCATTAAGAAAACAATTTCATCTGCACCGTACAGATCGAATCACATACCTACGGCATGTTTACAAAAAGAGAAAAATTCATGAAAAAGTGGGGGCTCAACGACTGTGAGATTTGTCTTCTACTGTGCGCCCCTTAGACAACTACTCTCAAATGGAGCAGCTACTGCTACAAAAACCGAAAAATACTAATATACTCAAGTATAACTGTTTACAAACATACAAAAGTCGTAAAATATTTTCTCAAACCTGTAAACTAGAATCTACAAATCACAAATGTTAACTCAACGTAGTCAATTATAGAGTTCCTGGTTTTGTGCACAATGGTTGGCATTTTTTGTCATTACTTCAATTCTAGGTGCTATGACGTTCGTCATATTATTCAACAGTTGTTCTCTTTTCGCAGCTGTGACTTGTAGATTCTAGTTAACAGGTTTGAGAAAATATTTTACGACTTTTGTATGTTTGTAAACAGTTATACTTGAGTATATTAGTATTTTTCGGTTTTTGTAGCAGTAGCTGCTCCATTTGAGAGTAGTTGTCTAAGGGGCGCACAGCAGAAGACAAATCTCACAGTCGTTGGGCCCCCACTTTTTCATGAATGATTCTTTTAATATTCGGAGCTTTCCGCGCAGTTCCATTTTCATACAATAATTGAGGCGAATTCACTGGAGAACCGGGTCCTTCCTGAACCAAACCGCGAACCGGTCACTGGAGAACCGAACCAACTGAACCGAACCGATTTTTGAACCGACCGGTTCTCCAGTGAGTGCTTCGAACCGAACCGACATTAATCATGAGTTAAACAAGCAAGTCGTAAAATGACTCTATCCCGGTAAGGTTCGAAGTTTTTTTGAAACATTTTGCTGCTCGCTTACAAAATGAAGCCTGCAAAATGAAGCATGCTCACAGTATAGTTTCGAACTGACTGTTCGAAGAAAATCTTTCCGCCGGCAAAATGTCTTCTTTTTTTTCTAAGCAAAATGTTTACCAGGGGAAACTCGCACAACCAGTCGTATGAGGTTCTAGGATCTGTCAAGTACATACCTGAAAACTAAAACTATCAATGATCACTTCAACTTAGTTTTTGAAAAGTTGTTATGCATAAAAAATTAATGCCCAGAAAAAATGAGCGGAAAGGTGATTCAGATACAAAATGTGTCACCTACAGGTTTACTAACATTACACGTTTTTTAGGAAACACATGCATTGGGTCTCGATCCCGAGGCCACAATTCCCATGCAACCGTCTGTTCTCGAGGAATCCGATGATGGCTTCAACCAGGCCTTCCTTGAAGGTGAGCAGCGCAATAGAATTTTTTTGCAGGTTTAGTAGACACAAAAACAGTTTGCGACTTATTTGCGAATGGTTTACTTTAGCACTGGATCTTAGCAGGCAGCACGCTCATTCTATTTGGATAATGCTGGATTTGTAGTTTGAGTAGCATTCTGTTTGTAAGCATTCGAGTGTTATCGTGTGTTTGAAGACTACAACAAACTACAATTAGAAAGTGCGCTATTTGTTGCAGTCTCAAGATTAGGACACGAAAGCGCAAAGTGGCAAAGATTACTGTTCGATTGTGTTTCTCAGGCGAGATTGAGCCTCAACGAAGATTTGGTTACTCCTTATATAATTTGTTCAATATTCGTCATTGCAGGGCGTTAACCATGAAGATCATATGGAGTAACAAACATTGCTGACCGAGTACATACTCGTGTAGTTTTTTTTTTCTCGTTTGCTTCTTTGTAAAAGTTGTGTTACTGTACAATTGCAGTTTTGTTTTGATATTTCGTCTTTCATTGTCTTATATTTGTGGGTTAGTACTTGTCTTTCGTGGGTTTAGTTCGTGAATTGACTGTTTCAGTGTGAACTGTAAGTGAAGCTAATGGGACATTCGGGAAAAATAATGAGGGAATTCCAATTGTTACTGCATGAGTTTTTTGATACACATTTGTGGTTTGGTGTAGTTAAAGTCTGTGATTCCTTTTATCTCTTTTATTCGATGTTGAGCTTTTTTCACATTCAAATGAGACATTCAATTTTTAAGAAGAACTTCTAACTCGCCATTCTAGTTTCAGGTCAATTTTTCAATGTTGGTGTTTTGTCGATGATCTCAGTAAACAGTTCGAGAGAGTGCTCGTATTTATACCCTTTTTCATTCCTCACTGAGACTCCTACAGTATGATTACAAAATTTCTAGGTCGGTTTGTTTACGTTTACTTTATGGGAATGATTAGGGATTTTCGCATTCGATTCTGAATCTCTAATACAAATAGTTTTCACAAGATTTCCCGACAAAAAGAAGATTGCGGTACGAAAGAGTGATTAGAAAGTCTGATAAGTGCCAAGTTGACGTCTGGATGGAGCTTATGAATGAATCAGTTGGTTCGTTCAAGTTTTGATTGAAAATGTAGACATGCTTCGGAATGTCTACAAAAAGTGTAAAATTCATCCAAAATTAGGGGCCAACAAAGGAGTGATTTATTTATACGAGCTACCCAAGAACGGCATAAATTCTGGACTCTACAACAAAGAGTGATTATTTGGAAATGATGATGCATCGTAGATCACGAGTCACAGCTCTTCTCCGAGATATATTACGGATTTCGAAAACCATGATGAAACTACTGTTGCCAAAACAATTATTCTGCTGTGTCATCTACGATGGAAGTCAGCAAAGTATTTTTCCCTCTTTGTGGCATCATCGCTTAAAAATAATCACTCTCTACATTTTTCCCTTCTTGTTGTAGTGTCCAGAGTTTACGCCGTTCTTGTAGCTCGTACAAATCACTCAATAGTTGGGACTCCAATGTTCGATGAGTTATGGTTCGAACTAGCTAATGGGCGATCGGGCAAAGTTCCGTCTGTGTCGAAAACTCTCAGTGACGAAGCAAGGTCACTAGAAGAACTCCCAAATATGAAGTAAACGAAATAAACTTTTGCACGAGTGAGAAAACTCCCGAGCTTGCTTTACGAAACTTATTGAGGCGGGGTTGGAGACATCGTCAAACGTGTGAAGTTTGGTTGTAATTTCGATAATTCAAGCTCATGTGATCAGGAACGACATCGGATATAACCCAGACTTTATTTTAATGATTTTTACCCTGTTGAGTTCAGCGAAGGAGAGACACCTCCATTCGGACCATCACTCTCTGAACGTCATTTTTATATGAATTACGAAATATAATCCGATTGGTAGATCAAAACAGATAGGGTTCGTTTTCGTTTATTCAATGACATATTAAATTCTTTCACTTTTTCTGTTGCTGATATGCTTTTTTCTGAGCGAGGCTATTATTGTTTCGACGACTCATATTGTGCAACATTTCCAAGATGCGGAAAGATTGAATGTGTCTGTAAACGTGCAATTTGAACAATGTCGAGGAACAATGGAAACATTTTTCACAAGAATTCATTGACTTTCTATTCAATTATTTTCCAAATCGGTTGGAGTGTGGACGGTCGTTCGAGAAGAAACGGGACGGCGGCATAGAATCATCCACATCCTGCGAGTATCCTATTATGCCTAAATAATCATTTGGAAGATTAATTTGGTAGCGTTGCACGAACCGTCAGAATAATGCTTTACCTTCTGTTACTAATTATTGTACAACTCATATATTATGACATGTATGTTTTGAGTGAGTAGTAAGTTGCACTAGGAGGGAATAATTTGAATCAGGTATAAAATTTATACGGTGATGTTATGAGTCTGGGGTTACACTAAGCTACGAGTATTGGAATTTAGTTTTCAATTAGCTCAGTGGGTGTATGCTCACGTAAATTAGCCTCCAGTGGAAAAGTAGATCACCAAATAAAACAATTATCAGTATCATGTATACATTATGTATGTAATGTTAATATTTAGTAGAGTGGTCTAAATAAAGAAATCACCGTATAGGGGGCGTCCATGTCCACCTCGAAAGCATGCTATTCCCGCAATAGTGAAAAGAACCACAAGTAGTACCGTCAGCGGATACATCGTCCCTGAAGCATACGGAACATTAGTATAAAAACGAGTGTGAAAAAGACCGATTAGTTGTTTTCCTCAATAACGTGCATGAGAAATAGAAAAGGAGTTCATGAATTCAAATGAAAATGAAAATCTCATCTCGCATTCTCTAAACGTTTTGTTTGAAATTTGGTGCGTGCACATTGTACATATTTGCTCGATCAAGTTTTTTAGTTGTACGGTGTTAATGTTTCTGTTTTAAGTTAGGTGAGAATAATTTTCGTGATGAGGGGGTTGTTGACATTTCTGCTGTTCCAATCAAAAATTTCCTTGCTTTTAAATGGTTACAGTTTGTGCGTCAAATCACTCGTAATACTTCGAAGGATGCGAGATTAGATTGTCATTTCCATTTGAATTTTATGAACTCCTTTTCTATTTCTCATGCACTTCAGTGAAAAGACTAATCGGTCTCTTTGATACTTGTTTTTATACTAATTGGTCTCGTTTTCTATATTTCTGAAAGAAACTCTTCATTTTCGAATGAAAAATCTGTAAAACGGTTAGGGTCAGGTTAGAATCACGAATAACCCAGGTCAATGAACAGTTTGCCATCACTTGGAGGATGAAGTGAATGCATGATGCTAAGGTCTGCTTGAAATAATGATAGATTACACAAACTTACTTCCAATTAATCTGCCAACGTGTCAAATAACCTTCGTTGAATAACAATTAAATAGGATAGAATCAAGCGTGTTCAATATATGCGGAAAACATTTCTGTTTGAAGATACAAGTCATATGAGCTAGATGTATTTCTAGCCACTTTTGCATTAAATGGACCGTACCTCTTTAATTTGATGATTTGAGTAATCAGTGGACACATGGAAACAACAATTGAACAAAACAATCGGGGCATGCCAAGAATCGGAATTAGTGAATATTTCCCAACTCAGGTCGTTTTTGAGGAAACTTGAGTACGGCAATATCGCGTAAGCAACAGAACGTACCACATTTTCATGGAGACGCGCACAATTTGTTCACACAGCGTTCGAAAAACGTAACCATTTACATGGGTAAAAAGTTTTGGATATGTATTTCGGTTTTTGTTCTGTATTGAAGTTGTGTGTTCGAAAACAGAATTCACCATTCGGGCGAAAGCGTGGCGATACAGTAACCCTTAGGCTAGTTTGGCTCATAAAATGCTTGGTGCTCGACCGATTTCTATGTTCCTTTCTGTTGTTATTGTGAAATACAACCAGTACAGTATCAGAGCGGTATCTTGAATTTTGGTTTTTTAAGCGATCCAAATTATAGAAACACTCCCTTTAATTCCACCTAGCTTAGCAATATTCTTCTAAAAAATCAAAACAATAAAGAGCTGAACACAAACTGCCAACGATAAATTATACGATTTGATGGAATCGGGTATGAATAGTGAGACAAGCAGCTGACCAGTTTTCGAAAATACAATGGTTAAGCATAGTTATCTCATGAGGTAAGCACTGGCGCGTCAATTTCACTACCGTAATCCCGCTATTTCCGATTTTCAAATATTTGACATTCTCATTTTTTTGCTAAATTTTGTTTTTTGTCCTTTTTTTCATTTTTCTTTTTTTCGGTTTTCTTCATTTTTAGCTAAATATTCAGTTTTTTTTCTCATAAATCCACCGGAGCATCTCAGAATCACAACATTATTGAAGGCTAGACATTTTTTGTGGATTTTTCTTCATCCGCTTTCATTAAACAAAAACACGTACTTTGATAACGCCAAGTTTGGCCAATATTATTGAGAACAAGCGTAATAGTTCCTAATTTAGGCTTATAAGCGAGTCCGAAAAACGACACGTCTATTTTAAAGAAGGACGATTATGTGGTCCAATCGCAACGCTTCAGTCCTTTAAACCGCAATATATTTTTCAATTGCAGTTTAAAGGACCGATGTAACGGGATTGGTCCACATAATCGTCCTTCTTTAAGCTTTTTTAGGTAATTCTAGGTTTTCTAGGGGCTACAAGGCTAAACTAGGCTTTCAGCTGTTTGAATACCTATAATTGTTCGGATTTAGGCTAATCTAGGCTTGAAATTTTCACCAGAGTTATTATCATAAAGAGACGTTGTAAAAAACAGCTGGACAACCAAAATAGTTCCTGTCTACAAATAGTTACGTCCTAGGAGTAAACCCGATTGTAGGCTTCGTTCACGAAATTCGTTTCTTTCCATGAAAAAAGAGAGATAGAAAAACATTTCTATATTGTTTATTTTATTCTCGATTTACTGTCATTCCGATTATGTATACTTCTCCCCAGTTTCTAGAAAGAGAACAAACTTGTGAAAAGATTAATAATGATTATTAATCCCGAGTACGACTCGATTTCCGCAGTTAGGCCAACAAGTACCCGGTTTTTCATTCTAGGTTATCAACCGGTTACCTACAGAGGTAACCTGAAAAGGGTTACCAAAAACCGGTTTGGTTACCGAAAAACCCGGTTACATAAAGCACATTCGCTAAATGAAGCACCAGAGAAGGAGTTGGAGAACTCAAAAGAAAAATGGAAAATTTAAGCTCGCCTTCTTCATGTTTTTTTTTTTGCAAATACGCCTACTCAAATAGGCTCAATTATGGAATACGCCAACCTGTATACTTCATATTCAAATGAAAAGAGAGTTTGCACAAAGTTCGAGACCTACTTAGTTAAAATCGAGCTTGTCTATTAGTTCTGATGTTTTGGGCTCACTCAGATTGTTGTGGATCCATGAAATTGCGAGATCAGATTTTTCATTTCCTTCTTGAGTTGTTGAACTCTTTTTCTATTTTCCATACAGCTCAATCTCAAAAGCTAATCTACTCTCTTTTTACATTCGTTTTCATACAAATTGGTTTACTGTTCTGGTAAACGAATGAACTTAACGGGCTCCTTGCAAACTTGGCTATATTTTGATATGTAAAACTCTTGCGGAATGCCTTCGCGGAAAACCCTAAGGTTCGCCTTAGCTGTTTCCAACACTTATTCCAACAACAAACCTAAAAACTATGTAAAATCAATCAATGTATGCTAAATGGATTCAGTTTCTAAAACAAATGGTTCGAAGGAAGAAGCTCACTTTTCAGAGCTAATACAATAGCTGGTAGTCTACATAACTGCGCCACAAGCCTTCTAAGGCACTATTGCACTGTGAACCGAAAAACTAACACTTGCTGTGATAACGTTGCGTGTGTCAGTATGCGCGATTGGAAAAACCTATACTCGATGTCACCGATCCCTCATATTTTACAGCACGCTGTCAAATACTTCAAAAAAAAAACTCTAATGAATTCACAGACTATCGTCGGACTACCATTACTTTAACTAGATTATCGCGCGCAGCGCGATAGCGCGCTGCGCAGATTTGTATTTGTGCACAGAAATACGAGATTTCAAAAACGATGTATTACATTTTCTCAAAAATGGCTGGACCATTTTTTTTCGGTTTTGATGGAGAGAGGTAGAGAAGAAAAAGTTGTATACCATAAGAAAAACGCTTTCAATTTCTCTGAAGTATTGTAAAGTTATTGAGAATAGCGGCTCGCAAAAACAACTTCCAGCGGCGACGGCTAGGGCGACGGCTGCATTGACCTATTCCGTATCTTTTCCGAGAGATGGCTGGATGAATTCTCTTCAAATTTTCAGAGTTTACTCTGCTGGTAGATATGTTGTCACGGACAAAGTTTCATGTTGATATCTCTATATACAAAGTTTTTTCTCATTAGCGGTTTATGGAAGTGTTTCGTTCTGAAAACTGCATATTGCGATGTTCATTACGTCTTAAAAGATGTAATATCTGCAGTAGTTATGTTAAAATGTCACAAAAGTGCCATAGACATAAAAGCAAAACTTTTGCATTAGACGGGATTCGTCAGCAGATACTCAGTAGTTATGTTAAAAACCCTGGATGCCTCAACAGAACAGCGCCTTAGACCACTCGGCTATGCAGGCACAATGATCCAGCGACCTCAATGCGACACGTGTCGTCTGTCTACTGGAAACTGTGATTTAAAGAATCCGTCCCGCTTTAATTTTGACCTCTGAGTTAACAAGCTGACCCAATGGCAAATTAAAAACCATTATCAAAAATGTATACTTTTATATTCCTATCTTGCTTCGTTTTCTCAAAAAGGCGGCTTACGTAATGACACCGATAGGGGAGTTGCGTACGGGGTATGCTCAAAATAGCCTATAGAAGTGCAAAAATGATTTTAAAACACTCTATCACATGCGACTACACAATTGGAGCCTAAAAAATCAAAATAAATCTGGATGTAAATGAACCAAGTCAAATTGCGTCGCAGTGAAAATGTTCATGCCCCATTCTTTATTGCTTGACGATATGCAAATTTTACAAATTTTCAATCAGAAAGTTTTTTCATGGTCAATGGGAGGACATTAAGAAACTTTTTTGGGCTTTTTAAATTTTTCGTTAAACTCAAATTAGAGAGGAACGGTTTCTTTAAGTTTTTGGGGCGAACATTTGAATTCGCTCACAAATACCTCAACGTCAAACTTACCACTTATCTATTTGTTTCGCACTGTTGATAATGTTCAACAGGTATTGACTTCAATATCGTTTCATATTAATTTCCCTTGGAAATATAGAAGAAGAGATCAATTAGTATAAAAAACGAATGTAAAGAGAGAGTAGATTAGTTTTTGAGATGAAGCTGCATGGAAAATAGAAAAGGAGTTCAATAACTCGAGTGGGAAATGGAAAATCTAATCTCGCAATTTTCATGATCAATCTCACACACAACTTCAGAAAATAAGTGCCCAATCTTTGAGAACATTCCTGCTTACACTAAAAACGTATCTGAAATAAAGCTGTGCTGTCAGTCAATCGCACAGTCACGTGAAACATGATAAACATATCAGAATTCCAAAACGTGAAATTACAAAGAACAAAGTGCACATTGAAATGACAAAGTACAAGAATATTCAATTTACTTCTAGTATACTTTGTTCTGTTAACAGTTTTGAATCAGTGGTGAGCAACTGTCATACTCGGAAGTTTCATCTAATGTGTGTTTGCTGCAAGATATTTTTGAGTAGAACACCAAAATGTTTTTGACCCATAAAAATTGCGTGATTGGATTTTTCATTTCCCTCTCGAGTTATTGAACTCCTTTTCTATTTTCCATGCAGCTTCATCTCAAAAACTAATCTACTCTCTCTTTACATTCGTTTTTCTGATACTAATAAGAGTGAAGAACAAAGTTCCAGGGTCTGAAAACTTGGGACAACTTTTAGATATGAAAAATTTACAGGATAATTCAACATATTATTGTAAAGGGTTGTGAGTGCGCGGAACGATAGTTGTGTATTCATTGTAATAAGTATACGGGGTTTTAACAACCCGACCCACGTACCAGTCATTAGAGAACCACACAGTAAAGTTGAAGCCGGATATGGAACCATGCTTGATACCTGGGTGATAATTGTTCAAATAAAACGACAAAACCAAGTGTACAAAGGTTCAGTCAAATCTTTGCGATTCACTGAGCTCTGTGGTTCGGTAATATACCAACCAGTTTCATACTCAACCTGGTACGGAACCGAACTAAACCCTGAGAACAGTGGCTTATTCGACTAATTTTCAGCACTTATTGTTTCAATTAGTTCGATTAAATCGTTGTTGATTCAAAAATGGTTCGATCCTGGCCAGGACCGGTTCACTTTCGGCTTGGGAAGCCACGGTTCGCGAAGAATTCGCCCTTTACTCAGACAGAACCTGGGGGAGTTAGAGGGGTAACTAAGGGGGCGTGGTTTATTGAATTTCGACATGAAGGTCAGTTTGGCGAAAAACAGGCGGTTGAAGGGGGCCACAGAATCTGGCACTTACAGGGGTACAGAAAATGGGACTTAGAGGGGTAGGATGGGCGCGGGCGTAATGTGTACCATACCAAAGCAATTACCAGCGTGGCAATCATGTGCAGTTAGTGAGTTTCGTGCCGCACATGTGTGGCGAGTCCGCTCGGCGCCGAAAATTTTGCATTTAACTTACACATAGAAAATCTGGGAGTTAGAGGGGTAGGTATAGTCTTTTCCATTCCTACTGAGACTCCTACAGTAGGATTTTGAAACTTCCAAGCCGTTTTGCTCACTTACTTTTGATCAGAGAAGTTGAGAATTTTCGTACCTAGTTCTCATTCTCGAATAGAGTAAATATACGAGAGCTTTTTCCATAAACTTTATTTTCAGCTTCACAACAGCCTTCGGAAAGTTTGTAAGGTCACTGTAGGAGTCTCAGTAGGAATGGTGTGAACTATAGAGGGCAGTTCGTTACCGCAACGCGCTGGCCCTAATTTCCCACGGCTAAGGCAGCATTCATACATTTTACGTCGGCGTTGAACGCCGGCGTTAACGCCAGCAAGCATGTAGAAACGTCTTGTTTTCAACGCGCGACGTTAACGCCGGGCGTTAACGCCGAACAAGGACTCAAAGCGTTGAACAGTTTCATGTTTGCCATTCAACCGGAAAAAACCACATATGTTGCATTTATTTCTATTTATTCTCGTTCAGCACATTCGAAATACTAAATTTGTATGTTTTCAAGAAATTTCGAGTGTTTGCAAAAATCCCGAAATTTGGACAAAGGTGGGTAAAATCATGATTAAAACCGACCAAACGATTATTATGCGCACGAAATGAAAGAAAAAATCGTTGAAGAAAACTTTAAAATTGATATTTTATGGTAAACGTGCTAAAAACGTCAGCGTTTTATCAAAAACGTTTGAAGCTTCAAACGTTAAACGCGGCCTCCATTTGAATAACGCGGCGTTGCAAATTCCGGCGTTAAAATAAGTATGAATGAAATTTTTCGAAAAACGTCACGCCAAAAGTTGGCGTTAACGCCGACGTCAATCGATACTCATAATTTCTACTGCGTTAACGCCGACGTAAAAAGTATGAATGCTGCCTAAGTCCCGGATTTTCGACGGAACTCTCCCGACTTTTGTCATAGTTCGGCGGGCAATTCGGTCCACGCTTCACCACCGTGCAGTGCAAAACACTCATTATATTGATGTGGCTATTTTTGAGGCGCCCTCTTTTTTTGTTTGATGGTGCCGTGGCTGGTGCACAGAACTTTTGGTAAGACTCTTTGTTGGGGCAACAAAATACCAATATCGGTACATATACGGTGTCAAAACAATCCGATCCACTTTTGACAGACAAAAATCAAAAGCTCGGGTTGCATAGGTTAATTACCCAGGTCAATAAGCAGGTCAATAAGGCCTCATTCATTTCAAATCTCGCGAAATTTTGCTAGTAAAAGGCAAGTTTTTGGTTCGTTTGTGAACAGAATGCCAGCTATTTGGAACTTGCTTCCAAGTCATGTAGTGGAAGCAGGGACTCTATCTGCTTTCCACGCTCGTCTGGAAAAAGTAGACTTGTCTACTAGTGTACCGTCTCTTAAACTGGACTGATCCCAATGGACCTTCCCAGATATAAAACGGTTATACTACTTTTCAGAATATTTCCGAGGATTCTGGCAGCTCCGCATCAAAATCTGTAATCACCGAATTCAATATTTTTGGCGAATTCTTTATTTAACCGCGTTTTTTGTTAACCGCGCCAGTTAACCGTTAACCAAAAAAATGGTTAACACTTCTGTTAACCACTTGGTAACCGCGAAATTACGCCCAAAAGACGTTAGAAAAAAGGGTTACCAAAGGGTTAATAGAAAAATGGTTAAATGGTTAACTGTAAAAATTGGTTAAATGGTTAACGGTTAACTGTCAGGGTTAACGAAATTCGCGGTTCCTTGTGGAATATTTTTTGGACATGTGATGTAAGTAAACTCTTTGCGCTTTTTGTCTTCATAATAAGACGACTTTTACGCGAAACTCACCCCAAATAAATCAATTGCAAAACGCCAAACCGAAACTATTTGGATATCCGAACGAGTTTGCGTGTCATCCCCCGTTTCCCCCCAAATCTTGAGCTGAACTGTCTATTTCCAGGCCTGGTGAAGAGATGGGCGCCCGAGCCAGTGTTAATATTATATTTTGGCACCTGGACCATCATATAATATATTGTTTTGTTTTTGTTTGCTGTGAACAATATAGATTCGATTCTGTTCTGTTTCTCTTTGTTGTGTTTTCTCCTTATTGTGTCTTATCTTTCTGTTTCCTTTTTTGTTACCACTCACTTTTCTACGGAATAAAGTATTCATATTACCAAAAGTCTGCTCTAAAGTTGCGCCGTCGCGCGCTACCGTAGTTCTCTAGTTAGATGCGCAGTACAACGCCGCCGTGCTGAGCGCGCCTCTTTTTTGCTCAGCAGTTTTATTTTATTTTTTTAATCTTTACAACCGTGTTCCTTACATTTGTCGGATTATGTGTGATTCACCTTCCAATTAACACACAAGTTTAATAGTTTATTGTGCAGTAGTTCTCCTCGAATTAATTACCTATACAAGGGGCCCTAAAATGGCCCTTTATTTATATATGTCGATTAATACTTATCCATTGCAGAAAAAACTTGTTGGAGATGTCGGTCAACATGGCATTAGATGATATCATTGCTGCTAACAAGGTATGTGTTTCATTTATCGGAAATGTCGAGTTTGCCATTTTATGCTTCTCTCCGAATAAAATTATCATTTCCGTCCATTAATGCTGGATGTAAGGAAGATGTTTCGGTTCCGCGCCATCTCTCACAAACATTTTGAGAGTTTTTAACAGTATCGTGATCGTCAAAATCATCAAGTTGATTAGGTTCAACTATTTGTCTTTCTATTCTACCTGCGCATATATTCTGAGCATACCGAAGCACTCCAGCCTAAACATAAGTAGTTACTGGCCGCCGACTAAACCCCATTAAAGGGTTAACCATAAGAAAGAAAAGAAATACATTGAAACACATTCTCTGAGAATATTCATAAATTACGATAAATATTGCAAAATAGAACCCATCTTTCTAAGTTTGACTTTTTTCTAATTCTAAAGTTTTCCTACATCTTTAATAATGATTACAATCTAGTTACCACTTCAATTTGTGAGTTCTAAGCTAGTTTGAGCTAGGGACGACTTGTCGCATCTTCGGAGCGGAGACGAGTCACGGTGTTTTCGCGCTCGTGATTTTTACGCAGTGAAACGCGGCCGGTCGCAAGAACCGCGACGCGTGAGATATTACCGTAGATTTCAAGAATGTTTGAAATTTGTGGGCGCACTCTCTCGCTTCTCCACATTGTTTCTCGCGAGCCGAACGCGTCAGGGCTCCGCCATGCGTGACGCGAACATTCAAAGCGGCGGCACACTCGAACTAAAGCGTCAATTGGAGCATTTTAGGGTTCAAACACCGTGGAGTCGTCGCGCGCAACGCGGGGACAAGAAGTTTTCCTGCTTGAGTGAAATAAATTTGAATTAATTCATGAATAATTGTTTGAAAATGTAGGGGCATCCTCGCAAGTAGTACTCGTATTTCAAACATTTTTCTCGTTACAGAAATCCAAATCTGGGCGAGATGTGGGGGGTTTCCGAAGTGACGGCGTCAAAAGGGACACGGCCAGGTCTTCTGCTTCGGGGGCAAAGCGAAGTTATGGACGTTTCTCAGATGTAAGTTTTCATTCTTATTCACCAAGCGTACACACCAGTAAAGTCTTTCCAGAAATTAAAACGTTTGCAGTTGTCCTTTTTTTGGTGTGTACCTTTAATAGGTGAGTTAGTCACTTGACGAAAATCAACTGTTTCTGGCTACTTTACTAGTCTTGTCAACCCCTCTGAGCATATTTACGGACCATGCAGGACCAGTAATTCGCTCAAAACTTACTTGAAATTATCATTTCCGTTTTAAGCTGCATGAATTATCATTTGCGTTTTAAGCTACGTGAGATTGTGTTTCTCTCCCGCAACTCAGAAACATTGGCGCCAATTAGCAGGAGTTAGCGCTAATTGGCAGAGATACCGTAATCTAAAAATTCAATTTTAAAGGAAAAAGCTGCTGGAAACTAATTAATAACTGAAGAAAAGCAGTAATAGGAGTGAAAAAGTACACAAGGAGGTTTCTCAGAGTGAATTTTTAGGAAAAAATCCTTTTTTTTAAATATGAATAGGGTAGAAAAGAGGTTTTGTCTCTTACGTGTTCATGGGATGAAAATACTATTTCCATCTGATGATGATATGTAAATAAATTTTCCCACGGAGGTCGACTATAAACAAACCATACCGACCCCCACCGACAGCAAACCATACCGAGGGGGTGAAACCCCACCGACCTCCTTAATCAACACCGAATATGCATTCACCTGTTCTTCTCAACAGTTTTTTGTTCGGAATATGGTGAATGCGAGTCACTCACGGTGAAAAACACATGTCAGTAGTGAGTACTCTGTATGTTTCGACGTAGGTATGTATTCACCCTTTCGGTATGGTTTGCTTTTGGTAGGGAATCGGTTTGGTTTCACCTCGTATGGTTTATACCCCAACCATTGACTTTAAAATGTCGTATGTGAACTTTTGTGTACAACTTTCAAGTTTCCCTTCATGAAAAACCGATTTTTCGGTAGATGACGTCGCACGAAAAATGCAAAATTGGCAGACATTGGCAGCCTAACGTAAAAATTGGCATGCCAATTGGCAGGAATCTGTCTGAGGAGGAGATAAGACATTGGGAACATTGACTTTTTACCCCCCACCTTTCTGAAGTTGTATTGCGTTTGGGAAATTGTAGTTTGACCCCCCCACCGGGGGTAATAATTCAATACCCCAAACGTAATACAAAAGTTTGAGGGTGGGGGGTAAAAAGTAAACATTTCCGGTATTGAAGTTCAGCCCCCCACTCGTTGAAGTTTGACCCCCCGGGGAGAGGATACTTCAATTTTCCCACCCTTTTTTTCAGATTACCTCACAGGTAACCGGTAGGTAACCTAAAACTAAAAGTCGGCTACCGTACAAACTAACGGTAAAAATCACATTTTGCATTGGAAAAACAGGTAGCCGCTTTTTCGTTTTCGGTTACCTACTGAGGTAACCATACACCAGTAAAGTTGTCCGAATAGCTTTCCATTTTTCGACACCATACCTGAGCGCTAATCAACGGTGTTTTATCAATCACCTATTTCAGCGTGTTCCTTCCGGACAGTGGAAGCATGACAAATTCGCCGAAGTAGCAAACGAACGTCGTGGTAATCGTGAAGGCCGCAGTGGAATCGCTGACCGCATCTCTGCTGGTGCTGGTGGCAACCCCAACAAGAAAGTCACTGTCAATCTGACTAGTCTCGGCCCCGATGTTGTTTCGGCAGATCTTGAGGTTCTTCCTTGTCCTGCCTACCATTGTTGACTCGTAATCAATTCTCTACAAATGGCTTGGGATTTTTCGTTGTTGGATCTGCGTCCCTGGAGTACCCCATTGGATCGGGTCGCAGTGCAAATCACTACTTCGGTAACTGGTTCCCCAGGTTTGACGGGGGTGAAATGCGATAATGCACTATTATCCGTTTTTTTTCTTCATATTGTTGTTTCAACTAGGCATAACATTTTTTGGTTTTGGTTCGGTGGACGACAAATCTTTTCTCCAAAAGATTGTTTCGTTTTCTTAGTTTCTGTCTGTTTCAGGAGCTTTTCGAACCCTACACCCCAGAACTCGTCACCGTTCATTTCAACGAAGTTGGAGAGTCTCTCTGCACTGGCAGTGTTGCTTTGAAGAAGAAGGATGCTCTGAAGATGTTGCAGGATTTCAAGGGTGTATCGCTTGATGGTAATATTTGTGTGTTTTTGTTTAAAACGGGCACAGTGCGTTTGACTGGAGTACGCACAATTTGGATTCAATAAGTTCCCCACCATTTCTAGGTACACTGAATCCCGATTATCCCCGAAATTTCCCTGATTGCACCTCAATTTGCCTCCTACTTTGCCCCTGTCCATATCCGGATATGGACAGAGGCGAAAAGGGAGGCAAATGAGGTGCAATCATGGAAAAATGAGGAAATTTCAGAGAAAAGTTAAGCAAATTTTTTTGTCATTCAGAATATTTCTAATTCTGATACTATTTTCGGCGAATTGTTAACACAAGGTAAAAATGAACTTATCCAACTCTAACTGATGCTCCTCAGATCATAATTCTTTCAAAAAAGAAATAGCCAAAAGAAAATCTTTCCTTCCACATCTAATCAGAGCGATTGTACTACTATCCCTTCTCAACCTATTTTCGACCAGGGTGGGGGCCATTGTAATCCCTCCCTCGTACTCTACACGGCGCTGACGTATACTTGTTTCTGGATCGTGTTTAAAAAAAGGAGGAATTACCTAACTTATAGGCGACTCGCCTTTTTTTGACCGTCTTGAGATTATCTCCACTGGGGTTTACCTATTTTCCTATTCTCATTCTTATTCAGGTCATCTCATCAAGATGGTGATTCTTGACGGAACCACTGCCGTCGCTGGTACATCTATCAAGAGCCGTCTTCAGTTCAACAGACCTTCTGTCGTATCTAATAAGTCTCCTCGTGGTGGAGTGCAGAAGAAGTTCAGGTGAGTGTTCTGTGTATGGTCTCTGTGCTCCCTCTGATTTTTCACCGAAAACTGCTTCCCTATAGTTCGTTTCAACCATCGATAGCAGCCAGTTACAGTAGATTTTAGTGGGCGGAGTCCATTGTGTTGGAAAGTTTCCAACACCGATCAGACTAATCAAAATTGTGCACCAGCTGGGTATTGAACTCAACTGTGATGGCTGGTGCGGCGCCCACAAGCAGGCGGCCATCTGAACATGGTGGCCCAAACTAAGAATAGTGATATCCCACCATCTTTTCTGGTTGTTTTTCAATGCACATTTTATCGCACAAAAAGCTGTTTGAATTACTCCCCGATCATTGGCAATCTTTTGAAAACAAAAAAGTTGCAAAAATCCTAAAATAACCAGTTTTCAAATTTTTATTTGCAATAAGAAGACTGGCAAGCTGCCAGATCAATCGACTGCAATGTAGGGTGCGCTCGACCAGCATGGCTGACTACTATCGATGGGTAAAACGAACTATATCAAGTATATAATGTCCGGCAAGCAAAAGTGTCGGATTGCTGTATATGTGGAGGTAACTACACAAATATATTTCAAGTTGGCTTCCACTTCATTTATTCGTTTAGGAAGCGCAGCAGAAGTCCCGCTCATTTTCTCGATCGTATGACCGACAACAACGACAAACCTTTGAGACGCGAAGGAAGGGCAGCTGGCAACTCGAGAGGTTCTCGTGGTGGTGCAAGAGAGAAGAAGGTAGCCAAGACAGATGCCGAGTTGGACGCTGAGCTTGAAGCCTATATGAACAAGAGCAATAAGGGAAAGCCGATGGAACAATAATCTTTGGTACTGTGTTGTGATTTGTTTCGTGTCGTCAAGTCTTATATTATATATCGCCCCATTCTCGTGTGTACATTCGAAATAATTGAGAATTGTTCGTGTATTGTTGGTTTTCGTTGTTGCACATGGTACATACCAATGAAGAAATTGACTTCACTCGAATAAGGTCTTCAATACACATATTAGGAAAAGCTGAGTAGTAGAAAACCTCGGCAGTTTCTGGCTTTATAACTAGCCAAGGTGCTTTCTAAAATTGCAAAACGATGATCACATGCTACGCTCCCGAAACCAACTGTAAATTCACATCTCTGATGAATTTTTTACCAAACCACCGCTGAAACAGTCAAGCGGTTTCTTGTCCCTTGAGTTATTGCAACCGAACGACGACTAGTTCGGAAAAGAAATTCGCCCTTCTCTCTTGATGGGACGCAAAACGTGGGTGCACCAGGTCTCGACGAAGTTTATGTGTGAACTATTGGAAAAATGCCCATATTGGAAATATACAGAATTTCATTCCAGGAACGTCACTAAAACTTCATCTCAGGGAGATATCAACAAAAACAAAACATACACAATGCATTTGAAAAATACGGGAACCGCAAAAGACCCGCTACAAACCTTATGGAAATGTTTCACAACAAGTGAATACATATATAAATAAATTAGTGGAGAAAATAAATAATATCACTGTTTGAAGAAGTGTACTTCAAAGAAAGATGCGTATTTAAAGCTTCTTCTTTGCAAGCTCTTCATACTTTGATTTGCTCTTGATGTAGGACAAGAAAGATCCCAGAGTGGTGGGAGCAATGAGAATGGCGAAGATGATCCAATATGGGTACTTAGGAGCGAACTTGCGCTCGTACTCTTTCAGACGATAGATATATCCTGAAATAATTGCCCGAATTAACTAATAACATAATAAATACTTCACGAAAAAACATAACACTGAAGATCTGTTAAGAATAAAAAGGGAGGCTATTGGAAAATGTCAAACCAACCTTCTCCGGGAGCGTTGGTATAGCCAACATGAACAGCCTTCTCTCCTTCCGAGCTATAGGTGACCACAGCAGATGTATAGTTAAATACTCCATATTGGCGGGGCTTCAGCTGAAAGCAAATAGGTAGGAGATTTCGGCAATCACTATGAATTGTCCAAATAAATGTTTATCAACCAACACAAGTGTTCCATAAACAACAAAATTAAAGACGAAATTGCTTCAAATGATCAAAACGCGATTATTCGAAGTGTTGCAGCAGAAAGTTATCTTAGGTATGTTGAACTCTTCAACTTCATTTTACCTTGCAGCAAAAAACTTTAAAAATATATTTTTTGAGTCATGTACGCATCAATTTGATGAAGTACATGTACTTTTGACTAGCTAAAACATTCTTGAGTAATGAAAAAAGGTACGTACGATAACAGAATGAGTAACGTTTCCTCCAGGTGCAATTCGTTCGAATCGAACATTCAGGAGACCCTTGACGACCTCGAAAGATTGGGTTGGGAACGATTTACTGTCATCCAGGGTAACCTAAACAACTTTTGTCTGATATATCTAGACATAATAAACATTATTGAAAACATCTCATAATCCCTCTGTATAATAAAGCATAATTTCATGGGTCACTTCCTAATCACGAAGTTGCTTAGCTACGATTGGGGAATATATAGGATGAGAGCAATCGCAGTGCATATTGTTGCATGTTTTTTTTGTAGAAAATGGTCGTAAAGCGTGGTTTCATTTTATAGGTATCAGAAACGGGTTTTGTGAATGTTTCGAATACATGGTTGATACGTTCTGCCGCTAGACAGAGGGTAAAAACGAGCAAAGGCAAGATAACACCATCGCAGCTGAGCCACTTGAGTCCATGACATCAAATCGCCATTTATATAATTATTAGAAGACAGGTAAGTTATGTTTTAATATCATGAAATGAACGAAAAATGATATTTCATGTGGATATCACAAACCTTGTTGGCAGTCTTGTCTCCAGTGTTGAAAAGTCCGTATTCAATAACAAGTTCCATGTTTTCAACAGCATACATTGACTGTGGGAATTTGCTGGCTACGACAAATGCATCCTGAAAGGACAATCATTTAATCACTTATTGATTCTATAGACCGCTCCGCGCGAGAGTTTAGTTCACTTTTTGCTTGGCTCAGTCAAACCAGCGGGTGCTCCGCGGAGCCCCAAGCCAATTTTTTTTTTGCATAAAACAGCTTGCGGAACTTCCGCGGAACACCCGAAACTGCTAAAAAAGTCCGCGGAACGACCGCTAGTTCGTCCGTGGGTGTATGATGATGTCTTTTATCAGAGAAATAGTGAAGGGGGTGAGGGGTAAAGGGGACGACCCCTTTACTATTGGCCCTTTTATCGAGCATGTTTTTCTTTTCCTGACTACTTCTTCAAATTTGTTTCTATGAATATGTACAACCTTTTTCTAACATGAATACAACTTTTTCTGCCGTACTAATTCACATCATTCATTAAAACTCTTGATCGTCATAAATAATTGTAATAATAAGAATCACCTTGGTCTGGGTAGCAGCATCATCGGCAAACGAAACTGCCAAAACGCCCAACAAGAGGACAAGAAGCATTGCTCGATACCTAGAAAAAGAGCGCGTTCACATGAACACATTTAATACGACCATATGTTCAAAGGCAACACACGATTAAACGAATAATATTCTGATGATTTCACAAGATTTTATATAAGAAGGGTACAACATCTCCGATGGATATTATATGCATATATCTACAATACAACTAAAACTTGAAATGCTCTAACTAAGGTATCGCACAATGAATAAACAATACGGAATTGAGAAGCAGCACTCCTCCGATAATCTCTAGCATAATAATATAACTGGTGTCGGATAAAGCTCCAATGGATAAGGGATGACTGCTACGCAATAAATAAATAAAATGCACCTCTAGAGGTAGCGACAGACAAACTAATCCAAGCAATCCCAACAGTCTCTATCCAGTCCACCGTGTTTTTGCAGTTTGATAGGAAGCGTCCTACAGCGATGACCTTGATAATGCGGTAGCCGCGCGCGGCGTACAGCAACAGAGCCTCATGTCGATTAGGACACGTTTTCTGCAATTCCACGTTGATTAGTTTCATTTGTTTCATTTGTTTTCACGTTTTTGTTGTTGTTTTATGTTTCATGTTATTATGTTCTTTAATCGATCATGTTAAACTATTTGAACGCACTTCACACAATTCTATGTGTGGGGGTTTTGTTTAGTTGTTCCAAAGACTGGCCCCGTTCTGACTCTATACTAACAATAGTTATATATATATATAAACTATTGTTTCGATCCGAGAAGAAGTAAATGTTGCATTCTTAAACATAATATTCCAGAGGTGCAGCAAAAAATGGTTAATTTTTTTTACAGGTACACCATGATTTTGTTAATGGTGTTTTTGGCTAGTGTTGCAGCTCAATCTCCTACAGCGGCAGATGTAATGGCACAGAGCATCGAGGGAAAAAGCGTTCACGAGTTCAGAGGATATTACAAAAGGGAACATTCACTAGTTAGACCTTACCAAGGTTAGTTTTTATCATTTGAAATGCATTAGGGATTTTTTTTATTCGCCGGTTACTGTGTTGTCATTTGTAACGGCAGCTCAGTATGATCTTAGTGCTTAAAGGTACACGTACATAGTTTGTAATCCGTAAAGTTAACAATGCGCCATATGCCACAACCTATTCAATGGTGTATGGCTACATTCAACGAGTGTGCTCTTATCAGTCTGTATATAGTTACATATTTTTTTCATTATTTGTTTCACATCACTGTTTCGAGACGGAGTCACAGAAAACTAAACAACTGAATTACTAATTATTCAGGATCTGGAATGGATGTTCCTTTCTGGAATATTCAAGGAAGTTCGATGGTCACCAGCCAGCAAATCAGACTCACAGCTGATGAGCAGAGCAAGCAAGGAGCCATTTGGAATATGCAGGTGAATAACTGATTGGTCTCACTTGTTTTTCTCATTCAATTTAGAATCTTCCTATCATATGAATTTCCTACTGGGTTTGTTGTTGAGTGGAAAGTTCACCCTTTTGTACTATATCACATATTTCAAAAAAAAACTACAGGAAATCAACTATTAAAAATGTGATTATGATACAATTTAATAAATCTGTGAATTGTGCTGATTATAGCAAGTCTGGTCCAGAGATTGGGAGCTTCAAGTTTCTTTCAAAGTTTCCGGAACCACAGGTTCGTTCTTTCTACTTTACAAAGATTTCGCACTGATGATTGGGTGTGTTTCGTGTTCGTTCCTTCGTTCCGTCCACATACAACATGTCACATGTGTATATACTTATGCTGATATTCCGCCACCCTACCTTGCACATTACAATGTTTCATCGAACTACAAAAATGATTTAAAATTTCACTTTTATTGCACTTGTACTGGATGATAGTTTTTATAGGTGATTTGTTCGGCGATGGTATGGCCATCTGGTACGTATCGGAACCAAATCAAATGGGTCCCGTCTTTGGTGGAAAAGATTATTTCAGAGGACTTGGAATTTTCCTCGACACATACAGTAACCACAATGGACCACATGGTGTAGGTTTTACCATAGATAATTTTGTTTATGTATGTCGAATTATCTTAGGACAGACAGTGTCAATCATAAGTCAAATGTGAAAAATAGGCGTCGTTTTCAGCTTCACCATTGTCGGAAATGTCTGATAGCCTAAAGCGCTATTTAAAACACAGTTTCTGTATTAGTTTTGGAATACTTTTGAGTACCATTCATATAAGACAAATAACACAAAGTAGTTATCTAGGTGATTTGTTCTTCATTATTGTTGTTTAGCATGGCCATCCATATATTTCTGCGATGGTTTCTGACGGTTCTTTGCACTATGACCATGACAAAGATGGCACTCATACACAACTGGGAGGAGAGCACACAGGTATGCTTTGAATTTTTTTCTGCCGTTGTTTGAAAATTATGATCAGGTCAACTATTGTTTGAGTTGAAAGGGACAATCACAATATTCTACTGACAAGCCAACCCGGACGACATACGCAAGTGAGTTCCGACCATTGGACAAAATGAGTCTTTGAATTTAAACACGTGAATTTTTTTGACTTTGTATCAAAAAATAGACAAATCTTCTCGTTTTGGGCGAAAAGGTAGATTTTCTTCTTTCATGGCTATTCGGACAACTTTACTGGTGACCTGACAAAAATCAATTCGTTCATGATCTAGGACTATTCTTTTCTGGTTCTGCTTAATAATTGCTGTTTGAGTATTTTGTAGTTGGTCAGTTCAGCTGCTGACAACTGACAAGATAATGGTGATGATGGCATTTGCAAACTGAAGAATTTACAACCCTTTTCTCAGTAACCAGGTTTCAGTTTCAGTAGTCATTTTCGAAACAGGATTGATTTTATATTAGGTAAAGTACAGGCCGGTTTGTTCTTGTTTCAAAAGACCTGGTTCAATGAAGATGCAGCATGTTTCTTCAAATAGAAACCATCCTTTTTGTGAAACAAGCTGGTTCTTTATTCGATTAACTTAGTTCTTTTGTGTATCGGCAGATCAGCTTCGCTCCACCTAGCTGATGACGCTTTTCTTGAACGTATGTTACGTGCAAGATTTCTGCATTCAGCAAAATTTTTCATTTCATTTTCCTCTCTTACAATCAACCTTCTCAGATCCGTTTCTTTAGGATGCGAGGCCAAGTTCCGGAACCGCGATTACGATACTCAGCTACTTATTCGTTATGTCGGAGACACTTTATCGGTATGTTCATCGAAACATATTATTCTTTCGGTCCATATTGTTTGGTTATTCCATTTAGAAACTACATACTGTGAACAAGTGTTATCATGCCTTTCTGTTAGTATTTTCAGCCTGACAAGTGTTCTCAGTATTTGTAAAACAGTTTGTGAAGGCCTACTGTGTTGTGGGAGCAGATAATATACAATTTTAAGTTTTAGCTGTTCACCGACGTGGACAACAAAGGCGAATGGAGGCTGTGCATGAGTGTGGACAATGTGCAGTTACCAACTGGCTACTACCTCGGAATGTCAGCTGCCACTGGCGATTTGTCAGGTCTGTCACAAAGCATCAAACGCATGGCAAAACATAGTGGGTGCAGCGATAGTTCATTGTTTTTTTTTGTCTGAATTAGTTTTATCGGCGAAGAAGATAATATTTGTTGCTAGTTTTGATCTCTGGATTTTGCCAGCTTCGGGGAGTCATGAATCACTGCAATCAAACACGCATTTAAAGCGAACAACAGATGTAAATATTGTATAGTAAATCACTATTCAGATGCTCATGATGTTGTCGCCGTGAAGCTCTTCGAACAAGAGTTTGCCAGAGTGGAGAAATTGGGAGAGGTAAGTTATTTATATAATCAACTTTGTTAAATCGTCCTTATGCCCGTTTTTAATATCGATCAACTTAATATTCACTTGTGAACTTGCTGTAGGTGATCGTATGCATTTGTGCTCTACGAAGAAGTAGAAATTTATCTGAATGAGTTTTGCTATCCTCCCGGTTATTCTATATTTCCCTGTCCCTTGTAGGTGAATCGTCGCGACGTTGTTCCCCATGCGGATTTCACGGCATCTCCCCGTGATCATGTAGAAGACCCAGCGCCGTCCAAGCTCGGCTGGCTGGGAACCATTTCTCTCGTTATTATTGGCATAATTGTCGTTGTAGGCGGGTTAGGATTCGGATTCATTTTTCTTCAAAAGAAAAGTGAAAGGGAACGAAAACGGTTCTATTGATGTATCTTATTTGTTCTTCTAATTTATTTTTTCATCAGTTATTTCAAAAAGAGCAGTAACTACAGGCGGTTAGTGCGTCTGCCTTTTCTTCTACCAAAGTTTTAAGATGGTAATATGAAGCATAATCCTGAATATCTGCGACTAATTCATTTAATTTACTGTTGTAATTCGTGCCTTTTCCATACATTACTGTAGTTATTGCTCAGATTTAAAGCTACATGACTGGCTGTGATAGCCTTTTTGTTAAATGTTGTGGTATCTTCATGATACACTTCGTTGAACTTAAGAGCCTCGAATGTTTCACTCGTTACGTTTTTAGTACGTGTGGCCAATAGACCTGCGGATGTATGTAGGTATTTTTGTGTTATGCCTGTTA
Organism: Litoditis marina; assembly: GCA_964036275.1. Classification (NCBI taxonomy): domain Eukaryota; kingdom Metazoa; phylum Nematoda; class Chromadorea; order Rhabditida; family Rhabditidae; genus Litoditis; species Litoditis marina. The sequence goes on along the minus strand of OZ038438.1, from coordinate 12,309,650 downwards.
ACCAGCCTTATTTTCTGGGTATTTTTCCTTTCATGTTTTCATAGTGTCACAGGTAATAAATTTTGCGGCTTTCGTAGTTTTTCTCATGTTATATGTTGTATTTAATACGTCATTCCTAAAATTCGAACGTCATTTTGAGATGTCGCGTAAATCAATCCGACCGACCTGAAATTAGAACGTACGGTATGAATTGGTTGATACTTGGGGGTTGTTCATCGGGCTTGGTCAGTCTGATGCTTCGCATCATCAGTACTAAATGTATTTGCCGTGTCATGTGAATTGAAGTGAAATTTAGAGAAACGTAAAGAAGTGAAGTTTCATAACTGGTCGTTTCACAACGTTTAATCACATCCACCAAAGGTACTTTTGTTGGTTACATTTGACGTGTGTTTCAAATGACGTTGGCCCGCTGACACGCATATCTGAAAGCGGAGCAGGGGGGATTTAGATTTGATGCGCGCGTGTCTCGTATCTGGCGCGTAGATCGCGTAGGCGGCCAGCCAAGTAGTACAAGGACACCGCGTGCCCACCAATCGGCCCTCCTTCCTCCTATGTCCGAGTAAGTCCTCCATTAAACTCATGCCTCAACATATACCTAAACAACCTCTTCTAATCTCAATAGTTTTGAGTCCAACTACTGTAGCTGTAGACTTTGCTAACGATGTACATTAGTTGGGATACCGGTAATGAGAAGTGATCGATTACTTGCCTTCGAGTGTAATGCAGAATCAGAACAGTAAGCAAACTTCTTGACGATAATATTTACAAAAGCGGATATCGAGTCCCCTACAGAACATTCTCAATCTCTGCGTCGCTATTAATATTTTTTTCACACTTTTGTAGCTAACGGAGTCGTTATTAGTATGATTGCCTATAGTGCATTTCATTCAGGCACACTTGCAACTGCAAACGATGGGTAGTAAGTCTTCAGTCGGCTGTCGAGAACGATAAGGTAACAAGAATAACAAAAATAGTTTCGTGCAACTCAGCTTACTTATACCAATTATAGAGTCATTAGCTGAAAACCTGAAAATACTGCATCTCGAATCGAAGTGTTTAATAACCTAAGCAGGCAATCCCTTATGACCGATTGAAGGATCCATTAAGTTTTAACAGGTACAGTGCATGGTTGTTCATTACCACGTAATGAGTGCATTATTTAACCTTTAAAGTAGGGCGCTTATGTGGTCCAATCGCAACGCTTCAGTTCTTTAAAATGCAATACATTTTTCAATTGCAGTGTAAATGACCATTGACACGGGATTGGTCCACATAATCGTCCTTCTTTAAGGCAATAATTACTACAGCATTTGGTGATACTGCACCAACTATTACACTACCGCAAGCCCATTGGCCTTTTATAAAAAAAAATTCAGTTCGAAACACTGTTCAAGAAGGGAGTTCAGTGCATCACAGAAGAAGAATATGAGAAGATTCCGAAGTATAGACACAGGTAATGGTGCGAAAAGAGGTGTATTTCTGCATCAGCTCCAGATTGATTCCAGAGAAATAATCAACCATTGGCCAACTCTATGTCTAACCGATTTCGGTAATTACCGACAAAACTAACGGGAAAATCAAATTATGCGTTTGATTGAAGGGTAATCGGTTTTTCATTCTAGGTTACCAGCGGGTTACTTGCTCAGGTAACCTGAAAAGGGGTTACCAAAAAAACTGGCAGATATAGAATTCACGTCAAGCCCTCAACCATCTCAGAAAGACAGTAGATCCTGGCAATGGTCGGAACATGTTTCAAGTCTGTTAGAATATCCAGGCCAGGATCATCAGAGTTGAACTCACGGTCGGCGATAGTAAGAAATGATCATCCACTTGAAAATAGAATTGCTCTAAGAACTAGTGAACGCTGATGAGCCTTGTTAAAGAGGCTGTCGGTAATTGAGAAGTATTATTCAATAGAACGATTCTTAGAAGGAATCAAATGTCTAGCCCACTCAATACAACCTATTTTCTCTTTATGGAGAATGAATAACTTTCAGGGAAGACGCTTTGGCCAGTTTATTTGGACGTTTGTTGTTACGCCACGCGGCACAAAAGGTACGATTATAGCATTTCCTGGGTAACTCTGTATACACCAACAATCATTGCGAAATATGCAGTTTGGCCGAAACATAATGAGTTTACGATGACTAAATGAGCTGCAAAACTAAAATGAAAACGTTTTCTTGATTCCGATTTGATGTGTATTTTTCACATTTTTTCCATATGACATAAATCTTTTCGAATTCTCGCTTTCTATTTGGTTTTCTTACAATTTTCTATTTCAACTAACGTACCATTTTCTATGTTAACTAACGCACCGGTCAAGTACATGTCGGTTCTATTATTCGATATTAAAGTTTTATTGTGATTCTACAGCCGCCAGGAAGGGTTTTCAAAAGTGTCGCCTTGCAAAATTTTTTGATTGAACAAAAAACTAGTATTTAAATGGTCATTTGGTACTTATGTTATTATTCTAGTTTACTGGTTGTGAGTGGAAGGACATCGTATTCGAGCGAACCGAGCGTGGTAAACCGTATCTGGCAAATCCACCAAACACAACTTTTGGACTGAATGTCTCTCATCAGGTGTGAAAACATGTTTTGTTATGGTTCTCGTCGTTCTCACAATGCAGATAGTTGCTTGTTTTGTGTTTAAAGTACTTGTCAAACCAAGATTGAATTCTACGTGGAATTCAATTAAATCCGATTGGTTCAAGATGAATCATTCAGTTCTGAACCTCATTCACGTAAAATTTGCTGTTATCCACAAAGCACAGCTTTGATTTGTTAAATTTTACAGGGCGATTATGTTGGCTTTGCTAGCAGCTGCACACCAAAAGTTGGGGTGGATCTCATGCGGCTTGATAAAGAACGTAGGTTGAGTCAGGGGTCCTGTTTTGCTTGTTTTTCAACTAAATAAAATAAGCTTCTTGAAAAACATACCGGCTGCAATTTTCTCAACCATTTGATTGCAACTTCTCTTCATTAAAGTCTAGCTTCGAGAATAGAGAACCTTATCCTAAGATTTAGTTTCGCATTTTTCAGGAGCTAACAAAACTGCCGATGAGTACATAACGTCTATGGCTAACTCGGCTTCTCCAGAGGAGCTTCGAATGATGAGAGGGCAACCCACAGAGGCAATGAAAATGACCATGTTCTATAGATACTGGGTTCGTACAACTTTTTTTTCAGTAAATTACCTCAGTTCTTCGTGAGATATGTTCATGATTGCATATGCGAGTTGATAAAACAAAATGTACTTTGAACCATATATGTGTTGTGATCTACATAGGGTGCCAAACTTGAGTTGTAGTGTGATCAGTCAAACACAAGCGATAGTTTGAATTATCCCCGGAGTGTGTTTTCGCCAGAGGATGTAATAGGTTATTTACAGTGTTTGAAAGAAGCTGTGCTGAAAGCGACCGGAGAAGGAATTTTGAACAATCTAGACAAGTTAGATTTCCGTATCAACACAAATGACAGATACAGACCAGGTAAATAATTTAGTCAAAGGTCAGAACAGATGGAAAGGTGTGGTAGAAAGTGAAATCAATAGTGACTTCTTTTCATACAAACAGTTGAGGTCAATTTTTGATTAGGACTACTCAAACTCTCATACAAGTTATGAAAGGAAACATTTCAAATGATAGCGCAGGAACAACCCCTCCCACCAAGTTGAATAACCCACCCTTCTCGCCGCGCATTGAAAAAGGCATTCAGTTAGGTTATAAAACAATTATTAACGTATTTGTTCATCCCATAACTGGATTGTATGTCTCACAACCTAACCTGGGGCGAAATAGATAGTTGCTCGTAAAGTAACTTTTGCCAAAGTTGTAGACAAGGTGCTCACCACTCTGTTGCATTGTTGTGCCTATGGAGTTTTCAAGAGTTGAGAACGCTTCTAGTGTCGGGTAATACAACACAATAACATACTACTCCAGAGTAACACAATATGAAAATGAAAGAAAATGTTGTACTGCTGGACTATAAGCACGGGAGAGATAAATTGGGTGAAAAGCTCATGAGCAAATACTGACATTTTTGAGTGTATTAATTCCCTTCCATCTCACAGGTTGTTTTGTAATATCGACAACAGTACTAGACGAAGGAAAACTGCAGGACCAATGGATTTTCGAAGAGAGTTTCGTTGACGGAAATCATTCAGCGGCAGTCTGCAAGGAGGTAACGGAAATGTAAAACTCATGAGAATAAATTACCGTGGGATCTTTTTCAAACTTTCATTCAAACGTTTCCTACACTTTTTCTCGAAATGTTTTCATATATATGTGCAAATTCATCAGAACTCTCGTTGTACGCCCAAAATGCACGGGGATCAAACCATAAACATAGAATTGTGACACAAAGCAGTGCGTTTCCTGTAGATTCTGAGCGAAAACCCTTCTATGCGATTGGCGGGCTTTCATTGTCTGGATCATCGTGCGCGTTCAACGAGCTCTTATCTGTCGGCGAAGCGCAAATTGAGTCATGCGATATCCACGATTAAAAAAATAGTTCATCGAAAAGTATGTCGCTTACTATAGTTATATTTCAGTAGTACCATAGTATTATATTGTCATGCTAAAATTGTTATTGTATCCAAGTTGAAATATGATACGACTGAAATGTACAAGGTTTAAAAACTACATTACAGCAAAAAAAAATTGTATTCCCCGAGCAAATCTATGAAATAGATTCATTCGAAGATTCATTGATTCGCTGCCAAAATCTCAGTGGGATTGTTATAATTAAACGTTATCTGTGTCATCCATAAGTGTTTGTGCACAAATACAGTATTGAACTGTGCGGAATCTTGGCTAAAACTGTACGGAATCCAACCACATTCATAGCGTATTGTATCAATATGTACTGTTTAATGCTGCTGTTCCCTCATCGACCCAGTTCTTCTTATCTGGAAAACACACGTACTGTACGGAAAGAACAAGTCGGATCGAAAATTCATTATAATTAATTATTTATTGAATTTGAACGTGCGGGCCGTGCCTCAAAGTGCGTATTTAGTCCGTTAAGTAGGTAATCTGTCGCTGCTCGTTTTTGTTTTCTCTCAACACACTTTTTTAGGGCGCGCGCGTGCAGCTCAAGACGCTCTCGCAAATAGGCGAAGCGCAGTTACTCATAGACATAAATAGACTAACGAGCCTCTTATCCGACTACCATTCAGAGCGGAGGTCTGTAAAGAAGCACTGTTGATTCAAGCACGGTCAATAAAACATTTGAAAATCAAGTACTCAAGTACTCATTCACAACCTTTGTACCACGAAAAGATTGTTTGGCCATGTCGTACCTAGAACAGGTTGGATACACATGGAGGATATGCCAAGTTCGGGCTCTCATTACTTCCTGTACAGTGTGATTAGTGTATTGTCCGAAAAAGAAGACCCGTTTTGAAAACGAAGTTTGTCTAAAATAAGGCAGAATACGTTTACAAACAAAGCAGGTTGGAACAGCATTACTGTATCTGCCTACTTCGTCTTAAGCTAATATGTGATGAAATTTGATGGATCAGAACTGTTGAAACCAAGTTTCACGTAACTCTATTTGTAAAGAAGTTTTGTAGACCTATTGCAATCCTGCACTTCACTTGAGTTTTAGTCTCACAATTCATATTCATTGTTTGCAGAAGAAAAGCCCTCGGGGCTGTGTTTTTCGAGCTGATCCGGAAACCCGAATCTTCTTCTCCAAGGTGAGTAAGCTTTCACTCCATTTGAACAACTGGTAAAGGAAGGTTTTCACCCGACTTCGCACATCGGTGAATGTATAGGGCTCGCTCAGGGTAGAGCAGATTGATACTATACATCTAGCTCGGAACCGATGTGTTTCTGGTTCGATCCTGTCATTTTTTAGTCATAACTCGAAAATTGTGCCGGGCATGCAGATCAAACTACGATTCAGAATATCACTCTGCTTGTGCTGTCACCGTTGTAGTTTTCAGATTCCGTTCGAGTCTCTTCTCGATAATGCAACTGTTCTGAATCCCCTAGCCGATGACGCACGAACCGCCTATGAAGAGTTCATGGCGAAACCTCGCAAAATGTTTTGAAATGGTTGCTTAGCGAACCGTATTCCCAGTGTGATCATTACGTTTCATTCATTTTCATCAGATAACATGATAGAGAGAAAATAACAAAAATTCGTTATCTAAGCAAAATATATCTCTATTTCTCCAAGCTGGCTAAATTTTGTGATAAATCAACTGTGATATACGAATGTGTAATGAACTCATCTTGTATGTTCGTTTGATCTGTGATCTGTGTAAAAACAACAAAAAAATATGCAGAAACTCAACAGAAGAATTGATCAACAACATGGTTAACAAAATGTTGCTATAAATAGTTTGAAATATGTCAAACTGAATAAGATATGAAACACATTGGAAAAGCATGACATTTACAAGGTTAAATTGGTGGTGGCTCAGGGAGTTTCATTTTATGAATTCAATAAAGTATTGCGTAAATAACTGTGTAGTTGATTTTTATTTGCACTGATTTAATGAACTCCGAAGGTTTGTGATAACACAGAACAGTTACCAAACATTACCACAGGTTTTTCAGGCTAGTTTTATGTCAGCATCTCGGGTCAAACCGCAGTGTTTTAATTATACAACCGATCGATCGATCGTTTGAATAAAACCAGTTGGATGCTATTGCAGAGTTATTGTACCTTAGATTACTTACTAGGACCGTACCGTATCGAAACTATGGCTGACTCACCACACCTCACTCAATGTTAGTTACCACTTTTAAATTTCCTTACCTTTACAAAATAGTACAGAATTACACATTGGAAGGAATTTCTCGAGATTAGAAGAGCTTTAGAATTTCAACAAAGAACGAAATAATCATTTTTTTAAAAGTTAGATGGGCTTAATTTTGATACAGGTTTTTGGTACGGATTATGTAAATCCACAGTATTCTCCCAACAGCTGTACGAATAGGTGCAATACGCATTACGATAATTATGTGTGTCATCTGTACTTGAAAGCCGTAAGCTTCTCCCAAAAAGACCTCCCACGGAGCACCGCCCATTCTTTCGGTCCATAAAAGTGAGCCCAGAAAAACACAGTCTTCGTTATTGTCTGCCCTGCGATTAGCTCAGATTGTGCGTTCCGTCAACTGTATCACCACATCACCAGTCTATCTAAAACCGTTCCTTAGTATTAAATTACAACTAGGGTCATTCTACCGTTGCCTTTCCTCTCGCATGCAAACAGTCATTTGATTGGACAACAACCTGACTCTATTTTTACTCAACCAATACGTGACAGGAGCCGTTTTTTCTTCTTATTTTGTTCTTTTGAATTTCAAGGAACAGAGAAAGACCGGGAGGTCAATCGCCTGTGTCAATAACGCTCGCGTGCACAGAAAAGTCTTGTTTTTCACATCGTATTTATGTCCTGTTCTCAGTCCAAGAGCGTCGAACTTGCCTTCTTCAACCGATTGCCTTCTTCGACCAGTTCTCAGCTGGGCTCGCTGAGAAAAAAATCTTCGAGCTCTCAAAATCTTTCATTATTTCTTGGGGTTACTTCAGCGAGGTTCTTTGTATTGAAGTGAGGGTTGCCCTGATGGGTTCGCATTCGTGTAGTCGACTAGGTTTGAGTATATTAAGTTCTCTTCGAGCAACCTCTGCTGAGCACTAGCTGTCCAGTTCACAAAGGGCCAGTTGTCCTGGCCTGACCAATGCCCGATCTGTTTGCAGCCATATGACTCACTCTCTTCTTTCACTCAGCTTACACATCTTGTTATTTTCATTGCTCTTCTGGGTATCGTGATATGATATTCGTTATTTGTTATTGTCTGCAGTGCGATTAGAACGATTTGCATATCAGGCAAAGTCGTTCTCTCATTCACATTGAGGCTGTGAAACAATGCTCAACCCACATTAACTTGCTAATCTTGATTACCCGCTTCTCTGATTTTCCACTATACTCGTTCGTGATTAAACAGTGTCTTGATTTTGAGCCTCATTTTTCGTTGCAGAGACCATGATACAATGGTATGGAATACTCAGTTGTGCAGTCCTTCTGCACGCTTTTCAACCCCATAAAGTCAACTTGAATGATGATTCCTTAGTAAGTTTTGTACACTCATAAATGATTCTTTTAAGGTTAATAATAATAATAATAATAAAAAGTTCATTCGCATAGGTTAAACACAGTACAAATTATGAAGTATCATGAAAAATGATAAGAGTACCTATGGCGAATACGGATCCCAAGGGGTTGCGTGTTGAAGACGCAGTCAACTTACAAGGGAGCGTTTAATGAAAAATCGCGGAAAACGAATACATCGTAAACAAGTAAACATGGTACAGAGAGAAGAGAAGGAGAAAACAATTACAGTAGTGTTTATGTTAAGAAACGTGGTACATCACCGAACAATCTGACATCAATATTTTTCAATCTCGCACGTAGTTGACCTATTGATAGCATATCAGATTCATTTCTATTGAATGAGTTCCAATGACGTTCAGCACGAGAAAAGAACCAGTTATCATCACGATATACATTGAGTTGACGAATTAACCTACTTTTGTGTCTGATATTTCTGCTCAGAAAAAAAGGACACCTGACCAATTGTGACTTTTTATTCAGAATTTTGTGCGCTTGGAGTAAATCAATAGCGATTCTTCTAGCATAACTCGATTGGGTATTAAGCTTAGAAAGTCTGTCTTTGTACGAAACAAACGGGATTTTGCAACGAATACATACAGTTTTTGTAAACTTTCTCAAGGTTCTCTCTCCAATATGTCAACATGACAAAAAACGGAAAAATAGTTATCACAGGCGGATACCATCGAAGTACTATAAGTTTTCTAGGAGAATCCCTCTTCATTTTCTTATTATATTTGTTCCAGTTGTTCAATAGAGCCATACCCAACTACGAGACAGTGCTAACGCCAGCCGACTTCCAAATGGGTGCTCAACTCTCCGATTCTTTTCAATACGGTCAAGGAAGTGACATCTGGGATTCAGACGCTATGTACGGCAAGAATCGATTCGAAGGAGATATCGCTAATGAGAATGTACGTTATTTGGAGAAATTCAAGTGTAACTTTTTCTTGCTCCATATAGGCCTCTAGTGCTTCACCGAATCGTAACTTAACTATGTCCTGTTTCTAACGCTCAAGGGCTATTTCGGTAAATTTCCGTTTGTGAAACTCATCACAACCCAAAATCGCAATGATATAATTCCCATAGAAAGTACGATCATACTAAATCATTGGAGAGTTGAACGTGTGGTGTATGTAGGTGTCTACGGACGAGTGAAATAGAGCACATTTGTCCTGTGATCTTTTGTGATGAGTGAAAAAAAAACAGAAAATGTTGAGCTTAGATTACTGTAAAACTCACGGAAGTTGTTCCAAAAACCAAAACACAGACAGTTGCGTGTTTGTCCTCAAGATAAGTCTGTTTGTTGTACTTTTATTGTTTGCTTTTTTTCGGTTATACGAGCGGAGTCCGAATTCGAAAACAAACAATTCTGACCGTTGAAGAGAAAATCTCTTCACTCTGTCCACAATCTGTTGGGCTTTCGTCTTTTTGTTACGCAATGAAATGAAAAACCAACCAAGTGGTCAAATATGGACGTTGCAAGACAGAAGTGGAAAAAAGTATATCCAACATCCTGCTCGGTACAAAAACTCTGGCACTGCTGGAATAATGAAGTCTACTGGCTCCCGTAGTGATCTGCAAAACTACTCACAAGGAACATCTCCGCATTTCACGCACTATCTCGTCGGTTACAAAACACGTTAGCATATGAGACAGTGCGTAAAACACGGAGATGAAATCACACTAGCTATCTTCCCTCGTCAAGGCACATTTTGACATTTTCTCAAGACACTCAGTGTTTTGTTACAGTTGAATGCATCGACTGTGGAAATGTTTTTGAATGGAGGCGTCGGGGATCCAAACTCCAATCATTACAATGCCATCAAGAATAGACATCAACTTTGGCCAAATGGCAAAATTCCATACACAATCAGCAGTCAATACAGCAGCTACAGGTACGGTTTTGACGGATTCTCCCTCTCTCTGATCTGAGTTCATTATTGTATGTTGTCAACACTTTTGGTTGCTGATAAAGTATAAGGGAAAATGAAAAGTAAAACAAAATAGTTATGTTAACAAACTTCAGTCGTTCCCTCATCGCGTCCTCGATGGAGGAGTATGCCAAGAATACATGCATCAAGTGGGTGCCGAAAGGACCTACCGATGTCAACTATGTATACATCTATCCCGACAGAGGATGCTACTCGATGGTGGGAAAAATGGGTGAGTGGCTTCCTGGTGATTGGGCAGTTGGTTTGGTCCTTATCAATAACCATGTTTTCCCCACCACTGATTTGCCTCTCCAATCGGTTAGATGTGACGTTATGTCGTGGCCTTAAAGGCTACTAGACTCAAAATAAAGTTGGAGGATGGGTTCAGAAAAAGAGAAGTAACTTGTGATCTTTGTTCCATGGACGTAATTTTGTCTTGAGAAGTTGGCGATGTCATATATCACCCTGCCCAGATAGAAGTTATCATCAAATATGTCATTTCTACCGGTGATTGATCATATACGACATGACATCATAGTACTCACTGGTCATGCTGAGCTATTTCAGGGGGTAAACAGTCTCTCTCGCTCGGATCAGGATGTATTCAGAAGGGGATCATCATCCACGAGCTCATGCACGCTGTTGGTTTCTTCCACGAACAGAGTCGTACTGACAGAGACGAATATATAACTATTATGTGGAATAATATTCAACCAGGAATGCAAGGTACGCAAATATCTCAAATATCAAACACAGATATTCTGCGGGTCACGGTATATAACCATGTATGAATCAATTCTTGCAGGGCAGTTTGAAAAATACGGACACGGAACCATTCAGTCTCTCGGAACTAAGTATGACTACACATCAATCATGCACTACGGAGGCAAGGTAATCGATGATTACGATCTTCCAGGATTTTACTTTTTTTCATCTAACAATTTTGGAATTTTCTCCCTTCATCTTGGTTCACATTTTCTTAACTGTTCACCTGCAGGCTTTCTCTCGCAATGGACAACCAACTATGGTTCCGAAACAGCGAGGAGCCCAAATAGGACAAAGGGGTGGATTTTCAAAAGTAGACAAGTTCAAGATCAACACTCTTTACGGATGCCCAGTCGGTGAGTTATCAGTAAAACTCCAGCCAACTAATTTATTGGTTGTTGTGCATGTTTGCATTCCACATATACAAAAGTGTTGCACCGAAGAAAGTCTAACTCGGCTAGAAAAGCATCGTGTGGCAACCTGCGAGCTAGTCGGGAGCTTTTCCAACAGGCCTATGATCAAGCATTCGATCTGCGCCATATCTTATGGACTTCAATCACGAAGTAATTCATGCTATTACCTCAAAGTGACTAGAGCCTATGTATTGAACATGCAATGATTTCAGACGGAGAAACTCCAAAGACGACTAAAGCTCCCACCACTACCGTACGCACTACAACTGCTCCTGCGGCCACAACCAAGAAAGTATATCCATCGCCCCCAACATTGCCTTCACCGAAACCTATCACAGAATGTAAAAACACAAGAGGAGACTGCGACAACTTGGCTCAACAGGGTGAGTTGTGAATTAGCATGAACTGATGTGACAGCTGTGGGTTGTGGAAGACTGTGCAAGGAACAAACTGAATCTGCTATAGAGGACAACCCAAATATGAATGGAAGGTAACAGTCTTGTACGATAATTCAGCCGTGTATAAAGTCACATGAAACCAGTACGACAAATATGTCACTAGAGAGGTGACAGTCAGTAGATGAAAAAAAACGTCAGTACCAGCTCATGCGGATACCGCGATACTCCTACACGTGAATCCAGGTTATGAGTGGCGGCGCACACACAACCATTGAACCACGCAAACTCATTTTTGTTCAGGCTGGTGCACGAGAAACCCCGGATGGATGAAGTCATATTGCCCAGTTTCTTGTGGATTTTGTACAACGAAACCAACAGGTTAGACTTTTTTGAAAACTTTTCCAATAAATCAAAAAGGTCGGCGCAGGATTAAATCGCGAGTACTACAGCACATTTTGGTGTATTAGTACGTTTCATTTTCCAATGAGTGGAGCGTTTTGTAGCAGAAATGATTGAGTTCACTGGTACAACTTTCTTCCGCTAGTTTCTTTCCTGTCGTCTACGTTCAATCAAGTCTAGATAATGATGCAAAGTACAACTCACACAGAGAAGTGGAACTGGTTAAGAACTGATCTTATGTTCACTACTAATTCTTGTTGGAGTCATATATTATTAATTTTTCTAATACATTATTGTATTTTTACTAGTTGCTCCTAAAACCACCACGAGTCCAACTCTTCCCACCCTTCCACCCGTGCCACCCGTTGACCCTCAACCATCGTCCAGTTGTGAAGATCTACGTGTCGATTGTTTGGTTCTCGTCAAACAAAGGTGACAGCTCTAAACTGCTAATTACAATTTCGTTTGCAAACCATGCAAATTCATGAGAACAAGCACATACGAAGAACAGTATAATATGTCCAAGTTTTCATATAAGCAGCGGTAGATGGCGTTACCTCTGCTCGACTGACAACGTATATGATGTCCATCATGCTCATAGCAAACACGGTTTTTGGTTTCTCTTAACGTGTCGTTCAGAACAGTTAATGATATATTCTCTCCATTGATAAAGTTGATTCATAGGCGTTATATTTTGCTGGAAACATGTCGGCATCGAATCATAGTGCACCGATAAATTTGGCCTATAAAGTTCGCAAACAGTGTTCATGAAACAAACGTATAATCTTTAGATACTGTAAGACGTCGCAGAGCTTCATGAAGACGTACTGTGCTAGAAGTTGTGGCTTCTGTTTCAAGCCGCCACCCACGGAGGTTCCTGACACTGGAGCCACCAACTCGCCCGTGAATCCCACCATAGTCACCAAAACGCCGGTGGTCACATTCCGTCCAAAAACGTGAGTTCATCAAATCTGATTTAAGCTTGTTCCAGACTTTTCTTTCTACCACACAAATCCGTACCTTTTCCATTGTATATCGACTTAGCAAGAATAACTGTTGATAGTCATACAATCGCCAACGTGTTAGTGGATTCTTAATTCAATATTTGTTATATAATAGTCATCCATCCCCGAGTTTCTCTCATATTCACTATATATACACTCTAACTTTTTCTGGACAGTTCACTGACCCTGAGTGTTCGAAAAAATTGAGTGACACATTTATCTTTCTCGCCGATCTTCCATTTCCAATTAGAGTGAACCGTTATTTCAATCCATCTTGTCACTGATAAGACCAAATGAGGTTGTCAGAAAATGAATTGATTAGGTGTAGACTTATGCAAGAGTGTTTGGTCTAATTCAGGTCGAACAATTTATATCTTGCACATAGGCTATGAAACGAGAACTGCATAGTTTATAAGGAGGAAAGGAAAAAAAGATGAATAACAAATAGAAAACATGATTTTGAGGGCTTCGATTTCAGTTCTCGCACTACGACCGCCTCATCAACTGCAAAGCCAGTGGACACCAGCAAAGTTCCCCCCACCCCGCGGCCTTGCAAGGACAAAAAGCACTTCTGCCAGCACTGGAAGGGTGCCGGCTTCTGCGAGGGAATCTTCATGAACTACATGAAAAAGAACTGTCCGGCGGCGTGCGGAATGTGCTAACTGCCTCCGCTACATCACACAGTTATTCCGTTCCCAATATGCAAGACAGGGCCATTGAAACAATTGTAAAAGTGGCCTTCTTTCTCTGTTCGAGAGTAACGTGTAGTTTTCTAATACGAAAAATATACCGCTTTGTATTGTCAAATTTACACTTTGTTCTAGAACAGAAAAAGAACGCTACGTTCACCATGTTTCAAATGACCAGGTCCTATATCGTTTGTCAATGGTTGTTCCTCATATTTCCTATTATCTATGCGTGCAGTCGTGGTAGTTAACCTCAGCACCAGAAAGTACCGTCATTTTTCGACGAACTGTATTTGACTTACTACATTACCGGTGATGGTCTTTCATATCAATGTATTCGCATAATTGTTAGTATTGCAGTGAAGCGGTACCAATACGTTGTTCTCTATTTCTTCAAATAAATTATTTGCATCAACTGAGTATAAACGTAATGGAGTGAAGATTTGGTTATTGAGGTATTATCTTCGCATAAAAGAGTTATTGACAGAAGATGAGAGATGACATGAATGACAGATTTTCCGGACTCTCCACATACGGTGTCAATAATGAAGATAGGTGACACGAAACAAGACTGGTCGATCTTGTGACACACCCTGCTCTCTATCTCTAGACTCTCTAATCTCTCGACTAGCTCGTAGAAATGAAGGTTTTTTTATGAAAATATATTTCTCAACTGAGTATAAACGTAATGGAGTGAAGATTTGGTTATTGAGGTATTATCTTCGCATAAAAGAGTTATTGACAGAAGATGAGAGATGACATGAATGACAGATTTTCCGGACTCTCCACATATGGTGTCAATAATGAAGATAGGTGACACGAAACAAGACTGGTCGATCTTGTGACACACCCTGCTCTCTATCTCTAGACTCTCTAATCTCTCGACTAGCTCGTAGAAATGAAGGTTTTTTTATGAAAATATATTTCTCAAACTCAAATACATAAAATATGAAATTCAGTTCATTTGAAAAGCTCGAACACGGTGAAAAACTGTTTTGATTATCCATTGGCACACTGCCAAATTTTTAGTGGAAAATGACCAAAACTATATGAAGTCCATTCGTGTTTTAACTAGAATATTATCGGTACTATAGAAAACTCACAATAAGGACTGTTCGTGCTTCTGTCACCCTTAAAACAAGACTGTCCTTTGAAATTTTAGTGCATTCTCGTAACCTTGTAAATGACACTATCGTGCGGATTTCTAAAATCAACGGGGATATGTTCTCATATCTGCGATCGAAAACCAGTCTTTTTGAGTTCAAACTGTCTAACACCCAAACGAACTTCCTAATACAGACGCACGAACTCCTTATCTTTATATTTTTCTCTCTTTTCTCTTTGCTCAATTTCTCAATCTCAAACTACTAACAAGGGCATTTCATTTTTTGCTTTCAATTTCCACTTGATAGGTATCAAGCGGGCTGGTACTCGGAAGAACGACCGCGATGTGCATGAATATCCCTCACCGAGATCCCATCCTCCATCTCTCTACACCATATTTCGCAAAACTGGTATCCCGCCTGGAGGCGAGATCAAGGGAATACTGGGTGTTCGAAAAACGCGAGTGGGGAAATCTTCGACGAGCTATTCTGGCGCACACACATGGGTGTGCAATGTGAACCACGTTCCTCGAATGCCGTGTAGTCGCGTAGATACTGTCGACTGCTAGTCGAGTGCAGTGAATGAATCAATACATTCCCTAATTGACATTGTTCAAAGGTATACTGTTCACATTTTTCCAAAGCAAGTCTTGTGTATGCTGCCCTATCCGCTCTGTTTGTAGTATGATCTCGTGGCTCTTGGGTTGAAATGCGAAAATTATGAGATCAAACTATCTTGGGTTGAAATGCGAAAATTATGAGATCGAAGATCAAACTATAACGAAAATTTGATCATCCCCTATACTGTTGCTATGTAGAAGGACTGTTGTCACACGAGTTTTCAGTTATCCTGTATACGTATGCTCGCAAGTGCTCTTAACCAATAACCGCACCTATCTCTACGACACAACGGTAGCAAATAAGTAGTCATTATTCAGGCGTGATGTCCTGAATTCATCTCCTGTACTTTTAAATGGCATTGCGGAAGTATAATCGCTATACTGATGAATGTAGACTGGACAATATGGGGGATGACCATAGCTGAGTTGTAGCTTGAACTATAATTAACGAGTTTTGGCTAAGCAACTGGATCAAACTATTAACACAGCGAGATAGCAACGTATTTCATATTGGCTTGCAAGTTGTGCATTCAGCGTAAAGGACTTAGCAACATTTCGCCTGAATGGAAGGAACTTTGTCATAGTAATCGCTCGGGGGGGAGTGGGTGGATACAGTACACACGACTTTGAACAACTGTGTTTGTAGCTTGATCCTGTCATGTATCAATCACAAGTCAAAAACTGTGCTGGACATGCAGATCAAACTACATTTCCCCGTGACTTCCTGTAATTAACGTCTATACCACTTCACATATCATCATATTCGTTTTCGCATAAGACCAACACTAGTGCAACACATATAACTTACGTCTATTTCGAAGTATTTATAGCTGTTATCATAGAAAAATAACATTATCATCGGCTTCTGTAGGCGATCAACACATTCGTTAAGCCCAACTATCCCATATTTCTTACAGTACACTGTGGAAAGCAACACAACGACGTGGGAATTCGATAAGGAGACACTTCATTACAAATTATAACCTCATATAATATTTATAGAAGATGTGCTCCCATCCCCTATACAGGTAAGATCCCGAGATCCAGTATGTAACCGCTGTTTACGGGGCCGCGACGCGACCGCTCGCGCCACTTCATTCGAAAAGATGTATATGCGCGCCTCCAGTGGTGCACTTCTAAACAAGCGTGTTTCACCCCTCGAATCTTATCATATTCAATTCACGTTGGCTTGTAGTTTGACACGTATTAAGCAGTATTTATAATATATACTAATGTTAAGGGTATGTTGCCGCATGACGACCTCTGTAGGTTGCACCCTGCTGTATAGTAAAAGATATATATATATGGGACTTTTGTTTCCAATTGCATTTAATTTTGTGTGTAACCATTGAAGTTGGAAAGGGATTCCTCTCCGTATTTCACTCTATTACTTATACAAGGTGTGATTCACGTATCACTCGTAGCAAAACTCAACCATGTTAGTAGCCAAGCAACTGACTTTTCTATTTTTGAACTAGAGTCGGTTAGTTTTAGTTACCTTGCTTCTATTTTCTTGCTTGTTGCGACCAAACTGAGTTTTCTGTCAGCAAATAGATACATGATTCACTTATGTTACGTTCTTCCTTCTGTGTTTTCATTTTGGTTCGCGTTCCTTATAGCTGTTGGTTTGATCTCACTGTTCAATATAATTGTTTTAAAGAGAGTTATTTTAGTTATTCTGTATGTGCTTCTATTCTTAACACCAATCTGGAGTTTATTAGATGTCTGTGTCACGAGGTGAGTACAATTATTTTTGTTAAATAATCATATATGAGTGATATTTTTTTATGAATATGAAGTCTGACCGTTTGTTGGGTTTTCATATTTTATTTTAATTATCTGGTTTGTCGAAAAAAGTTGCTTACGCATAATCACTGATACTAACTCTTGATGTCAAGGGTTTATGTCTGTTATGAAGCGTGCCGTTACTTTTCTTAACAAAGGCAATTTTGTTTTGACTTACTTATTCTATGCTCTAAATTGAGAATTTTTTTTTACATTATTCTTTTAAAATAAAGTCGATTGTTACTTAGTGTTTACCTTTAGTGTTTTAGTGTGGTTACCTTTAGTGTTTACATATTTATTGTTTCACTTCGCGTCGGTTTTACTGTGAAGCTTGGGAGTATTTCAGATCTAACCTGTAACGAGACGTTATCAGTGGAGGATTCTGAACGTATACTCGTGAGTTATCTCTTTCATTTTACCTTTTTAACCATGTACAGAGTGATCTCTCGCCCATCCTAAAAACTTGAGTATGTGTACAGCATTATCATTAGTAAGTCAGTGAAATTGCAAAAGAACGATTCAAGCTCAATCTAGAATCATCTACGATCTACTGCACAAAACGTTTATAACGTCGCTCAGCTTATCATGTTTCTGGGGTGTAGCTGTTGTGCGTTTGCTTAACGTAACAAAATCAACATTCACCCGGCGCCATGCACGCAGTACAGCAATACTTTAACACATTTCTTAGGAGCGCATGGTTCGTGATATGCACACGTATTAATTAGTTTTCATTTCTGGTGTTTAGGCTAAAGATCCTGTAGCAGTCTCACGAAAGTTTCAAGTGGCCTCAGCCCCTTCTCGGGGTTCGTTCCGCGTCGCCTTTCCTGCGCCCCGCACCACCTACACCGCAATAGCAAGGGTTAGTCTGACAACTTCTCATATGCCAGTCACCGGGTCACCGCCTTTTAGCAAACTTGTCATTCTTGTTGTACCAATAGTCTGATTTACAATCGTTTTGTTGATAATTTCTCTGTTCTCATGCAACGGGCTTGAGATCATGCTTTTGTGCTGCGACGAGACAATTTCGAGAGCTTTGACAATTTCAACTGCCGTAATGTGTGAGCCATAGGAAGGTTTTCTGTTTCGGCCAAGAGATTGACTGGTACAAATACCCGGTTACCATTCCTATCCGCTATGTTGTAATTGGATGTTCTAAAGTATTTCGTACGACTGATCTATTTGTGTTTTCAGCCGGTCGCTTCTCGGGCATATTCAGTTGCGACTACAGCAACGAACGTTCGATCCACACAGTCAACGAATGTGGGACCTACAACTGTGATGACCGCGCAACCGCAGACGGTTTGTTGATGTTTGGTTTCATTCCATTCATAGGGTCATTTATTTTCAGTAGTAATAATCACATTTCTTATGATATATATCAACATCTTTTAACATTATTTCACAACTAATATAGTTTGTTCAGTATATTCAATGGGAACATTGACTTTTTACCCCCCACCTTTCTGAATTTGTGTTGCGTTTGGGGAATTGTAGTTTGACCCCCCCCCCCCCCCCCCCCCGGGGGGTTATAATTCAATTTATCACCTGCAATACAAAAGTTTGAGGGTGGGGGGTAAAAAGTAAACATTTCCGGTATTGAAGTTGAGCCCCCCACTCGTTGAAGTTTGACCCCCCCCCCCCCCCCCCACCATTGAAGTCCTACCCCCCGCCGACCCAGGTGGGGGGTTAATAGTAAATGTCGAAGTTGATTTTTGACCCCCCCCCCCCCCCTCTCCTAGATTTTCAGGTTTTAGCTTGGGTGGGGGGTTGAAGTGCTACGGGGGGGGGGACTCAACTAAAGTGGGGGGCGATACTTCAATTTTCCCGTCGGAGGAAGTCTGGGTGTCTGGAATTATGACTGTTCAAGTTTTGGATGCTTTACCGTTTCACGAAATATTCCAGGTTCATCGATCGTATACTGTTGCCTCTCAAGGTTCGTCTGCGAACAATAAGTTGTTGAGAACATGTGAGTTCAGTCGTATAGATTCTGATGAATAAGACATACTATATTTTCAAAATTCATGTTTATTTCGAATAGTCAACAAAGTTTGTTTATCAGAACAGGGAACAGCCTTTACGACCCCCCACCCTAAAAATGTCACCCCCGGTCGTTGGTTTGATATCTCTCTTATAGATTCGACTTCCGAATCCAACGACTACTCAGCCGGCGTTCCTTCTACTAGCCATCAGAACCATGCAACCCAATCCACCTACCATCATCCATCATTACAAGTGCTGCGCACTGTTCACAGGTATACCCTAAACATTTATGTACCTAATCATCATATAATACGACTACTTAAAGGCAATTTCTCATACAAGATGCCTTATCTCTCAACGTTTTCAGTTTGGTAGTTTGGTTGCTAAATGTATATTTCAGTCAGTGCTCAGTGCCATCACTCATTCAAAAGTTGCGTCTCAAAAAGTTTCCAATTTAAAGTCGGTACAGCGAGATGAATCATGGTAATAATAATAATATTGTTCGTAAAAATAAGGTTGGGGAGTATGAATAGGATGAAGCACATTCTCCTTTCTGTGGACCGTTTGCACTATTTATAGGGATTTGCCGAATTCGCACTCGCCCACTGCCCAGAGTACACAACTGAACATGTACATTAATACTATGAGGTTCGTCTATTGTTTGTTGTTTTGTGATAAAATGTTTGTTAATGTATAATTTGATATTTGATTCAAATTATACGTAGTTTTGTGAGAACGAGCTTTTTGGCGTCTCAGCGAAAATAAGGATTAGTATATGTGGTTAACTGTCGTGTGTTTCTAGGTTGCAGCAAACTCAACCGCAAGTAGCCACTACTGGCTGCCGACTACCTCAAATGACTGCTGTGGGCGCTCAGCAGCTACCGGTACAACGAGCAGCAATCTATCCCGGCTATTCTAGCATCCGATCACCCAGTTTGGTGTCTACTACATCTAGATCTACGTATATCCCATCGCCGGTGAGTCATTCAAACAATGTATTCGAAGGAAGATATTTCTGTTGAGTTCAAGACATTTGAAGTTCTAACATGTAACTGTTCTTTAAGAGAAAATCACCCCGTAGATTCAAATGCTTTATCATTTCACGAATTCGATTTCTTTCCCGGTGATTAGTCGGGATAGGTGAAGGCGTGGTATCCCGGTTAGCTTACCGAAATCCGAGATATACTTGATTTTTCACTTAACCTTCTTTCCACGGGGAAGGTGTAATTCTTCGAACCGTCCCACCAAAGGTCTATATTTTACCACTCCAGAACACCTGTTTAGGTTCTTCAACATCATGTCCCAGCCCCGAGAAACACGCCTCCGGCCAACGGAAACAAATTGATGATGACTAGTTCGGACGGTACACGGGTTGGTTTTCTTTTCATTCTGCGCCCGTGTGTAGCTAGCTATTCGTTATGTTGACAGCTTCTATTCAGGAAAGTGACTCAAAGAGGAAGAGGAGTAACCACATGTTGTAGTTTTATGGTTTGATCTATATACATGCCGTAATTTACGAATTTGGACCTAAAGGCAACGAGATCAAACTACAAACACATTGGGGTAGGGCAACATACATCGTAACCTTCTTCGAAAAGAGCGGACCCTATAGACTGATACACAGAAGTCTGACTCTGCTGGCGCTGGTTTTTAATTTACTGCTCGAAAACTGCAATAATTCCCCTCATAGCTCTCGACTTTTTCAGTCTTCGTCCACCGTGGAGGAGCGAAGAATACTATTTTTGCATTTTTCCAAAATACTTTATTGTGCATGGTATAACTACCTTAATTTTTTAGATGTCCGCCTCCCCGGTCGTGCCTCAGATGTTGCCTCCGAGCTCTCCAGCTCCTGCTCGATCCAATTATAACACACAACATCTGCAATCATGTAAGTTATATTGTTTTACAGTTCTATAGTGTTTTAGACATCATACTTGAAAACTTTTTTGGGTTCAGAGAAATTCGGAGAATGGTATTCTTTTTTGCCATATAGGTTGGCTCCATGACGAATAGTTTAGCGATATTTGGTACAAAATCTGAGATGTTTTGTGAATGGTGAATTTTCAGCTGTTTCTGCGTCGGTACCCGGTTCTCCGTTGCCTATTCCACAGTCCTTGGTGAATCACAATGTTTCCACTCCATCGCCCCGCCCTTCTATTTTACGGAAAAACACTACACCAGGTATTTAGTTCATCACCCGAATGTGTCCTAGCATACGCCGGTTTTGGTGTTTCAATTTTAAAATGATTTGTGTAGTATGTCGTTTGGAACTGATTAATTCACTGTTATGATAATTTTCAAGGCTCCGCGAAAAGGAAGTTGCCTTTGAAACAAGGATCTGCTTCCCCTCCGTTGTATGGGAACACAACTCCTGGTCCAAGGTGGGTAATATTAAGCATTTACAGAACCGTTGTTTTATAAAGGTTAAAAGGGACCGTTCCTCTTTAATTTGGAGGTTTGAGCTGTCTAGTCGATAACGAAAATCATTCATATAGGTGTCAACTTTCTGTCTTGCTCCGTTTTCTCGAAAATGCTGCGCGGCCACACGCGCGTACATACACCGCCGAGTTCACCTACGTACAAAATTTTCAAAATGTCCATAAAAATACAAAACCATATTCAAAACATGGCCGAAATCACGAATATGAGAGCTGTGAAGGAAGGTTTATGAATATGTTTGGGACTTTTTTTTTGTTAACGAACAGTTTGGTTTTCGTTAAGCGACTAGCGAATATTATACGCATCAATTTAATCGAAGATCTTGACGAATCTGATAGCCGTTCAGTTGAATAACAAATTACTACATAATTCTATCAAATGTCTATTGGCGCTAGTGGGGGTTCATATTCATATCAACGGTTTCGAACACTTTGGCGTTAGCGTTTGTTTCGAAACTGCTTTCTGTGTAAATTAATTTAAACGGTCAATGAACGTCTTTTTTGTTTTCAGCGTACGCAACATAATTCAAAACGCAACGGCCGCTTCTACAAGTGTAGCAATGGCCCTGAATGCAGTTGGAATGCCTCAAGCCAATGGGCACAGCGAGGAAACTCCAAGAAAGAGATTGCGAAAACAGCAGTTCGATCTCAATCAGCCTCCCGAGCAGATTCGCGTAAGTTCTTGTATTCTACGCCGTTGTTGGCTTTCTTTACTTTTGCAAATCTTGAGTTTTGACTGCACAAAATTAAACGGCGAAAATAATAAGACAGCACTACAACTTCTGCCACTGTTGTTACAATCGTTACTTCCAGATGGCGATAGGGGTAGAGCCGATCAGAACAGCAGTTTGGGATCTGTCGGGTCATCATTCCACCACGTAAGTAGACGTATCCGGTACAAATAGGATGAATTGTATTTAGTGGCTTTTTTCCCCAAGTTATAGATCTATGTACATCTTTAGTTGGGAATAGCGAATATTATTTCTAGATGGCGATTGATTTAAAGCCGATCAAAACAGTTGATTGATTACATTACATTGCGTTTATGAATTAGCTATAAAAAATTTCTAATATTTTTTAGAAATAGGTTATAAAGGGTATGCAGTGGATTGTGGCTGGTTGGTCATCATTGGTGTTTTTTTCATTTTGCGTTCTGCTTTCAGGGCGGAGAAGAGAAAGCGAGGAAGACCTCGGTCAGATTCTCGCCCGGCTACAGGTATTCAGAGAATGCTTGAATTGTTTCTCTCACTTGGTTATGTTATTGTCCATTCAAGTTTTGGCGTTATGTATGATTTTGGGAAGTTTATGTTTTCGCAATGTTTTATTTTTCGGCTTAAAGTAGGACGATTATGTGGACCAATCCGGACGCATCGGTCCTTTAAACTGCAATTGAAAATGTATTGCAGTTTAAAGGAACGACGCGCTGGGATTGGTGCACATAATCGTCCTTCTTCAAGTGAAAAAGGGGGGGGGGGGGGTGGGGTGGAAGTAAAATGTTCCCATATTCATGGTGCACACTAATTGTGTGTCTACTGTCTATCCTATGTAATGTATTTCTCCAGCCATGCCCGAGCCATACTATATTCAAACTGGTGTCCGGCACGTATTCGTTCCACTAGAAGGATTGGATAAAAAAGTCAACGAAGGAAATGATTCAGGTGAGCTTAGGTTTGTGGATTGTCTAATTAACTACTAGTGCAACATCTAAAACTATTGTTTATGTTCACCTATGCTAACCAATCTTTTTCAGTAATTGTACGTGATGTCTGCCCAAGTACTCGAGTTGTCGCACTAAGTGTTCCTCCTGTTCATTTCAAGGAGAAAACACCCGATACGTCAAAGGTATGTTATATCAGATCTCTCATTGTATCCTCTTTGTAGTTCATTTGACAACGTTAGGTTGCGATATAGTGTTGTTAAATTTGTGCAACATCTAAAACTAACAGCCTTTAATTTTTTCACAATTTTCTATATGTAAACCGTTAGTTATGGACGCGACCCTCATCTTTTCACAAGATTGTTCGCCATCCTAATATGAGGGAGGTGGTTTGGTGGGTTGTGAACTGTTGGTGGGTTGTGATTGTGAACTGGTAGTACACAACCTCTTCTTATTTTCATTCTCTGTGTTGATGTTAAAGTTTACATTATTTTCTTATTTGAAACGGATATGTTCATTATTGTTTATACTTTCTCTTGCAGAGTTCTACCGATGCATCTCAATCTGCTTCAACAGTAGATCGTGTCAACCAGAGGGAATGCAAATCGAAATCCAGGCGTATGCGAAGCAAGTCCAGCAGTTTGGCTCAGCATAAGCTATTTTCCAACAAGGTTCGTGCTCTATCACTGTGGTTCACTTTCCGCTTCTTAAAGATCAACAGATGTACACGGTTTTCAGACGTTGATTTAAATTTTGAGTGTAGTATTTAGTAAAACGTTCTCGTGTCAAGATGATAATTGCCGAACAAAAAGAATACACGATGGTTTTTTGGGTGATCAAATTAGTTGTCTCCAAGTTTTGGGTAAACAAATCAATACGCAGCACAAACTGTCGCTATCGCTAACGTTGGAAAGAGCAGGAAAATTCTGTCCAAAGCATAATCGTATCATGTACATGTAGGTTTCCGACAAGCGAACTATCTTTTTCAGTTTCTCGTTTCATCACACTTATTTTCGTTAAGGCGGAAATGTTGCTATCCGGAGCGGATGGGGCGCATTGTTCCGAAGATGACCTCGTGCTGTCTGTTGCTTCTTTCCTGGCCAATGAAATGCTACGTCATAAAAAGGAAGTACAAGTTGATCGTAAACACCCTGACAATCAGAAATCCAGCCTCCGTTTCTCCAAGGTGGGCTGCGTTTCCTCTATTAGTCGGAAGTTCGCTCGGTTTTTATTTGTTTTGTTTCTCCCTTAATGTCGCTGAAAAAACAATTTAATATCCAGGGAGGTTGATTTAAATTTGATAGGATCGCTATTGGAAATTAAATAACACGATGGCACCTATGCAAATAAGTTCATTATATAGCAGTTACAGAATGCATTGGACCTTATTTATGCCTTTATGTAATTGGAAACCGCTGTCATAGCTTAGTTAGGAAGCGTTAACCATTCCATTATTATTTTCGATTATACAGAGTGATCGACAACTTGATTCGCTACCTCAATGTTCGAGTGACGTTCTTCGAGACAGAGATCAAGATTTGCGATCTAATCACTTCGAAGCTGTCGAGCTGGTGAGTTATGCAATGCTAGTTATAATTTAAAAATAAATGCAAATTATATTGAATTTCTCGAAGAATTATAATAAAATATCGAGAATTATTTCCAATTGTTTCTCGTTTTAGGTAAATGATGCTCTTACGCGTCGTCATTCTTCGAAAAAAATGATGTTGCTCAAAGCAAGGATGAATAGACAAACGAAGCTTCGTGCACGGAACACTGCAGAGGTATTATATTTCATTCAGTTCTTTTTGTACTTTTGTATAAACATACATT
Source organism: Litoditis marina (assembly GCA_964036275.1). NCBI lineage: Eukaryota > Metazoa > Nematoda > Chromadorea > Rhabditida > Rhabditidae > Litoditis > Litoditis marina. Next base: position 12,284,508 of record OZ038438.1, on the reverse strand, counting down.
CGATTTTTTGAGAATTTTTTCTATGATCGCGGTAAATAGAACCAAAAGTGTTTGATTGTAAAGCAGACGCTTTTTCTCATTTCCGCTAAAGGAGGACCGAGGACCATCATACATTCCAGAAGCTAGTGTCCGACTCGGAGAAACTGCTTAAAAAGTTCTGTGATGATTCTGGCGTGTCTGGGTTTGATGACTTGACCCCCGAGGCAAGAATTCGCGTTATTCACTTATTGGAGCACACATTATTGGATCGAACTACCGCTGCTAAGGTACGAGTTTTTTTTATTAATTCTGATGTCATTCCTCCAAAAGCTGTAATTAGCTTGCAGTTTGTAAGTTCGTTGATGCATCATTTAAACATGACGTTGATTTTGTCCTCATTTCTACTAGATAGTATCCCATTCCAAAGTTATTCGTTGATGAACTACCTAATTTATCCTAAGTGTCATCTGAAAATGAGACGGGTATTGAGTTGAACTTCCGACAGAGTGAATATCAACCGGAGGGAAATAGGCAGCTCTTAAAGAATAATAGAAACACTAAAAATACCGTAAAAAGTCAAATTATTATTGAACTACCCATTAGCCCTAGTTCAAATTCACTCTGTCGGAACATGTGGAACAACCTGACTGTTATAGTCGTGCATGACGAATCAATGGACAATATTGTTTGCACGCTTCTTGCGAATCACGAAAACAGTAAAACAAGTGACAGTTTGAGCTCATTTTCATTTGCATGTCGATTGAGCCGTCACCTCACGCTTGCGTGTTTTTCTAGAAGTATATCACGTCCATTATGAACTCGATGAAGAAGGAGCAAGGGGACGACAGTGTGGAGTCGTCAGTGGAAAGGAGTACCTCTGATTCGCCATTGTCAAACGAGAAGACGGGGGCTGAGAATAGCCCCGATTATTGTACACAAACAATTCCACCTGGTCCTATTTCCCTCGTCGGTACCATGGATTCAGGTAGGGAATTTATTCAATCTCAACATGGTGTCCCGACATCATATTATTCAAAAAAAAGATTGTGCGTTCATTTCTATTCCAATGTTCTAGGTTTTAGAAGGTTATTCTTAATTCTTACCTTTTAGCTCTTATAGTGCAGTTCACGTCGTTTCATTCTCTTGCAGGTGTGGAAGGTGGCAGTGACGCTGACGGTCTACTTTTGTTTGGTGCTGTGGGCAAAGTGTCTTCTTCATTTGAGGTTGGTGTGACAACATATAACTCCCCTGGTGAAGCATTCATTCCAACTGCACTGATGCGGAGTTGCAATAAGAGATGAGATAACATCTATGCTCGATTTCAAGTCGAACAATTTGCTTGAGACACGCTTCGCTTACTGCTATTTGTTTATCTTTACTGAGTTCTCTCAGTTTTGCTTGAATCATTATAGATTCGTTATTTACAGGATTTCCCGAAAGTTTCCCATCGAAATAAGTCATTTGAAGTAGTCGATGACAAACTCATAGTTGATCAGTTATTGGATGAGATGATTGGCTTCGTGTCGAACCCTTCCGTTACACAGGTATAAATAATGATTCATTAATTCAATTTTTCTCAGCAATCAAGTTTTTCTCGAAGAAATATTGTGACGTTTGCGTTCAGGGATGACCAAAATTTTGTCCGGCCTCCCAGCCGGAACGACCCCCCTCCCCATAAGAATTGAAATAAATCGTGAATAGTCGAAAAAAAGCTTTCTGAACATAGAATATCTTCATTCGAAATTTTAATTTAACAAAATCGGCCCGAATTTCTTCAACTTTTTCAAGTTTTCGGCCTCTACGGGACCAAAAGCGACCCCCCCCCCCCCCCCTGAAAAAGTTGTCCGCGTACCAACTTCGGTCATTCCTGTTTGCGTTTCATATTCTCAAATCGAGATGATTCGCAACGAATCCATGATTCATAATGCACAAGTATAGGCCCTGTCATGCCAATTTATTCATTCATTTCACCTATTCATTTCTGTTTCTGTATTTTTTTCGAAGTGCAAGAAGTGGGTTGTTCGTCTAGTTGGGTTATTTCAGAGAAACGATTTGGCTACCCGATTGGGAACGCGTGTGCTGGTGGGGCATCCGCTGTCCTCGCCTTCTTCACTTCATTCAGTTATGGCTGCTCGGAGGTCGAGAGCACGATTGTTCACTAGTACGTATTTCACTCTGTCACTAAGCAGAACGTGGTTGGGGAATCAGATGTCACTCACGCTTGTAGGGGTAGACATTCATTCATGTGGAAACATTTGTACCTCATGGCGAAATGTAGCAGCAATGTTGAGAAATAGCTATGTTTTGTGCTTGGAAGTTTATTGAGGTACTCGTGTTAACTTGGCCAATTACACATGCAACCAAAATGCAACCAGGTTGCATGTGTAAAGACAGTTTGGTTGCTTTCCAAATGCAACCGGGTTGCTTTCGGTTGCTTTTCAAATGCAACCAAAAGCAACCAAATTGCATTAAACACCGAAAAATGTCCAAAAATTGAGTGTTTGGTTGCATTTGAAAAACAACCGAAAGCAACCCGGTTGCATTTGGAAAGCAACCGAATTTTCTTAACACATGCGACCCGGTTGCATTTTGGTTGCATGCAACGTGGTTGCATGTGTAAACCGCCTGTTAACTTCTTATTGTACTCATACAACAAATCTCGTCCAGGTGAAGCGTTCTCATCAGTGATAGAATGCGCTAGTCAGAGGCAGGGATTACACGAGTCGAACCAAGTCATGGACAATGTATATGTGGCCGGAGAGCATTATAAGAACCGAGAGTGAGTCCTGATTTTTTTCCGTTCTTAGGGATTCCAGTCCACGTCCTTATAGTTCTAAGAGACATTCAAGAAAGAAACGGTTGACTCTCAATCCGAGGAAGTGTGATATCAAAGCCATGCCGAAATGAGAGAAATCTTGATATTTTAGTCATTGTTGTGTTATTTTTATAATCCTGAATTTGTTTTAGTTGGTGGAGTATTGTGAGCAACGTCAACGGAAGATCTAATAAAAACCACAGACGCCAAACACGATCGACTGATATTTTGGAGGACCTTTGTCTAGTTAGCGGTTCTGTGGCTGAAACCATCGACAGGATCATCATGAAGATAACAGGGACGACACTCACAGAGTTAGTTGCTATTCGTGTACTTTTCCACTTAGAAAATACAAAAACTACGCAATATATAACTTTCATCATTGTTGATGAATTCTTCTATTTTAATGTTGGGTTTCTTATTTGAAGCGAAACACGAGGTAGTATAGATGTTTATTGAGTGGCGACGTTTCGGCGGATTCGCCGTCTTCAGAGCCCGGATAATACATCGATAAGCAAATGACCCAATAATGCAAATAAGCAATAAGAAACTCAACATTGTACAATCTGCCGAGGTTTATCGACAGCGGAACATGGAATCTTCTATTTAAGTTAGCAGTTGTACTTGGTATTTCAACATGATGTCATAAAGGCAGGTATTTCAACATGATGTCATAAACAAGTTATAATTTTTGTTGCAGTGTCGTCCGTCTACAATTGGAGCAGCTCGGGCGTAGAGTTAACGAACAAATGGGCTTAGAACATAATTTGCTATGTATATTTGAAAAGTTCCTCAAGGCCTATGACCCCGAATCGCACTTCCAACTGCTATTAGATATTGCACGCGATTATGGTTAGTTGTGTTTAATTTGGAAAAAAAATGGTGTAATAAATTTGGCTTGACTGGCAGATGGCTTTTTCCAATTGCCTTTACTTTCATTGTTTCCCTAATTTAGCTACGTATTTCTGGTGTTTAAAAAAGGTAAGGTTTGGTATCAACGGTTTCGGATGACTAAATACTAAATGTCAATTTTCTTGGGTAATGAAATGCGAAGATGACCAAAATATTACACAGAGGCTCATTAAATTTTTACATGTTTCATTCTAAAATTTGTTTATTTCTACTATTTTTGTTTCAGAAGAAGGTGATACCAAGGATCTGTTAGAACAGAAACGCTTTCATCGTCTCCGGCAAACTTTGCTCGCTCCGCCTATTAAGCTGGCGCTGGATAAGAAGCCTGATTTTGGAGACACTTCGGCGTCGGTCATCATAAATCCATCCGAAGAACAGTGCAATCTAGTACTCAAAGTGGGTCTTGTGTTTCTCATTCGAATTGGTCTGAAATGTTGCCTTTTATACTGGATTTTCCAAAACGAGATTACTTCATCTTCCGAAAGAAGGATTCTTTGTTGAAACATGAGTTACATGCAACACAAGCGAAGTAATATACTTCCCATGTTTCAGACAGTTTCTCCTTTTTGGCGAGGACAGAGTTATCCTGACGATGAACTGACGTTTGATGATAAAAGAATAGGAGGATATCGAATGTTGGAAAGGTTTGTTCAGTTCTGTGCCATGCCGAGTATTTTTCCCAGTTTCTTTATTTTAGACCAATGTAGTTGTTTGTTTTGGTGGTTCAATTCAATTCTACTCTTCTTAAAGAAGGGTGGAGTAGTAAATTTCAAAAAAGGAATTCGTTCCACAAACAATATTCTAAACTATACATATTTCTCAGATGTGACGATTTCGTTCCCCTTGAAGATGATCATCAAGAATATTACAAGGAAGACGTCTCCAATTTGGCATCAGAAAACATGTTTATGCAACAATTTTCCGAGTTTGAAACATTCTGCTTGCGGTCCCAGTTGATGTGAGATTTCTTTTTCTCCTTGACTCTTTTTGTTGTTGAATTTATCGTGGAAGTAGAAAAGCGTTTTGAACATCTTAGCCGTTTTTTGGACTGTTGGTCAAGCGGAGAAAGCTGTGAATTTTAGCAGTTGACCTAATATAACTTCAATGGGTAGATGAGGTTCAGATAGCAATATTACTGAAACAATCTCAGTCCATTTGCTGTTGAATCAGTCAATAATCAAGTATATATTGCTAACAACCCCGTTTCAGTGTTCACACTAGTTAGTGTACCGGGAATAGTAAAATGCAGCAGTGCTTATGGGTAGTTTGCTTTTGTTATCACGATCTTATGAGAATTAACCCTTTGTTTGCAGTCCACCTTTGAATCCATCAATTTCCCATGAAGCAGATGATAAATATGAGTTGGACACAAGATGTATCCGGCATACTGACGGTGACGAGGCAGAAGAGACGGCTGGTTCTCAGAAAGCCCACGTCCCGGATATTCCGTGTAAGTCAAACTAGCATACAACAGAACATCATTGCTGGAATTTGCTGGTTTTTCTATTTTTGTATGTCGTCATCACCCTCATTTATTCGATTGACAGACCGAGCACGCGAGCACGGACGCTAATTCATGTTTCTTGAGAAGCATATCATACTGATTGACTGATACTGATCATATTGAACATTGTTTTTGTTCATTAGATGTTTTGTTAACGGCTAGAATATTATCCGAAAATATTTATTTGTGTGATGAAAAAAACCCGTCCATCTTCATTTATTTTCAGCCCGAGATCCTTGCTCATGTCCCCAGTCCGATTGTTATATTAAAGATCCCTTATTCGTGGAGAAATGTAGGAGTTCCCGAGAGCTACTAGCAACAACACTAAAGGCTGTTCATGAAACAACCTTAGTGATGATACAGTCTAGGTTAGTTTTCCTTTCTCAGATTTATTCATATATTTCATATTTATTTATTCACGTCGCTTCGTTACGAGGCGGTGTTCATCATACATGTCACAGATCTTTGTAGCAGCAGTTTCTTGTAAGGTCTCGGTCCCTTTCCTTCATAGTTTTCCTTTCTCAGATTTATTCATATATTTAGTTTTTCGTAGACTGTAATCTCCATACCTATTCACCTCATTCAATTCATTATTCATCTGAAATTCACTGAATTAAGTCAACTCTGGGAAAACAGCCCAACTTTTGTGTGGATGTCGAAGAATCTCGTATTGTCTTAATTATCTGAGATAACGTCTTACTTCGCCAACACTTCATAGGAAAGGCTATCTCAAAGTTCGAAACAGTTACTTTCAGAGATTCGCTAGCGGAGCATCTTGGGTTGAAGAGTCCGAGCAAGACTGTGCGGCGTGAGCGCAGCGAAACCAGTTCACCGAGAAAAGAGATGCCGTGGAGGCCGAAGAGGTTGTCGAATCGAAGTAGACGAATGGCCAACTCAATACATGCACTAACCCCCGACGGTAACGGCTATGTGAACAAGAAGGATAAAACAACGCCTCTTCGCAAGCCACGGCCGCCTCGCACACCCGTGATTACTGAGTCAACGTTTGAGCGACAAATAAGAAAAGCAATCCAGGAGAGTTTAAGGGCCCAGCCTTCTATCAGCAAGTCTTAGTGATTGTGTTTTGGATTAATTACGATTGAAATGTTGAAGGTGGTGTGACAGGAACCGAATATCGTGCCTTGCGCTCCACGGTTGATTCCGTCTCTCCAATGCAAATGTGCTACAAAAACGGAATTATTGAGAGTTTTCTGTAACATTTAATTATAATTCATCTGCGGAGATTCGAAAACTATTTTTTTGGGGCGTTTTCGCGTTGGAGAGAATGGTTCAACCGTGGAGCGCAAGGCACGAGACCTGGTTGCCTGGTTCCTGTCAGACCATCTTTGATAATTCCGTTGAAATCAATTGTTACGTTGTCTCTCAGAGTTAGTTGATGTTATATTACTATGACGCTTCCACTCTAAGACCTCTCACTACTAATCACAAAGATTATTGGCTCGCTGAAGCCCTTGGTACAATAATTCTGTCAAACGGGTTTTTGAAGTGAGATGTTTTAAGAATTTATCTCTCCTATTGGACAGATTAAATATGTTTGCATGTACTTACATAATATATCGAAGCTAATATATTTGCTCTATCCGTTTGTGTTTTCTTGTTCCGGTTAATTCTTGTGGGCGACTGGTCGATCTCATATATCATGCTATCAAATAGTGCATTTTGTAAACATAATTATTGGAATTTCTACTCAGTCGCGTAGTTGTTTGTATGTGCAACAGTTCTAAAGTGAACTAAATATTCCTTATTCGGTGACAGCATCAGTAGCGGATTGAAGCATGCCCCATCGGCTGAGATCCTTCCTTTGGATGGTTGGCATTTCACTACTTAATCGAACCTCCAATAGATCTCTAACTGTCATCTATACTGATATCATTCTCATTTGTTGTTTGTTTCATTTCAATACAGAATTATTCATTTCGTGTTATTCCTCATTCATCAATCAGTGAACTCGCGAAAATATTCACACAAGCTACCAAATTTAAAAGATTTTTGGGCTAAAATCAAACTAAACCCAATAATTGTTTTCATTCCTCGTATTATTTTGCCGCTCAAAACAAAGCGCCCCCATGAAAATTTTTCTTTTCGGTGAAATTAGGTGGGTTTCGATTTGGAGGAGAGAAACGGTGTCGAACAATGAACACCCACACGGGGTCGGTTGTATGGGGTTGTTCCACTATTGCGGTAACCGGTTTTCAAAGAGGGAGAAAAGACAACCTCAAGTTAATGTGTGAAACTGCAGTACATTATTCTGTGCTGTTTCTTTACAACGTCTCAAAAGTCTTGAAATCTATATGCTTCTGGTAAACAAAGTGAAATTTTCGTTTGGGTTTTCGCGGATCTGCTCGTTTATATATCATTAAACGTGTCCTTTTACACGTTTGACAAGGTTTATAGAATGTGTATCTTTAGTCCAGTTGTTTGCTCATTTACGAAACACCAATGCACACCAATCCATTGGTTTATTGGATGTGTGTATTTGGACTAAACTATAGCTCAGATATGGTCATACCTCATTAAAGTAACTGTGACACATAGCGGACGTTTCGTCAACAACATGCAACAATTGGCTACTCTTCAAACTTCGGGTGTCAGTATCTATTAGCTCTTTTGAGGGGATCGAATTGCTTACAGTCGATATCTAAATATTTGCGATCTCCAGCTCACATTGTTGCCGCGATCGCACATTACTAGAGCCGGCAATGAATACACATGTCATCAGCTAGCACTCTCAGTTCGTTTATAGTTTGGTCCACCCATTGTAACTTCTTACAGTATCATGTTGAAACTTCCAGGCATATTTTGGACATGTGCAAGGCATAAGAAAGTTCTTCACATCCGTAATTTTATTGTACTTGAAATATTCTGTTGAATTTTTTTATATTTATTAGAAAATAGCCATTTGATTTGTCGATGGCGTACTTTATGATGGCAGAACGGTAATACGGAGTTATATTAAACAAAGATATCAATAAGAACATCTGGCTTTTAAGTAATTTGTCATTTAGAATTCCGTATACGAGATAGTTTGATAGCTTATTGGATTTTTCGCTAGAAGCACATGCACGGTATTCATAGTTTCACGGGATCGTCTATTTTAATTCAATCTGCATATGTCGAGTTAATGTCAACTCTAAAATGCTTTTATCGACTCAACTGTGGGGGTTGAGCAAATTCACACAATTCGCTAGATTTTTTGTCCTGGTTCTCAGCATTGTGGATAAAGTTTCCAATCCTCAAAGATTTTGAGCAAACATTGCCAAACTTGCATCGAGACGTCACAAAATGATCGATTCCGAACTCTAAATCACGGTTAATCACGGACAAACCAATCTAACATTCCAATCGGTAAATATGCCCGAATTTCGCTGTCGAAGAAGGATGGAGAACTATACAAAAAACATTAACCTCAAAAAAAACTACTTGGGAATTGGAGAACCTACGTTGGGTGGAATGTGTGTTAAAAACATTTTAACGGTTTTCATCATGTTGAAGAAATGTTAAGTATGGTTCGTATCTGGTGTCCTACCACACTTTTTGAATTATCCTATTTTTTAATAACCGAATTTTTCTTCCGTTCTCCACCTCATTGTGGGGTTCGTTTCTGGTTCGAAGCTATCATCTCTAATTCTTAATAGAAAATTATCAAGAGCAGTTGAAGCTTCATAAGCAGGGTGTTGAAGATGTTAGTCAGAAAGTCATGCTTCATGCTGATGTTAATTTTGTGTACTCTGTTCTATTCAATCGTAAAAACTTGTAGTGTTTAGTTAATTTGTTTTCAAGAAAAAACAGAGAATTTCCCGAATGTTCTTGGAAGAAGTGTATATAATAATGTGTTGATTGATGTTCAGTGCGAACTCTATATTTGTGTTTGTTCATTTCTCTTTAGTGCCATTCTAGAGTTGCATTGTTCTTTTTCTGCAATTGCCAAGGGCGAAGTCAATTTATGCACATTTCCATAAATAGTTCTGCCACTTATGCACTCCTCGCAAGATGCAATTGTTTGCGTGTATGAGCTACAGCCATTCAAAGGCGGAACTTGTGAATTTGTCAGCCTCAGATTCCGTCTGTTTCGTCAATGGCAAATTAGGCATGGATCACTAGCAAGATCAACGAGTTCTTTTTGGCAACCTCTGTTCAACAGTTCAACTTTAACTACGGTAGTATTCAATAGTAGTATTTCGGTCATAGCTTCATCGTTTGGGTCATATGTTCTCATCATTTGCGCTTCAGTTATTCACCGAATTTCTGCAATCACGACTACCGGATGAAGTTTTGAGAACAGGCGAAACTCACAAAATATTCTAATTAACGTTATACTGCTCTCTGAATCGCTGTTGGTACTTGTTTGAGTTCAGTCCTACATGACGATTTAGCAACACAAACAAGTTAACATTGCAAGTGTACGAAACGTTGCTATCAACCTTTAATGCAACATTCAATGGCTCCTTGGTTGAGAAGAACTGTGTCTGTATGATTTGCGAACCTTTTGCAACTCTACATAGACTTCATCGAGATTCAATTCATTCCTCTTTTATGCTTGTGTTGTGTTTGTTGTGCTGCAACTTGTTTTGGTTCCTTCGGGCGCGGTAGCGATGTTCCCGATTAATAGTAAGTTAAGAAAATCTCTTGATCACGATCTTTTGTTGATATAGCTTATCAAATCATAGTCATATAAAGTTCATGAGACATTGTTCATGAGGTTCTCTCATGAGGTTGGCTATGGATTGATGCTGATGCCGCGCTTACTCTGAGTTTTTTTATAGAAGTGTACGTCTGGGGCGTGACGAAACCTACCAAATATAAACATTCATTTTTCTCTCAGTCTGCTAATTTGATGAGTTTCAACTGATATAGCTGTCCTTAGTATCAGCAGCTTCACTTTCTTCGCCAGCGCCCGGCTTGCTCATTGTGTGATGGAAGTGGGAGTTCATACTGATCCTTATTTGTTTCGCACTCCCCCTCGGAAGGATATTAGTGCTGCCGACATGAATTTCATTATAATGGTATTAATGTCTCTTATCGCAAGAGCCGCGTCAGGCGCACTTGCTTTTTTTTCCCGAATAATGTAATTATTCTCTAAGCGAATATTTTCTTCCGGACAATTTCGCCATTCATTATTCGTTCCTTAATTATGTCGTTTATATTCATTGCGCTTGGAACTTTTCATTTTAGAGGAAATGTAGTTAAAGTGTTTAGTTGGAAAACCAGATCTCTCGTTTATGTTTTCTGGTAGTGTTGCTCTTGCCAAGCGCTACACACATATATTCAGTTATTAGTGTCAACATAACTTGTTGCACGAATGTAAATATGACTTCCCCTTTAGTTCGTATAACATAGTTCTCTGTGCTGTATTACTCATCCGTGCAAGGCTTCGTTGGAGATATGATCTTGGCTTCGTTAATATATTCTTATTACGAACTACATGCTCATGTAGTCAGTAATCAAACAGATATCCTTCGTAAACTTCTGACTGCTGGTTAAGTTCGTAATTCTTCTAGATGATCGCCTGAACTCACTGGGCAATATGTACTTTCAGTACCACTAACTACTTTCGCACACCTAATTGGCCTTATTGAATAACTTAGACTGTGAAAAAGCCGGATGAAATATCCGATTTTGCTGTTAAGTAGCATGCGATGTTTCCTGGCTTGTCCCGTAATCCACCATGAGGGTCTGGGAATTTGAGACGCTGGGAGCTTAACGTGAGTTTGAAAAAACTCTTGTCCAATAATCTTGCTTCCATTGCGCTCCGAAGTTCTGAAACACACTGTTCTCAGTGTAAAATGCATGCATTTATAGAGATGGACACACTCCATGAATTTTGATACATCCACGCGATCCATACCGGTATCAAAATAGCACAAAAAACAACGTGTTAGAACAATAAATTGTGAATGTTATATAATGTTGTATACTTATTGGCGTTTCTAGAACCCTCAACGGTGCTGCCAGTATTATCAGTTAATTAATTTGTGCACAGCCTCGGTACTTGTCATGAGTCCTTTTCTCACATATATATCAAACAGTTTTCTCTGAACACGAATTTTCGTTCGACTGTGGATATTCACGTGTCTTGAAGCTCTTGCTGTTTTCTTTATCCAGTTTTCTTCCGTTTGAAGTAGATTGCAAAAAAACAATATCCTAAATGTTTGACTGTGGGTTTGTTTGTTTGCTTGTTTGCTTGGCTACTATCTATGAAAACTAAGAAAAATCTTCTCTAGGAAACACTGAACTGGCACATTAGGCTCAGAGAGTTCACTGTTTTGTTTGATTATACTCGGAAGACACCGCCAGTTTCTATTATTCCTGAGTGTGTCATATAATGTGTCGTATCTATTTCAAGAAAACGGGATCATTGGATTCAACGAGAAACTCCGAGAGGCGCATAACGTTATAATTTCTCAAAAGTAACCAACTTTAAGAAAAATCCTTATAAATAAGTCAACAAATATGTTTCGAGAAATATCTGTTCTGAAAACACGAGAAATAACAGTCACAATCTTCTCGCTTTAACGCCGAATTCAGTTGTCGTTGTGCTCTTTTTCTAGTCACTGTGAATGTATTACATTTTCTCAGGATGAATATTGTTCTTTTTTTTGCATATGCGTCTCGAGTGTACTCAACGACCATGCTCGTGTGACATAAAAAGGATTCGAACATAAAACATATGCAATAAGACTGATTCTCCCACTTCTAGTTTCAGCGTGACTTCTCTATTCTACAAAGTTAGATTGGATCCTGACTGCGAGTAGAGTCGCAATGGTCGCCATCGACGAAGACAAACGCCCGACTAACTTCTGGAAATTTTCCAACTATTCCGACGAAGATTTCATTTTTTCAGAAATGTTCGAAGAAGATACTTATGAGGTGAGTCGTTTTCATTCGCGAAGCCAAGTAGAACATCAAACGGGGTATACTGGGTCTGGGTTAACAAGTCTGTGTTGTAGTTTGGAGTCGACACACATCGAGTGGTATGAAAATATACAAGAAGATGAGACCACGTGTACAGTAAACAACAGTAGAACCATCTGATGACGAATTGACTGTGAATATGCATTCCTGTTGGGGATTCTGGCCAGCGTTTCCCAGTCGCTCGTGGCCAGGACTCTTCATCTTGTCTCGGTCGACTGGTTACCTGAATGGAATACACGTGTTGGGATGGAAACAGGATAACGGAGGCTCGTCGATCGACCAGCTGCCACTAGACCAGATAGAAAACTTTTTATTAGTAATATTGCGGCCTCTCGCAATATACCCGTGTGATCTCTCAGGTCTTGGGGAGATTACTACGTCACTCGACCTCTTTGCACCACAAAATATCCCATCTGTTGCATAACTGTTTCCAGGACGATTTTATGAACATTGTTGCGATTTCGGTGATTATTTGTGCGCTTCTCGGAGTGGTCGCGAACGTCGTTGTCCTCATTTTATCATTCGGTCATGTTAAAGGAGATTTCAGGTGAGGCCCACAAAAAACATCCAAAAACTGAACGGTGTGGATATAATATATCTGAGTGCAATCTACTACTTATATACTGGCTTGAAGAATGACGATTATGTGGTCCAATCGCAACGCTTCAGTCCTTTAAACTGCAATACATGTTTCGATTTCAGTTTAAAGGACCGATGCGCCGGGTTCAGTCCACATAATCGGTCCTGCTTTAAGCTCGAACAACAATTTAGTTCGCCCACATGCTTTTCAATTTCGACGTTTGAACTATTGTTTTGATCCGACAGGCTGTAAAAATTCAATAAGGACCATATAAATGTTATATCTACGAAGTGCTCTGTTTTCTCAAAAATGCGGCGAACGTAACTGAAACGCGCTGTGCCTACGCACGGAAACGCCGAAAAAAGACGATTAAAATACAATTTTGTCTTCTAAACACTTCTTATTTGAGAAGCAATGAGGAAATTTTGAATGTGATACTTTTGGAGTGTGTTTGTGCCAACGTCATTTTTTCTTTCCCAGCTTTGAAATATTAGTATTTTAGACATTTCGTGGCTAATTTGGCGGTGGTAGATATTGCGTGTGATGTTCTTTTTGCATTCATGGGTTATATAAATATCGACGACCCACACAAGTATTTTTCTATAAGGTGAGTTCATGTTGATATTTAGTGCTGTTTATTTCAGCAAAATAGCATAACCTACTTTCTCGTCTTTTATTTCTTTTATTTCCTCAGTTTATGTTCGAATGAGCACAATTCATACCATGGACTCATCAATCAGTTGTGAAGAGGGTAGAAACTGTTGGATACTAGTTCAACACTCGATTGCAGTTTGATGACCTATTCTGCGCTAGCCTTCTATGGATCGTTCGGGGTCATGATATGCGCTTTGGTTCCGATTTCAGTCAGCAGGGTGCTCGCCCTGACCAAGCCCAGTTTGTACACGGCAGTGAGTGATTGTCGTTTGTTTTTATTGCCAGATGTCAGTACTTGGAGAAAACCCCTATTTCAAACCTAAAAAGGAAAACTAGAAGTACATCGCACAAGTAGGAAACATAGCTTTTGTTTGATTCGTTGGTGCTGGGATCATCTAAAAGCTTCCAGTGGCGCACTCTGTTTTTTCTGAATTGACATCACGTTAAAAAAATTCTGTCGTGTTCCAGTTATTCTCGGGTCGTAGATCCATTGTGTTCTGCGCTCTGTCAGATATCCTTCCCATTTCACTGTTATATGTAAGTTGTCGTTCTTTGATGAGTTTCTTCTAAGCAAAATTTCTTCCCAAACAAACAATATTTTACCATATATTTACAAAATTTCATTTTGGGGCACCAGTTTTGGAAAAAAAACTTGAACGTCAAACTTAGTTCGCAAGTTCTCAAAAAAGGAAAAAAACTTCGAGTCTTAATGACTAATACGAAAAGAGTAGAGAAAGTAAAAAAATTCGCACTGAAAATGAGAAGAGGAAATTGTCACCAGCTGTGTGTCTGCAATCTGCATCTGCATTCAAGTCATTCTGCATTGATTCAGGTGATTTGCATAGTTGACCACGACTTGGCCAGGTGGTTGTTCTATCTGTATGCACTCACTACTGTCTCGGCCTATTTGATTGCATTCATTTCCAACTACATGGTGTTCAGAACTGTAGGTGAGTGTCTGCGTTTGCAAATGATCAGTTGGAGAACCATCGATGAAAATGCGGAACCACAGTTCACAGTTCGCTCGTTGGTGAAAAAGTTGGGAAAATGTGGAACTATAGTTTGGATTTCGCTATTCTGTGAAGATGTGGTTGGAAAGACGTATACATGTAGTTCAGATTTTGTTGCTTCATAAAGATATAGTTTAGAGGAAGTGAGAGTATAGTTTTGTCTTTTCAGCCAGTCATATCGAGGTTGTACAGAATCTACGGGACCAGGCGAGATTGCTGGAGACGCGCCAAGTGGCTGTGGCGACGCTGGCGCAAGCGTTCGTCCCCCTCGTCTGTCAGGTCAGATACGCGGTAACTCTGAAAACTCACCCGAACAAAATTGCCCACTCATTATTCTCTCCGTTAAAGAAATTTGGGTCATTCGACGGAATATGCGCACTCGAAAGCTATCAGAACAGACAAAATGCAGGCCTAATCTCTGTTCACGTTTGGGCTGGAACGATTTCAGTATTTTGGGCCGCAGCAGATTTTAAATCATTATCATTCATCACGTTGAACACCAACAAAACAACTATATCTGTGTTTTTATCGAAAAAACTGGAAGGCGCAGGAGGTAATCAATATAGTAACCGAGCTCCTCACAACGCTGATTATTGTAAGAGTCCACATGGAAACGACGGGGACTATATACCTTACCTAATTACAACGTTTCAAGGTGCCGGCTTTCCTGACGCTTTCATCCGCTCTCCTTCTGATTGAACCAATCACAAATAGCAAAGTGATTGCGATCACGCAACTATGGCTGGCCAGTAGCCCACTGCTGGACGCAATTATAACCATTATTGTCATCAAACAATATAGGTGAGAAACAAAGAATGAATCTATTACACAAGATAGTTCTCAGCAGAAAGTCGTTAAAAATTTAACAATAAAGACGGGAGTGAGAAGTGAAAAGGTATTTCACAATATTTAGCATAGTCCCGAGTTCTGGTTCACGGATAATTCTAGTAGCGTTTTGGAAACTAAGCACGTTACAAAATGTACATGGTTGTTTGTATTGGACAATAATATGTGAAGGGTCAACAGTATAACCGAGAACGTTTTACTCTTCGGTAGCGATGGTTTTGTCTGTTTCGAGCGTGAAAAGGGTCTCATAGCGAATTCATGTGCAGTTCGCAGGTTATAGTTATCGTCCAGTATTTTCCCTTTGGGTTCAAAGTTTTGAGAGTTTGGAGTGTGTATTTCCTCCTCCGTAAATTCCATGACCCAGTACTGCTGACAACGGCCGTAGGAATGTTTTTGTTCCTGTTTATCGTACATTTTTTTTATTCAGGAAAGAATGTGTCCAATGTCTGTCTTCAATTGGTCAAAGAGTGTTCACAGCTCGTCAGAAAACAAATATAATCTACACAGATGAAAGGGAGGTTTTTGACACGAGAGTGTAGTCACTATTGGTGTTTCCGATTCAGTCCTAGTTTGATCTGAGAACACCGCGAAGATCAAATCACATGCAAACCGAGATCAAACTATAAACAGAACGAAACAATTCGTACAGTCAGAAATTTTCTCCAAACTTCGTCTTCTTCCTTCAATTGTTTCATCTGTTCTTTTGATTCCTTCTTGAAATGAGTTAAGATGGGAAATATTTGATATACTCGACCCTACCATTCTATCATTCCCGGTCAGAAATTGCCTTGTTGATCTCGAAAATCTCTTCTCATCCACATTTATTTGGCTGTCTTTTTTGTAAATAATTAGGTGTAATCTCATGACTCTGAGGGGTTCTTCGCTTTTGAAACTATAAAATTTACTATTTTCACATAAAAGACCAACGTAGTTTGTCTCTATGTTTTCTGGAGTTTGTAGTGTTCTGTGATCACGACTAGATTAGCAAACGTGTATTTTTGTGCTATTCCTTATTATCGATCTCCGTCTCGGGTTCATGTTTGGTTGTGAAATTGAATAAATATTCAAGTTACCGTTTCTATGAATTCGACGCTCAAATAAGTTAAAAACTTGTGAATTAATTTCTGAAAAAGTTCTAGTTCAATAAATTACACACCACAACAGCAACATTCACTATTTCCGTATCAGAATAAATATTTTTATTCCAGCAATGTTTTTTTAAATTTCGTTTCAGTTTCATTATTTGTTGTTTGATAAGTTGAGGCCTTGACATGTCATTGTCTAAAATCAATAATAGGAGCTGACGACACTACTGCCTAAACATTGCACATTCGTCAGACACTGTCAATGTTCAATTGCCGAAAAAGTGGACACGCGGTGGAATTTCAAGCAAGTTATTTCGATTTACTTTTTCAGTTGAAGAAGGAAGATTATGTGGTACAATCGCAACGCTTCAGTCCTTTAAACTGCAATACGTTTTTCCATTGTAGTTTAAAGGACCGTTGACACGGGATTGGTCCACATAATCGTCCTACTTTAAGCAGTGAGATATATTGATTGAATTATTACGTATGTGAAGGCGTACAAAAGTGAAGGTACATAATGAAAAAAGAAAGAAGTTGAAACAGAGTAAAATAAAGAAAACTGAGCGAGTGGGGAATAAGCACAACCGAATATAATGTCCAACTCAGCTTTTCAGCGAAACACGGCTCTAGTTCACTTTTCGGCTCCAAAAGATGCATTGTTATCTATTCTGAGAGAGGAATGCCAGGGATGCGCTTGGTTTACGCTGTGTCAGCTTCCGGCAGCGAACACGCAGGTATTACTATAGTGAGTGCCAAATTTATAAATTTCTGTCTCTCGCCGGAATCGAACCTGCGAGCAAAAGATTCGTAGCAGGGCGCTAACCACTCCGCTATTAGAACACAGAACCGATAAGCTTTGGAATATGAGAAATGTGTGCGTACACAGCGGAAAATGAGATATACAGTACCCTCCCGCCTTTCCGTTGGCGACGACTATAGTTGTTTTATTTGCTTGTCTCTTCCGCTCAATACATCTGGTGCGGAGGTCGAATGCGAAGACGAGAAAAAGCTGTTAAAAGTGAAGATAGTGTTGTTGAATATATTACTAGTAGATCAATGTTAAATGATAACCGAATTATACATGATTTTTTACGTAATAGTAGTTTTTTAAACTACCGATATTGGAGAACTTCCTTTGAATGGAAACCCTTATACAACCAACATCCGCTTGGAAAATAATTCGGAACCTTTTTTAGTTATAAGAACGATGGAAATTGTGTGTACAATAACTACAGGAACTGGAAGTTGGCATTTGATATTCTGTTTTAGGTTTTTGTTTTGCATTTATTTGTTTACAGACACATTTTCATAGATGATTGCAGGTTCTGTTCAATTCAACATCCCCAACAAATTTCCGAGTTTCGCTTAACGGCACAGATTACCTTGAAGGGTTCGTGTTCGAAATTATCTTTTCAATTGATGTTCTATGCAAGCATGAATAAATGGCATTTTTTCTACTCTTCCAAAACATTCGGAAAATCAGACAGATATTAGATTTTTTTGAAAAGTTGCCTGTTTATTTCAATTCTCAGAAAAGCCTCAAAGTTATTTCATGGTATCTGTAGGTTACTGAAAAACACCATCATTTTTTGTGGAAAACTCGACGAAAAAACAGGTGATTTCAGTTATCATGACTTCCTTTCTCTGGGAACGTACAACATCAGCAATAGTCATGGAAAGACAATTATCGAGACCGTCGGCTCACCAGACAGCCAGAGTCACGGTAAGTATATGCGAATTCAGTTATGTAAAGCGATTCATGAGAGGGTTATGGAACAATACTCCAATTTGCACTTTGCAGGAATCACCGTACTTTCTATGTTCTCTCTGCTATTTTGTGTGTCAGAATGCATACGGTGGATCACCATCTACAAATATATGTGGGTGGTTTTCACAACTCTTGTAGTCTTCAGTTTGGATATAAAAGGTGCAAGTTACACATACGATTTGAAGGAAAGATCGACTGAGGTTTCTTTTTTATCGTTAGAATGAAAATCAGTCTACTAGACTCGTATCCTGCAGTGAGCTAGCAAAACTGTCGGAAGCCAATTACAGAAATTGTTTCACCCTCTTTCTGATCAGAATGCATTTGTGGAACAGAGTTGAAAATTGCGCTTTCATCAGAAATCAAACTACTACTCAAACAGCTACTTCTTGTAGTACGGGTGTCATGTTCTCGATTCTGCAGGAGGTGGATCTGCTTCCGATTGAGGGGATGGTTGTATTCAGGAGTGGAATCGATTGATGAAGAGGAGGATGAACGTCCTGTGGTCGACACAACATCTCGCAGAAGATTGAAATACATTGATGTTTCCAGGGGGTGAGCAGTTCATTCTCAGGCACAGGACTGAACTGTCGAAACAGGACAAGTCCAGCACCTTATTGATTGAATCGTGGTGTTGGGACGGTTTGCGCCGGTGCCCAACTTACTACCACACGGGGTTCGAGTTATAGTTTGCTCTTCACTATCTAGTTTATCCGAAAATACGCGAAAATCAAACCACAACGCTTCACGCGCGCTTCACCGAGATCTACGCCTATTAGCCACCACACCAGTAGTAAACATCAATAAAATTGAATTGATGTTCTATGTTTCTCGGGAAAAGTTCAATGTATTACCGTGATTGAATGAACATGAAAACAGTGCAGGATAGCAATTGTGCTGATGATATTTGTCAACTACGGTGGAGGAGGTTTCAACATTTTCGAACACTCTTCTTGGGACGGTTTCACTATCGCTGATTTCGTGTTTCCGCAGTGAGTAAAATTATTTCTATGGTTCAGCTTTACTTCATTCTCAGGAATTTTTCTCTGATTTATTCTTGTTTTAGACACAATGAGATTTTTTCTAACTAAATTTGGTGTTTATGTTTCCGTAGTGAGTGAACTCGTTTTCACAAACTTCAGCTTTGGTTCGATTTTCAAGTTTTTGTTACGATGGACTCTTTTTTAAAATAAAGGAAGTTTGTTTCTAAACAAAAGTCCTGTCTGCTTGATTGAAATGTAATTTATTCTTCGTGCTTGTTCCTCGTGATAGTGAACTTTGCAGTTTTCTGTTCATAGTCGGCGTTTCTTATGGATTTGCAATGAAAAGAAGATTGAGTTTAAGGTGAGTTCTGCTGACCGAGAAACAGTCTGGATTCGAAAAAAAAGTTGTTGTTCTTGATGTTTCTGGAAAAGGGGGCAAATAATGCTGAAGATTCTACCGAGATTTTTTTTCCAGAAGTAGTCTGCTCATTTTTCGGCGAACAGCAAAGTTGTTCTTCATTGGTCTACTGCTGAGCAAGAGCAGGTGAGAAGAAACTGTTGACTTGTTTATCACATCTTCCGTATTTAACCGGAACTGTTGTTTTGAAACTAGTTTATGTTGTAGATCTTGGGAAAGTCTCAGAATGTTCGGAGTGCTACAACGGATCGCTTTGTCTCATTGCGCTTTCCACCTCATAAGATTGTTCATACATCGAGTCTTGAAAGAAAAACAGCCAGAATCAGTTGAAGAAGAGCCTGCTGAGGTATATTTTTTTCATTCCTCTCTAAATTGATAGAATGCATACTCTATGCTGCTGGAGCTTTCCCGCAGAGTAGTGGTCTTGATGTTGAAAAAAAGAGTACAAACCAACGCTATTTTCGTACCGTAAATTTTCCAGTGACACTCATTTCATCAAAAGTGTAACGAAATCAAGCCATTCTCTATTGCCACTTGTTTTTCCTTTTTCGATCGCTCCAAGTATTCAGAGAGCGATTGAACGATCAACAAGAGTTTAGTGCTTTTCTTATGAGAGTAATCATGCCTATGGTTTAGGCAATTGGTGACATTTCATTCCTGGCAATACACGTGAATATTTAATCCACAAAAAAGCAACGCAATAGTATTTGTTTCCGTTCCTCTTTGAGTTTTAGAAAGCACAAACTAGTACAATGCTGTCTAAGCTCTGTTTGCATTGAATTTGTGAGCATTTGGCGGTACGGCAAATTTGAAACTGATTGGTTCCAGCCTATTCATGACGTTTCAACCAATCTTTGGAAAGAGTCAGTTGTGGTGTGGTCGATGTGTCTCGCCTTGACAGCTGCGGAACTCGTGTTTCCTCTTCCAGGATGTCCAAGTTGAGTGATGAAATTGAAAATGAAATGCAGTGATTATTCCCATCATGAGTTTTTCAAAACAACATGAATTTTCGTAGATTATGAGGCTGTTGATAACAGGGATCGCTCTTTTCTAAGCAAGTTACACTGTGTGTTATGACCTACCATACTGCGTGTGGTTTGATCTCGTATACTGTTTTGGCAAAACTCGCCAATTATGATGTGTGACGAAGTCACATTACAACAAAGATTCGGTAACTTTCTATACTCGTACAAACACAGATAAACGAAAAATTTTCAACGAAATTTTTTTTCAACATGTTTTTACAACTTGTTTTTCATTTACAGGTTTTATCTAGGTCCCGGTGGTTTAGCCAGCAACGGCACAAATAGAAACTGTACAGGCGGTTTGAACTACATGGTGGACGTAACTCTGGTCGGAAAGTCACATTTGTACCAAAAGCCGACTTGTAAGGTAGGATAAGAACCACTTTTATAAAGAACACACTGAGTGCACTGAACTATCAGACATCAACAAGCTCCAATACGAATGACACAGATTCCATTAACCCACTCGGGAATACGTTGAACTCACGGGCTACAACAAAATACCTCATCATGTGAAAGTTTTGTGAAAATAGTGAATTTTCTGTGTTTGAACAATAGTAGTCTGACCTCCAGTATTTTTATCATGGTTCAGCGGTTGCCCGGTTCAATTTATGAAATACATTTTATCACCCATTTTCCAAGAAGACCGGACGGGAAAATTAAGCACACGTGGTACTAAACTAAATTTACACTAGGGTTTTCCCGCCAGGCTTGAGAAAAATGTGTTCGAGCTGTTTGCATTCCACAAACTGCTCTCCGTTTTTTGAAGAGTCTCACAATGAATATTTACGAATAGATTTTCATTTAGGATCCTTACATGTGCCCAAACCCTTATGATCCCGAAGGACTGATAGGCACTCTAATGGCGGTATTCAATGTTTACTCTGGATTTTTCGTCAGTTTTTTTTTCATTGGTTGCATTCAACATGTCAAGTTTGACAGAAACTGAAATCTGTGTCGACAAATAGTTATATGGTAGACGAAGATGAGGCCTAACTGTTGCGATAGTAGTTGTCTTTTGTCCGAAAATTGAACGTTCACTTAATAGTCAAACATTAGTCTCACAAGCTGCAGAAATACATCAGTTTGTGCAGCGTCACATTTGGCCTATATCACAATTGAGTCTAACACCTAATCGTAACTGTCATTCGTAGTTAATAATGGTGGTAATATAGCAGTTTATCGTTGTACTCCATTTCAGTTCGTGTATTTACTGAGAGCGAAATCAAAGACAGACGCAGCCAGATGGATTGTTTCCTCGACTCTAATTTGTTTGGTGCTAGCATTGATGTTCCATGCAACTTTTATGCCTATTAATAAAAATCTTTGGTGAGTGCAACAAAATCAGTGGTCTCTGGTGAAATTCAGAATAGAATGCGCTCCAAGTACATCTGAGAGTTTCGCGCATATAGCTCTGTTTTGTACAGTCCGCGTGATTTCTACACGGACACGCTGGCGTGAAAGACACGGTTTACATGCAATGTTTTGGTAGTTTTTGGTAGCATAGCAGATCGATTCGAATCTCAACTATCAAAGTTTTCCGAAAACTGTTAAATGTCAAAAAGTAGCTGAAAATAGATTTTAGTCCGAGAATTTTTCCAAATTTCAGGTCGTTTTCCTATTGTCTTGTTACCGTAGCGTTATCTTCTTCACTAACATTCGTGTTATTCCTCGTGATAGATGTCAAAAAGTATCTAGCCGCACCTACGCTGCAATCCGTTGGTCAGTGTTTCATGCTATTCAATAACAAAGATGATGGAGAGCTTGTTCATACTAAACTTATTAATCCATCGACATTTCAATCTCGTAATTTCGGAAAAGCCCAACTTCATTTTTTTTCGAATTAGAACAAGTTTGGAAGAGAAAACTGATACTTTTCAACTCTTTCCAGGTCAGCACGCTTTGACACTGTACATTCTGCACATTCTATTCCGCAACTGCGTTCCTGTAAACTGGTCCGTCGGGCCGGACTCTCTATCTCAGACTCTGATTGCCCTGTGGGGAGTTTGTTTTCACATAATTGTTGCACGGGTCCTCACGTACGCTGAAGTATTTTTCTCAGTGTAATCGGAATCTATTTCCCCTTCAATTGTTCTTCACTTTCGAAAATTTACGGTAAAATGACTGAATCTTGTGTATTGTGTATGATCATCATGGTTTACTCCATCAAAAACATGTACAATAAAAGTATGACGCGAAATTCGAATATGTATGCAGTGTGGGATCGGTTGATAATCGCATTCAGTCCGGTCTTCAAAACTTATTTCTTGCACAAAGTAGAATGGTGAAAAAGAGTACAGCAATCAATGATTGTCCGCTGAAAGAATCAGTTTTGAATAAGAAACAAAAATGCAACATACAGACTAGGCACATATATGATTGTAAAACTCCAAAGTTTAATCGCAGATGAGTAACTCAAAAGTAATTTTTTTGTTGAAACCTCTTTGGTTTGATTCCATTGTTATCAATGCATGAAGTTGAAAAGGGTTTTCTTGGATGTACTACCGGATGAAATGTAGAATGTTTCATTAGAGTGGAACGCAAAGTTTTGTCTTAGAACAAACAACAAGTTATGTTGTAACTGACCCGGCGGAAGAGTCGGCATAACACGGAGCATAGTATGGTAGGCCGCGATGGTAATGTTTCATTTCGCATTCGGGAAAAACTTTTTTCCCGTAGTTGATATCAATCGGACTATTCGGATCTAGTTCAAGGTGTCTTGTGTAGCAATTCGCGGAGAACGCCTGTTCCAGGTTGTCGTTTTGCTGGAAAACGGGAAACTATTCAGAAAAACTTGAATCAATACAAATGGACGGGCCTCATTTAGAAATGGGAGGGAATTCAGGTCAATGAAACCACAGACAGTCAGCGTCTCTATGACCTGGACATTTTCTCGTCGAGGCAAAAGTGCCTTGCCAGTTGGCTGGGAATCGTTGTTAAAGCTGTTCAACTGTGAACTGGTCTGACCGCTTCTCTCAGACGTTCCCTGCCAATTATCATACCACTTTTGTAGCGGTCACGAAGAGAGTTTGCGCAGATTAGAGAGACGCAGATTGTCTTAGCTTGTCTGCGGGCTCATTGACCTCTATGCTCTGTTCCTTTTGTAGCTTGCTAACTGCAGAAAACTGGCGCAAATGTTTTTGAGTTATCATCTGGCACATTGCTGACCTGTCGCCAGTCGACAGTGTCAGTGCGGGTTTTACAAGGCGTTAACAGAGTTACGTCAAGGCGTCCGTGTCAACTAATGTCAGAGCTAACAGTGTTTTCCGATACAACAATTAGAGTGCACGTTCAGCTCACCAGAACAACATAGAAACATCGAGGAGCATGCATTTCGTCTTGGAATTTCCATTTCTCGACGGCGTAGTTATCGCAATTGTTCTAAATATTAGAGAATTGATTTGATTTGACCAGACATGCATACACTTTATTTTCTATTTATGCAAAAACGTACATTGAGAAATTTAAAATATGATAAAACAGACTGAGGAAAGCTCACCTGACAATTAGTGAATAGCGTTTGTCGTAAGTTTGAGGACTGTACAAGTGAAGTGAAATCTTGCGAATGACTTGCGTATCTTCTGTCAAATAGAAGTTCACCCGTTGCCGCGCAGGCTGTGATAGTTAGCAGAATAATGAGCATGGTTCCTATTTCAGTCCATGAAACAGGGCATGTTTTATGCAATTTTGTCATGACGAATCCATGACACATTTTGATAGTTGAATGGCGAGAAAGCCGTTTTCATTTCCTGTGAATGACGAAGCAACAAAAGAAAAACAGAGAAGAAAATAGATTGATGATCCGTTGTTGTATTGTTCTTCATTTGCTGTCGATTGCCTTTAGTAACAAGTACAGCAAAATTAACATATTTACGAATAAAACAGTTCAGAACAGACAAGTTCAGCAAGATCGACCTGATTGTCTAATTAATACCAGTCGATGTATGTTCATTCGCATTTTCTTCCTGCCTGTAGGACTGTGGCAATGAAGTTCTCCACGTTGTACTCTGGAATCACAAAACAATCAGTTATCTTGGGTCATTTTCCATCTTACTCCTACAGTATGAGTTCAATACTGCTAGTCCATTTACCATGCTCTGAGGTGTTTTCATGCTTCTTTTAATCCAAATATAAACCATTCGAAAATATGTTTGACAACATTTGAAAATGAGTTGATTTTCTCTCTAAAACATATGATCACATAGCCTATTGTTTATTGTAGAAGTCCACGTGGGCTTGATGAGGACTATATAGTTGCTGTCTTCTCATTGGGAGCTACCCCAAAAAACTCACAGAATGAAAGCAAAGCATGAAACACCATAATTTAAACCCATTCAAAGAGTTCATTGCAGTACGCTGGAACAACATAACTCACCTTGCTCGCATCCACACGTTTGACCGCAAAGGAAGCGCACCATGGACCGTACAAATCTATTATTTGGGCGACACTTAGTTGAACAGCACGTTGAACCACAACCACGTTGAACTGAATGTGATCAACATACACATACTCTAACATTTAACAGTTGTTACATTCGATGAACAACCGCAAGGGTTCACCAAGCCATAATTTAAAACATATTGGCTCATCAGCTAAAGTTGGCCGCTTAGTAGATTGCAGAATGAAAATTCAATAAAAATCGTCTTATTAGTCTATTACTTCTCAAATTGTTCATGGTTACATCAGTCGTGTTTTATAATGTCGGCATGTCTTACCCGCACAGCAGCCGGCGCAACCGGCACATTTTGATGGAGACTCCAAAACGGCATCGACAATGGTCTTCTCAGGTTCTTCGACTGAATCATGTCTGAAAACAGACTTTGGGGAAACTTGCAACTTGAAACTTCTATGAGTAGCAAACTAGGTAGTGTTTCCTCAGTAAACATGAGAGATCTTTTGGTTCTGTTTTTAGTGAATCACTATTCCTTTAAACTTTTCTCAGTTATTTCTTGAAATTTTGAACGGTAGCATTCCACGGTTTCTTACTCGCTATCGAAACGGGAGTCACTCGAAACGAATCACCACAATGACACTGCGTACATCAAACAATGTCCAGAACTTGATATGTTGCTTATGTTTACAACAAGTGTTCATCCAGATGGTCAGTAAAAATTATTACAATGTGAATGTGGTATTTTAGTTTTGCTCCAAATCTTACCTGAACGTATGTAACAGTTGATCTATAGACTTCCGTTTCGATTTCCACATTTTCACTCCGTTCAAAATGGTTTTGATTTCACTTATTCTCGCGGAAGGCGAGACACACATGGGAGAAAGTTGGATGCAGACGTCTTTTGATAACAAGTTTTTACACTTCTTCTCGGTCTTTGGCTTTTGTGTACTGCTAGGAATCTGTGTGGTCTCCGGGACGGCTGTGGTTGGAATTGGCATGGTTGTAGTGGGTGGTGGTGGTGTTGTTGTTGCTGTTGTTGTTGTTGTTGTTGTGGGTGGTGTAGTAGTAGTAGTAGTAGTAGTTGTTGTTGTTGTGGGTGGTGTTGTTGTAGTAGTAGTGGGTGGTGTTGTAGTTGTCGTTGTTGTGGGTGGTGTTGTTGTAGTAGTAGTGGGTGGTGTTGTAGTTGTCGTTGTTGTGGGTGGTGTTGTTGTAGTAGTAGTGGGTGGTGTTGTTGTTGTCGTTGTGGGTGGCGTTGTAGTAGTAGTTGTTGTTGTTGTTGTTGCCGCTGTTGTTGTTGTGGGTGGTATTGTAGTAGTAGAAGTGGGTGGTGTTGTTGTTGTTGTGGTGGGTGTTGTTGTTGTTGTTGTTGGTGGTGTTGTGGTTGTTGTTGTGGTTGTTGTTGTAGTTGTGGTTGTTGGCTTTGTTACAGAAACCCCTTTCCCGTTTCCTTCAACACCATCTACTGTTCTAGACCATGATTCCCCTTCCTGAAAAATTAATTTATTTTTGGCAGAGTGAAAAAGATATATTACAGAGTCGTTAGTTGGTGTAAGTATCACAAAGCTAAAGTACAATAAATTTTCTCGTGGGCACGTGAATATTGTTCAAAAACTTGTCCGGCCTGAGTTTTGCGTGAGTTTTAACTTTTATGTTTGACAAAAATAGCGATTTGGAAATCAAACCCACCCGCTTGGTCCAATTTTGTATTTCTCTCTTGGTGAGAACACGTGCTTTGTAGCAATCCACGTCTTTAGCACAGTACACGTACAGACCATCGACTATCTGCATTGCGTTTATGGTGATCGGTTCGCTGTTATGTAGACAACCTGAGAGTAACACAGTTTATAATTGAAGAGCGAGCAGTTCGAAGTGATGTGTCTGTAGTTTCATCAAAATTTGAGCGGGCTGCTGTGCCGCATGATCCAAGGAGCGCTCAGAGTAGTTGATGCCCTTTAGAGGCAACAATCACTTGAAAAATGGACGAGCCCCCACAGAATTCCACGTTATATTGTTTTTATGTTACAAGTTACAGGTGATTATGTATTTGATCTATAGGGATATAGTCCATCATGTGTTTGTAAGTGCTTTGGAAAACGTATATTTCACAAACATACCGACTTGCTGAAACACGGCCTCTACTGTAGAATGTGCGGTAAACTTGAAGGAGCACTTCTTGATCTGATCTTCTTCGTAGTACGTTTTGTCGAACCTCACCATACTTCCATCTTGAGTGGTACATCCTTCTGGAATGAACAAAAAACAGTGAATTTCCTGAAAAGCTTTTTCTGAGATAATTAACTATCTTTTGTTTGGGTCATTTCTGGAAACTCACTTAGATTTTCGAATGAAAACACTCCTTCTCCTTGATGACAGTAGTAGGCGGTACCCATAACGTATTTGGTCGTTTGAAGAGGAATGTGTACACTATCAATGATGCAGCCTGTGGAAAGATAAAATAGCAACTAAAATAGAAACAAGGTAAAATCCTTGTTACAACATGCAAATAAAACTACTTCCCTGAAAAGATTAGTTCATTCAAGTCTCAGTGGGAAGGACAAGAGCGGGCAAAAAATAAGCCCAAAAGTACCCATAAATGTGTGTACTGTGTATACAATAAATTACGTCAGGTGATAACGAAGTTCTAATTGCTTTGTAGTGATAGTTCAGTTTTGATTCCACCTAGGTGATAGTTATAGGTTCAGGCTAGTAGAAAAACTGGAATTGGATATACACAATAAACCTAGTTCCTAGTTTTCCAAAAAACGAAGACGTATGGACGACATTGGTAAACGTTAACAACTGAGTAATCGAAAAAAGTAGGAACTTACTTTTCTTCAGTATTTCTCCGTAATGACAGACATAGGCAGTTTTTCCATTGTCAGAGACCCACTCTTCGCCGTTTTCTTTGCGCATTCCATTTTCAGTACACGATATTTCTGAGGATGTGTTTTTGAACAATTCATATGTTGTCACAATGTTATAAAACAACTCCAAATAACAATTTGGGATGTTAAAAATATATTATTCTACGTTGTCTTTCCGTTTCTACTTGGAAAACTGCACTTTGCGACCGACGTTCGGTTAAACACTTCCTTTTCTCGCTAACAGTTTACACTTACATATACACAAAATATAATCGAAGACTAATCGAATTTTTTGAGAATAAGAATGGAAACACGGGTAAACTTTGAGATCTGTGAATCTGTCGGTGAGCTTTTCCCCGTTTGTGATTGTGACCTACCGACATCTCGGGCTATTCTGATGACGTATCCACCGGTGATCGTTTTCTCTCCGCATTTCACTATGACTCCAGCGACCTTTCCGAAAGCTCCCGGTCGGATGTACCGATTTTCCGCAGATAAGCAAGCTGAAAGATCATTTCGTTTTAAACAAACAGTACATCAAATTGTGACCGTTTTTCAGAAATAATAATTGTTCACCTTTAACTTCACTATAATATGTTCCGTTCGTGTGTTTTTTACATTGATAGCTGATTCCTCTTCCGACTGTCACTGATCTTCCGGCTACCTGAAAAGGACTCGTGTGAGTTTCAAGTGTTTACAGGTGGCGTGAAAACGTTAAACACGG
The DNA here is from genome assembly GCA_964036275.1 of Litoditis marina. Lineage (NCBI taxonomy): Eukaryota > Metazoa > Nematoda > Chromadorea > Rhabditida > Rhabditidae > Litoditis > Litoditis marina. The sequence goes on along the minus strand of OZ038438.1, from coordinate 12,256,017 downwards.
ATTAATAACTGCATTATAAATTTACATCATAATTCACTGAAACCTTACCTCAATTGTGTCGGGTTGAGCATCTAGCCACGTATGCCCCTGTGCATAAACCTCATTACCGAACGCGCACCCAACTCCTAGGAAAGTTGTACTTTAAACACGTGGACAAATTGTGATATAATTAAAATTGTAAATCAATATGTAAATGTAAATAGTTACTTCGTGAACTCTGTGTATACGTGCCTACACAATGAATGATTTCTTCACGTATTTAGTTTGATCATGTGAAGGAGCTGTCTACAATATCGATAGGCGTTGTCTTGAAATAATCATCACAACATCAATCTCTCGGAAAAAAGGAACATTGGTCTGGGAAATATTTATTGAACACGAGCGGGCACCTAACAGCTGTCTTCGGGACTAACGAAGGACTCGGACGTACTGGTCGTGACCTTGGCGCGGATTCTCCCGTTTTCCTCCACACAGGTGATGCTCTCCCCGTCATCGAAGGTGCGAGTCATTCCCACCTTCAACACGGCTCCCTCGCGGTCCATGCAGGCTGCAACAGCATGAGATAGTCACGAACGTGAACACATGAGGTACATGTTACGCGTTGCGTGTGTTGCGATTTGGATATGCTTCACACGTTTTGCGTATATAGTATACCATTTCTCACTTTTTCGGTCACTTTTTTTGTATGCGAGATCAACTTACCGGGATCTGAATGTTGGGTGCCTGATGACCTACGACGAACATTGTGAGCAACTCTATTCAGTAACTGTCTGATTGTTGAACGCTATTCCTATTTATATACTTTTTTATTCCGTTCGTGCGGTACTTTCCGTACATCAACCTCATATTAATTGCTCATTCACCTTTCTGTTGTTACCATTCCGTGAAACTCACTTTTAATCTTGTAAACGGCGTGAGTGGCATTGAATTCACAGACATACTTGAAGTGACAGGTAGTATACGTCTGCCAAGGAAGAAGCGCTTCTCCGGTCATATCGTTGCTTGGTACGCAACCTAGAGTTTAAATTACTGCAGTATCTGTTCTCGAATCTTTCAGAAAACAAGCGAATCATTTAACACTCATAAGGTTTTGATTGCCAATTCTCGAGTGAAGTTAAGTTGTATCCTCATCATCAAACCCTGCAGAATTGTCGCATTACACCGAGAACGTGCAGAAATCAAAAACTACAACCACATGAAATGAAGTAAATTAGCCTTTCTTGCATGCCTTCCCCAAAGCTAATTCTACAACAAACCCACAGTTATACATGTCATTCAGCAGAAGAGAACAGCCAAACTCACCAACGACAGCGATTCCTTTCGAGTTTCCATCTTCATAGCATTTATACTTGATGTAGTTGTCTACCCAAACTTTGTCAGGTGTGCAGGCTGCGATCGCCTTTTCATCATTGGTGACAATGGGAGATTGGGTTGAGAGCACTACTAGCGCCCCCAGAAGAATGAGAAGCATTATCTGTAAAGAAATACATGTACTGTATCCAGGTGAGCCTAGTTCGAAGGCGAGAAGTTTCAGAGTATGAGCTCGTTATTTAGCCATCAGACCTAGATGGATAGGTCGTAAGGAAAGTTAGTTTTAACACATTCTGTTGCTAGAGGTTACTTACAACACCAACATGATACGCTAATTTTATTTAAAAGTTATATTTTAGTTCATTTATCATTTATTGAAGTGTTCTCTTCAGAATAAGTATGGAGCAGTGATAGATATAACTGGTGAACGTTCGGAGAATGGACTTGCAAACGTATTGAAGGAAATGAGCTGTGCTGTTTGAATAGCATGTTTCAAAGTGTTGTCCTAGCTTCGCAGTTTACAACGTAACAAAAAAGTAATCCTGGCTGATTTAAGAGGGATCGGTTAATCATTGACATATGCTGCCTCGCTCACACCAAAAAACAACCAGAAAGAAAACCAGTCCGCTATTTCAGAAAGGGTGTATGGAACAATAGCGATGGGAGTTATCCAGATAAAGTATCCTTGTGAAATATTCCCTGGACTATTGGAAAGTTCATTTACTTCATATCATAATTGCATTCTTACGTGGCCATACAGAATAGCTGGTTATATTCAAGATTCAAGATTTATTAGATCACTTAAAATCGTTGCGAAATGGTGTTCCTTGACTGCCCTCCAGATATCTTCATCTCTGCATACTCGGAATATCTCTTCGCCACGGATATTGGGTGGCCGGACTCGGCCTCTTCTCACGGTTCGGTTATAACTCCGAACTGCCTCGACAAGTTTTGTCCGGTTATTATGTGAATCTGAGCCTATGTAGTATGGAACTAAAACAAGTTATTCAGTTTTCTGTTATACATAGTTCGTTCCATCAAACAATGTACCTCTACGAAAGCTAAACAGACAGCCGTTTCAAGTATGCGACCACATGGGTCGCGGCTCGCGTGCGGCGTTTTCAATTAAATTACAATTTTATTCAATTAACGTTATTTTTCCGGGTTTTTCCAAATCAATCGTTCACCTCTTGAGTGTTTAATAATGAACTATTGCACTTTCGCCATTATGATAAGTTTTGATTGAATAAATCAGAAAAGTAGAGAATCGTTGTAGTGAATTAAATTTATTGTGAACTATCATAAATTAAAATTAGCCACATAAAGTTTGCGGGAAAAATGTACAATCGCCCCCCACCCAACAATCACCCCCCTCGTGGTACTATTACCCCCCACATAATTGAAACCCTAGAAAAATCGCGCGAAGGTGGGGGTAATTGGTAAATGGGTGGGGGGACATTGTACATCTTCGACAATGAACAATCACCCCCCACAATACAAAATGGGGAGTGATAGTACATACCCGGAACTGATGAACAATCACCCCCCATTCAACCCAAGCCTGCAGTAAATAAGCATGGTGTATAATCGCCCCCCAAGGGTGGGGGGGGGGGCGATTGTAGTACGGACCCTTTGCAACCCATTTTCGATCAGGGTGGGGGGCAAATGTAAACTACTCCCAAGTTTGCTATATAACTCACGTTCTGTTAATAAAGGGCTGTGAGAAAGTATAGTGGCTCAATTGACTTCAGAGTAGCATTTTCTTGATTAAATCTTCAAGTGATATAACTTTGATCATATTAGGCATGCGATCTAGAGCCAGCTGTATGTGAGAGCTATTTTGTTCTCCCACATGTGCCCCTATGGCCGTGCGCTGTATGAAGTATGAACCTCCTAAATGCACCTGGGTGCACGAGCCGCCGCACCTGGATGCGGCGGCTCAATCGATAATCATGTTTTTAGCAGGCGAGCCCCCAGGTTGCGAGGCCGCTGCATCTGGGTGCACGTAGTGTGAACGCAGCCTAAATGGCGCCGTTCCGCCCAGAGCTTGGGTGTACGGTCCCTTCCTGAGCCTAATTTTTTATTCAAATCTACATCTTGGATACTTGCCAACCTCGTTGCTCCGCCCACAGAAATTTACTGTAAGAGAGGGTTTTTGATCGGTGAAACGAACTATAAACTTATATAAACTCTATTCCTCTACACTCGTTCACAACTTTTCTTCTTCCTCGTTGTGTGTCTCCGTTTACCACAACATAACCAGTCCTAAACGATTCTCCACTCCCAAATACAGTGAAATAAAGAACGACTGAGTGATATCGAGTTAAACTTAACTTAATTATGATAAAAACTCCATTTTCTGTCGTTTTCTGTTTTCTTATTTGGTTTTGTAAAAACCAATAATGTAGGCAAATCACAATATTATAAAACCATAACTTGAATAAATACAAGCTTAAATGCCAAAAGTTTCATTTGAATTAAAATTAAAAAGTTCGAGTTTTATTTAAACTTTCGAAATTCCCGCCATTTTTGAGTTTGAATAGGCGTGCTGTGATTGGTGGATTTCGCCACGCCCCCTCGACTTCGCCACGCCCCCTCGACTCGATTTTGCGAACGCGATTGAAAAAACGGTGTCGTTTTTTGTACACGCACAAGGAAGCTTCATATACCGGTCAATGCGGCATCAATTACTCGGTAGAACTATGCGCAGTTGTCTGTCCTAACTGGTGCTCTCGTGGCGCAGTGGTAGAGTGCTCACTTAATAACCACAGGGTCGCAGGTTCGGTTCCGGTGGTTACAAGTTTTGCTGCGATCCACTGATTACCATAGAAAATTTCAATTGGAATTCTCTATTGTGGATATTTCCTATTGAAAATATCTATAGTGAAAATTTAAATTGGAAATTTGTATAGTAAAAATATCAATTGAAAATTTCTATGGTTCGAACAACGAATATTTCATAATGAAATTCTCTATATATTTCCAGATTTGGCCCGATTGCGTGAAATCTGCTAACATTGTTAGAATAGGGTACAATTTCACAGAATCTCGCGTAAAACATGAGAAACCCGATTTTTCTATTTACTTCACAGAAAAAGCTGTAAATCTGTGAAAAAGCCAGACTTTGTAAAAAGTTTGAAATTGGTCGTCTTATATGGAGGGACATTGCGCGCTCTTCCCAGCCATTTGGCCACAATCATTCTTAGCCAATTTATTCTGCCAATTCTACGATGTTTCCTTCTTTTCTGCAATCTTGGCTTTGGAAAAAGGAAATTTCAGAGGGAGGGGGGGGGGGGGGTTCCGAGTTGATGTCGCAATCCTATTGTGAATCTTCCTTTAGGTCCTACTACGATCGCGGCTAGAACTACTATTCCTACTCGAAAGCCTGCTGTTCCACGTGTTCTGGCCAAAAAAGTACGTTTTTCCGCTTTTCAACGACGTCGATACTGGTATTAGGTTTAGACATTTTATGGACATTGAGATGTGGTTTCCACCTGATGCACGACATTATTCACGAATTTCAAGCAGAAATCAACGCTGCTATCAAACTACCAGTACATCGATAATAACGGAACCAGGAATATTCATTAAGTTGCACGTCAATGTGGTTATCAACATTCAACAGCTTCAGAAACTAATATAGTTTGTGAGCTCGATTGATTTCCTCATGGTTTCGAACCAATATAATGTAGTCTTGTTTGCAGGCGACCGCCACCGACATCGGTCAAGATAGAAATGTTCGTTCTCGCGCTGCTGTCAAGTCTCGCGCTGTTGTCAAGTCCCAACCTCGCTGGCACTAATAGATAGATGATTGTATTAAAATAATGTGTATTTGATAAAAAGTGAAAAAAAAACCACTGTTTTGTTTTGGAAATCGATAACCACGGAACGTAAGTTTGATAACCTAGTACATCGGACTAGTTTTCGGAATTTTCATATTGGCTCTGAGAAATAGTTATTCGAAGTCATCGTGGAAATATGGCAATGAGTGCCAGTGTGAACAGAACGATAGATACGTTTCCCGCGTCCGAAGTATAATATACATGAACGAAGCCAAAATTGAGTGTTTTCTTCTGATGCATGCTCATCCAAAGAATGGTGTTATGTTTTGCTGTTTTCTCAGTTTGATCTCGTCGCGTTTTGGTCGAACTCAAAAATGAAAAATAGAGGCATGTGCAGTAGGGATCGAATTACAACAACGGTCAATTACTTCGTACATTAGGAAGGTTATTTGGGTTTTTGAAATCGTGTTTCTAGTTACACTTCGAGTTTCAAAATTTTGTCTGTGCACGCTTAAGCCACACAGTTGCGTTTCTCAATGTTAAAGGATAGATATCATACTTCAATTTCCACTTCAGTTGTTTGAAACCATTCGGTAGACAAACAAAAATTAAATTTACTGCAAATTGGATAGTTACGAATGTTATTTTTTCCAATACCATTTGTTTCAACATTTCAGCATCATGGCTCACAGAAACGATGACAAACCAACCACCGATACAGGAATGATCTCAGACATTGTCCTCCATCCTGTTCTAAAATGTCGCCCTTTCATGGGAAATTGCGTTCGTACGAGGTTAAAGGGTATGACAGACAAATGGTTTTCAAGATTGTTAAACTATACATAGCTGACAGGAATAGAGAGGATATTTGTACCTGCAATGTATGTTTCTTTCAAATCTACGCAAAACAACTCTTGCATTTGATTCTGATTCCCTGTCCTCGTAACGAAGCGACGTGAATAAATGAACACCGAAAAACAAGGGCAACAAAAATTAGTTGACTTGATAAAGGAGTTCAGGGACATCTTCACAATCAATGACACAGAGCTGACACGGACAGAGGTAGTACAACATGACATCGACACAGGCAACAATTCACCCATCAAACAGAAAACAAGGCCAGTACCAATTGGGGCAAGGGTTAAATTCAAGGAGATGATAGATGACCTGTTGAAAAGAGACCTCATTGAGAGAAGCAAATCGGCGTGGGCTTCTCCGATCGTGCTAGTGGAGAAGAAGGATAAGTCTCTGCGATTGTGTATCGATTATAGGGAACTCAACAAGGTAATCAAACAGGATTCTTACCCATTGCCGGCAATTGACAAGGTACTACAAACTCTGGGAGGGAAAAGTTTTTTTAGTACTCTGGACATGTGCGCGGGGTATTGGCAAATACCACTCACCGAGGAAGCGAAGGAGAAAAGTGCATTCACAACAAGCGAAGGTTTGTTTCAGTTCAAAGTATTACCATTCGGGTTGAGCACAAGTCCCGCGACATTTCAACGACTGATGGATTCGGTTCTAGAAAACGTTCGGGGAGATGAGGTACACGTATACATCGACGACATCATGATAGCGACGGACACAGAGGAAAGACATTTTGAGGTTCTAAGGGAGGTATTCCTGGCACTAAGGAAAGCGCATCTTTGTTTGAAGTCGCAGAAATGCAAACTATTGGAGAGATGCGTACCGTTCCTAGGACACGTAGTTGATGAGAAGGGAGTACATGTAGATCCAGGAAAAGTGTTAGCCATCAAGGAGTACCCACAACCCAACACCGTTTCAGAGCTGAGGACATTTCTAGGAATGGCGTCGTATTACAGGAAGTTTGTGTTAAAGTTTGCAGCATTAGCAAAGCCACTACATGAACTGACGAGTACAAAAGTTCCATGGGAGTGGGATTCGAGACGGAAGGATTCGTTCGAGAAGTTGAAAAGTACGTTATGTGAGGCACCAATTCTGGCACAACCGGACGTGGAAAAGGCTCGGACAGGGGAAAGACCGTTTATTCTGTATACTGACGCAAGTGGAGCAGGGGTAGGCGCGGTACTTTGCCAAGAAGGGAAAGATAAGCTAATCCATCCAATATGTTTCACTAGCAAAGGGTTATCGAAGGCGGAAAGGAACTATCATGTCACGGACTTGGAAGCGCTGGCAGTAGTACACGCGGTTCACAAGTTTCACTATTTCGTGTACGGAATGAGAGTCATAGTACGAACGGATCATCAGCCACTAACTTGTCTATTCGCTCGCACATCAATTTCAGGAAGGATAATGAGATGGGCGCTGGAACTACAACGTTATGATTTGAAGATCGAATACATAAAGGGGTCAGCTACCGCGGTAGCAGATGCATTATCACGGGGAATACCGACAACAGGAGAAGAAGAACATAGTACATGCCCAGAAAATGAGAGAGTAGTCGGGGAGATCACTGTAGCAGAACAGGGTAATTGGCTGAAAAAGTTGAGAAACGATGATGACTACAAGGAAGTGCTGGGTAAACTGGACGCAGGGGTGACAACTGGGAAAATTGACCTACCTAGATGTACGAACAAACTTTGGGTAGCAAATTTTCGAACAACAGAAACAGACCTGGAACTAGCAAGCGAGACGGGGGAATACAAGAAAATCGTACCCAAAGAAGAGAGAAGGCAACTATTCGATCAGACACATGCAGGGCTATGGGCAGGACATTTCGGGGCGAAGAAAGTTCTCAATAAACTGAAAAAGGACTTCTTCTGGAATGGAATGGGACAGGATGTACACAAATGGCACACAGAATGTCAGAAATGTTTCATCAACAATGCACATGTAGGCAACACACCACCATTGAAGCCAATTGTAACCACCATGCCGTACGAATTGGTAGGGATAGATATTATGGAGATGGGCCTTACTTCGCGAGGAAACAAGTACATTTTGACGGTAGTGGACCATTTTTCTAAGTGGGCAGGAGCGTATGCAATTCCGAACAAGTCAGCGGAGACAGTGGCGGAAATGCTGACTACAAGGTGGATATGCGAGGGAGGTAGATGGCCTAGGCAATTCCATTCAGACCAAGGGACAGAGTTCATCAACAAGATTTGCGATAGGCTATGCACAACGACAAAGATAGATTGGTCATACACAAAAGGGTACAATCCTCGGGAAAATGGGATCACGGAAAGGTTGAACGCAACAATTGCAGCATCATTGAGGAAAAGCGGGGTAACACCGTGCGAATGGGACGCGCTATTGCCTTTTGTAGTTTTCGCGTACAACAACACAGTACATGACTCTACGGGAGAAAGCCCAAGAATGACAAAGAGAGAGAGAGAAAAAGCAAAGGAATACTATGACAACAAGAATTCAACAGAAACAAGGAAATACCCAGGAGTCGGGGACAGGGTGTACATGAAAATGCCAACGACGAAAGGGAAATCGACACATCCTAAACTGATCAACGACTTCACGGGACCTTTCAGAGTAATCGAAACAAGTGAAAACTCAGCTCTAATCACAGGAATAGACGAGAAACAAGAACCCATACGGATAAACTTTGATTTGCTATTGGGGGTACCACCGACAATAGACAATACACCGTTGACAACGAAACAAAAGAGGAAAAGAGTACGAAACAAGAAAAATGATCAGGAAAAAGCGGAACAGGAAGTGAATTCTATCTCTTTCAGATCGGAAAAGGTCCAGCTGTTGAAACAAGACCCTTACCACCCTCAGTTCGTCTGCAAGAATGAAAAGGTGATGGGACCGATGGGACTGGAGTACCAACCGGATTGTCCTATCCAAAACAAGACAATGGCGGATGCGCTGGGGCAAGTTCCGTTGAGTGTGGAAAGAATGCCGGCAAAGGGCTTTATGCTGCTCGCACACGTCGCGTCAGTAATGAAAGACATCTCGATTGAACCGGAGGACAAGGAATCGAGGATTCTGGACCAGGACAGACCGCACTACACGAGTCGAGGATTGTGCATTGCGATATCCTTTTTCAAAAAGAACTGTGTCCACTGCATTCGGAAGTCCGTTCAGTGGAACAACGAGGATAAGAAGCCGTACTACACAGAAGAACCTGGATTCCCCAGTATGGAAATCTTCGAGAACGCATGGCGCCTGGTACTCATAAACCAGATGCCAGTCGATGGAAACCGCACAGATTTCTCGGACAAGTCTCCAGTGATCTTCGTTCCGTTCAACACGTTTCGACACATGAAGGATAGGATGGAATTCGTAGGAGCCAACGTGGTCTTCTATGACAAGTTGCTGGAGGGTATATATGGACCGTTGAACACGGAATCACATCGATACGCTATAGTGGTCGGACCACCCAAGATTCCAATCATCCATGTGAGAGGATCGCTGAATCGGATGAACGATGCGCTACAGGTACAGCAAATTCAAGCAAGCCTGGTGCCACCCCCATGGAGCAGGAAATATGATGGAAACATTTTCGCCGGATTGGAGCAAAGGACCCGCAGAGTTGGACAACCGATCTTATTGAAGTCATATTATCCAAGCGATAGTCACGTGCACTCAGTGTCGGATGTGTGGACAGTACTCGGCGTGGACCCAAGGGAGAGAGGACAGGACGCTTTCTCGCTACACCAGATAGCGGTATATTTCGAACATCTAGCCATCTTGCTGAAGAACAGTTCTACGCCACTACCGAAGTTCAACATCTTGCCCAGTTTCAAGTCGGCCGCAGTAGGAGCAACTACAAACACCGTTCCTCCAACTAATTCGCCGTTCCTCCAGCTGAATACGAGCCAGCCGGCAGCCGCGCCTTTGTCATCGTCATATATCAGAGCCAACTCCCGCCATTCGAGCAGTAGCAGCCGTCAGAGCAGCAGGGATCGCAAGAGAGGTCGCCCAGACGACCGCAAGGTCGAATCATACAAAAGAATCTACCCTCGCTAGAAAATCAACTCGCCATCTACACCAGCTACCGGGACGGTAGCATTGGGGACCCCCGGGTTGTTGGGGATAATGTCCCATTTGATATGTTTATATTTGTTTCCAACTACGTTGCCCGTTGTTTACGTTATGCACGGGTTTTACCGAGCAAGTGTGTATTCGTTGCACACAATGACAATTCGTTGGTTTTTATTATTTTTCAGTAGCGGCGTGTTGTTAGTTGTTGTTCAAGTTGTTGATTCTTCTATTTTGTTCATATATTGTTGCTCTTCTTTGTGGTTGTAACACTGCGTTTATATAAATCAAAGAGCCAAAGTGTCTGTGTTTGAGTATATTGGTTCCATACCATACTCTTATCTCTCTTATATTGCTATTGCCGTATTTTCTATCCTTTTCAGATAGTAACTCGTCGGGTACAACGAGATGCATCTGTATACATTCCACATGTGTATCATGTCAAATTCCTGAACGGCTAACCTGATCATTAGCTGCAAAACAGGTTTGGTAATATGTTCTCTGTGTACTTTCTGTATTTACGTGAGAACGAACGATTCAGGACAAAAGCCTCGGGTGAAGAACGACTGAATCAAACGATGTCTCTTTGCGAATTCTTTGTTTAACCCGGTATTTCGTTAACCCTATCCGGTAACCATCAATTGGGTTACCTGGTGAACCCTTTTGTTAATCACTAAGTAACCCAAAATTTCCCCCGAAATACATTGTAATAAAGGGTTACAAAGGGTTAACAAAAGGGTTAACCCGGTTAATGGTTAACTGAGAGGGTTAACGAAAAACCGAATCCCTTGTGGAATTGGCCCTCTGATGAATCGACAACGAATACTAGAACGAAACAGATCACGCAGAGAAAACTTGCGATTGCCTATGTTCCGTTGTTGAAGCTGACAGCGGAATATTTGTTTTATTCAATAATTTGTCTCCCGTAGTTTAGTTATCAAAAAGGGAGGTGTTTAGTAGTAGACTTACTGTATATACCTGTTGTAACATGTTAGCTGATTAGCATAGTGCGCGTTCACGTGTAAAGTGACGTTCGCCGTATTGCAACCTGTTTGTGCATTGTATCGTTTCGCCTGGTGATTAACCGGTCCTCCTTCTCTCGTCTCTTCTCTGCTTAGGTATAACTTCAGTGTCGATATCAGTTTGTGTTATTAGTGTTAATCCTATTGATCTAAGGATACAACAATCAGTTATCGCTTGCAGGTGCAAAAGAGAAAACATTTTTGAAATGAGCCAAAATTAATATTATGAATAAGTATAAAATACTCAGTCGTTAGTTACTCACTTTGTTGTCCCCATGGAATATCTATAATTACTGATTACCTATCGTGCTTATTTTTGCGCGAATCTTACGCGAAGCGTTCAAAAGCGAGAACGCGAGTTCTTTATCTATTGAAGCTGTAGTCGAGAACGTCGTGTTTATGTTCTCTGGCAGTAGTTTCTCATCGATGTCATCGACTACACTCTTAGTCCCCTTTTTGTTTTTACAGGTTATAGGAAGCCGATTCAAATTATAGACCCGTTTAACCTTGTTACCGTACCGTATTGACAATACTCGTATTAGCACTGAAGTAACCGTGAAACGTGATAGTTTAACTGCTCCTACTAACTGTGGGAAATTATAAATTATTTTGGCATTGAATATCATAATATGATATTATGGCTGTTTATCCTTCCAGAAAAAATGTCGAGTAGTGAAGAAGATGTGTCGTCCCCCCACGATGTGTCGCCCCGCCATGTGTCTGTTTTATCTGAAGATGTTTCTCAGGTATTTCGTTATTTACCCTTGATTTTTTTTCCGAAGAACCGCATTTTGAAATATACCCGGGATTTACCCAATTGGTTCACCCCAGGTAAATTTAATCTCTGGGGCGAGGATTCTTCTGGCATACTAGAGAGGGTCAATTTCCTGTTCTATATTTGGTTCATTCTATAATTAATTTAATAGAAATAGTTTGACTAAAATAAGTTTAATCAGAATGAAATTACAGCGAATTCTTTATTGAACCGCGTTTTTCGTTAATCGCGACAGTTGTTTACCAAATTTATGGCCAACACTTTAGTGAACCACTTGGTCAATCGTAACACGGTTAACTGGTGGGGTTAACGAATAATGCCGTTCCTAGTGGATAGCCCAAAATTTATGAATAAATGAACTAGGATTCAAGATACAATATAGATTATGTAAAACAGAAACTAGTCATGTTATCGATCAACTTTAATGTAGTATAAAGTGAATGTTTCTGGTTTCGTAGTTCAAACAGCTTCCTCTTCCTTCCATTCTTTCATTACAGTTCCACCATTGAACTTTTAGACAAGGTCGCCATAAACTTTCAATTAAATATTGAGTTTTTACTATTACTCCTTCCTCCCCTGAATAGAATAGGATAGAATAGAATAGACTTCTACTGCTACAGTAAGGATGAAAATTCCAGTCTTTTGTTTATGCTGAATGTTGATGTTATCATAAATATTAAGAGTTCACTAAAAAATGCTCAAAAAATATTTAGAGAAAGTTTGCGTCGGGAAGCTCTATTGTTACTGTGAAGAAACGCAGTATGGATGATGTGGACTATAGCGTTTAAGAAATTGAAATAGCGTGTTTTATAATGTGATTTTTGCAGAGTCTTCTGGGAACCTTCGAGAAGTACAAGTCATGGTTTGCACCGGATCTTCTGCTTGACCCGAGTGAGTACTATTTTTGATGTATATGCATTTGCAGCGAGATTCTCGTTCCGTCCGCCAAACCTCTCGAGTCGTCGTGAAAACAATTACAGCTCACCGGGTGATCTAATAAAGAAGTCGCGTTGGTGGTGGCAGACGGTCAGCGAACCTGACCAGAAATGGTGTCGAACAAAGTATAAGGACCTCTATCGCGCTTCAGAGTCAAGTGCAAGTGTACTTGTAAGCAATATGACTAAAGTGAACTTTTTGACTCCTTGAGCGTTCAACTGTACATTTCAGGAGTTAATCCGGTTTTATGAAGCTTTGAGCTGGTCATGTGAAATGAACCAGCTCAACTGTAAAATGAGAGAGTAAACAGTGATCCTAACTATGCAAATTTACCTTTGCCGAGATAACATTGTGACTTGCAATACATCTTTGGCTTCTTATTATCGTACTCTATGTGTAAGCGGACTATGTTTAGCTAGCTTTGCGCGGTTCCGTCAAAAAACTCAAATGAAATCACCCTTTTTTGAAATTTCGTCCCAGTTGGGCACACAATAGGAATATGACTATACAATACACCTCTAGATTCCTATTGTCATACTTCATGTGTATGCTAACTATCTATACCTAGTTTCGCGAGGTTTAGTCAAAAATATCATATGAAACCACCCAATTTTCTCGAAATTTCGTCCTAGTTGGGCTGGTACAACTCATGATACAAAATAGCAATATGACTGTGCGATACATAATTAGATTTCTATTAACATACTCTATATGTACGCTTACTGTGTTTAGCTAGCTATGCGTCTTGCGCAGTTCCGTCAAAAATCTCGAATGAAACTCTCTAAAGTCAGATTTTTGCGAAAATTGTCCTAGTTGAGCTGGTACAACTCATGACACATAATAGCGAAATGACTATGCAATACATTTTTAGATTCTTATCATCATACTCTATGTGTACGCTTTCTATGTTTAGCAAGCTTTGTGTGGTTCCGTCAAAAATATCGAATGAAACCACGCTAAAGTCAGGTTTTTAGAAAAATTGTCCTAGTTGGGTCGGTACAACTCACGTTACAAAATAGCAATGTGAATATGCAGTTCATATTAAGATGTAATTATCATACTCTATGTGTAAGCCGACCATGTTTAGCTAGCTTCGCGCGGTTCCGTCAAAAATCTCAAATGAAACCACCCTTTTTTTTAAATTTCGTCCTAGTTGGGCTGGTACAACTCATGATACATAATAGCGAAATGACTATGCAATACATTTTTAGATTTCTATCATCATACTCTATGTGTATATCTATACCTAGTTTCGCGAGGTTTAGTCAAAAATATCATATGAAACCACCCAATTTTCTCGAAATTTCGTCCTAGTTGGGCTGGTACAACTCATGATACAAAATAGCAATATGACTGTGCGATACATAATTAGATTTCTATTAACATACTCTATATGTACGCTTACTGTGTTTAGCTAGCTATGCGTCTTGCGCAGTTCCGTCAAAAATCTCGAATGAAACTCTCTAAAGTCAGATTTTTGCGAAAATTGTCCTAGTTGAGCTGGTACAACTCATGACACATAATAGCGAAATGACTATGCAATACATTTTTAGATTCTTATCATCATACTCTATGTGTACGCTTTCTATGTTTAGCAAGCTTTGTGTGGTTCCGTCAAAAATATCGAATGAAACCACGCTAAAGTCAGGTTTTTAGAAAAATTGTCCTAGTTGGGTCGGTACAACTCACGTTACAAAATAGCAATGTGAATATGCAGTTCATATTAAGATGTAATTATCATACTCTATGTGTAAGCCGACCATGTTTAGCTAGCTTCGCGCGGTTCCGTCAAAAATCTCAAATGAAACCACCCTTTTTTTAAAATTTCGTCCTAGTTGGGCTGGTACAACTCATGATACATAATAGCGAAATGACTATGCAATACATTTTTAGATTTCTATCATCATACTCTATGTGTATATCTATACCTAGTTTCGCGAGGTTTAGTCAAAAATATCATATGAAACCACCCAATTTTCTCGAAATTTCGTCCTAGTTGGGCTGGTACAACTCATGATACAAAATAGCAATATGACTGTGCGATACATAATTAGATTTCTATTAACATACTCTATATGTACGCTTACTGTGTTTAGCTAGCTATGCGTCTTGCGCAGTTCCGTCAAAAATCTCGAATGAAACTCTCTAAAGTCAGATTTTTGCGAAAATTGTCCTAGTTGAGCTGGTACAACTCATGACACATAATAGCGAAATGACTATGCAATACATTTTTAGATTTTTATCATCATACTCTATGTGTACGCTTTCTATGTTTAGCAAGCTTTGTGTGGTTCCGTCAAAAATATCGAATGAAACCACGCTAAAGTCAGGTTTTTAGAAAAATTGTCCTAGTTGGGTCGGTACAACTCACGTTACAAAATAGCAATGTGAATATGCAGTTCATATTAAGATGTAATTATCATACTCTATGTGTAAGCCGACCATGTTTAGCTAGCTTCGCGCGGTTCCGTCAAAAATCTCAAATGAAACCACCCTTTTTTTTAAATTTCGTCCTAGTTGGGCTGGTACAACTCATGATACATAATAGCGAAATGACTATGCAATACATTTTTAGATTTTTATCATCATACTCTATGTGTACGATCACTGTGTTTAGCTAGCTTCGCGCGGTTCCGTCAAAAATCTCAAATGAAACCACCCTTTTTTTTAAAATTTCGTCCTAGTTGGGCTGGTACAACTCATGATACATAATAGCGAAATGACTATGCAATACATTTTTAGATTCCTATCATCATACTCTATGTGTACGTGTGTTTAGCTAGCTTCGCGCGGTTCCGTCAAAAATCTCAAATGAAACCACCCTTTTTTTAAATTTCGTCCTAGTTGGGCTGGTACAACTCATGATACATAATAGCGAAATGACTATGCAATACATTTTTAGATTCCTATCATCATACTCTATGTGTACGCTCACTGTGTTTAGCTAGCTTCGCGCGGTTCCATCAAAAATCTCAAATGAAACCACCCTTTTTTTAAATTTCGTCCTAGTTGGGCTGGTACAACTCATGATACATAATAGCGAAATGACTATGCAATACATTTTTAGATTCCTATCATCATACTCTATGTGTACGTTTACTGTGTTCAGCTAGCTTCGCGCGGTTCCATCAAAAATCTCGAATGAAACCACCCTAAAGTCAGATTTTTAGAAAAAATTTCCTAGTTGGGCTGGTACAACTCACGTTACTCACCTGAATGATAAAGCTTCAAATACTGTCTCAATAAAAGTAGTGATACAACTCGTCAGTCTCACTTTTCTCTAATGTCAAAATTTGTTGCTTCAGTGGTGTTGGCCTCGGTACGGGATTCTCAGTCGGCCACGTTCTGTTTTCTCTGCCCAGGACAATTCAACACGAGATCAACCAGACATCGTCAGCATTTTCACCCGGATATGAACAATAAACCCATGAAGTGAGTTCTCTTTCTAATTATGAATGAAATTCTCTATCTGGCCTAATTTCACGTCTTTTTGAACCTGAACTTTTCACCTTACTAAACGAACTGTTTTGTTTCGCATAATGCGAAGGGCTTAACAAAACTTATATGTTAACTAGAGACACATCAACTCGTAGTAGGGAGCACGGGGTAAGAAATATCCCACTTCCACCTGCAAACACGGTATTTTAGGGAATACAACGAGTTGTCTCTGCATTTCGGACGAACGCTTTTGTCTCTGCGGTGGATGCCAGCCTCCTGACAATCCGTCCTGAAACCGCGAGAGAATGGCAGCTTTTGAGAGAGTTCGCGGCATTGGTGGTCGTCACCGGCATGCCCGTGATGCACTTGGTATGTTTATACATTTATTCGGCCTTCTGTACGTTCTTTTCCTTTACTCAAATCTCATAGATAGATAGTTTATCGACGAACCACTTGTTCACTGAGGAATCCACTCTATAAAAGACATAAAACAAATTTGCTCCGTTATCTAACCACCATGGTGAGGGTGAACTAGTTGCCTACATGTATTCGGTTCAGGTGTTTTACAGTGTGTCTGTTGAGATTAGACGAGACCGGTGATATATTTTACTCTAGATTTGACACGCGCGCTGCAT
The DNA here is from genome assembly GCA_964036275.1 of Litoditis marina. Taxonomy (NCBI): domain Eukaryota; kingdom Metazoa; phylum Nematoda; class Chromadorea; order Rhabditida; family Rhabditidae; genus Litoditis; species Litoditis marina. Next base: position 12,239,192 of record OZ038438.1, on the reverse strand, counting down.
GTCACGCAGCAACCACAATTGCTTTATTGAGGAGAAATACTTCCTGGAAAATTTGGTATCCGCGTCGAAATCCAACCAGATTGAGAAAAAATCAGTTGTTTATTAGTTTTGTAGAATTGAGAAAGTGAGTATTATGACTATTATGTGTGCGTTCAACCTGTTATCGTGTATCCTTTTGCAGCCTAAAATGCAGGAGACGCCTGTCCCCACTGCCCAGCCCGTTCCCGTCGCGACTTCTGGGGTCTCCGATGTTTGGTGGCTCTTTGAGCCAGTCAACATCACCCAGAACCTCTCGAGAAACTGGAAAGCATTGGTAAGCAAAAGAATTTGAACTTAGTACTGCCGATTTTGTCATTTTGGTGGTTGCTTTACTCTACTTAGTGCTTACTCAATAATCTAGTGCTTGGAGTATGAAGTACCTAGATTAACGATTCCGAAGGATCATGGGACCATAGTTTTCCAATACACGTTTTCGATGTTACGGGTCTTCTTTTGGATAACATTATTAATTTATTCATATTGATGCGTTTAAGTAATCAAGGTTAGCAGAAGATGGTTACTTTCTGTAGAACCATTGGAACTTACTGTAGGAGGTAGCTGCCTATCGCTCGACTTTTATTTCAGCTCGCGTCGAAAAACTGGAAGGAACGGAAAGAGGCTGTCACCACTCTTCTCGACTCAATGAAAGGCGTACATCGTCTGGAGAGTACTCCCAAATTATCCGAAGTCATCTCCTTGTGTGTAGAGGTACAATTTTACGATTAGTTTGATTTGTCTCTGACAAATTCGACTGAGTAGACTGAAAGATAGCAAAACGGGCTTCTTTTCTGCCCAAGTTTGGAAGGGTTTGTTATGGATGGGTTATATTGCACGTAATTGAACACGACTTTTTGAACAGCGAAGTCTTTTGGCAGGCGCTGGTGAGCGACATTTACCCTAGCGGACTCAGCAACGATATGAGTATGCTCAATTATGAAATATTCTGACGGAAGATAAAAAATGAAACAAATTCTGACGGACGATAAGAATTTGGCGTTTTTATAACGCGTCGCTCATAGCCAGATGCCTGTGTGGATTCTCCAATGGACTACGGGATAACTTCTCAAAAAATGTCCCTCGCGTGAGTTTTTGTTCGGTTTCGTCGACGTTTTCATTTAAAATATCGAATCGCTTACTAGAAGACTGCTTTGTGGTACGGTTCGGGAGTGTGCTCTGATGACTTTGTTCGCTCTTAGGCGTAACATGGCTGTAGCCAGTGGTGACAAAGCTGTTATTGTACATATTTTTGGTTGTGTCTAACTACAACTAGGCTCACCCTCTATAATTGTTGATGTTCAGGTAATGTCGACCTCGTTTAGCAAGATGAGAAAAGCTCCGCGAAGACCTCGTGCTCTGCACCGCAAAGACCTCGTGGCGCTCACAGATGCCGCCGCCGCCAATGTCAGTTTTCGTTGAAAACAATTTTTGATTTTCTAGTTTCTAAATATTTACCTATTTTCGGATTCTCATTATCACTGAAAACCCCATTCGTTTTGATTGTTTTTTCGCCGTGGATTACACCACATTTATTGTTACTAAAATTTTATTTGCGAATGTGGGGTGTTTTTAGCTGAAATGACTAGATGTATTCAATTTCTTTAGTTTCTTTCTTTCCTAGTCGTTATCGTGACACGTTTGCCAAACTGTCTAATCTGTTGACCATCCTCGTTTTCAGACGTGTCTCCTGATCTACATGGACGCGGTGCACGCGGGTCTGGCCAGCAAGAACCCGCAGTCGCGTGCGCACACTGCGGCATTTCTATGCCGCCTACTGTCCCGCCATGATCGAGGCTAAATGCCCGTCGAAGCTGTCAAGCAGTTGGCGCCAGTCGTGATCAAGGTGCGTCGATGGATACAAACTGCGCATAAGCGTGATAGTACTCGAATAGTGGACGATACAGTAGTCACATTTCGCGTGTACTAGTCTTCTTTCGATTTGATTTTCTATCTTCACCGTTAGTCGTTTAGTAACCAATTTCACGGTTAGTCTGTTTGGAAGCAGATTTTATGTTATTAGTAACCACCCACACAATTAGCCATGTGAATGTTGTTAGTCTGGTTATAGTATTGTTTGTTCCACCACCCTGATGAGTGTAACTAGTTTCACACCTGCCTTCGGTTCTGGCCTTTTACTATTTATCTGTTGAGATTGAAAGAGACCGGAATCAATTTTATGTTTTGAAACGCTGCTAGACGCGCTGCGTGTCGCGCAGTAACTGGTAGTAGTTTGATACCGTCCGTAACGTTCTGATCCACAATCGTAATATATCGATATCAAACTAAAAATGAGATTTGTTCACCTCAGACACCAGTAAGATGACTATTTTAGGAAAAGAAACATGTAGTAAGATTTGAAAATTCAGAACAATTCATGCTTTCGCATGATTAGAAAGTTTGGTAGAAAGTAAACCTTTTTTTCTAAATCATTTGCCCTGGAAATTACGACAACTTTACTGAAGAGTGTCTATAACTGGTGGTTTCCAGGTGATGTCGCCCTCCTTTGATAAGATGAAGGAGACTAAGGCCGTTCTTCGCAGCGAGCTCGTCGCGCTCACCAATGCTATTGCCGCCACTGTCAGTTTTCGTGTCGGTTGTTTTGAGATATTGAAAGCGTCATTTGAGCACTAGACACATAAACATGGTTTTGCTTCGAATAACCGATTGTTTTGCCGATAGTAGTAAGTAGTAGACTGCTTTTAAAATGTTTCTGACGGATAAATCTACTGGGGTGTGGCTGAAAACTAGTTTTTTCGGTCATTCGGATTCAGTCATTCTAAACCGCCGTACCCACCACGTTTGTTGTTACCGAAAGTTTATTTACGGTTCTCAAATGACTCTGAAATGATAAACGTATCCAATATTGCCAGTTCCTTTTCGTTCTAGCTGTTTTGAATAAGTATCATACTGGCTGAGGTTGTTAAAAGCACACGTTTGGAGTTCGACTCGAAAATTTCAAAAAGTCAAATTTTCCCCCAGTCTGCTCATCATCCTCGGTTTCAGACATGTCCCCTCATCTACGTAGACGCCGTGCTCGCGGGTCTGTCTAGCAACAACGCGCAATCGCGTGCGCAGACCGCCAATTTTGTTTGGCGCCTACTAGCCCGCCATGATCGAGGCACCATGCCCGTCGAAGCTGTCAAGCAGATGGTTCCAGCAGTTATAAAGGTGGGTAGACGGACGAGTGGAGAGGGTGGTTTAGGATTCGCTGAGTTTTTCGACATAAGACACAGCGCAAAATTGTTAGATGGTCCAAATCACCCGTGACTATAGAAATTACGATTACATTTCAAATTAGTATAAAAACGGGTGTTAAGAAACTAAAGATTAGTTTTGGATGAAAAGTGTGCAAGAAATATGAAAGAAGTCCAATAAAAATATTTGGAGAAAAAGGCTAATCTCGCTCGGTTCAAAATTTCAGAGAAAAATAAATACATAGTTTTTTGTTACCGAAAAGAAAACCTCCGAAAAAAAACTCACAATGATCTAGCTTACACTCTGTTTTTTTTTTCCAAGAAAAGCGAGAATTTTTTTCTTCGAGATTAGCCTTTTCCTCAAAATATATATCACTTTTCATCCAAAACTAATCTTAACTTTCTTAACACCCGTTTTTTATTAATTGAACTCTTTTTCTATAGTTACGAAGTAACGGCCATTTTTGATAAAAATGATATTTTTGAACAATAAGCTAAACAAGGAATGTTATGAGGTTCTATTGGAGTGTTCAACGGCGCCGTAATTCAGAACAATTGGCCAAGTTATAACCTCGTTCAAGTGAGAGCAACCTTTGTGCCCCAGGCAGTAATCGAACCTTCGTTCGCCGTGCGTGAATAGAGCTTTTATCCAAGTCTCCATTCAGACATGTGAATAGGAATGAAAAAATACGCATACCTCAACTTTTTTATAGCTTTTCAACAATGTAAGAGTTTTTGAAATAAGGTAATTTTGAGCGAAACTATGCCGAAATTTGAGGAGGCGGACACTTTCGTTGTCGCCGCCTCCGGCGCCGAGCACGGAAGCCATTTTTGCGAGACGTTGGGCCCTCTAACTTCTCTCAACCAATTTTACTTTGAACATGAATATAGTGTCTTGTAGACGTGTTACCCTTTCGGTGATTCATGCAAATATCTAGGAAAATGGTCGACGTACTTTGAAGAAAAATGTAAGAAACTGTTTTGAAATATCTGCAGACCTCTGAACAAAAACTAATCTGCGCAGCGCTCCGCGCTGCGCCCGATGGCCTCAGGCTCAACATTTGTCATCACTGATGAAAACTTCACCTGCTCACCTCCCACCCAGTTTTGTAGTTTTTTCATCCAGATAATAACCGGTTTTCCACGCAATTTTTCGCCTCACCTGTGTTGGTATTTATGAGAAAAGTGTTTGTGTGGTTTAAGATTTCTGTGTACAAGGAATAACTGAAATAGGAAATAAAGTCAATAATTAAAGTCGGCGAGCGCTTCATAACGAAAGTCAGTTCATTTTTTTCAGGCCAGTAGTGATGCCGTCCTGGAGGTGCGCGACGCGTCGCTTCGCGTGGCGGCAGCTGTCTGGAAAGTTATGGGGGAAAAAGGCTGTCAGAAACCATTCGGGCCAATTCTGCAAGACGAGTTGAAGAAAAAAGGTCAGTTATCTACTTTCATTATTTTGAATATTGTATCAGACATTGCGGTTTAAGTGTAGTACACTATTATTTGATTCATCTGTTTTGTAGCAGTATTTGGTTGTTGTTTCTGCGCATTCTGTGCATTCTGCACAACATGTTTGACTATATTGGTTCTTCAGTTAAATGAATCGAAACAAAAAGGATAAAGCATGATGAACTAGTGTATGTGTGAAACGGTTGTCTAACGGAAAATATTTTTGACATGTTCATTTACAGATTATTCTCATTGTCGAGGAGTTAAGAAAGGAATTTGGAGAAACGGCTTATATGGAGATGCGCCGTTTACATGCCAGATTGGCTATCGCGGAAGACACTGGAATCAAGGTAAATTTAACGTCACCTCCATCACACACCGTGAATGAGAAAAAAGCTCAGATAAAGTGTACAAACTAGTAGAATAAAAATACGGTCACTGAGCTGTCACTATTTTTCAACGGGCAACTTGTTATCGGTTCAAGTCTTTCAAATTTCATGATTTCGGGTCAAATTTCCGAAGAAAGTCATTCAAGTTCGTTGAAGAAGGATTGTTATTCATGTAGTGTGGTTCATTCAAACCATGTGTGTTGAAATACTCAAACATATGAAAAATGTCTCAAATGGTTATTTTGGGCCAATTCTATACGTAACCGGGTTTTTAGGTAACTTTGCCGGTTTTTGGTAACCCTTTTTTAGGTAAGCGATAGGTAACCGGTAAGTAACTAAAACTAAATGCAGGTTTCCGTGCCCTTTTGCATTTTTGCAGCGTGCCCTTTTGCAGCGTGCGCCGGTTCGTCAAGGGGCCGTGTTCAAGCCGCCCAACCAGTGTCATCTTCCGGTGTGAAAGTTGCCAGACGAAACCCATCCCCAGGTCTGCCCCCTGTTCGTCCTCGCCAAGTCGCCCCATCTACTCGACGCAATATTGCCGGTGCTTCCGGTGAGATTTTGTTTTGGCCTTCAATTTGCTGCTTGTTTTCGCACCGGCATAGACAGGAAATGAGATGGAAATAGGTGGTGGTGGTTCAGTGGTCCTGTCTACACCGGGCGAGGACTATACTTGCCACTATACTAACAATAAGAACATAATATAACAAGTTTCCAACAGTAGTTTAACCTTTGAATACTACGTACGACTTACTGTGGCGTACGTAGTTGAATAATACGAAAACCAAAACAAAACACTTTCGCATAACATGTTTCATATACAAAATAAATACACGAATACAATAATAAAACAAAAGGTTTAATCGATAATTCCGTTGTCTCGTTTCTATGTGTGTCTCGTTTGATTACTTGATTCCTGTCTCGTTTCGCTCACATTTCAAACAGCGATATAGAGAGTATAATTATAGAAAGAAAAGTTTATCTTCTGCTTTTATACTCGCTCCTATCTCGATTTTATACTCGTTCCTATATCGATTCGGTCACATTTTAGGCCGCGATATAATAATCGAATGACGGCTCTGATTGGCGAGCTGGAGAAAACTTAGCTCCGAGCCATTCTAGACGCCTGCGCATCTAACTGTACGCGGCGCGCGTTTGAATATACAGTTTCGGCGGAATATGTACTTTGTCGCCGCGACACTTGTTGGATCAAACGGTTGTTTCCATTTACATGTACTCCCTCGACCTAGTTCATATGGAGGGACATTGCGCGCTCTTCCCAGCCATTTGGCCACAATCATTCTTAGCCAATTTATTCTGCCAATTCTACGATGTTTCCTTCTTTTCTGCAATCTTGGCTTTGGAAAAAGGAAATTTCAGAGGGAGGGGGGGGGGGGGGGGGTTCCGAGTTGATGTCGCAATCCTATTGTAAATTTTTCTTCAGGTCCTACTACGATTGCGGCTAGAACTACTATTCCTACTCGAAAGCCTGCTGTTCCACGTGTTCTGGCCAAAAAAGTACGTTGTTCCGCATTTCAACGACGTCGATACTGGTATTAGGTTTAGACATTTTATGGACATTAAGATGTGGTTTCCACCTGATGCACGACATTATTCACGAATTTCAAGCAGAAATCAACGCTGCTATCAAACTACCAGTACATCGATAATAACGGAACCAGCAATATTCATTAAGTTGTCAATGTGGTTATCAACATTCAACAGCTTCAGAAACTAATATAGTTTGTGAGTTTGATTGATGTCCTCATGGTTTCGAACCAATATAATGTAGTCTTGTTTGCAGGCGACCGCCACCGTCATCGGTCAAGATAGAAATGTTCGTTCTCGCGCTGCTGTCAAGTCTCGCGCTGTTGTCAAGTCCCAACCTCGCTGGCAGTAATAGATAGATGATTGTATTAAAATAATGTGTATTTGATGAAAAGGGAAAAAAAAACCATTGTTTTGGAACACGATAACCACGGAACGTACGTTCGATAACCTAGTACATCGGACTGGTTTTCGGAATTTTCATATTGGCTCTGAGAAACAGTTATTCGAAGTCATCGTGGAAATATGGCAATGAGTGCCAGTGTGAATAGAACGATAGATACGTTTCCCGCGTCTGAAGTATAATATACAAGAACGAAGCCGGAATTGAGTGTTGTCTTCTAATGCATGCTCATTCATAGAATGGTGTTATGTTTTGCTGTTTTCTCAGTTTGATCTCGTCGCGTTTTGGTCGAACTCAAAAATGAAAAATAGAGGCATGTGCAGTAGGGATCGAACCACAACAACGGTCAATTACTTTGTAAATTAGGATAGTTATTCGAGTTTTTGAAATCGTGTTTCGAGTGACACTTCGAGTTTCAAAATTTTGTCTGTGCACTAGGGTTGTTAATCGAGTTCAAAATTTCGAGTTTTCGAGTTTTGGGAAATTTCGAGTTTTCGAGTTTGGCGAAAAATCGAGTTTTCGAGTTTTGGAAAATTACGAGTTTCCGAGTTTTCGAGTTTTGGGAAATTTCGAGTTTTTGAGTTTCGAGTTCGACTCGACTCGAAAATTTTCGAGTCTTTTCGAGTTGAGTTTTGAGTGTTTTTGGACCTAAAATATACATTTTTCGAGTTCAAAAATTTGATTTTCGAGTTTTCGCGTTCAAAATTTAGAAGTTTCGAGTTTTCGAGTTTTCGAGTTTGGCGAAAAATCGAGTTTTCGAGTTTTCGGAAATTTCGAGTTTCGAGTTCGACTCAACTCGAAAATTTTCGGGTTTTTTCGAGTCGAGTTGATTTCGAGTTCGAGTTTAACAACCCTACTGTACACGCTTAAGCCACACAGTTGCGTTTCTCAATGTTAAAGGATAGATATCATACTTCAATTTCCACTTCAGTTGTTTGAAACCATTCGGTAGACAAACAAAAATTAAATTTACTGCAAATTGAATAGTTACGAATGTTAATTTTTCCAATACCATTCGTTTCAACATTTCAGCATCATGGCTCACAGAAACGATGACAAACCAACCACCGATACAGGAATGATCTCAGACATTGTCCTCCATCCTGTTCTAAAATGTCGCCCTTTCATGGGGAATTGCGTTCGTACGAGGTTAAAGGGTATGACAGACAAATGGTTTTCAATATTGTTAAACTATACATAGCTGACAGGAATAGAGAGGATATTTGTACCTCTTGCATTTGATTCTCATGCCCTCTCCTCGTAACGAAGCGACGTGAATAAATAAATATGAAAATATGAAATATCCCTATTACAGCGGGGCTTTCATTAAGTTTGCTTTGAAAGCATTAATTGGCTATGATGTAGGAGTCTCAGGCTATGATGTAGGAGTCTCTCTCACAGGCTCAAAGCATGACGATTATGTGCTCCATCCCAACCCTTCAGTTTTTAAACTGCAATACGTTTTTCAATTGCAGTTTAAAAGATCGTTGACACCAAATTGAAGAGGGGCGGACCCTTCGAGTTTTGGAAAACACTTCACCTCCTCACTTCAACAAAACAAAACACTTCACTTTCAAAACGTCACACTCTGATGTTTGTCACAATTTGAATGGTATTGGAATGTGACCATAGTTTCTAAACTAACACATGAGTCAAGCGATATCTTTGATAATAATTAAAAATACAAACGCTTAAAAAGGAAATTATTTTTATTCGAGAAACTATCATAAAACACTTCATTGTTTACGGCAAACTACAAAACACATTGAACACCATCATAAACCGTGATATGAACAGAGAACACATAAAATACTTGATCAGTAAAAGTCACAGCATTCGAGTATCAAAAAACTGGAATGATGCTAAAGAAAAAGAATGCATGAAAATCTGCTAGGAAAGCTGTGAGATCCCAAACCTAGTCAACTTCGAGCTAGACAATCAAAAGGACAAGAAACTGAAAACCTATGAGAGAAACCCTATGGGACAGAATCAGAAATGTGTTAACTTGTGGTTAAAGATAGTCTGGCAGGAATTTGATTTTATTCATCTTTATTTAGCCGTATATGCAGAACTCGAGTTAAACAAGCGAAAAATGCTCGGATACCGTGCTCGTCTCTCTAGCAAATAGAGAAACAAACTCGTGCAGCACGTGAATTTTATAAATGTATCTGCCAGAGAACCTCCAATCACAAATATTTAGTTAGACAAATCGCGCAATTTTCGCAGAAGAACCATCACCGCATCCAGCGGGAGCTGAGAGTTTCTGTAGATGTCAGAAACCAACAGTTCATCAAAGTCCTCTGGGGTGATGAACTGAGAAAAACACCATTCCTGAAACATGAAACGCAATGGAAAAACTGTTTTTGTGCTCCTATTTCCAGTCACATGTAGTTTTCTCAGTGTCAGGGGGGGGGGGGGGGGGTACCCGTTGTAAAAAGCTATTCGGACAAGTTCTGAAGCGTAAGAATTGGAAACAGGCTACTTTAGTCTCCGATATACATATTATCTACTCAGATCACCGACGAAAAAGGTTACTAGAAGCAATCAGTTAGACAAACTGCCCAAAATTTCTATTGGCACGCTGTCAAAATCTTATCTGAGAAAATAGAATAAATAAAACCTGACCTGAAGTTCCTTCATTGTGTACCGAGAAGACCAGTACAACATGGTCGTCACGTCGAAACCTGATTCTCCAGACAACAGAAACTTCTCGCAGTCCTTTAAAACAGTCTCGAACCGGAATCGATCAGCCAGTTCCAGAATACAGTCAATATTCGTATCTAAAAGTTACATAATATAGGAAATGATCTAATCATCGTTGTAGTTTGATCTCTTCGAAGGCCATAGCTTTTAAACTCAAACGGTATACCAAGGAGATGAAACCTATTACAACGAGTATTTGCGTAGAATTTGGATAACGTTGTTCTATTCATATTGTTTATAATGTATAAAACTGTCTGTAAAACTACAGTATTCCTGTCGGCCATTCCTTGATCTCTTCGCACGAATCTAGAAAAGAGTATCTCCCTCGAAAACCATGCCTGTGATTTCGTGCCTTGACGGATAGACAATTTGCATCAGCTCAGTGAATTCAGTGGGATCCACTCCCTCCACTTCAACAATAGGAAGACCGTTCAAATCACGTGTCATATTAACATCAGACAGACGGTTCTGTGTGGCAGAGAAATATTCCGAGTGGTGGGAGAGCAGCTGAAAAATAAACTATCAGCCATACGACCAAAAAGACCATTTAACTCAAAAAGAAAAATCCGGGGTGGGGGGGGGGGGGTCACAAGAATGTACGTAAATCACGGCAAATATTTCTGAAATATGTGCACATTATGCTAATGAAGTGCACGTGAACAAGTGAACAATTACTAGACCCGTTGGTAACTATTGATGAACATTGCCATAAAATGAAAGAAACATTGACCGGGAGCGTGAAATTCATCAAGTTCCTAGGATGTGAATACAATAAAGTCACCCCAACAAACGATATAGGGTCTCTTTCCTCCGAAGGGAGTCTGTACCGGGTGAGATATAGTTCGTTTCACCCATCGATAGCAGTCAGCCATGCTGGCCGAGCGCGCCCTACATTGCAGGCGACTGATCTGGCAGCTTGCCAGTGTTTTCATTGCAAATAAAAATTCGAAAACTGGTTATTTTAGAATTTTTGCAACGTTTTTGTTTTCAAAAGATTCCCACATGATCGGGGAGTAATTTGAACCACTTTCTGTGTGATAAAATAAACATTGAACAACGGCCAGAAAAGATGGTAAGATATCACTGTTTTTGGTTTGGGCCAACATGTTCAGATGGCCGGCTGCTTGTGGGCGCCGCGCCACCCATCCCAGCTGAGTTCAATACCCAGCTGGTGCACAATTTTGATTAGGCTGATCGCTGTTGGAAACTTTCCAAACAATTGACTCCGCCCACTAAAATATACTGTAACTGGCTGCTATCGATGGTTGAAACGAACTATATCCTATTCTGATGTGTTTGTAGATAATGATCCGGTTCGAGAATGGGTCCAAATTCGTAAATTATAATATTTATAGAGATCAAACTACAACCATTAGTTCACTTTTTATAGAACTAGTTTCACGTGTTTTGTGAATCAACTCACATTGCAGTTGACAAAAACGCTCTCTTTTCCGAACTTGAAAACGGCATCGGAGTTCCGGCTGGCCTGGGAGAAGTCGTAGGAGAAGTTACTGAGTGACCTGCAATTCAGAGTTGTGATTACAGGTGGGAAAAAATTTAAAAAGTTTTTCATGAGCAGTCGGTTGGAGGATTACAGTTTTCTGTTGTTCGATTAGGCTCATTTCACTGGTAATTTCAGAACAATAATGTACGCACGATAGATAACTACAATTCAGACACGTAATTAAGGGTTCAAAACGAAATTTTCTCGAGATATGGGTCAGAGGATTTGAATAGTCCGACATTTTGTGTTTTTTTTTGTTGTCTTATCACTTTTATTTCATATTTCATCCGTAGTTTATATTACATCAAGTTTACATCAATTACCACAAGGAATCCCAATTTAATTGCTCACCGGAAACCAGACATCTGCCTGCAGGTGAAATGGACTTCAGCCCAGACTGCCGTTTTCACAAAAACCTGCCCTTCCGGAGGCATCTCTACCAACGTCTTCCAAAATTCGTCGTTGATAGGAATACTGATTACAGGCGCGTCCGCTGCGGTACAGGTACCCGACTTTGTAAAATCGGGCTGAAATATAGTATCTAGGTTGGAGAAAAAATACAACACTGAAATTACTTGACGAGAATAATGCGATTCAACCTTCTATGAACATTTACTTTTTTGTTACCTTCTTATCCCTACTTAAAAGGTTTTTAAAAACGCACCTTTTACTTTTTCATAACCTTCGGTTCCTTAAAGGTTGATTCCGTTTCTTGTCAGTCTAAACTCATAATTTTCGACTCACACATTTATGGTTCGGGTTGACCTGCGAGGAACAGCACACAAGAACGTCGTAGTCAAGTTTCCATTGATTACAGTGCAACTGAAAACAAAATTGGTTATAGTCGTTCTCAGTTCTACTCCTACCTCTACAGTATGATCACAGAGAGGGGAGAGAGTGAGAGAGAGAGAGAGAAAGAGAGAGAGAGAGAGAGAGAGAGAGAGAGAGAGAGAGAGAGGTACGGAGGGAGAGAGTGAGATTCGCTAACTCACATCATTCTGCCTATCACATCGAAGATGGAGCTGGTTCGTGGTATCACAGTTGAATTTGAGGCTCCTACAAGTTTAAATGTTTGTAAACTTCATAGCAAAGTCTCAGAAAACAGATATTTCTGCCATTGGTGAGCAAATTGGTGATCTAGTAAATGAGCAACCGGGTTGTCAGTTTGTTTCGATACACATCAAAAGTTTTAACCAAAAAGCAACGCGATCAACCCGTATGTGTCTACCTTTGCAACTATGAACACTGTTATCATGAAATGTGGAGCAACAAAATATTGTGTTTGAGAGAATCCAGGGAAAATTGTACACTTGCCCCCTACCAAATACCCACAAGTATTGTATGTGATGGGAGAAAAGAGCACAAACTGACCAGTTGAATCCAGCAGTCACGAACTCGAAAGGCTCTTTATTTCGAACGCTCAAGAATATTTCATTCTCAACACGACTTGCCACGAACGTCACGGCCAAGACGGCCTTATCACTCGGGTTCCGGATCACTCTGGCTATTTCCGGCAGATCCGGTCTGGCGACTGCTCCGGTCGGGGGCGCGGTAGTAGAAGCGACCGGAAGCACGGGGACCACACCAGCTCTTCTTCTTCTGCGAGCCATCGCTTGCTGGAAACAGTTCACATGGATGATCAAGCTAACAACACAGTCCAATGTGGTTGTAGTTTGATCTCGTTGATTTTTCGTCGAAAAACGTAAATTAAGGTTGTATCAGTCCTGAAATTACGGATCAGCTTTAGTCATCCTCTGAATCACGTCGTCAATTCAGACACAAGTTAAAGCAGGACGCTGATGTGGACCGATCCCGTGTCAACGGTACTTTAAACTGTAAATTGAAAATGTTTTACAGTTCGAAGGACTAAATCGTTGGGATTGAATCACATATCGTCCTTCTTCAAGAATGTTGACACTGGTAATTATAAATACTGGAGAACGGTTGGAACGAGATGAGTGGATGACGATCAAGCCTAAACAAATTCAACAGCTGTTTCCTATTGAAAATTGAATGAATGGACTTTCTCCAAGTTTTCACAACCACAGTTTGTTTATATAAACTATCTATTGAGACACTTTGAACCGCATGGTGATGTTCTAACTTGAGTTATGAGCTGTTGCCTAATGCGTTTCAGCTCAATCGTCACCCACTCACGAGATTGTCAATAAACAAAGTGTTCGAACGAATATGCTGTCACTAGGGGGAGATTCAGGATATGAAAATAGTTATGAGAAGAGAAAGTTGTATTGATAATGGTTATCGACGATGTTAAGTTTGTCAGAGAACGAAGAACAGAACGAGAACACCAACTGACCGTCTGCCAGCAAAAACTCGAGAGAAATGACATTGCTTTCACTTGACTGCATGTCGAACTCGAAGACTGGTAAACGCGTTAACACGTGGGCAGACGGGTGTAACACACGTTAAAGAACGTTTGTTAACTCTAGTGAGACAGCCAGTGAAAGTACACGTATAGTTCTCAAGGTTCCCTTTGAGAGTTTGACAGCTAGCCAATAATCGTCCAGGTTGTATGTGTTCAAAAAATAGCAAACCTATTTTGGCGGTTCTCCGGTTTTATAACAATATGTAAATCGGACTGGTTTTTTGGAATTTACATGTTGGCTCTGAGAAATAGTTATTCTGAGTTATACATTCAAATAGCGCTGTTTAACTTACAAAATACCGTTTGTGTAAGTTACCCGCTCCTTCGCTACTTACACGGCTACTTGAGCTCACAAATTACGGCCACGTTGCCGGACTTTCATATGTTATAGTGGCCTCTAGTTTTATGGCGATTATCCAATCGACAGTTATTTGGGAAATAATTCGATTCTCATACAAAGGGAATTCGGTTGCTTGTGTAATCCGTCACCAATTTCATATAGTATTTCGTAAGAATGTCGTTTCGTTAGGTTGTATGGTGAAAAGGGCGTTTCGTGAACTCGTCATTTGAAACTGTAGTCGAGCTTCTCATTTAATTTTCTCCAACAGAAGAATTGGCTTTTCATTATATATTTCGAAGATACTTAGACCGGAAAATGCTTCTTGAATTACATGTTTGTCACGGTTTGTTATCTTCCTGGGGAATGCTGATGGGCCAATTCTACAACTAACCGGGTTTTCAGGTAACCTAACCCTTTTTCGGTAACCCTTTTTTCAGGTTACTTTAGTAGGTAACCTAAAAGTAACCTAGAACTGAAATCCGGTTACCGGTAAAACTAACGGTAATAACCATACTTTGCGTTAGAAGAACAGGTAACCGGTTTTTCATTTTAGGTTACTATCCGGTTACCTACTAAGGTAACCTGAAAAATAGGTTACCAAAAAAGGGTTAGGTTACCTGAAAACCCGGTTACATATAGAATTCACCATGCTGATGGGGTGGTCTTTTTTGAGAAGCTGACTGCTGAACAAGAAATCTTTTTATCAAATACAAATAGAACCCTTGAAAAATTATGTTTCTCACAGGTGTTTCACATAGATATCCCGAAAAGTACGGTTCGGTTCGCGGTTCGGTTCTTGACGGACACGGTTCTCCAGTGAATTCGCCGAAGTTGAAGTCGTAAATTGGTATGTTTTTCATCATTCCTACTGAATCTCTTGCATGTTTTGGAAACCTTAGTGAATTCATGAAAAAGTGGGGACCCAACGACTCTGAGATTTGTCTTCTGCTGTGCGCCCCTTAGACAACTACTCTCAAATGGAGCAGCTACTGCTACAAAAACCGAAAAATACTAATATACTCAAGTATAACTGTTCATTACAATCATACAAAGGTCGTAAAATATTTTCTCAAACCTGTTAACTAGAATCTACAAGTCACAGCTGCGAAAGAGAGAACAACTGTTGAATAATATGACAAACGATATAGCACCTAGAATTGAAGTAATGACAAAAAATGCCAACCATTGTGCACAAAACCAGGAACTCTATAATTGAGTACGTTGAGTTAACATCTGTGATTTGTAGATTCTAGTTAACAGGTTTGAGAAAATATTTTACGACCTTTGTATGATTGTAATGAACAGTTATACTTGAGTATATTAGTATTTTTCGGTTTTTGTAGCAGTAGCTGCTCCATTTGAGAGTAGTTGTCTAAGGGGCGCACAGCAGAAGACAAATCTCAGAGTCGTTGGGTCCCCACTTTTTCATGAATTTTTCTATTTTTGTATACATGCCGTAGGTATGTTGTTTGATCTGTACGGTGGTAAAATTGTTTTCTCAATTGACCACTTGTCAATTATTACCATCATTCGGAGAGAATATGACATCAACATTGCACTTCTGACAACTTCTGCTCTTCAAAATCCCAGAATACGTCATGTTTGAATGAAGTTTCATCGTGAATTGACCATTTTTAAGAAACTTTCAGCATTCGAAAACATATTTCACGTCAATTTTCTTAAAAGTTGACGTCATCTGGTCTTCTGAATTCCCGAACAAGTCATATTTAGATGAAGTTTTATCGTTAATATACCATTTTTAAGATATTTTCAGCATTTGAAAATATATGTGACGTCAACTTTGCACTTTTCAAAAATGACGTCATCTGGTCTCCAGAATCCCAGAATACGTTACTCTTAGATTGAGTTTCACCGTTAATTGGCCCTTTCTAAGATATTACCATCATTTGAAAATATATGTGACGTCAACTTTGCACTTTTCAAAAATGACGTCATCCGAGCTCCAGAATCCTCGATGACGTCATCAGTAGAAGACTTACATCTAAATCGATGTCAGTTCATGTCGTGGTATCATACTTCAAATTTTACTTGAATTGGCTAGGACTGAGCTGAGTTATAACGCAATTTGATTTACCCCGACAGAGAGGGCGAGAGAGTGCACGAAATGAAGAGACGCAGAGACATTTTCAAAGACCTATAACTTGATGAAAAATAATTTTTTTCGAAAAAAAGTTTGCGCCCCCAAGGTTTGAGTGGGACATCTATTGTGTCCCCAATTTTCAGTCAAATCGGTTCACACATAAAAATTTCCCAGAAGTGCGTTCACACACACACACACGGCGGAAGTTGGCGGTCTGCATGAAGCGCATAACGTCATAACTCGGCTCAAACTTAATCAATTTTGTTCAAATTTTGAACATAGCTTGTACATATGCCATAAAAACTCAACAAATCATAAAAAGTCTCAATTTGCACGTTTGGGCCTTTTTGAAGGTAAACTAAAAAAACGGAGGCGCGCATTAGCCGGACCAAAGACAAATCTCGCACAGCGCTTCGCGCTGCGCGCGATTACAGCTTACACAACTTTGGAGGAGGACTTTGAAGAGCTACGACCATCAATGGTCGCTTGATTGATAAGAAGTAAATGGAAGCCCTCTTTTTTTTCACTTTTCTTCAGTACTTTTGAGCGGCCTCGACGAGAGAGTGCGCAGATCAGAGACGCAGACGGTCTTTATCTGCGTGTGGTCTCACTGAACTTTATGCTGTCTCGCTCTTGTAGTACGCTAATCGCAAAATGTAGCGCAAATGATACTGAGCGTAAGAAACAAGCCAGTTTTCAAGTCAGTGTACACCAAGTAATGGGGATTTTAACGAAGTCCATACTGTTCACTGTTGCTCCTACAATAGTTAATTATTAAGACACGTTTAAACTATGCAATTGAGTTATTAGGGAAAGCGGCTTGATTTGGTATTTTGTTTCTAGATTGTCGATTACGTAGATGTAGATTAGCAGAAGATTAAATAATTCATCTTCCATTCAAATCGCATACTTTTCATCTTCAACAAAACAATGATCGATGGAAAATGATGCTGCTATAATGATAAATGGTGAGGACCAAAGAGAATATAGCAGTGCGGGGACGATCAAGCAAATCAGTCATAATAATACACTGCATATTACCATCACCAGGTAAACCAGACCAAGAAGGTACGAGGTTACTGTAGCAAAACGATTGCTTCTACCGGGACAAAATATGAAATAATTAAAAATAGGCCACCGAAACTGGCCAGCAAAACAAATGAGAATAGACAAAAAAGGTCTCAAAGCAACTAGTCAACGGTGGTTGGTTGACATGCAAGTTTAGCGATTAATCGTACAGGAACAACTGAAACCACCACCGCTGAGGTTAAATATGAAATAGGCATAAAAGGAGACATAAAACATGCTATGCTGGAGAGATATATAAGTACAACGTAAATGACTACACCGACTAATGGGAGAACCAAGTGAAACGGGTGAACGAACAAACGAAAACTAGGGCTACAAGTGAGTTCCGAGAGACGAGAGGCGACGGGGTTCATTCTTCTTTTCTCTTCTACTTTGACTTCTCAGTCAGATGTCTTTCGAGTTCTTCGAGACTCATGAGGCGAGTGGCGGGCGCGTTGGATAGGCCGAGACCGGGCTTCGACTGCTGGAAAGGGAAGATAAACCAGACAGAAAATGTTTTCAGGTGTGAGACCACTCCAGAATCTTGAATCGATTGTTGCCTCCTTCGCAGTATTCCTGTATTCCATTTTCATTGTACGTTATATCAGAATCAGTATTTCATACTGCTTGAACATTCGATCGAACGTAATGGTAATGAACACTGGTGTAGAGCAAGCAAACAACCAACGAAGGCTGTATGAAGGAAGCTCAAGAACGAACGTATGAACTAGGAACGTAACTGAATATGTATGTAGGCAAGTGCATAGCCCAGTATAATAATACAGGAAAGAGGTAAACTGACCATATTGGAGCTGTTGGATGTGCGTCTAGCCTGCGACTCGCCGGGTCCCGTGAAATGTGCTGCCTGCACCCCGGCCGCCGCCAACAATTTCTTCAGTGGAGTCTGGATAGGACCCACCTGCAACAAACACATCTAACTGTGAATGATTGATAGTTAGGGTATACAAGCTTCACAATCCCCTTCCCCTATACCGATCCGATAATTTCCACTCTCATCTCTCTAGACATCCCCAGACAATAACGTTGAAGATTACGCGACAACAGATCCGGTAGGTTGACCGCGACAACAGGCCCAATAGCTGCGACAACAGGCCCGGTAGAGTATCTCATCAAATTTTTGAAGTTTCATGCATTATTTGCATTTAAATCATTGACGTATTTATTCTGTTACATATTGTTTTCTATATTCAAAGCCACCGAAACAAGATAGACGAGGTGAACATTAAAGTTAGTCACCCGAAAATCGGTCTAAACCGGGCCCATTGTCGCAATTATCGGGCCTGATGTCGCGGTCGATTTGAAATCGCACCTGTTGTCCGTCAACCTACAACCTTGGTTCAGGTACATCAAACGCATATAATAACATGCAGAACTAGACCCAGAACCGACTCGTGTAAAAATCGATACTACAAAATACGAACCTGCGACAATTCCGACTGCAGAGGTGCCGGGTGACCATTCGACTGTTGTTGTTGCTGTTGATGGTGGTGGTTACCGTGATGACCATGATGGGAACCATGTTGTGGTGGATAGCCGGAAGGCATTCCATGCGAGGAGGAACGGTCCCCAGAGGCAGCCGCCTGCTGTTGTTGTTGCTGCTGCAAACAAGACAACGATACAAAACAACCAAATATCTAGGAAAATGGTCGACGTACTTTGAAGAAAAATGTAAGAAACTGTTTTGAAATGTCTGCAGACCTCTAAACAAAAACTAATCTGCGCAGCGGAGTTTCATGACAGTCGCCTGTGTCTAACTCGGAACATAATAGATTACTTTCCCATTGTACGGAAATTTCATGCATTGCTTATTATAGATGTACGGTCCCTTTCAAATGACTCACGAAGTCTGAATCAACTGTGTTCAGCCTATTTTCGTCTCTTGATTTGCTTTTCCTGTAAAACACCCTCACTATGACACAATGAATGAAATATATTATTGGATGCTCCAGCCTCATAATAAAGGTGCCTTATCAACTCATGTGCATCTGTGCATTAATTTCAGTTTGTTTTTACAGTAACCTTATAACTGATTCCATCGTTCACTGACTCCGAATGACTAAAAACCGCGAAAACATGAAAAATACAATATCGCGCAGAACCAGATATGAGCATATGAGATGGTTCTTTTTGGCAAAGTTGAGAGAAGAAACACATACTTAGGCAGCTTTCCTTCTGTTAGAGAGTATTGGAATTTTAGGCACATCGTACACTAGGTTTGTTGAAGTCGAACTCGAAACTTAAAAACTCGAAAACTCAAATTTCGGACTCGAGAATTTTTTAAGCCCGAAAACACTGAAATTCTTCAGTACTTTTGAGCGGCCTCGACGAGAGAGTGCGCAGATCAGAGACGCAGACGGTCTTTATCTGCGTGTGGTCTCACTGAACTTTATGCTGTCTCGCTCTTGTAGTACGCTAATCGCAAAATGTAGCGCAAATGATACTGAGCGTAAGAAACAAGCCAGTTTTCAAGTCAGTGTACACCAAGTAATGGGGATTTTAACGAAGTCCATACTGTTCACTGTTGCTCCTACAATAGTTAATTATTAAGACACGTTTAAACTATGCAATTGAGTTATTAGGGAAAGCGGCTTGATTTGGTATTTTGTTTCTAGATTGTCGATTACGTAGATGTAGATTAGCAGAAGATTAAATAATTCATCTTCCATTCAAATCGCATACTTTTCATCTTCAACAAAACAATGATCGATGGAAAATGATGCTGCTATAATGATAAATGGTGAGGACCAAAGAGAATATAGCAGTGCGGGGACGATCAAGCAAATCAGTCATAATAATACACTGCATATTACCATCACCAGGTAAACCAGACCAAGAAGGTACGAGGTTACTGTAGCAAAACGATTGCTTCTACCGGGACAAAATATGAAATAATTAAAAATAGGCCACCGAAACTGGCCAGCAAAACAAATGAGAATAGACAAAAAAGGTCTCAAAGCAACTAGTCAACGGTGGTTGGTTGACATGCAAGTTTAGCGATTAATCGTACAGGAACAACTGAAACCACCACCGCTGAGGTTAAATATGAAATAGGCATAAAAGGAGACATAAAACATGCTATGCTGGAGAGATATATAAGTACAACGTAAATGACTACACCGACTAATGGGAGAACCAAGTGAAACGGGTGAACGAACAAACGAAAACTAGGGCTACAAGTGAGTTCCGAGAGACGAGAGGCGACGGGGTTCATTCTTCTTTTCTCTTCTACTTTGACTTCTCAGTCAGATGTCTTTCGAGTTCTTCGAGACTCATGAGGCGAGTGGCGGGCGCGTTGGATAGGCCGAGACCGGGCTTCGACTGCTGGAAAGGGAAGATAAACCAGACAGAAAATGTTTTCAGGTGTGAGACCACTCCAGAATCTTGAATCGATTGTTGCCTCCTTCGCAGTATTCCTGTATTCCATTTTCATTGTACGTTATATCAGAATCAGTATTTCATACTGCTTGAACATTCGATCGAACGTAATGGTAATGAACACTGGTGTAGAGCAAGCAAACAACCAACGAAGGCTGTATGAAGGAAGCTCAAGAACGAACGTATGAACTAGGAACGTAACTGAATATGTATGTAGGCAAGTGCATAGCCCAGTATAATAATACAGGAAAGAGGTAAACTGACCATATTGGAGCTGTTGGATGTGCGTCTAGCCTGCGACTCGCCGGGTCCCGTGAAATGTGCTGCCTGCACCCCGGCCGCCGCCAACAATTTCTTCAGTGGAGTCTGGATAGGACCCACCTGCAACAAACACATCTAACTGTGAATGATTGATAGTTAGGGTATACAAGCTTCACAATCCCCTTCCCCTATACCGATCCGATAATTTCCACTCTCATCTCTCTAGACATCCCCAGACAATAACGTTGAAGATTACGCGACAACAGATCCGGTAGGTTGACCGCGACAACAGGCCCAATAGCTGCGACAACAGGCCCGGTAGAGTATCTCATCAAATTTTTGAAGTTTCATGCATTATTTGCATTTAAATCATTGACGTATTTATTCTGTTACATATTGTTTTCTATATTCAAAGCCACCGAAACAAGATAGACGAGGTGAACATTAAAGTTAGTCACCCGAAAATCGGTCTAAACCGGGCCCATTGTCGCAATTATCGGGCCTGATGTCGCGGTCGATTTGAAATCGCACCTGTTGTCCGTCAACCTACAACCTTGGTTCAGGTACATCAAACGCATATAATAACATGCAGAACTAGACCCAGAACCGACTCGTGTAAAAATCGATACTACAAAATACGAACCTGCGACAATTCCGACTGCAGAGGTGCCGGGTGACCATTCGACTGTTGTTGTTGCTGTTGATGGTGGTGGTTACCGTGATGACCATGATGGGAACCATGTTGTGGTGGATAGCCGGAAGGCATTCCATGCGAGGAGGAACGGTCCCCAGAGGCAGCCGCCTGCTGTTGTTGTTGCTGCTGCAAACAAGACAACGATACAAAACAACCAAATATCTAGGAAAATGGTCGACGTACTTTGAAGAAAAATGTAAGAAACTGTTTTGAAATGTCTGCAGACCTCTAAACAAAAACTAATCTGCGCAGCGGAGTTTCATGACAGTCGCCTGTGTCTAACTCGGAACATAATAGATTACTTTCCCATTGTACGGAAATTTCATGCATTGCTTATTATAGATGTACGGTCCCTTTCAAATGACTCACGAAGTCTGAATCAACTGTGTTCAGCCTATTTTCGTCTCTTGATTTGCTTTTCCTGTAAAACACCCTCACTATGACACAATGAATGAAATATATTATTGGATGCTCCAGCCTCATAATAAAGGTGCCTTATCAACTCATGTGCATCTGTGCATTAATTTCAGTTTGTTTTTACAGTAACCTTATAACTGATTCCATCGTTCACTGACTCCGAATGACTAAAAACCGCGAAAACATGAAAAATACAATATCGCGCAGAACCAGATATGAGCATATGAGATGGTTCTTTTTGGCAAAGTTGAGAGAAGAAACACATACTTAGGCAGCTTTCCTTCTGTTAGAGAGTATTGGAATTTTAGGCACATCGTACACTAGGTTTGTTGAAGTCGAACTCGAAACTTAAAAACTCGAAAACTCAAATTTCGGACTCGAGAATTTTTTAAGCCCGAAAACACTGAAAACTCGACTCGAACATTTTCGGGTCAAGTCGAACTAGAAAGTCGAAAACTCGGTTTTTACCCAAACTCAAAAACTCAACTTTTTTCGAAATTTACTCGAAATTTTGTAAGAGCGCAACCTATCCAAGCTCCTGGTGGGTACAGCAGCACCCAATGTCACATAATTGCTCTCGGTGTTGCCTATTATTCATATTCTACTCCATTCCTTTTATTCTCGATCGTAGTATCTGAGCTTCGTCCGTGGCTACACGGTAAGCTCGGAATAAGATTAGGAAGGTTTTACCTCGAAAGGGGGAATGCCTTGAGGAAATATGTTACTAATGAAGGATGACATGTGCTAGATTACCGAGAGGGATGAGAGGTTAGACATTAGAGTGAGTCTGAGTGAAGTGGGAGGAGCATGTACTTCATTCGCAAATCATGACTCGCGCAACAGTACTCGCTCTTCTAGCTCTCCTGCCTCTTGCGTTGGCTCTCGATTGTAGGTAAGTGCAAGAGAGAAGAAGGACAGTTGTTCCGAATTCTTGACAACTTCCGTGTGCGGGAAATTTTCGAAGACCTGCGAATATCTCTGTGACGCTGTATGACGTGTGTGCGGTGTACAACATTCCAATCACGAGCTCTTGACTCTCTGTTATCAGATTGTTAATCTTCGAAGCCAGCAAGGAAACAAGCAAATTTGTAGAAAGGATTTGTATGGTGTTGAGTATACCCAAGGAATGCTGAGCCCATTTTGCATGGTTTCTAAAAATTTAGTCTCGAACGTAGTTGTTTCACCTGTTATCGAACTGGTCATGACTTTCGAACACTTTTTCAGAAAGTTCTCGTTTGCACCTGCCTGTCGAGGAATTATGCTGAAACGATCAGAGGGTGCAGTAACGGAATCCGATGACTTTAATCAGGTGAGAAATTGATAGCATCGGCCCCATCTGTGAGTCAAAGGGGTCACTCCAGAACTAAACGAGTTGCCAGCTTTGCTTTTCGAAATGATAACATTTTTTAAAATGTAATGTTGCATCTGCGTTACAAGGTAACGGCACATAGTAACTTACAAGTGAATATACTGCAGCCGAAGTTATTGAGCGCATAAACGAGTGAATACCATTTGGTTGAATACCACTCACGTTTTGGCCTGTTTTTCGGTATTTACAGTATTCTCAGAGTTTCATTACAGATACTCCTATTAGTTCTGTTTTGCGCTCTGAAAACAAGAAAAATGCAGGTCGTCCTTACTTTAGGAAGAACAGCTGCAATGATTCACGTTTGGGGAATGACATCTGAAACGTAGTTTGCTTTGCATGCACAGTACACTTTCCAAACTGAACTTTAAAACGGCCCGTTCAAACTATAAACGCATGGGTGCAGAGCTAGATGTACTGAGCAAATTCTATGTTTCAGCTCGCACAGAACTTCGAAGTAGTTGGTTGGTTGATTCGTGAGGCGGAAGCCGACGGGATCAAGGACTGTCTGCCCCTATCTTGGTTGAAGGCAAAACTGCGTCTGCCGGTCATGCCCAAGAGATCTTTCTCCAGCTTCGCATAAACACACATACTCCATCTATTCACCATCGATCACAATGTCGCTATAACATCAAGGTGAGTGTTTATTTTTGGTTGTTCCATCTGTGCGGAGATAAGTCACCCATTTATTAAGTTACACTTGAGTAACACCTCCTCCAGTTATAATTAATCTTCATTTTTCCAGGCAGTAATCCTTTGCAGTAATTTGCCTAACAACCATTCATCAGTTGAGAAAAAACTATGAATCTTTGTTATTCGATCTCCGCTCAAAGTCTATGGAGTTTTCCTTCAGAGAGAAATATGTAAAATAAGTTTTTTTTCAGGTGGCTACAACTCATCATGCGCCGATTGTTCTCTCTTTCCCATTTCCCGTTGTGGTAGCCAATA
This sequence comes from Litoditis marina, assembly GCA_964036275.1. Lineage (NCBI taxonomy): Eukaryota > Metazoa > Nematoda > Chromadorea > Rhabditida > Rhabditidae > Litoditis > Litoditis marina. Next base: position 12,214,995 of record OZ038438.1, on the reverse strand, counting down.
AATTTATGTGTTATCCACCTGTTCTTCTGAATTACTGGATCACAAATGAACATACAACAACCTAATTGATATTGGAACAAAGAACTCCTCCCTGAACCCGGAATGGTCTACTTGCGCTGAAGCGTTAAACTTCACTTTAGTGACTATATTTGACAGACTACTGTACGTAGTTGAAAAAATGATTTATTCAATATTCTTAGCACATAGAAAAGCCAAAAAAGATCTCGACTTACGACATTTTCCATTCGAGAACGCAACGATACATATATATTCAAGCGGTCTTCAGAGCTGAGCTAAGCTATGGTATCATTTTCACTCGTCAACCGTTTTGTACTCGAAATTACGACTTCTAGTGTGCAATGATCGTGAACAGGTCTCGCTCCATTTCCACATCACTACGTACATTTTCAGAGTATATCAATGTAGTACGGTTGACGGCGGAGGAGCTGTGCTTTTGCATTCAAGTATGAAGAGTTCTTAGACAGATTGTTATTATTTGTACCCGCTGAGGTGTGAAATGGTTATTCCTTTATCACGAAAACAAAAAGGGCTGGAAGTGACAGAATTGCAGTGGAAACGGGAAAAACATTACAAAATATGTGAGTTGATGAAATTCTCATTTTAAATGAAGAAAACATAGCTGAAATCATGTATTTTTGGATAACTCTACTATTGTGTTATATTCAAAAACAGAGTGTCGGGTACTTCTCTAGCATGAACCGGATGATTTTAAATAGAATGTATTCTGTCTGCGCATGGTCAGGGAAATTATGCTTCATCATAGAGTACTATATTTCAGCTTCTTCCATACAGGGTGAAAATGGAACAAACTGAGTTCAACAAAAATATTATTTCAATATTATACTTTATTATGTTGACAACAAAGTTTCCCTCGGAAATGTTTTGTTCAGAGGAAGAGTAGAAATAGAGAATCATCAAGAACAGAAAAAGAATCGAAAGAATAATTGGAAAGACTTTTTGAATGACACTGGGTAGAAACAAAATAAAATGATCCAAGGTACCTCTACAACCGGTTTCGTGTGACTGACTGAAAAACAAATGTTTCCACATCTAGTACTCATAAAATAATATACAACTGGCGTGTTTCTGGTGTTTTGTGCTATACACGTGACAGTGGTAACAAGCAGGCATCAACAAGGTGAACAATGAATCGGACACTGGGTTACAAATAGTAAACAAATACACTGGAAATATAATATAGAGTGGTGATAACTACAAAACAAGAGAAATATAAAAGTAGGTTGTCTCTTCATCTTAGTGGAGGACCCCACCAGAGATCTTCTTTCGGTGGTTTGTTCATGTCGTCTGGATTGAATATAGGAGACAACTCCAGGGAAGATCCACTTCTGTAAAATTCATATTTGACTGAGAGAGAAGGTCTTCTTCTATCGATTTCATGCTGTTTCAATGAAGAACATACCGAACTCCACCCGACGTGAATGGTTCTGTTCTAGATTTCGATCGCCTCGGCGTATTGTGCGTTGACCAATATTTTCTGAAATCGAACCGCATGAAGTTGAAAATTGTAGTGGATCTCGAAGTTTGTATCATTTCTTTGTTTGGAGAGAATGAATCAATGCATTCATCTGGCTTGAATTGTCTTCCGAGAACCTAAAACATAACAACCACAACAGCTCTGTACATTTGTTTCTAGAAACAATGTGATGTTGAACAAACCGGTTTATCGGTGGCAGAAAACTGGTTCCGTATTCGTTTTCTCTGTAGGGAGACGTATCCCACCGGGGTCGTTCTCCAATGTGACCCATAGATTTCGAAAGATCTCGGGTAGAACGCAGATCGAGTTCGGATTCGTGCTGCCCTCGGGCTATATTGTGTTCAGAATGGGCCGTGTGTAGCTGAAAAACAAACAGTGGGTTATTATTCTTGAAAGGTCATCATCACATATCTCATTTGAAAATAAGTTGATCCACAAAAAGCACACCATGCTACTGACTAGGGCTTTCGGATCAGAGGCCGTATGCATGAAAGATCCCGGGCCGGGTTGGGATGTGATCCCGGGCTCGATTTGTCCCGGGATGGCCATCCCGGTATGCACTGAGCATCCCGCCCGGGCTCATATCCCGGGCGGGATGCAAATTTCATCCCGAGCTCAAGAGGTCGGGTTCGAGCCAAATAAAATGGTTTTTCTTGTAATTGACCTATTTTTTCGAACGTTATATATGTCAGATAAAACAAAATAGACGAATAAGGACGAGCCATAACTGATATGATGTCTGTGCACATCACAATTTTCAAATCAGGTAAACGCATGGGGAACGGAACTTCAAAACAGCAATACATCAATATATCTTCTCCCATTCGCAAATCGACCCTTGTATTCAGGCATTGACCAAATCATTGTTGTAGTTTGCTCTCGCAAAACGTCGTTTATCATTTTAATCGAACAGTTACGAGATCGAACTACAAACACAGCGGGTTCGGTATCACACGGGAAAAGTTCCACACCTGATATATCTAGGATCCATACTGAAGTTATCTCAAAGCCATCGGGGATAAGATCGGGATCTCATCCCTGATCTCATATATATATATATAACATAATCAATAATATACCTTCGATCTATTTAGTTAACGCACCTGGCACCGTAGCAAAGTTATGCAAATTGTGAGTTGAACCTGATCGAGGACCTGGTCACATTCTGGCCACATAGTTGCCAACTTTGTGTGTATCAGCACAGTGCAGGTGACCCAAACCTGGGCGAGGTGGTGACCAGGCGGCGTAGCAATCCCCACAAAAGCTCATGAGATACCTCATGAGCTATTACTACGAGTTTCTCATGAGATTCTATTGATTGCTATGCTACAACATTAAGAGTTCACGAGTAGCTCACGAGGTTTCTCATGAGAAACTCATATGAACTTCTCATGAGGTTGGACGGTTTGCTACGCCGCCAGATACTTCAGCTCGAAGGTGAGCTTTTCATGTGACTTTGCTACGGTGCCTGATTTCATCACCAATCTCTTTTATTTTCCTCTAATTTTATCTTCCATCTCTCTATGATCTTTTATTTTTTCTTTAATCTATATTTTTTTGAAAACAGAAAACCCTACGAACTACCTCTCGTCGTCTGGTCGCAATCTTCCTGCTGATAAGCGAGTGGTGCGAGGTTTTTAATCTGGGTGACTTTCGTATGGAGTGAGAGGAAGAAAGTGGTTCGGTGCTCGATTGACTGCTGTGAATTGGTCTCCGAGTCGGTTTTGCTTGAGACAGATCACCGGTAGAACTGATCTTTCTCCCGTTTCTCTCGCGCCTTCTCACTTGTTCTTCATCTACGCTTTTCTTCGTTTTACTTTTCCGTGAAGATGCCAGCGCTTGTCTCTCTAGTTCGTACATCCGTTCCATCGACCTGAGAGAATTATTCATGTTTCTCATTGTGGTAACCAACTGAATATGGCTGAAAATATTTATATGATATGTATAGTTCAATCACCGTTTGGAAAAGTTGTGTGGGGTGTTTTTCTTCAGGTATTTTGTTCTTAATGTGTGATAGATTCTGTTCATGTATTCCTACACTGTAATAAATTATCTATCCGGTCGTTTACAACTTTCAAATTACTAATAATTGGTTAGTAAAACGGGTTTCATTATAGTTTGTTTTCTGCTCCCTCGATTTCAGTAAAAATACAAGTGGATAAAAAAATACATGTCGGAAAAAAAATACACACCTGGAAGTGGAAACATCAGGAATTTCCGGAGATGACAACAGTGGTTGTTTTCTCAAGTCGGATTTTGAGCCTCTACCTGCTTTCTTTTGCATGTTCAAGCTGTAAACAAAATATGTTTCGGTTGTGTTAATGTGTTTGTTGCTATTGTATTCATATCGAAGAAGAGTTTCTGATCAGGACGGAGAATGAATGATTGGCTGAACTTATTAAGTCGAGTAGTCGTCTCTTCGAAATATGAAAAAAAGTTTTCTTAACGGGCTGAACTTTGGCCGGTGAGCTTTTCAAATAACCGTAATACAATGTAGGATTGGTCGGGTATCACGTAAGAGTCTCACATAAGAGGGTTCGAGTTCAGTTACAGCTAGACTACTACTGTAATGTTTCTGAAAGTTTGTCTCTGTGTTTTTGAGGTTGGCTGAGATTTGGATTCACCGTTGTTGTCTCGGGATGAAGCCGTGCCAGTCAGACAAGGAACGAGTCGTGTTAGGAGCAGATATGGAGTAATCCTGAATAAATATAAGCATTGTTTGCTCCAGGGTCATTTATTCAGAGCAGGAAAACCATTGAAACTGGCTTCAGACCAGATCTGAGACGATTCATGTTTCTGAGAAGATTGGCAATCTGTCGCGCATCTACAAATGTAATGATGTGTAATCAAACAGTCCGTCTAGAAGTTTGTTCAAAAACAAAATCTCGGAATCTCACCGGTATCGCCGCTTCCGAAGCTATCTCAGCACTTTTCTCTGAGATGCTGCTCAATTGTCGTTCGGGTTTCCTATATCGACGCTTTCGGTCACGGAACACATCTTTATCACCGCTTTTCAATGTTGACATTTGTTTGAAGAGAATCTGAGAAATCCAGTTTATAAACGGTTATTGTTACTGCACCTTGTTAATTGTTGTTTGAACTCCATAAATGCAAAACATTATCAGTTTGGGCAGAACGCAAACGTGTTCAATCTACATACACAGAGGATGAAAACATGTACCGTATGTCCGTATGACCTTGCTTTGAAATTCACACGTACCTCGCCATCGCTTTCTTCCGAAGTGCCATCTTCAATCTCGTGTTTCTGCGTTCTCGATGACTTTCCTCTCGATGTTACTTTTCTTTTGCTGTTTTTGGGAATGAAGACTCCAGTGTTAACGACGTTCGACGACTTTTCCGGAACATTTTCTGTTTCCACAACGTCCTCTTTCTCGTTAGTGTCGATCGTTAATGGAACATCGTAGGATGTAGGTTCCGCATTGTGATTGCTGGTTGTGACCGGAGTGGGAACCTCCGTGTTGAACAGGGCCTCTTCCAATTGTGCACTGCTTGTTTTCTGTTCCAGACGACTCGCCAACTCTCTGGCTGAATCGGTGCGAGGCGACAACGGAAGGTTCATGTTCAGTTCGGCCATATCTGCCAGGGCGCGGGCATCGTTTTCATCCTTGATCGTCATCTCCGGACTGTCGTCAGAGAGTGTCACTCCCAGCATGTCGGCCAGCTTTGCCTCCTGACTGAAACATTGACGACATTGTAACAATATTTACTGGTTTTAACCATGCATTGTTATTATTGAGCATTTTAAGTCCAATAAGGGTGTATTCGAAGTTCATCATGCCAACATGATTATATTTCACATATTCACATAGATTCATTTTTAGCGTTCGGCGACAGATGAAAAATGGACGACGTCATCTCGCAAGTTGGGTTCATTTGTTTACAAAAGACACTAGAATTCTTTCGGAAAATTCATTAGAAAATATGATCTAGTTTATTTCGATTAGTTGTAAATGAAACTGACTCAAAATTTATGCAAGTGCGTCTCGCCCAGTTTTTTTCGCCCAATTGAATTGTATCTAGCTGTGGGTTAGAACTTATTCTTGTGTTGTCGATATATTAACCTGAAATTATATGGAAAATGGTCCCCTCTCTCGCTGAAAGTTACCTCTTCTCTGGTTTGTGTTGTACAGAGGTGTCCGTATCTGTAGTAGTTGATTCAGCATGAATGCCTTTATTTGGGATTGATGAAACTAGGCTCTCATCAGCGACGACCCTAAAGTGAGTACTTCAACAACCCATCAAAGGATAAGAAGTTTAATAATTTTACTCACTTACTATTTTCTGAAAACAGTCTGCCAAAATCACTAAGTCACTAGACCATGCTGCTAGGCTGCCAGCTCATCGAAAACCGGTTTGTGTACATTCAGAAAGCTTGGTTGAGACGGAACCTCAACTTTGCTCAGCTTTCGAAGTACGTTCACTCATTCTGGAAGCCATAAAGTGTAATGTTAGAAATCAACATCTCTATGAGCTCACACAGCCTCTTCTGCCACAGCATCTCGTGTACTAGAATCCACGGGACTTTCACGGGTGGCTTCATTGGTTGTCTCAGTATTTCCGGGAAAACGAGATGCTATCAACTCTTCTAAAGAACTGGAGCTCTCCTGCCGATCTGGAATATTCGTGAAACTGAATTCATTCCGGTAGCAGAAATTACATGCAGTTGTTTTTGAACAAAGTACTTTTGAGAAAACCACAAAAGAACTTCTTCTCATTATTTACAATGTTATTAAGAGACCGTAGATATTAAGGTCCAGTTCCAAGTAGTAACTAATTTTCATTTAAAAAAATCGAGCAATTCTGTCTCAACATGTTGTTGAGAGACGAAATTCACCTATGTCACGGCTGTCTAATGGATTTTCTTTGAAGCTCTTCCAAATAGTTCGTTGTGATGGGCCTTTAGAATCCTTTTCTACCGGAACCTGCGAAAAACACAATTATAAAATCGAAGTTTCACAATCCTATTTCATTTCATTATGAAACACTCAGTAGATCTGAATTCAATTTGATGTGGCGTATGCCCTTGAGCAACATATATGTCAACACAATTAACAAGGATGCGATCGGTTGATGAGAATAAAGTATAATCCTATCGTGACCCACACCAAGTCAAAACTACTGATCGGGGAAACAAATGATGTGTATTCTACTACATTAGTTACATATTATGAGTAGTTTACCTCTACTAGGGGAATGGTGCTAATATTGGGAGCTGAACCGGAGCTGGGAATTTCAGGTTGTGCGCATACCTAGAATCAGATAAGTCGATACAGGAACATGTTTTCAGACCGTTTTATCTGGGAAATTAGATTGTATTGGTTTCTGTAAACCGAACTGTTTTCAGTGCAAATATACATGTAGGTGAGAAAACCCAGCTTGAACTTAAACGCAATACCTTTGTCAAATCAACCGAAGATCTCGATTCCGTGATGGAGATTTTCGATGCGTTGTCCGGCAAGTTTCTGTTTGATGGAAGTCCAGATGTAGAAGGCAGATCAGTAATGATTGTCGTCTGAAGTGTATTAAATATCCAAAAAGGAGAGCGAAATGAGGGGAGATAGCTATAAACTGAAGTTCAACAGTATATTATATCAATATGTGTGCCACACATTCTTGCAGTACGCATCATGTATACTCTTCTCGAGTGCGCATGTCGCTTTTTTTTAATTTGATTTTTCATCGACGTTCATGCAAAATATGCTCTCATTTTATTCTGTGAACAGGACCACCAACCTTTTCCACTACTGGACTCTCAGTACCCGGTACAGTTCCCGGTAGAGTAGCCGCCGAGTCCATCTCTTTTCTGGGAACAACGTTGATCACGTTCTCAGAAGTGATGTTGCTCTCCCTTGTTGCGCTGTCGGTGGTTCCGTCCGTCAATGGTGCCTGTGGTAAAGTATGAAACACTGAGCGGCTATTCATTATTTTTCCTGTTCACGTCGACTGCCATTACTATTATAAGTAAAATCTGGTCTACTCACGTCTGCATGCGTTTTCTGGTTATATTTCAAAAGTAATCAGTTTCTACCTCGTTCAGACTGTCCACTTCAAGAACTTGGCTCGTCTCCGGTGTTTTCGAAACCCTTTTCGATGATTTTGCGAATTCATTCACAACAAACGAGTGAGCGAGAGCAGAAGCCCCTGAAACTCGTTATTCACATCGCGAGTTATAAGAGTATGTTAACTGGTTTTCAATGCAACTATAATAGTAGTCGGTTGCCAAGTGTTTTAGATTTCAGTTCTTGAAGTTTTATAGAATCATCCTATCATCAGAATACGATTTCAGTGAAACTATCATCAGAATACGATCTCTATAAGTTGTGCTAACTTCATTCGTGTACGCTTTAAGAAACGATTTCTTATAGATTTCATGCGATTTGCAAGAATACGAGTAGTAATTATGATTACACATATATCGACCAATGAGCCACGCACCTCTGGCATTGTTCTTCAAAGCCTTGTCCCAGATGCTAGAAACGTTCGTCACGGTATTCCGGTTTGGTTTGCTGCTGCTAGTTCCAGTTCCAGCGTTGGTGTTCTGGAGAAGCCAATACTCATTCAATTCGTTCAGCAAATATACATTTAATTCAATTATCTAGCGAAAAAGTTGTCACACGAAGATTTCTCTGGAACAGTCTCCATAGGGCTGTGTATTTCTGGGGTAGAGACGGTATGTATCCCGTTTACTCCTAATCCATTTTCATCTATTATTCTTTTTATAACCATTTCTTGATAAGGATTTCGATACTATTTGAATTGCTTTTATTTCCAAACATTCGAAACATTAAATCGTATAGTACTGGTGAGTTAATGGTTTTTTTTTTCGGAAAATGCTCTCCGAAAACGTACTTTCTGTCATTTCGCAACCCACCGATGTTTTGTTATCCACTTTTGTGATTGGCTGAACACGATTATTCCTTCTGGCGGAAAGAAGCCGATGTCCGATCATGAGCAACAGAGGAACAAGGAAGAGAAAACCGAGAAGAAACAGCAACCACACTATCAGGCAGATTCCGAACAATAGAACACATCTGAAAAAATTGTGTCGGTGTTCGTATCAAAGGGGGGCAGAAAGGAAAGCTAGTTTAGGTACCCCGGGGTACCTAAATATAACGTTGCGCGCGCTAAAACCGACTGAAACATGTGAACCGTATGCAAATTAGGTTCGTTAGTTTGAATTAAAAGTTATACTTATCGGTTTCTCTTTATAAGCTCTTTCATATTAACTTTCCTTTCTGCCCCCCTTTAAGACAACTAATGCATGATATTTTTCATATTTTTCAAATATATTTTGCATCAAAAATTAGACAAAACGAGCTAAATGCGACAACTTTTCTCCTGTTTTTGTATGGCTCTTTACAAACCAACCCTATATATTATGTATGTCTCCCTATTGTGTTGTGTTTGTACTCTTATTCGGCTCCTTTTCGGTCAAAATTCGTGAATTACCGTATTTCAAGATCAGACTACAGCAATGATTTGATCTCTCCCTATGGATAGATGATATAGATTACCGATCGTCGTACGGCACTCCTTCGCAATGTCTGCCGAAGCCGTGAGAAGTGTCTTTTGTTCCGTTTTTGCATTCACAGGTGTATCCCAATCCATTCAGATCCACTTTGCACACCGCATTACCATGGCAGTGGTTGTAGAACGAATCGGAGCAAATCGTGTCGTTTAGAGCTAAAAATAAATAGTTGATTGGAATAGTATTTTCAACTCACTCACAGTTTTCAATTCAACAAAGATTGAAAACAACCAAATTGTTCACGCTATGCACTGCGAACAGTCGTTCGCACAGGAGATGAGAGAGAAAGGCGGTAGATCAAAGTTGCGCAAACGCACAGATCGGTCTACCATAATTATTCTACGGAGTTCAATACGGTTTGACGATCCGTATATCAACCCATATATCTGTTTCTCATCATAATTTTTCTCGTGTACCTTCAGGAACAGCCTTGACTGATTTGAGTCCAGCGGTGTTGGGAAATACGTCTTCCAGATCACAGGCCAAACATCGAACATTCACTATCGTATCTCCATCATCATTTTGCCTAATGCAGGACGGGCGTGCAGAACCGTCCTGTATCTGAGAAATGTTGCAGTTATTTACTCTATCATGAATTGTCTGATGAATCTACATAAAGACAGCTTTATATATAGTCTACAAAGCCTCATGAGCGCTGGAAACTTGGCTGCGCAGTTCGAAAGATTTTTCTCATGAATTTCACGAACATCGATTTCAATTTGTAGAAATAATCTTACGTGAAGTCGATGAGACGTAATCTTATGAGGTTTCGAGGGATTGCTACCGCGCCATCTACCAAATTTGACAAGCGTTTGGGTTATAACTCCACACACTCCATAACTCCACTCCATAACTTATACCTCCACACCAACAAAGGTGCTTCCTAACTGATGTTACGTGTTTGCAAAATTTGAGCATTTTAATTTTTTCAAAGACGTAGGGTTCACTCACCAACGAGTGCGCAAGATTTGTTCTTAGTTCATCGCTGATATCAGACTTCCCGCACACTTCCTCGATATTCAATTTGAACATTGTTATATGAGAATCTGAAAATGCGAACTTAACAATTAACCGTCATGAAAGTACTAAAGTGCGACTGAAGCGATCTCTTGGAACGGATTATTCATTCCCATCTACATCTACGAAAATATAGTTACCTCCACCATAATTCAATGATGCCCAAATGGTTTATGTGGTCAAGCCTTTAGGAACCTTGTCACAGTTGGTCCAGAGCGCGCTACGATCAACGTATTGATATTACGAACTGCGTTCAACGATTTCGTAGTCTTTTATATTATTTCTCGAGGATACATGTCTTAGAATGGCTGCCAATGTTCGAATTGGATTTTACGCTTTTGATAACATGATCGTGATCTGACTCTTTTTTTTAAACCACCAACCTATACATTTGTCATCAACCCTCATTTTTCCAGAGTCGCAGTCGCACAGAGGTGGGGTCATTCTGCTCTGAGTGTACTCGGTCAGGCTCAACAGACAGTTCTCGGCTTCGCTTCCGTGATTCGAAACACTCGTCTTTTTCGACGAGCTTGCTACAATATTTCCATCTACTTGAAAACCCCTTTCTATGAAAACAGATAATAAAGATTGATCAAACGATAGAAGAAAAAAAACTCAACGTGAATTATATGAGAATATCTCTGTACTAGAATAGAATGTAATTTTCTATTACGAAAAACACAATTCAAAGCTTGTTATGGTCAAATTTACACTTTGTTCAAGACTAGAAGAAGAATGATGCTGTTACGATTCTTAATGGTCACATATCCTTCTTACCTGTTACAGTTGTCGTGGGGGTAGCAGTCTGTGATGAAGAAACTGAGACTGTAGATTCGGATTCCTTAGTTGTTTTCGCGGAAGAAGTGATTTCCGGGGTGGGTTCCGCTGTTGTCAAGCCGATTACGTGTGCGTCAACGGTGGGGCCGTTCCACGTTGTTCTCATGGAGGCCAACTTGGGGCTACGTGTTGAGGGTGGGTTCGTCGGCACGGCTATGCCGGGAACTATTGGGATGAGCACTTGAGAATCACCTGCACCTCCGCGGTTGTGCCATGTATAACTTGTGGTGGAAAACGGGTAGACGGCCGGTATTATTGGCCGCAAAGGAGCAACCGTTTGTGAAATTGGTCGTACGGGTGGAATAAAGAAGTCGGATCCAAACGGAGTGGTGTCTCCCGTGTCAGTGATTACCAATTTGTAAGGTGTTGGCCGCGTAAATATTGAATGTTCGGTAGGAGTCGTCTGTTTTGTAACTGCGTTGATATCGACATGTTTGATGTGACCGCTCTTCGAGTTGTTCTCGGTAGTACTTCTGGAGTTGGACTCCTTCCCGGAGGTGTCAATGTGAGTGGTCAATGAACCTCCCCTGCCGCCGCCCAAATCAACGTGGGTGACAAATGGGAAAAAGTTTCCACGATTCTGTTCTGTTTCGACGTTGACGTTGACTGGTCGTGAAATATGGGAAGATTGTTCTGTTGGTGTCTGGGTCCTCTTTGTACTCTCAGTTATCTGATTGTTCTTGGATGCTTCTTCTCCAGACACTGGAGTAGGGGTCGTCGTTTGACCGAAAAAGGTCGTTGGTTTTGCTGTTTGGAAGATGACGTGTCCTAGCTGTGGCATAGTCGGTTGATAGGGCAGAGGCCGTGTCGGATGAGAAACCTTTGGCCGAGAGGTGAAAGGTCTAATGGGAACAGGTAGTCCTGGTTGGTGGTCCGGTAAAGGAATTATATACTTGTCGACATTGACAGGACGGACAAGAAATGGCGATGGGGGTACGAGGGTTGCAAACAGTACAGAGTCCAAACCATTGTTTTCATCTGTCGGTTCTATTTCGGTAGAATCGCTTGTGAGGGTGGTAGTGGGTGGTGGTCGTGTTGTTGTGGAACAGAAAGGGCAAGGAGAAGCAGGGGCTACATTTGCAGCGACAGGCGATTGCACATAGTTGATGGCTGCTGGTTGCGGCTGGTTGGTAATATTATAGTGACAGCGTTTTGGACCTTCTAATATTCGCACGTACTCCGGGTCTGAAAAAAAACATGACAGTAATTCGTGAGTATTTAGCTGCGACTGAAAGACAACCGATTCTTGAAGCAATTTTTCCTGTTTCAACACGTATATGGAAAAGTTCGGCAACTGAAAAAATGAGAAACGGGATAGTTATTTAATATTACATTTTCTGTGACCAGTTTTCAAGTGTCATACCGCACTCTAGTGACAGACTCTCATTTCTCTGTAACCCCTCACACTTCAAGAGATGTGATTTTGTTGGTGGAGAGAATATTTCTGTACACCTTGTGGGATGACACACAACTCTTAGGGACATATTTTCCATGAGAATTAATGAACCTATTTTGTTCACGTGAGAGTAATGCTGTTTCAACAAAGTTAATGTGAACCTTCGTCACTGCCGTCGATGCAGTCCTTTGTGCCATCCATGAGCCAGTTCCACTTGACGCATTCTCCGTAGCCTTTGCAGGGAAACGACATCGGCTCGGAACACAGTTTCTGTTCTGAATCCGAAATCATTATATTGGGTTCGATGTTCCCAATACCAATCTATACGGTGTCTTTGTAGTTTGATCCCACTGTTTTTCGGTCGAATGCAGTTATTATCACTTGTGTCGAGATCAACCTACGACAAATATTCAGTCACTCCCTATATCGGTTGTATGATTGGTCGGTTTGATCACCCTGGAAATCGCGCGCAGCGCGAAGCGCTGCGCAGATTAGTTTTTGATCACAACATTGCGGACTTTCAAAAGTGGTTTTATGCCATTTTCTCAAAAACTCCTGAACGGATTTTTGAGATTTTGATGGAAAGAGATAGAGGAGGAAAGGCTTTATCATTGAGCTATTCGATATTTGATGTGCGACCAGTGATCTACAGTTATGCTGAATATCGTCTCGCAAAAATGTCTTCCGACGGCGGCCGCGTGGCGCGGCGTGGCGCGGCGCGGCGGCCGCAAAACCGACGAATTTAACCGATTCGTCTGAAATTTGGAATATAGTTAGAAACAGCAGAGTTATGTATAAATCTGAAATCTTGGACCAATCGGTTGAAAATGAGTCATTTTATCGCCTTGGAAACATTGCATTTAGCTGCTTTGACAATCACTTCTAGATGTGCGGAGTGTGCGCAGTGAGCTGTTGTTCCGCCTTTTGGTGGTTTGAATAGATCAAAATATATTGGAAAAACAATTGTGTTAATCCGTAGAGATCCTGACTACATAAAAAGGTTAATCGAACAAAAACAAAAATGCTGTCCGTGAAAGGATTCGAACCCTCGGCCTACTGAACTGTAGTGCGCTGCTCTGCCGACTGAGCCAAATCGTCACGAAGGACGAAAAAATGGACGCGCCACACGTGCGCTGCCCGAAATCAAGGATTGATCACGGTTTCTGAGAGAATGCTTACTAACCAGAGTTCTAACGCAGTTTATGTTCTGCAAATCAACTTAGTATTCATTGTTACGTTCAAAAAAGTATAGTAATAATGGATTAGATGCTCATTATTTCCTATCTATTGATTCATTATTTCCTTCGGAAATATAGAAAATGAGGACAATTTGTATAAAAAAACGATGTAAAGTGAGAGACGATTAGCTTTCGAGATTGAACTGCATGGAATATAGAAAAGGAGGACAATAACTCAAGAGGGAAAAAAATCTAATCTCGCAATTTTCATGATCATCCTGACAAACTGATTCAAAAAATATATGCTAAATCTTTTAGAAAAGTCCGCTTACACTAAAAACGTATCTGAAACAAAAATCAGCTATACTGTCAGTCTATCGCACAGTCACGTGAAACATGTTAAACACAGCAGAACTCGGAAACGTGAAACGACAAAGTGCACACTTAGGCTATTAGAATGCTAACTTTACATGAATATTCAAGAAACTTATAGTGTACTCTGTTCTGTTATCATTTTTGAATCAATGGTGATAATCATATTAGGACGTTTCATCTAATTGTTTGCTGCAAGGTTTTTTTTCACTGAAAAACAAAATGTTTTTGACCCATGAAAATTGCGAGATTAGATTTTTTATTTCCCTCTTGAGTTATTGTCCTCCTTTTCTATATTCCATGCAGTTCAATCTCAAAAGCTAATCGTCTCTCACTTTACATCGTTTTTTTATACAAATGTTAATAGAAGGCTCACAAAAGTTTGGTGTTTTCTTCGTTCTAACCAGAACAAGTCAACTATAATTTAGCCCTAAACATTTTGTGTTGTTCAAACTTAATAGTGCTTGCATTACCGAAAAGTTTTCACCGTAATGAAAATTAACGTTTCAGTATATCTACTTAAATGATTATTATTCAAATTATTAAAACTCACTTGAAGCCGCACACCATTCTGGTTGACTCGTGGATCCGTCACATTTCGAGTGGAACATACAGGCAAAGCTGTGCTGAATGCCAACACAGTAGGTTCCGCATTGAAAATGACCAATGAAACACCCTGGAATCGGAATAAACGTTTATATTTCACCTCAACTGTATACGTCACGTCACATGTTCACTGTTTTGCCCTGAGTAATGTTTTGACTAGACAATTTTCATCATCATGAATTTTTACATCAGGATGATATTTTGTGAACTAAAGTGTTGGTTGAAATCCTCTTTTTGCGTTTCTTGTTTCCACTAACTTGAAGGTATAATTCTTCAGGTTTTTTTCTAAGGTCGTTTTTTAGAAATTCCGGAGAATTTGAAACATTATATTTTTCGAGCCTGATTTGATAGAGCAAACTAAATCTATCTCAGTAAAGTTTGATTTCAATTATCAACCAATGTTTCAATGGAAAGTGGCTCTCACACTCGTCACTGCCATCGGAGCAGTCCGGTCGGCCGTCGTGGAACCTGTCCACCGACACGCACTGTCCCGAACCACAATCGAAGTCTCCCTCATGACAACGACCCGGCAGACGTAAGCGGAGACCTGAAGTTGGTTGTCCAGGACACCTCTTCTCGTTTTACCTTTTTTTCATCCACTTCTCATTTTGTTATCTCTCTTTCTCTCCATATTTGCCACCCACTGCGCCTCCTCGTCTCTCTCTCTCTCTCTCTCTCTCTCTCTCTCTCTCTCTCTCTCTCTCTCTCTCTCTCTTTCTTTCTCTCTCTCTCTCTCTCTCTCTCTCTCTTTCTCTCTGCGTAGCTTCTTTCATCTTTTCATTCACCTTCGGTTCCTGATTTCCCCTCTACTATATCTTTCCCTCTCACTTTCTCTCGTACTCTCTTTCTCATTATTTCTCTCTCTCCTCTCTTTTTCTCTATCCAATTCAGTAGAGCAATAGTACTACCAAGATATCCGATGAACTGTGAATCTGCTAGCGAAATAAATATGAGGAGGATCAGCATGAGAGCATGCGAATAGCGCATACATCCACATCAGGGCTGCATACGACCTGAAACTCCAACTGTCAACCAGTATATAAACAAATGTTTCTGAATACTTGCCAAGAGGTGAAATGGGTACACACAAAACTCTATGTTCACGAGAAAAACGAAACATTGATTGCATCCAGAAAAGAGCATATTGTAGTGGACAACACGTACAGAGATATGGCCTGAATGCCCATCTACCTTATCAATGCATAGCCATGTATCAATGATTGATCAGTTGAGGTGGCAATATACCCACTGACATTTGGGATAACAATGCAACCCTCGCTCCCATCTGGCCACCTAGATCGGTGGCTTAATCGAGGGTCGGGCGGAAGTTATTGAGAAGCATAATGAGTGCAAAAGACAATTGGAGCAGACTCTGATGGACAGCGTAGGCAATATTATGATTAGAGAATGGTCAAAATATGCTAATGTACGTCAACAAGCTTTTCTGACGCGTTGCAGTTCAAATTCCAAACACTTTTTCAATCCTCACAAAGTTAGGAGAGTTCATGGATTGTGATAAAGTATGACAAGCTCTGGTTATGTCCAACTATAATATTGTTTGTTGCTCTTCTGGCGTTGAATGCGCATGGAGAAACAAAGTTGTTATGGTTTTCGTAACTTGAATCGAGAAGATTACCCAAAACGAACACGCTGGACTTAAGTCGTGATTCTTTTTTTTGGGTCGCACTTAACAAAACGACTCTCGCTAAAATGAATAAGATGATAGTTATTTTTTCAGTGGTACATCGAAATTGCACAATTCATGAATTGTCAACTCATCTCCCGAAAACGTGAAAAGGTAATTATTCCATTTCTTGCAGAGTAGATACATACAGTACACTAACACCGATACGGTAGGGGCGGGGGCGATGAAAACACTAGCTTCAATGCCCAATCAGCACTCTGAGAACAGTAAAAACGAAAATAAGTATAAAAACAAATGCTACCAACTTTTTCTGGTTTTTTTTGGGCATTTTGGGAAGATCTGCAAAATTGTATAAGGAATTAGATATACGAACAATAATGGTTTCAGCGACGCTGAGCCACAAAAGTACAAGGGATTTCGTCAGCAGCAATAATAACGCATGGTTGGCCCACTCAGCTATCATTATTATTGGTCAGACGACCAAATTGCTCAGCCGGGGTTTCTTTATAGGCATGGCGCATTACTTTTCTCGGACCACTATAGTCTTAAAAATAGAGGGAGGGCGAAGTTGAAAAACTGATGTGCTTCGAAATCACTGTACTTCCATATTTTATTGATTGGTATCAATCATAAAAATTTGTCAGCTAAAAAAACACAACAGGCATGTGGGAAAAGGCGAAAATGAGAGTGTTGTTATGTTTTCAATTGAGTCAAAACTAGAGTTCTTGTAATTCAGTCGTACAGTTTTACAAGGTAAACTTCAAAACTGAAATATGTTTTTCAAAATCTCATACACTTCGAGAAAAAAACGAGAAAAAATAAGACGTTTTTCCGTGCATAAACGTCAGCGCGGACTGAAAAACGGGCAAACTAACTTTTCACATTTGTCAAATAGGAATTATGCTAACTACACGAGAACTTGAGGAGGTCGTTGGATAAGGTTAGTAGTACTGTAGTGCCAAAAACGATGACTGTCTGTTGTTAAACATTTGCACCAGAACTTTTTTTCTATTATTTTCGAAACCTTGATTGATTATTCGAGTTATTATCTGGGATTGGGAGATTTATCACCTGGATTTAGGACAGTTTTCGTATTTTTCTCCAGTTCATAACAAGTAGTTCTTTATAACTAGTACCAAGGAATCGGTAAGAAAAGTACTGTATCATAATGCTCTGATACAGCCCTACCGTTACTACTTCAGTGATGTTGAGATGGGATGGGGAAGTAGCTAGTAGTGACCAGAGCAAGAGCCCGTGCACTGATCCGTGAAAGCGAAAATTGCTGCTTTCTCACTCGGCAATAAGCATAGGTCACCGATTGCCTACTTATTGTCTCAGTTCCCAGAATACAGAAACCCTTACGCACTCTAGAATTTGGCGGCGACTCGCCGGGGACAAGGAGGGGTCGGCAGAGTGTCGCCGGCGGGTTGCCTGCGGTTATTTTCAGGTCCTTCACACTAAACGTTCTATATAGTAATGAGATACCGGAACTGGTAATTTTACAGAGAATTAAAATGTTGTATATAATTATCGTCGCCAGAAATAACCACGATGAGATTCATGGCTTCATTGTTCATGTATAAACATGTCACCCACCTAAAAACTATAAGTATACGTATCTGATTAACATATATCTTATACAGAATCAACGACTTGAAAATAATCGCAGGCGAGACCCCTCCATGTCGCCGGCGACTCGCCGCCAAATTCTAGAGCAAGTCCGATCATTATCCAAAACTGTGTTATCTTTGTGGTTTTTGTTTTTATGGCGGGTCAGAAAACAACAAAAGCGACATGAAACTCGTTCGGTCATGGTGTATCTACTTTCACTGAATATCGCAACTGGTAAAGCTGAAAATGTCTTAGTCGGTTCGCCGGTGATGAAGAGAATATGTATGGAATATGATTCAAGAGACAAAGAGAAGCAACATATTAGTTACTTTAGACCAGTAGACGAACTTCCCAACTGGTACTGTATGAGTGTCCACCAGCGTGTATCAGGGCAAATTCCAGACAACATAATTGACTCGTATCGCGTTTTTAGTATCAGATGTAATGCATTTCCGTGACTGATCGTTGGTTGACTTCGAGCGCCCGTACTTTACCGAAAATTAGGAGCCACGAAATCAAACACCGTATTTTGCAGAAGTTCCTGTGTATGGTAGTGCAAAATATGTAATCATATCATTCGTCGCTCATAGTGCCATTGATATGGTACACAAATAACCTGTTGTTTGTGTAAACGTGAAAACGAAGATTCATAAGAAGCAGCGGAGATGATGGGTTAATTTCATATGGTATGGGTTGAAAATTTCTGGGAAGAATGAGAGCTGGCGAACCACAGTACAAAACCACACATTTCTCGAATGCACCTTCAAATTGAACTGTCTGAGCAAGTTGCACTTGGAAAATCTGTTGCACCAAGGCGTGCGTTCCACATACCATTGGCAAAGGTCTCTCAGACCAATCACGAGACAAATGACGAAATTAAGACGATGTGTTTATACTGTCCCCACGCATCTCAATTCAAACACTCGCGTCGTAGCGAAGTCATGCAAAATCTTGGATATAATCACATTCTGGCCACAGAGTTGCCAACATTCTATGTTTTAAGCGTAGGTGAACAGACTGTGAGTCAGGTGGTCACCAGAGACATCAGCTCAAAGGTTAACTTTTTGTCACTTCGCTATGGTGCCTGAGCAGGTTGAGTTGACCACAGTCATAACTTTGTTGCAGTACCACACATACTTTACTGCTAAAATGAGGAAGACAAACTGCACATAAAATTACATCGAGAGTTTATTTCAACAATCGTAAGGGAAATTATAAGTATGATACATACTGTTCTACAAATGAGTTACCCGCGACATCTAATGAAAGTGATTCACATTTAATGATTTTGGTGAAAAACGTTCGACTTTTAAAGCTTGTTGGCAGTTTAGTTTACGTAAATGTACAACTTTGCATACGTGCACGTATAGTCGAGTGGAATTGGCTGAATATGGTACATGCTACTATTTAGGGTTTCTAGTACTTCAACTCATTGTCATCGTCATACTTCCGATTACTCCTCAGGGAAGAGTACTGTGTTCTTTGAAGAATACGATGCAACGAAGGTCTTCGGTGCAAGTTGTAGGCGGCCCCATTCTCATCGAAGAGGAGCTCAGCGTCACCCGAGTAACTTCGAGGCCAAATCTGGAATGAATCACTGGTTTCAAAAGATAAATGACAAGGTCAGCTACAAAAAACTAACGAGACATGTAAAGAATGCGCGCATAAAGATACGGCTAAGTTCCTATAGAGTCTTCATAGATGTTTCTAAGAGTAACCAGTTCCACTTTATGTTGATTGAAACGACGGCTTAGGTTAGAAAATGGCTGACATTTCGAGACTGTTGTAGAATATGCAGTTTTTGGGAGTGTTTTCACCGTGATGATTCCATTCCTATGAAAAAGTAACCAACACGAGGGTATTGACCCATTTCGTATGTGTTGATTTATTGCTTAGTTCGAACATGTTATTTAATAGGCTCGATTCGGAAATAACAGCTAATCCTACCAGTTCGCCGGCAACAGACCCAATCGGTCGAACAAATTGGGAGGCGAACGTTCGGTCGATGTTCCGTTCTCTGTGCAGTACTCGGGTGTAGAGGTCACTGGTCGTTAAACAATACGTAACTGAAATAAATTCATTTATCAGAAACAGTTTCTTCAATAGTTCGATGTAGTTTTCACTGATGGGATCAAAAATGACCAAAAATGACAGTTATTTATCACATTCCGAGACACTATTGAAAGTTCTCCAATATGACAACCACAACGATTATAGCAAACAATAGTTTTCTATATTGCCGAGTTTTCGCTTATAGAATGGAGATATCTTTCGAACTTTCAAATGGTATGCAATACCCTCTCCACTTCTCCAAGTACCCGGCTACAATAGGAGTATTTGTTATTCGTGGTTGCCCGAACTCATTTGGAACATTGGTCCGTGAACATGTATTCCCGTTTGTAAACAGAGAAAGGCCATGAATGACGTACCGTTGAATGTTGCAATTGCAAGAATGTACGTGAATAGCCAGTTAGTGAATTGCATCACTGTACTTTGTGTACTCAGAATGTTTGCAATAATGGTCGTTGACTTGCCTTTATAGCGCGTCTTTTGAAAAACAGGATTACGAGTACGGGCTGCGCACGCGTCACAGCCTTCCAGTCGATACTGTTCATAACAAATCAACTTGAACCATTGATAAGAAGCCAGGCGGCCAACACATCAAATGTTTCAGAGATCGAACACGTGCACCTCGCAATCGAAAACCAAGGTATTTAAATTCTAACAAGTCACTTTCTAATTTGCCAGAGATCACTTGGTTGATCTGGCTCTAGCGAACGTGCTCCTCCATAACACATTTAGTTTGAGCGCGATCTTTGCGTGCCTAACAACAAATGAGGGGCACGATACAAGCTCTCTCAACTCTGAAAACATAGTCCAATCATTTCTATCAGCCGTTATCAATTTGCACAAACTTTTCCACGCTTTTCTCACACAATGAGAAGATAACTTCGGAAATTAGAGAAAATAATGTATTTTTATAATTTTACACTTAAATAATTTTATAACAACGTTTGAATATAACGGAACCCTACCAAATAGTCTCTCTGTCCACGTCGGTGTCGTTTGATTTCATTATCACATCGATTGTTGTTGATTTGAGTAGTACTCAAAACACGAGATAGAAGACCTGCCACCGTAGCAAAATCATTCAGGTGGTAAGCTCAACCTGATCGACGATCTGATCACGATCTGGCTACATAATGGCCAACTTCCTATATGTAAGCGTAGTAGTCACACTTTGGTCAGGTACTGATCAGACTCAAAGATGAGATTGAGACTTCACTATAAACGATGTCTGAGTTCTCGTTTTTGACAACACTATGCTAAATTTGAAGTTTGAAAGTTGAAATCTGTACAGTTCAGTTTCCTTCCATAGTTCGACACAGATCTTCATACCTTTCATTGTAAAAAAGAGCAGTTGGTCTAGGCCAAAAGAGTTCGGTTGAAGGACTAGCTTGAACATGTGAATACCATTGTATGATCGTAATTTATATGATTGAACCTATGTTAACCCATTATCACTTTTCGATTTCATTACAGACCGGTTTCATGTTTAGGAATAGAATTATCGTCATTCGTTTTAGACTCCTGCTGTGTCACACATGGGTTGTCTGAAGACACTTAACATTCTTCTTAAATGATAAAGTTCATGTAGTTTTAGGCAGTGTCCTCAAATACTCGCGCAAATGAGTTTATATTCGAAAACTATCTCCAAGCAAACAAATACAGTAATTTGAAATGATGTGACTAGCACATTAGGAATAACAGAGATGACAGATGACAGAGGGACATTGAGAGCACGGTGAGCAGAAACACGTGATAAACATTAAAGCATGGAAAGTTTGAAAGCAGAACGATGAGTTTTGAACTTTGTACCGTTAGTAAGAGATAGTGCAATTGAGAATCAAGAACCTGAGTTAATATCAATCTCATACAAAATTAGAACAATAATTTTTATCCATCCAGTCAGACACTGAGTTTGATAGAGTGTCGAACTTTATAATCTAGAATTTATATGATTCAAACGAAAAAAAGCATAACTTGATCAATAGATGCACAATCTTCGAGCAGTTGCTAAAGATATGTGGAAATGAGCCCGTACAGAAATAACCATAAAACCGACATCATTCTAGCCTTTAGTCTTCTTCCTCCAACCAGTTGCCAGAATCGCTTATGAGGGCGTAAGCAACCTGTTTCAATGGAGGAACCCGACGTCCACCCTCTGAATTACATAAATATAGGAATGTTTCGATGCATCCAGGGTTGGTTCCCTGTAGATGGTTTCAGTTCTGGCAATGAACCAAATTTGTCTCAAATGTAGGTACTATGGGTTTGCTCTTTCGATAAAAAAGCATATATGTGTATGTATGTGGTCGTTTCTCGCTGTTTGTATTTTGATCTCGTTGTTTTTTGGTATCAAAAAATTAAGTATAGCATGTGTAGAACTCTCAACTACAAGTCAGATATGAGAATGTGGTGTATATTAAAAAGTCTCATCTTTTTAGCTCCAAAAGGTGCAAAGGTAGAAGAAAATTAGCTGAAAATAAGTTCACAGCAAGTTAATAGTAATACCTGAACTTTCAAAGGATGACATCATTAGTGACTGCATGTCCTCCTTTCTCTTCTCTTGTTCGTCTTCCAGGTGATGTTGTGCTAGCTCATCTCGGTTGTCCACCTCATTTTCCGATTCGTCGGCCGACTAAAACAAGTTGTTCTTGACCGTCAAGTACGCTCTCCTCTTTCCTTTCGGTGTTAAACTTCGTTTTTTATGGTTCGACATCAACACTGACGGAATGGGTAAATTTTGTTCTGATTGATGTTTGGAGCTTCTTTAGTCTCTATGTTATTTAGTCAGGAATTAAACATAGTTTTTTGACCAACACGTCTTCAACTTTGAATGATTATCATTCTGAATTTTTGAGGCAAATCACTTATCTGTATGTTTTGAACAGAATGAAAGAGGTAATGACAGATAAAGATAAAGACAAAGAGTCAAAGACAGAATTTCCTAGAGAGAAGGAGTTAAGTATCAAGCAGGGTTAGAAAGTGAGTAGTGAATCTAATTGAAGTAGGAAAAAATGAGTTTACGTCGCGTGGAATCCTCTTGAGAAATGAGTTTTTTTTTATTTAGAAGAAACCCACCTTTTGTAGTAGACCATATTTTTCCATAATATCGTTATGCACAACTTCTCGAAAGGGAGTACTGGGGTCGACAATATTGAGCATATTATAAAACTCTGCTTTGATGGCTTCAGCAAATGCATCGGCGAACATTTCTGTAGCATTCGAGCGGAACCCGACAATGCCAGTAATGCAACAAACAATCAGTCAGCGCCACATGAATAACAAAGAGGAAGGCGGATTCGTGTGCGGATCAAAATGTGAGAAGTAGACGAAACCGCTGTTAGTATTGGTCTCTTGCGCACCACCCGCAGCATGACTCATACGGGCAAGGTCACATGTGTAATAGGACACGGATCACATTCAGCACGGCAGCAGCCCACGCTATGATAGGTACAACAGTTGAACCATTCTATTCAAACATACGAACGAACTGGAAGAATCGCCACATACTCAGTTGGTGAACGACAGAGTCGCAGATCGATTTTGCGAATTGTGCAAGACTGTGCAAAACTTCCTCAAACGTTGCGTTGCTGACAGTGTTGGATGGGAGAACTTTGGGAAACGCGCTCCATTGCACGCGCAGCGGTGGCCCGCTTCGCACCCAAAGTTAATAGGTACTACTCATGATGTATTTTAAATAAATGTTTTATTTTAAATTCTTTAAAATAATTATCAGCTGTATTGCTAGGTTATTTTTTCAAATCCGGAACGTAAGCACTCTTGAATTCACTCGCTGAGCTGGTCTGATTCTGTTTTTGGTATGTACGTACGTGTATATTGTCATGGTTTGACTCACTTTGTTTTTGGACTCGACTTTATCAGCAGTATGCAGTGCTGATAAAGTTTGAACAACTATTCAGTCAGTTTTCCATTAAGTGGTTAAGGTTCCAATTCAAGCTACTTTTCTTCTTTTGTCGTAGTGTTATAAAGTTAGCAGTTATTATGAATAAAGTACAATTGTTCAGGTTTACCTAATCGCAATTCTCGAATAAGCACAAGTTTATACTAGCCTTTCTCTTAAATTTGATCAGTGATGTTAAATTTATTCTGATCAATCATGTGTTATAGTAATGGGAGAAAACTCTTCTGGGGAAGTTTCCCAGTTCACAAAGGATAAAGCAAGTAGGACGAGAATTTCCATCGAGTCCTTCTATGCGCAGACGGTCACACAATCAATGGAGCGAGACAGTAGAGCTCGAAAGCTAGAGGAAAAAATGGCTGTGGAAGGTGAATAATTCGCCAATTTCTTTTGCCGGTCATATTTTCTCATGTGAAATGATTTACGATCACTCAAACTCTGTTTCATTTCAGGTATTACGGAGGAAGAAAAAGAGGAGCGACGGCGGATTCAAAACTCCAAGGAAACTGATTTTCTACGCTTGAAAAGAACTCGCCTTGAAGTGACTGATTTCGAAAGTTTGAAAGTTATTGGTCGAGGAGCTTTTGGAGAGGTTAGTCAGTCGTTCACATAATAGAGTCACTACCAGTCACTATTTGGTTCTTTTTCTCTTTTCCCTCATGTTAATACAGTCAGCAACTGCACGTAAGCTATGTTTAGCTATGGTGCTACTTGTCGCCAATGCTGCTCCATTCGGTAACATACACATCCGCTTTATGACATTGCGGGGGAGTAATGGACACCTTCACAATATATGCAGTGCAAAAATTGAATTGGCTTAGATTAAAGGGAACATTGACTTTTTACCCCCCCCCCAACTTTCTGAAATTGTATTGCGTTTGATGAATTGTAGTTTGACCCCCCCCCCCACCGGGAGGTGATAATTCAATTTATCATCTGCAATACAACAAAAGTTTGAGGGTGGGGGGTGAAAAGTAAACATTACCGGTATTGAAGTTCAGCCCCCCACTCGTTGAAGTTTGACCCCCCACCATTGAAGTTCTACCCCCGCCGACCCAGGTGTGGGGTGAACAGTAAATGTCGAAGTTGATTTTTGACCCCCCCCCCCCCCTCTCCTAGATTGTCAGGTTTTAGCTTGGGTGGGGGGTTGAAGTGCTACGGGGGGGGGACCCAACTAAAGTGGGGGGCGATACTTCAATTTTCCCAGATTAAATACTGATCATCAGACAGACAGCTCATGTTTTTATAAATGCTCAAAGTCTGTTTTGTTCTCAATCGTCGACAATATTGTTGATGAATGGAAGTGAAATTGTTGAAATAATGGGTAATTTCTCATTCCAGGTGCGGCTTGTACAAAAGATCGACACTGGTCATATATATGCTATGAAAATTTTAAGGAAGACAGAAATGGTGGAAAAAGAACAGGTGGGCGGGCACATAATGCACTAACGTTGTCTGAAACCAGAAAATTCGAAAAAAAATATGCTCACCCTTTTCCCAGTATCAAGAAAAGTTGTTAATTTCTAATTTAAAAAAATGAGGTTCTACGTATTTCAATTGAAAACCTGGTTCCTATTTGTACAAAAGGCACACCTTACTGGTGTGCGGGTGGGAATTTTTCACTGTTTTCCTTCTGCGTCCAAAAGTGGTTTTACTTCCCCTTAGCCAATTTTCTTAATTACCAATACACTAAACTGATATTATTTATCGTTTGCAGTTGGCTTGCACATTTTATAGAACGGTAAAGATTTAATGAGTTACGCGCAATAGCAAATTATCCTGATTATACTTGTTTTTTTTGTATTTTGTTGTAGAAGTGTTTACATATTGGTTCCTTTAGACTGCTCATGTGCGTGCGGAGAGAGACATTCTATCCGAAGCTGATTGTGAATGGGTGGTGAAAATGTATTATTCCTTCCAAGATTTTTCGAACTTGTATCTAGTAATGGAATTCCTTCCCGGAGGTGGGTTATTCGTTCACCAAATCAGTCTTTGACGAGTGTTCATATTAACGTTCATCGTAAACAAAGGAGGTCATACGATGTGTTTGTACTACCAGACCTCCAGGGTAGGAGGAATACTTGCACGCGCAAACATGCAAACTATAATCATCGATTCAGTTCAGTCCCCAGGTCTATAAGCACAATCGATATGCATGTGTTGTATGTTTGTGCTGCCTTTTAAACTAGTATTGAAATATGAACGCAGTCTTAGTGCGTAGCACACTGTTTTATTATTGATTTATTGTCGTTTTAAGGTGACATGATGACCCTTCTCATAAAAAAGGACACATTGAGCGAAGAAGCGACCCAGTTCTATATTGCCGAAGCTGCACTTGCTGTTCAATTCATACATAATCTCGATTTCATTCATAGAGACATCAAGCCGGACAACTTATTGCTTGACGCTCGGGTAAGTTACGAATTAGTTTTATTGTAGATTCTTGAATATCGTTTGTCGATATTACTTAATTTTCATAGTTTTAGGGACATGTTAAGTTGTCGGATTTCGGTTTATGTACGGGACTCAAGAAAATTCATCGGACCGAACATTACAGGTGGATTTTTTTTTGTCGTTTTCATTCACTTCGCATTATTCCTAACTACACAATAATGCTAGTTTTCTTTGCGAGAAGAGTGACTAGTTACTCTTTCCACGGGGAACCGAACTCAATTTTCGGCAACAGCTGATTTCCTCTTAATTTTCATGTTTTTTATTTCCGTGGATTTCTAATATTCGCGTGCTCAGCAACAGTCGTTGGCGATTTTTATGAGGAGCTTTATTTTTTTCACGTTCAGAGTCTGAAAAATCAGAGTCGAGGTTGCTTTTTGCTTTGTAGAGTAAACGTTTGCAATTCGTTTTATTATAGGAATTGGCCCTCCCAACTTCCTCCGGATTTTGTTTCTAAACCATTCGAATCAAAGAGAAAGGCGGAAACATGGAAGAAGAATCGAAGAGCATATGTAAGTATTGAATTGCTAAACTTTGTCAGTGTATAGCATAGAATCATGATGAAATGAATAGAATCAGCTTATTTAATTTTTTGCAATTCAGGCATATTCCACCGTGGGAACTCCTGACTATATTGCCCCCGAAGTCTTTCAACCCAATGGTTATACCAAGAGCTGTGATTGGTGGAGCTTGGGAGTCATCATGTATGAAATGTTGATAGGTACGTTTACAATTTCTACGAAGAATTTGTTAAACACAAAGTATTACCTAAATGTTCGAAATGAGTGCATATTGCATAAAGGATAAATCTCTGAACTGTTTCGTTACTTTGATGTTTGGCTTATCATACTGTTTTCAGTCACGCGTAATTCGTCTGAATCATAGTTTGTTCGGAATTTAGAAGCCTTTTATCCTGTTAATGTGAACAACTTTATCAGTTCAATAGGGTTAGCGAACAGAGTGAAAGAATGACTCTTGTTCAAATTAGTTCGGCTTCGGAATCAACTAAATGTTGTCAGATTACTCTAATTATTTGTGTGTTTTTTTGTTTTTGTGCTTTTCACGGTTTCATATCAGGATATCCTCCATTTTGCTCGGAAACCCCTCAAGAAACTTACCGAAAGGTTGTGAATTGGCAGCAAACCCTCGTATTTCCACCAGAACAACCAATAAGCGTGGAGGCAAAAGCCGTGAGTTCAATTCAAATTTATAATTATTCAGAAAGCAACAAAGAGATCATACCGCTAAATAGTGCACGGGTGTATAACTGCTAGTACCTATGTCCGGTTGTCCAGATAGGGGTTTGGTGTATATTCGTTCGTTGTTCAAATAAGCGGGAGCAAACAGTTACTCACCGACGAGTTACTTATGAGTTCGCAAGCGTCAAGTGATGAGAATAGAAAGCACAATGCCTTACCCGCTCTCTCTTTAATATTATCTTTCGTTTCATCGTCACCTTTTTTCAGACAATCAAACGGTTTTGCTGTGAGTCTGAGCGACGAATGGGTCATAGCGGAGGTCTTGAAGAGATCAAGCAGTGTCCCTTCTTCAAACGGATCGATTGGAATCATATCAGGTAGTTCACGTGAAAGTGTTTATTACTTACATACTTTCACTAACAGTACAGTACCTACTGTTTATATCCTATCGATCATCTGACGTGTCGGACCCATGCTCGTCTCGACTTTGCGCTTTGTATTTTGATCAACGCTCCCTCGTAAGTAGGTTATACTTTTAACATACAATCCTTATATACGTTTTCGTTTTGCCATATAATCTTGTAATAACTCAATTAGTCAATTCTTACTTCTTTCAACCATAGAGGTTTTTGCCGGATCCATACCCGATTTATTTCTGAAAATATGATGCTCTCATAATTGAATCGCCGTTATTTTGGTTGCTTGACTCCCCGTTTTTTCAGAGAGCGCCCTCCACCGGTCCGCGTAGAAGTGAAAAGCATTGATGATACAAGTAACTTTGATGACTTCCCTGATGTTGATTTGCGATGGCGTGAGTTTTGCATCTATGTATTTCACCACTCGAAGATATTGGTAAAGTTGCACGTTTAGTCTTCAGAGCCATCTACCACATTACTTACACACATGAGTTTTTATGTTTTATGTCGATTTATTAACAGTTGTAAGAAACACCATATTATGATTTTGGATAGTTCAAGCCAATTTTCGGGACACCCGTATGTCATAGGTGCTAAAGTTTCTCGTGTTCGCAATTTTTACAATTTTTTTCTCTGGACTCTTCGCGATTGATACCTCTAGCATCACCACATGAGTTCGAACGTGTTACCAAATCTAGTCATCTTATACATTAAGGGATTATCTCTTGTTTTTCACTGATGCGCCCACTGTTCTCTGATGATTTATTCGATTGCAGCCCAGCCAAGTGCTCCCTCCAAGCCTGAAGAGCAACCAGGACGAAGAGGCGAATTCGTCGATTTCACATACAAACGTTTTGACGGTCTCACTCAGAAGATGCGTTACAGTGACTTGAGCAAGGTAAGA
The DNA here is from genome assembly GCA_964036275.1 of Litoditis marina. Classification (NCBI taxonomy): domain Eukaryota; kingdom Metazoa; phylum Nematoda; class Chromadorea; order Rhabditida; family Rhabditidae; genus Litoditis; species Litoditis marina. The sequence goes on along the minus strand of OZ038438.1, from coordinate 12,186,312 downwards.
ATGCTTTTTATTCCAGAAGGAATCACTTCTGATCGCATTTCAAACAAATATCATTAGATATTTGTGGACGCGGGACTATGAGCGCGTCCAATTTCGCTCAAATGGCTCACTCCGCAACACATCTTCTTTTAACGATGTTTATCGATAATATGAGGTGATTTCAATAATTTCAATTGCTTTGTTGATCACAGCCACTACACGGTGAACGATTCAGGCGGTTGCGTCTGCTGCTGGATTTGGTAGCTGGTAGTGTTATTGTTATAGTTATGTAGGTTGTTGTTGTTCCTGACTTTGCACCAGTTAAGTGTCACGTCGAGCTGTTTATCGGGGCGATTGGCGCCAAACGAAGGACGATGATAAGGTAGAAAAGCCACCGAGGTGTGCAGACAGGAGCCACACTAACAAAACGTTTTGCTTCAAACACCCTAAAGATATTGCATAGTGCTCTCTTCAACCCGAAGTAGTTAGCGAACTGACAATTCATATTTTTGTATAAAAAAAAAGTATTCAGGCACGTATCCCAGAAAAGCCGTCCGAAAGTGGTACACAGACCACCGTATGATAAGTTTGTCATGTCGAGATCTGTCTTGGGCTACAGCTTCTACAGCAAGGTTTCGTCATTTCATTCCCATGTATCGAGATCTGACCGGGAAATGATTGTAGTTTGGCTGCCTCACTTTCTAACTGTGTTAAATGAATTCTACACCTGAAAATTGATTTTTTTCAGAAAGAGTTCATGAACGATATGTATCGAGAAACAACTAGCTACCGTATATTTTGCCATATTAGCCAATTAACTTATGAAAAGGAATACAAATTTCAAGTAAGCTGCCTATTTTCTAACCCAGCATCTCGTTGCAGTTGATTCTAGGCATAGAATATTCTGAAATGACTTTTCATTCCATCCTTGAAAGAACTCGTTAATATAGATGTTGATATATGTATATATTTAGTCTTGCGCGGTTGTATATTAGTTTCAATAGTATGTGATTCATATAAATTATGGGTATAAATTCATGTCAATTGTTGATTATTTTCAATGTAATCGATTTCGGTGCTCTCTCTACAAATGGAATCAGTTCATGCTTGTGAATTGTATTACCGTATGTTGTGGTGGTGACTGATATCACCTATCTCACGTAATATCCTCTTTTGTCAGTTTTATAACAACGAAAATACAGTTGGTACAAAAAACGACAATTTGAAAGTGAACACATAACTCTCTCTAAAATGCCTCTATCAATAATCACATGTCAGTACTTTGGTGAAATAATAACGAAGTAGAAGAACAATATTTGAAATATGCATAGTATTGCAGGAGGTTATTTCATAAATACTTGCACGGGTATCAATCTCAGAGCGACTGCATCAATTTGTTTTCGGTGGAAATCGGTTTGTTTGTAAGCTCGATGAAATATGCACTTGATATAGTGGTTAAATTTTCAATTTATAAAAATAACTATCCGGGACCTGCCGCAAAAGCTCACACCTTTGAGAAAGTTTAAACATATCAAAGTACATCAATAGAATGTCAATTTGTTCGAAATGATTTGAGATTATATTAAGTGAAACGTGTGTTTCGTAACAGTGCTCAAATTGTCACGATTTGGCACAGAAAGACTTACAGGCAGAATGGACAGCTAAAAATGACACGTAAATTCAGTATCTATTGGCAACACAGTTTTGGACACATATAGTGTATCTTGACTACTGTGTGGCTAAAACGGTGGGATAGTTGGGAGTTGTCTCTATCTGACTTGATCTTTGTTTCATAAGGCCCATATCTATCCCACGAAAACATAACACGACAACTCATCAGATAATTTGGACTATAATGAGAATATACAAAATATAGCTATCATTATTGATTCTTCGAAACGTGACGCCTAAAATTGTGGTTGTCCGATATTATCAGACATCGTGCATTTTGCCTTCTTTGTTGTCGCAGTAGTTGTTCCACAACGTTTTCGCAAGTTCGTAACAGGGCAATTCTCCGGCATGGGTGGCCACCATTCGCAGCAGGAACACACCATCCTTCAATTGAAATCGAAATGGCCTCTTATTACATTTTGTTTTTCTAATGAATATTCGGACTAGTTTTCGAATTGCACAGTGACCTTGCGCCCCAGATTAGCCTCAACTTTACTTAGGCTCGCTTAATCTTGTTCATTTTGTTATGTAAAAAACTTTTCACGGGTCATGGCCTTCTCATGTTCAATTTCAATATGTAAAGTTTGAATCTCAAGGTTCGTTTTTCGAGTTAGTTTTATGAACATGGAGAAAAGTCAGGATACACAACTTATAAACTCTATTTGTTTTTATGATTGATGGACTAGTTAATTATAAGCAGGCGTTTTGTGATGCAGAGGAAATCTTAAACATTGCCCTCAAACTTGAATACCTGTCTCAAAAAGTGGAACACAAATCGTCGAAGAGATTGCGAGTCTACCATTTTGTAGCCTTCGATACCAGTCAAGTATTTTCCAACAAAGTTAAGCTGCCTGAAAAATATTCCTTTTGTGTTATTATTTTGCCTTCCTAATTGTGGTCTCTCTCCGTATTCATTTCAAATAGTGTAAAAGAACAGCGGTACTTGATGTTTTTAATCATTTTTGTATTCCAGTTTAGTCAAAGTTTTTTGTTATTATTCCAAAACTTGTGAATGCATTTTAGGAACTTAGCTTATTTTTAGGCTTATTTTTAGAATTTTATGACTAGGATCACTCACCGACTAGGAACAACAGAAATGTATATCCAATAGAATAAAGAACAAACAGTTGCTCCAGCTAACAAGAAATACCAAAACCTGTAAATGGAAAACAGATGTGCTAGTGAGCTATATGTTATATGTTTTTCTATGTCTATTTCGAATAGATTACACACACTACGCGTCATAGCTGAATGCTTATTCCATTTGATATTTGAGTTTAAATGGAAGTTTATGATTATTTCGGAATAAGTCATAAAATGTTATTGCGAACGTCAATTTTTTTTGCGTTTGCTACATATTGGTAAAATAAATTCGTATTCTTTGTAGTTTGACCTCACTACACGCAATACTGCGCTCAAAACTATTCCGGCGGTGCACGGTAACATTTGCTTCTTATCTACTGCACATTGAGTGTTTGAAATTCAACCTCTAAAATATAAAGTTTGAGGTTCACTTGCGAATAAGGAAATTATTCTCACCATAAGAATAGGAAAATTTTCTCATTGAACATGTTGATCATTAGTACACACTGGACCGTATGACGGTGAACATTTCCGAGAACCTAGAATGTGTTCTATTGTTGCATTTCTCGTTTTGCACAAAACATAAGTGCTATTAGTAAAAAGTGGGGGAACCAACAAATGTGTGAGTTGTGTTTGGTTCGACCTCGATATCAGCAAAAAGTGAACGATACGAATTGCTGTGATACTGTAGCAGAAGTACTCTGCAAAAATAGAACAATACAAATTTTGCACAATGGTTCACGAAGCCCGCATGATGTTTCAGAAATTGCCGAAGGGTATTTAATGTGTACTTTGACGATATGCGTGCGTTGTGAACCATTGTGCAAAATTTGTATTGTTCTATTTTTGCAGAGTACTTCTGCTACAGTATCACAGCAATTCGTATCGTTCACTTTTTGCTGATATCGAGGTCGAACCAAACACAACTCACACATTTGTTGGTTCCCCCACTTTTTACTAATTGTCCTTTTTTTGCTAGTTGTACTACTACAACTTCATATGTTGCCTATTCACAGAGTGGATCTTGTGATATTATTATGGAAATCTCAGTTTTGTGTGTGCACTAAGCCGAATGCAGACCATAAAATTGCTGGTGTTGTAATATAACGCAAGTTGCTGGCTCTGTGACTATCAACAACTGAACAAAAACGCTAAAAGTTCCGATTTACATGTACGCCGCTTTTAGCGGCGATAAGCGAACGGGATTGGCGCCATTGACAAATCTACAATTAGAAACACCAAATCACTTACAATATAGCCATTATTTCCGATACCACATCAAAAACCTTCATGTTGAAACTTTCTTGTTTTTCGTTCCAGCGCCAATGGGCACACGCGTCTGGCGCCAGAACGAAACGAAATTCTCTAGGTTTTTGAGCTACCAGTACACACTACATGTGTCAATTACTGATTGGAGCAATATTCAAACTATTCAATTGTAAGTTTCGTGTGTTTTTGTTTTGGCGCCATTTGGCGTCTGTTCCGAGCCAGAAGATAAAATTAGATTTTGAATTTGTTGATCTATATTTCACATTGGAATATTCAATATCTGTTAACTTGGAACAGTTTGATTGACGATAACTAATATTTTTCCAACTTTGGCGCCAATTGGCGTCAGCGCACAGTGCCAACAAAATTTTTTGGATTTTCAGATTGAGCATCTTACTTGCCATGTGACAGTTATTTAGTGTACCGAATTTCAGACGATTCCATTAACGCTGTCGTGAGTTTGGGTTTTGGCGCCATCTGGCGCCTGGTTTGAGCGCCAGAAGAAAAATTTCAGTTTTTGAGAAAGACTTTCACACTTTCCACCAAACTATTCAATTTCTATTAGTGTTCAACATTTAAGTTGACGATAAATAGTGTTTTGCCGTTTTTGGCGCCTATTGGCGCCAGCGCCGGGCGCCAATGATGATGTATTCATCTCATATCTGGCGCGACGGGCTAAATTTTGCATTATACCTCATGTTTCAAATTTCAGCTGAATCGGTTCGGTAGTTTTTCCAATAGTGGTTTTTGGCGCCTATTGGCGCCCGCGCCCGGCGCCAATGAGGAGCTGTACATCTCATATTTGGCGCGACGGGCTAAATTTTGTATTAGAACTCATGTTTCAAATTTCAGCTAAATCGATTCGGTAGTTTTTTCCAATAGTGGTTTTTGGCGCCTATTGGCGCCCGCGCCCGGCGCCAATGAGGAGCTGTACATCTCATATTTGGCGCGACGGGCTAAATTTTGTATTAGAACTCATGTTTCAAATTTCAGCTAAATCGATTCGGTAGTTTTTCCAATAGTGGTTTTTGGCGCCTATTGGCGCCCGCGCCCGGCGCCAGAGATCAGATATACTTTTCATACTTGGCGCGACGAGCTAACTTTTGCCATAGAATATATGTTCCAAATTTCAGCCAAATTGGTTCAGTAGTTTTTCCACTACGATGCGGACAGAATCCGTGAGGGACGAGGGAGGAGGGAGGAGGGACGAATTACGGCGGAACTTTTCAACAACGACACGAAACCATAACTCAGGCGAAAATATTCCGATTTGGCTGAAATTTTCACACAATGTTCAATTCGTGATTCTCTAACGTTCTCTCTTTTTAGTTTTCGAAAAAAGATTATATTTGAAGCTTTTTGTTAATTAAAAGGAAAAAACGAGTCCGCAATGGCCAAACCAAAGACAACTCACGCAGAGCGCTTCGCGCTCCGCGCGATATTCTGTGGTCATTGCCGTTCGGGTTTCTTGGGTTATCCGGCTTTCTACGTGCCACCTTCAAAATCTCTGAGAAAAAAATAATGTTTTTTTTGTTCTGCTCTATTCGTGGGGAAACGGTGATGTTAGTAGCCAATATGAAACATACTACAACATATTGTCAATTGCGTTGCTGAATTGAATGTCTTACCTTCACTTCGAAATCACAAAGGGTTACTCTAGGAAAGTGTCCCGATTCCTCCCATTCTCGACCGTTCATTAGATCATTTAACACCTGAATAACATAAATAGTGTTTCTATTGAATGCGAAATTATAGGATTTCATGTTTGAGCGCACATCCAGAGCAAAAATTTCAGTTTTTAGCGTCCCGTACCACTACATTATTGAACGGCTATTTTTGTTTTTACATCAGTATCTAACTATTGAAACAGAGCTCATAATGTAATTATCGTTATGGTCTCGTACAGTACTGATTGTACTTTTTGCATGACATAACCAGTTCAGGAAGAACTTGAACAGATCTCGTATATTTCTTCTTAAGTGTATTTCGACGCTGCTTTCAAAAATTGAAAGCCCCTTCATTTCATATTTTGACAGCGTTATAACTCACCTGAAGCCCATACCACTTGCTTCGATTTCCTAGAAAGGTGTTCAAAAGAAATATTTGTCCTACAATATTCACTGTATAGAGTATTTTGACGGAAATGTAAAGAAAAGTCACAGCTGCACCCGACGATCTTGTGCAGATAATCATATTGAGCAGCTTCAATCGATTGCCACTCATCTGAAATTACGCTCGAATAACTCTAATTCATGTTATATTATGTTCCGTCCATTTTTTTGATAGTTGCGCACATGTGCTTTCATTTGGCTAGCAGCTGGCGTAAGTTTCCGAGGGGGATCACCATTTGTCAACAAATCTTAAACGAGAACAGATTGAACAGCGGAAACCTCAAGAATGTCGAGAATACTCTCGCACCTGCCAATAACATTCCCACGATTCTCAAGTATTTATGATTCAAAAATATAGTCTCTGTACATCAGGTTCAAATCAATTTTTCAATATTCGGCAGTTTTGATAGGGTCCTGTTATGAATATTTCAAAGCATGGTGACGATACTAGAAAACAAATCTCACCACTTGATGTTTGACATGTAAGGCTTCTTCTACATTGGTCGCAATAGTTTGCAGCGCTCGGTTTCGAGATTCCAAATCTAGCAGTCGAGAATCACAAGCCATTTGAACCAATGACTGCACATGAATACCTACAAGGGTTATCATTTTGTTTCAGTCAACAGCACTATTAGCTATGTGTGTTCGGTGGTTAGAGTTGAAAAAACTGTTAATTGTCAAGGCATACTTGGTATTATACGACAATGAGATCCAATCTTTCTTCCAGGTGCGATTTCCTAAATGAATGTCGCTTGCGTTCGACATGCCCTAGTAACGGTACCCTAACTTGACGTGTGATAGAGGCCCTCCTTCCCCAATTGTTCACTCAACTATTGAGGCACTCTTTTCAGTGACACATAGTAATCGAAAACTGCGGTGATTAGTTATCGTAGATACCTGATTGCCAGCTCAGCAACCTCCAAACAATTGTCGGTACATAAAACAATAACGCTTCAAGAGCTAATACGAATGGCACCCATTGATAATACCTGAAAGTTATCGTATTAATAGTATTCCGTGCTCATTCCCGCTCTACTCTCTACTTTTGTTTCAAGTATTCAAAACGACATTTTCTGTTTTCCATTTCCGTGATTGTTCATTAAATCGTCGCCGTGAAATGGGCGAGTTGACCGTGGGACATGATTTATACAAAGAAAAACGTATAACCGTTGCGACTGTTTTGATCCGAATACATTTTCATAGCGGCGAATTTCATGTTTCAGTCCATTGTTTGCACTCTAAACAACCAAACATATAAATTCTCCGCTGCTCACCCGATTTGCCTATTTTCTCTTTCCGCATAATTGTGCGGGATATAGTCGTGTAGAGGTAGAAAGTAGGTGTTTTGCACCCAACAGTAGTTCTCCGTATACTGCTCCATCGGCTCCGTAAATGTGGCCGGAACCCAACATTGAATAGGAAAACCTGTAACGTCTGTCTTTTTCTTAGTAGCCGTAGAGTTGACTATGTCGCCCACTGATCCGATATTCGGGAAAATCCCGATATCACCCAACCCGCGTCTTCTGAAGCTTTGGTTCTTTGTGCTCACTACTACTGGGATGCAACTATTACAAAACAGTGTTCCAAGCGAGAGCTGGATGGGATCATCGAGATGCCGGCATGTTCCGACATTCTCACTCCGCTCACAGATCACTCTACGGTCTGTTACTCGATTACTGTGGTGGTTTTAAGGACAGGAGTAGCGAAGATCCAACAAATGAACAAAGTATAGTTGGTAAATAACTTACCGTTAGTGATATGTAATGATTGAGATGGTATTATCGTGTGCAGTGCAAGTATTATTCTGGCAACCAAGCCCAGTTATGCTAGTTGTTTTTTACAAACCCTTTTTCAATGTTTAAACCCAAATATGAACTAGAATATTTCCTGACAACTTCGAGTTTTGAGTCAAGTGTTGCTATTTTTGACTTTCGAGTTCGACTCGACAAGTTTTAAGTAATTTCACTTCATTTTTTTTCATTGTATTTCACACGTATTCAACGAATCTCAAAGATACGTGATTACTATTCCATCTCATAAGCAACATTTATGCTAAACTAAACTTACTTCCTTTTCAAATTATTCGAGCTTTCTCTACGTCTGTGCGCATTTCCTTGAAGCGATGAATTGAAATATGTTTCAGTTAATTAGCGCTGGAGTGCAATAACGAAACGAAGTACTCTAATAAAACTGAACCGTAGTATCTATAACCGAAGTATAGTGTCTTGTAAGACATATGCACTATATTTTGACATATTTCACATAACTGCTGCGTTTTTCACTGAAACGAGAAACACTCGTTTCTTGGAATGTTCATTGGGAGAAAGTTTCATTCAAAACACTCACCTACATACTGCTTCGCAGACACGAGTATGGCGAATACTGAAATATTTAATTTAGGAAATATTGGTTCAGTGAATTCATTCGAGATGCCATTGCCATTATGAACTGGTTAGATTACTATTGAAAAACAATTATGTAATCTGTTTCTCACTGATGGCCACTCGTAGGAAACCTGTCCCTCCAATCCCCCTATTTATGAGCTGTGTGCGACGAGTTTTTCACAATTCTGCTCTAGGCACAATGGCAATTATGGCAGACTCATTTTTCAGACGGAGAAATAGGCTCTCGCTGCGACACGCCATTCACGTTTCCGCCTTTTCATAGATGAGAACAAGTACAACATGCGAGTTCCTAGCTTGGATGAAACACAGCGGAGTGTGGAGAATATGGAATATGATTGGTTGAAGTTTGGGTTTTCTACTGATTGCTTTATTAATATTAATATTTCCTATGAAATCTCATTGAAAGCCGCATAAATAGTTTCAGAAGGTGCCACCTTGAAATATTATCCGTTTCAAGTGAATCCTAACTGGACACCAACTTTGGGGACCGCCGCGGTTGAACATGGGTTTGTACTCAACATACACTGATACGTACAGTGTTTGGCCGTCCTTCTTTCGGAACTGACTATAGTTCAGTTTTGCCGGGAGCAGTCCATTTAGTTAACAACCTTTTCTAATCCAAATTAGCTCGTTAGAATAAATGACTATCGTGTAGCGCGTATCTGACGCATGTCGTTATGAGTGAACATTTTCAATTCTGAAGACATAATCTGTAGGTTATCGGTGAGCATACGTGGAACTTGTGGTTTTTGTGCATGTGAACCTCAAACGTTTATATCTTAGAGGTTGAATCATACAACTAATGAACCGAAAATACATACGCAATTATTAAATATTTCAGGCTAGCTTAAAAATTGATCATAGTTTCAAATACATTGAGAACAAAACATAGACCTCTACTGTTAGTCAATTGCACAGTCATGTGAAACATGCTAAACACAGCAGACCCCAGAAACGTGCAAATACAAAGTGCATGATTACTCAATGAATTGACAACTTTGAGTGACTATTCGGTTTACTTCAAGTATGGATGAATAGTCTAAGCCTGGATTTATTTTTTCCCAAATACTGAAACTAGAAATAAGGCCTAACAGGCCGTGTACATTTCATTCAAGGACGTGAAAGCGACCACTGCTGTTTTGATTTTATCAGTTGAAAAATTCATAGAAAGTAATTCAACATTTTAAACCACCAATTCATTCTGTCAGAGCAAGTGCAGTAGTTTCGATATCTGAAGTCCCTAAGCTAATATTTTCTTTTCATCGAATATCGCTTGCACTTAATGGGGGAAGGGGTAGCCGGGCGTAGAGTTACATCCAAAGTCTCACAAGAAACTAAGCTAATTCAAGATAGCAGGAGATTGGAAACTAGCAGAACACTTTGGTACTAAACTACAAGTATCTAAAGTCAGGGTCATTTGAGTTTTCCATTTACCCAACAAAACGCTTCATAAAATGATTATTAACGCAAAACGTGGGAATGCTTGAGAATCGAACCACGTGCAACAGTTTATAGTTTTACGTTACTGCTACATTTACTTTACCTTCACACTTTGTTTGTGTGAAGATGAATTCCAAGCAAAATCTAATATACTCGGAATGAATACATTTGATATCTTGATTTAATATCATACTGTAGATGAGTAAAACATTTCAGGTCAGACTTTTGTGAATGTTTAGAAAAGCTTGATGTTACAGGTTATTTCGATTAGTTCGAGGTCATTCGAACCTCCATATTGGTCCCAGGATGACGCTATGTTCAGATTCACCCTTATTCATGTATTGATTCGAATTAGTGGTTGACTGCGCGTGCAAACCTGATTTAGAACACTGGCCTCTTGCTTTCCCGGCTAATTTGGGCTTCTGCTACACCCACAAATAAATGTCTTCACACCCATCTCCACTACACATATGAACAGAAATGATGAACAAGCTGTGGAATTCGAGCGAAACGAGAAACGTATAAACAGTCATAAACAGATATCCAGTCCAGTCACACTACGTCACCGAAAAAAAGGCAGACAACTTTATTGCTCCTAATTGTTTATGTCTCATCCGGCACGAAAATTCCAGCCTCTCCCTCTAACTCTTTCTATTCTTTAATCTCTTTCTTTCGTTTTCTGTAGTCGCACGAAAACTAACAATGCTTTCCAGGACTCTTGCAGTGTTTGGTAAAACTTCCAAATGCTTTGCGGGAAAACCGAATCGTACAGTTCTTTTTCTGTATTGAGCAAGACCAGCGTAAATTGTCCATTTCATGATGTAAGTCCACGTGTAGAACAAGGAATACAATGACCGAAGTTTTCGAACAACAAGTGAAAGAGGGTCTTACCAGTAATAATCGAAGTGGTATAGTAATAATTGAGCTTGTCGATGATGTCATCGTCCACATGAAACTGTATAGATTTGACTGCACTGGCAAAGTAGTAGAGTAACATGACAATGGCTCACACCATAGCCCGATGCGTCCCGAGCTGAAAACACTGATTTCAAATAGGTGTTATTTCATTGAATATTAACATGAGAGAAGACCGTACGTACCATGTTCCTGAACACGGTTTACATTTTAGGTTGGCATAAAGTCTCAGTTCAAATGCAATAAAAATGAGCTCCACTCACGTTGGGGAACGAGAACGTGTACTTTGAAACAAACAGGTAGGAACACAAAACAAGCAAACGGGTATCAAACACAAGTAAATGTTTAGTACTACACTTCTTCGTTCAGTCACGTGCTTCACACTTTTTACGCAACGTACAGACGAGTATGGGCAAAATGTGGAACACAGTGAGTGATATAATAAATGTAATACGGTTTGTAGGATAGAATAGATGCACATATATGACATTTAGGTTATAAGTTATTAGCCGGCTGTGTTTAATAGGCACGAACCGATCGTCTGAACGTTTATGTAGATAATTTTGCTTTATGATAAAAAATGATTAACCTCATTATGTCGGATGAAGGATGTGTTTTGGCCTGTATTCGTTATTTTTTGGCTATTTTTCCGAATGAAGTAAAGGAAACGAATCAACTACCCGTATTAACAATGAGTGTGCTGGACTTCAGAGTAATATAGGAACATATAAAGAAGGTTTCCATGCATATATTAGTAGAATGCAGCCATAGAAAAATAATGATACCAGCTGGTGTCACGAAACAAAAGAAGTTGGCTGACAGGTTTACGTAGAAGTATACTTATCGGTAGTTATTAAGTAACAAACAAAAATCGAGGAATCACTAATCACGTTGAACAATGAAACAGGATTATGGATTTGAAAATGAATATTGCATATTTAATGAGCTGACTTTGAAACACGATTAATTCAACGGAGTTCGATCAGAAAAGCCTATTGGGGTATAAAACAGGGTATTTTGCAGAGTTCGAAGTGAGCCGATAACAAACATGCATCACTGCTTCTTTCAGCTGTACGCGTGCAAAAGCGCACGCTCAAATTCAAAATGTCAAAGAGGGATGAAACTAGGAAGACGGGGGAGAATGGCCGAAAAGTGTGCATTGTACTTATGATAATGGCATTGAAGCTGCTCCGATTGGCAAAAGGGCCAGCCCGAATTCAGGTCGCAGAGTGAGGGCGGTGCCGCCCGAATCGATTCCCGTCTGCTATGCACGTGTCGAAGCTTCGCCTCAGGGACCACTTACTAGCTATCCTACGAATTTCGTCCTTCACTCGTTGACCGATGGTCATCTGTAAAGAATATGACGTGCGCCACTGCATTCGCATACCGCTCTAAGGGGAAGGAGGCAGATTCCGACAAAGTTGAGGTACTGTGAAGTGCTACCGAGACGTGGTCATGTTCCATGTAGGAAGGGACCGAATTTCGTTTTAGTTTCATCTGAATGCACGCCGAATGCTACGAGACTGAAAACAGCGGAATCAAACTACAAACACAGCAGGATAGGGTGACCTACACCTGCTTGCTTCTGAAAGAGCGGACCCTATTACTTCAGAGTTTGCGAGAGGCCCTTGTTGATTCATGCGAGTGCTCTTTATGGTATAGTTGATCATCTTCTTGGTTGATAATCACCTCTGATCTTGATAGGATTTCTACAGTCTTCGCAGTTTATTCTTTTCAAGCAGCCTGAACTGAAAACAAGCAGGATTCTGCGAAAATGGAAAGAACAAAGTTAACAGTTGGCATTCTTTCCAGGTATTCCTCGTATAAAGGAGAATATATGGGGGCCGAATGAGATTTCAGAAAAACAAATCAACGCAACGAACACAATAATACTTAATATTTAATGTGTTTTGGAATAAATCCGTTGTGGCTGGAGATGAATATGCACGATGATGAATACTTGTACAATGCATGTCGAGTTGGTAATGAAGGCCGGTGAAAAGAGGATTTGGTTGAGACGAAATATGTCAACTAAGTGGATGGCGAGCAATTGCACAGCTTTGACTCAAAGATAGTGTAATGTCGTGCGCTTCTATGACGAATAAATTACGTAATGCTTATGTCTTCTCAAAAACACCGCCGGCAGCTATTCAAGTGGCTGTTTACGAGATTCCAGTATAATTCTAACCATCGAATCCCAATTAAAACCCACGGAAGATGTTTCAGGGGAGTGGAGTCCTAGGGAAAGTCCGGAGGCTATCTTTCCCAAAAGATTTTGTTGTTCATCCAGCCTCGATAGAGTGTCAAGGGGGTTTGAGTTGTTTACGTCTCTAACCACACTTTTCTTTCTTTTTGCAGCTTCGTGATGTTATTTTGGCAAAAGTACAAATGACATTCAGTGGCAGATAAAGATTGAGTTACAAGCTGGAAGAAGACACCTTCCCTCTCATTACAACAATGGATTGAATATGTTGATTACATTTTGGGGCGACAAAAAGTATAGAGAAGTCAAAACTTGTTACATTACAGAGGCACGGGCAATAAGTAATAAACATATATAGATAAGCTATATTATCTGATAACCCGAATAATTTTTCCACATAGTTTTGCAACAACTACACAAGAAAACCTCCATTTACACATTTTCTTCGCTTGTAGGCAGCAAAAAAGTTTTAAGAAATGTTTCAAAAATTAGTTGAAATTCGTGTTATTCGCAGTTAATACTCTATAGGTTGGATACAATATTCACGGTGCCTACAAAATCAGCCAAGGAAACACCACGATTCATAGCGGAAGACGGAACTCGTGTGTGGTCTTTAGCGTCGTGAAAGTTATACATTGCGTTCTTCAACCAAGAAGAGTGGTGAATAATGAAGTTCCTTCCCACATGCATATCAATTTCGTCGAAGAAAATGTTGCCTCAGGAAGTTATTTCGAGCTTTTGGTGTCGATGAAATCCAGTGACAGAAGTATATTTCCTATATTTCTCAACTTGGGCAGCTTGCCAATGAAATTTCAAGGTTGTTTTTGAACACGTTCAAATACTTTAAAACAATAAAGTTGTTGTAAACAGTTATTCGTTCTCGTTATAACCCGCAATCGAGAATAGTTTTTGAAAAATTTATCTTTTCTCTAAATAACAGTCATCCGAAGATTTTGGTACGCTGCCAACTAGTCCAGCTGGGAAATGTGAGAACCATGAACTAGCACATCGAAAGTGGTGTAACTCCACTTCAATCGGGATGATTCTCACAATTTTTCAGCTAGTCCTGAATTTTCCCATCCAAGTGTGGTCATAATGGAGGATCCAAGATTTGAAAACTTTTCGCATCGTTGCGCTTGTTCTCTCTTTTCTCGCTTTACGCATCATATACATCTAATATTTGAAAAAAAATGTGTCAAAGCATACATATATGCCCAACTCAATTCGAGACGTTTTGAGTTTCTTTGGACTAGGGAATTTGGAGGTCAAACGAGAAAAAAACAATGGCGATTTTCGAGTACATGTTATCTCAACTATGAAAACTGAAAAAATTACCAAACATACTTGTACAATTTTGCTTCTGTGAACGATTCTAAGATGCATTAATTGATGTATGCGACTGAGTTAGCTTTGAATATTTCATCGTGGTTCGGTTTTCCGTTCATAAAGTTGTCAGTAAATGAGATAATAACAAGCTCGGTTCGGTGTCATCCTTTGTTGTCGTTTGAGTCAACCAAAAGCATGAGAAATAGAAAAATAACCAGTTGAAAACTTGTGATTTTGCAGGAACATGTGTCATATTCAACAATAATACTGCGAGTACTTAGCTGTGACATGAAACGACAAGTGAAGTATTCCGTTATGGCAGAATAGGAACTACACTCTAGGGAAAAGAAGCATCCCATACACTTCTCGACATCCACTATTAACCATTTCACAGGGATCTCACACAAAGATTACAGCTGAAACCAATTGGTGAAAAGTAGAATTTTTTTTTATTCAGGTGTCCTGCATAGTTATACTACACTAATAGTTTGAAATCAGCGAACCTTCGAACATGACAGAGAACCTATATATTTTCCTTTTTCTCAGACGTAGTAGTTATCATCAAAGTACGACGAAAGGGAAATTTGTTTGAGATCATTTCATTTTTGGAGTCCGTCATATGGGTGTACATCTGAGGAGCCTCACGAATGCAGAGTCCGTTGCAGCTGCATATGAGCTACAAAAGTGTGAATGTAACTTGCTCATCAGCAGAGGTGGAGCATAATTGTGAATGGAAGCAAGTATATACTGGACATTCCAATTTTCTTGTGATAGATTGCAATATTGCCTACATGGTATCAACTTGACGTTATAAGCTTGGAGATGACCTCTGTTATCCATGCATTGAAAACTAGGTGAAGTAACCGAGAGACTAGTTGGGTTATGCACCACAATCATTTTCAAGTGCCGCGTTCGAATTCAATTTTTGAATCGGGAAAATATGGCCGTCGACGCTGAGTTGAATATCGCAATTGTCCCAGTCAGCACTTTTCCGGAAATTGGAGGGCAATTTGCATTACCATGCGACTCAAAAATCTTCTAGGTAAAATTAAAGAAAACTACGCTTGCGGGGATCTCGTGAATGTACACTATTGAAAACTACACTAAACAGGTCTGATTTTCATCTGAATTAGTCTTCAATGGGTGAGAGATATTATGGATTAATATCGAAGCTGTGTTACCTTAGCATAATTACGTATTAGCAGGAAAACACTGCTGGTTAATTTAATCGAAGTATATATAGTCTGTTTCACCAATCGATGTACTCCTACAGTAATCCGTCAATTATTCAAGAGGGTGTTTTCTAATGGAAAAGTCATCACTTGGATTTCAAATTTCCAGAGTTAGTAGTAGTAAACATGCAGAAGACACTATCAACATTTTGAGGAGTTCTGAATACGCTTTACACTAAACTTTGACCTGGAAGTAATAGCAGATTACTGTAGAGGGTTATAAGTGGGTGGAACAAACTATAAACGTGTCACTGCTTCAGTAGAAACGAGAGTGTATGATTTGCAGGACTCACCGGAGCACACTCCAAGAGTACAACTACGCTGCGTTTTTCTTTGTTTTATCGCGTTTTTCGCTCTCCGCACCACTTTGCGAGACTTGTGTCGTCTTGTGATACGAGCGAAGAAATAGCGTTTGTTTGAGGACACGCAGGTTAGTATATGACCGTAGGCATATTCCCTAATACATTTCTGGTCTTTTACTTATTGGCTTCGAATCGGTTTCACTTCGTTCTTGTCTCCATACAAAGATGCAACATCTTGCCTCTCTTGTTTTGACATAAACATGATGTGTAGACGCGACGCAACCGCTCGCGGACCTGTTGCTTTAATGCTCTCAATACATACAAGAGTAGTTTCTTGCATAGCTTATCAACTAACTGGAACATACTTTCTACTTATGATAGTTATCGAAATGTGAATGTGAACAAAATAGCATAAACGTGCAAACAATTTCTTTAATCTGAACGTTTTGAACGATATACCATACCATTTGTAAATTTTCATGGTTTAACTGTTGTGGATGTATTGTATTGTCTGACAGCTGACCTTTTCGTAGCCCGTTCCACTCAGGAATGTTCACGGAAGACGACCGTCACGTGACCCCGCAGGGATGGGAAGAGATTGAATGGTGAGAATCCACCTCACGAGAGAAAACACACTATAGGGGAACAATACACACGAGGACTACACTAGTTTGAATACTCATGCTTTTTATGAAGACTATATGTAATAGAATACACTGGAGATACGTGCACACTGCGCAGTATATTCGAAATTGTTTCTCCCGGCGCCAAAAAGTGGGCGAGGAACATCGTATGCCGTCTGTTCCCAACCTGCCAAGAAACTAGTGGAGCACATTTGCATAATACAATATATATAATCATGTGTTTCCAGTAAAATACAAGAGCTAAAGCGTGAACGTCTGCTACTGGAAACCGGTAGACATCCTGTGTTGGAAAAACGCCTGGAAGAACTACGAGAAAGATCTGAAAATGAGATGGAGAGAAACGATATCCAGTATGAGGCTAGTTTATTTGCCAGGATTTAATTTCAAAATTTTGTTTTTTCCTAAACAGCAATAAGTCATATCACAACGTTCAGAATACGTCTAAAGAGTACTTCTTTCACTCATTTCCTCTCCCCTCATGACTCAGGTGTTTCATTCAGCTTTTATTAAATTTTAAACACTCTTCGATACAACCCACTCACTTATGTAACAATAGGCTGCTAAACGTGATTCTCTCAAAAAATTATCCAGTCGAATAATAGTTGATTTCATTTTCTTTACATTATTTCAGCTCCAATATGAAGAAATAGAACGAAATTTTCGTCATGAGATTTTGAAGCTCGAGGCGGAGAGAGACAATCGATGCGCTGAAAATGAGCAGGTTATTATTGAACAGACTTTCATCAGAATTACGAAATCGATTCGCCATCAAAAAAATAACTCAAACGGTTTTCCGAATAATTTATGTACGTATTCCGTCTATGAACCTTCTTGATGTTCATAGCCAGTTTTAGCTGTTTCTTGTTAAATGTAAAGAATATGTGATTTTTCGTAAGTGGAACATGTTTCTTTAACCAGATTCTTCTTCGAGAAATTGATGAAAAATGGTCGGAAGTCGAGGCTGAATCGGAATCTATGGAAATATCGGGAGCAGCACATCATTACCCCTTTCTCATCTGCAAGAGAGGATTACGCAGGTATATAATGTGTTTTCACCGACACACTTCAAATGCTCACAAATTAGAATTATTGTCTACGAAGTGTGGTAAGAATATATAGAAAATAATACCAACAGTAGAACTGATCACGTCACCGTGTGCATCTTCTTTCACGCAACTTATCTTATTTCCTGTCTTTTTGATGAAATTCTTGATCATAATAACAATAGGAATAATAATGTAAGTGAAACTTACAGCAGACGAACGCCGGATTCTTCAAATCAACCAAACGAGGGAAGGCCGAACAAGAAGTCGAAGACGACTTTGGGAGCGGCTATCAATTTTCTACTCACGGAACAACAGATAGCGGACGATTTAGCTCTAGTCAGCATAGTTTTCAATTCTCCAAATGTTAATGTTTTCAGAATTAATTTGAATAATAAGACTGCGGACGTACCAAGAACGTTTTTGAAAGCTGTGGTGAAACTCTCACAAACTGTTTGACCGGAAAATAACAACCCTCGTCCAATCTCTGTGAAAATTGGTAGGTTGATTGAATCTCCCAATGAAAAAAAATTATATTACGGAAAGAGGCTCGTACATTATGGGTATAACGTTTATTAAAATACTAGAATCAATACCTCAGGTGTTTGTTTATGCTAGGTATTACAGTAGTACTCTCAGATTGTTCCGGAAGCTCTCCAGGATGATACTCCAACAATCAATGTCTCAGTCGATGGAGGAAAACTCATGTATGGAGGCAAAATGTGAGTATTCAAAAATCTGTGCGAGTTATTTGTTTATTTAACTCAAATATGTCAGTCTTTTTGCAGATAACTGATATTGTTTTCAGGTACTCGAAGTATACCCCTCTGGTGATAAAAACCACAGCGTGTCCTCCTTTCAGTGGAATTATCACGCAAATCACAGATAATACCGTCATTCTACGAGCAAACACGTCAGGTGTGAAACAGTTCGAGATTCCTACTTTTCAGAGTGATAGATATATAACAAATTGGATCGAAAACTTACCAATAAGAACACAATAACTCCTCTCTAAGGAATAGTGTTCAGTTTGTTTCTAACAATTTCATTCATCTCGATCGAACAAGCAAGTTTTGCGGTGTGAACATAAAATACTGCAGAGTACATATGCTAGCAGATCCCGGCATCCTCATCCCATCCTGCGTCTCTCGCTCTGCCTAACTTTTTCTCGTCTCTTACATCCCGGCGGGATGTGAGAGCAGATAAATAGCGTATGTTTGAGGAGACGCAGGATGAGATGAAGGTGCCGGATCTTCTAGCTTACATACTCAGTTCGCGTTCCGATCAATGTTTGACAGTTTGCAGGAGACACTCGTATGATTGTCTGTACCCTCAGTGACTTCGAACATGGATTGGTACACATAACGAAGGCAACGAAACATTGAGTGGTTCCTGTACAAATGTATTTCAACTATTTATTATGATCTCGAGACTTCCAGTTTGTTTTGTGTTTTTCTGCTATGCGTACTGTAATAAAGCGTGGTATCATTCTTTGAACCAAAACGAAACGTCTTATAACACAGACAAGACCCACAGCGATATATTCCTTAGTAGCGTCTATATTTTCTAGGACAAGATCTCAAGTTTGGAAAAATCTCAATCATAGATCGAACAAACGGACGAGTTCATTACTATCAACGCTTTCTTTCCTTCCTCTCCTTCAAACGTTGGTATTTTCTCTGGTGTTTTGTCTCGCAATTGCCGTAACTTTCTTCCAAATATCTTGATGGCTACTAATCATAAATAGCGAAGGTGTCTCGAACCTTCTAGAAAATTTATCTAGCCAGAAACGATTAAAAGCTAATATAGGTGACGTGTAACGTGAATTCGATGAAGCTATTCATTCCTGTAGGCCGGCCAATTTGAGATTCTCGTGTACTATGTGGGCCACTGCTGATCCAAAAACCTGCAATTGAAACAAATGAAAAGGAATAGAAATGGAAAGTTTTTCAAGAAATTAGTTGTTGCAATACTATTGAACAATGTAGTTTTATTCTCTTCTTTTTCTTCCTTTTTGCATTCCTCTTTTATCATTCGGGTTACAGAATAAGGAGAGAAAGAACTCGTAGGTGCTTACCAAATCTATATTGGAAGTATCTGTGGCATTTGTACAGAAACTAAAAAACTTCTGTTTAGAGCGAACGCATCGACTAAACTGTTTTTGAATGAAGTTTGTGGCATCCTCCGGAGAATTATCGCCTGAAATCAAACAATATTCCACTGCTGATTGTCCCATAAAAAAGTTCGACGGAACTTGATCTCAAACACTTCTATATTATGAAGTTTTTGTCGGAAAGGTACTCCCGTAGATTGCAGAATGCACAAAACTTCATAGTCCTTTTAAGTTGGATCTGTGATAACATTAACATCATGGAAGCCCTTATCAATTAGTGATACATATTATCATAGTTATTATAGTTTTGGCTTGAACATTTAACCATACTGTAAACGTGAAGTCTTCGCCAGAGGTCGAATTTTCTAACACATACACTTCTGTATACCTTCGTACTGTTTCCAACATTTGTTCAAAGGGGACGACTTTAGTTTGTCCAAAAATATATCGTATTTGTTGAGAAAAAGCACGATAGAAGCATTTTTGAAAAAGTCCGTACTACATATAGTACGAAATATCTCAAAGTTCTGCAGCATTCGATTCTGTAACATTGGTTGCAAAAGATTAAACAATGTTTTGAAATTAAGCATTGATGAAATTTTTCAAAGAATACACAATTTGCAGCTGACCTTTCGCCTACATTAGGTAAACGATGATTATCGAACTTCACCGTGAGAATCATGAAAGGACAGTTCACACGTAGCAATTTGGCTTCACAGCTGACAACGAACAAAGTGGATGTAGATGATGCCTGTTTTAGGTGGACCAACCACTGAGAGAATGGGGATTTCTTCAAACTACTCGGTACACTCACCGTCGTCCCGCGCTATTTACTTGCATGTGCGTCGAACAGGGTAATCATATCTTCTTTCTCTCAATTGTTTCTCTACTCATCCAATTGGAGTGCGACATCTAACCTTCAGTGTGAAAAGTCACGTATCTACTATCAGGTATCTGCTCACCATGGTAGCGTCTTCAGGATCGTGCAGATCATAGTCACTCATGGAGATAATGAACAGTATCATGTCAACATTATCAAAGCAATGAATCCACTTTCGACGTTCGGTTCTCTGTCCCCCGACATCCACCATTCTGAACAATTACTGATCAGTTGAAAACAACCAACGGACTTGTCCTTTCAATATACAATACACACGTCATACGTATCAGCCTTAGAAAATGCTCTGAATGAGTAAATAACATACTTCACTTCATGAATAGAACTCAAGAATATAGCCTCTTTTTCTCAAACAGTTCAGGCTGCTGGCAAAACCTTATCAAACAAGATCCTCAACAAATATAGTAGACCTTTACAACCCGCGAATTTATTACATGAACTTCTCTTTAAAACGTTGGCACAAGATGCCCTAGTTAGGTCGGAAAATTTCATCAATTGCACTTCGTAAACCTGTCGAGCCAGTTCTCAAATTTTTACAGTTTTCCCTGAGAAATATAGTCACTAACACAACATGCAGTCCATGATAAAAAAATTCACAGAATCACATTTTCCTCCTCCGTGAAAGCTGTTGAGCATCATCAGTAGTTACCCCGTCTCGCTTTGTTTTGCTCAGCTAGTACGGGAAAAGTCGTACTCACTTGAACTCCATCTTTTTGTAGTCGAAACATAGTTCGTTGATGCCTGTAGTTCGAAAACGACAATGAATGATGTCTTGCGTAGTAGGTACGTAAATGTCCTCGGTGAGACGAGAAATGTCATCAAGGAAGCTGGAAGACCATACAGCTCTAGGGTTCCATCTCCACAATACAAGAATACACCGTGTGATTTGTCCTATTTCGCGGTGTTTCCAGTTTGATCTTACTGGTTTCCGTTCGAATTTTGTGCGCAAATACAAATGTCGCTCACGATAAATATTGGGACCAATTAGAACCAATTAGAATTAGAACCAACTATTCAAAACCAGTTAGATCTGACTAGTGAAGATGTAAATCATATAATTTCATGTTTGCCATTTAACACTTGAGCTCTTATTACTGTCATTGATCGAAGTGGGAGATGCATTTTTGTAGAAGTGCGATGGCATAGTAAACCGTAATACACTTACTATTTGGCACTGTCCAGCAAAGAAAAATGATAACGTTGACAATAAGTGGATTGAATTGTGCTACTCATCCATATTCTCTCCATACATCTGCCTATGTTGAACGGAATGATCAGCTCTGCTGGATCTGCCAAAGTTCTTTGGAACTCTTGAAAACGAACAATGTCTTCCTGAAAAAGGTTACATAAAAAGAGAAGATGATTGCAGGAGATATAAAAAACGTACATCTGTCGTTGATTTACATTTAACTGTAAATATCTCCTGGTACAGTATTTCTTTGAGTTTCTCGATGACTGTTTTGTGTTTGCGAATGCTACCTTCGACTTCTTCAAGATATTCTCGAACACCCCTAGGAAGAGAGAATCAGAATCGAATGCGGAGGTTGTTGAAATTCCCGATAAAATTCCCGATTCCCGATACGTGAATAAAACGGACAGAGTTTTTAGTGATACTGTAGGAATCTCAGTGGGATTGGACAGACGAACTCAGACCTGGGTGGCGATCTCATGTTTGATACTGAATCCATTTGCCGCATCTAGAAGTTGGTTGAGAGCTTCAATTGCGTTGTTATGTATGAAGCTGCGATGCGATATGGCCGCGTCAATTGAGAAACCGTCCAAATGTAGAACTCTGCAAATAGGACACACAGCTTATTTCCCACTGGTAAACTCAATATTGTCAAACTGGTTGGTTTCATAACTCACGTCATAAATTCAAGATACTATCCTCTTGGAACATTCTATCGTGTTTCTCAGACTAAGCAAAGTTGGAAATAGAATGTAGTGAACACACATTACATGACATCTATAATAAACAATGTATGACATAGATGGATTTATTTTCTGGAAGCCGAAAAGTACCCATTTCTCAAGAATTTACCTCATTTGCTTGAAAATTGTAGTTTTTCCGCATTCTGAACCGCCTGAAAGAAAGAGAGCTCCATAATGTTTTTATTTGGGTTTTCTCAAATAAAATGTGGAACATTCTCGATAATGGAATCATTCGTAGATATATATTACAGAAGACGAGACACCAAGAAGCTATTAATCGATTGTATACAAAACTTGTTTAATAAGCCAGCGACCCACCTAACAGTAGTATCTTGAATTTGTCTAAATCTGATTGCCTGTCCTTTGATAGTTCATTGTCGATTGCCCGTGACTTGCTTGAAAAAGAACGGCCTCGCAAGAAAAACAATCTAGTTTTCTTCCTCACTTGACCCTGAAACCACATATGTAAATAAATGTCACCAAATGCTCAGTTATTGTTGAGATCCGTGGTTGCACTACTAAATTGAGAACTTAATATTGGAGATTATTGCTAGTTGAGAAACAAACTAACCTCTGGGTGAGTTTTCACATCGCGTAGTGTTCCAGCAGAACTTCCCATAATCGGGAACTACTGAAAAGTGGTTTGAAATGATTAAAATTAGTGGTAAAAATTAAAAACTAAAAATGTTTCCATGTTCGTAGGATCAATCTGATTTTATTTGGCACAAACTGTCTCCATTGGCGCAAACAACTAGCACCAATGCATGAAAAGTAATTTTTGAGGCGAACAGATATATTCATTTGGATGCATTATATATAAAATGGAATACTGCAAAAGTACTCACCCGAGCTCGTAAACGGAACCGTGGTCTTCTATAGCAATAGTCAGATTATTTCTCTCGGTCTCAGCCAGCTTTAATTCTTTGGCGCTGGAAATAATAGAACCGCTGATTTTAATCGAAATACAGAAATACAACGCATACTACTATATAGGTTAAACATGGTTTTCCCGTGGTGCCACACGTATCGGTGTCTCTCCACACAGCGCGGGCAGCACGAAGCGCTGCGCAGATTAGTTGTTGATCACAACATTGCGGACTTTCAGAAGTGGTTTTATCTCATTTTCTCAATAACTACTGAACCGATTTTCGAGATTTTGATAGAGAGAGCTAGATTTGATTTGTATGTTGTTTAAGACTGGGGTTGTTGCTGGTGGGAATCGATGGAATTGCAAGTAGACAGACCATGTTTGACACTGAGGAGTAACTGCCTAGAACATCTTACAGCCGCAACATAGATGTTACCCTCTCACTACATCAGGGTTCTACAATTTATTCTGTACGTCAGAGCAATAAGGATCAGGTATACTAGTTTTAATGTATAGTTCTGTTTAAGTTAACTTAACTCAAAGTAACATATTTATATTTTAATTTTGTAATATTAGTTTAACTAAACACATGTTACATGGTCAGGGGACTTATCTACTGATGAGGCCTCGGCCCCTGACCTCACACACCGTATAGAGCATAGAGGCCGAAACGGTGTTTAGATTACTTAATCAATAACATGACCTAATATGTTTTTTTTAACTTTAAGAAAGTACATACTATCCATATCCCAATTTTACATATTGTACTTAATCATATTAAAAAACTTATAGAAATTTAATAATTCTCAATAACTTTTGTTTACTAAACTTGATTTATCCAATAATACTTACTTTAATAAAATTATCTTGCGTATGCTACTCTCAAAAATGTCCCATTCTCTATAGTATTTCTCATCAGGACACAGTAAATAACCATGAAAGATTGTAAACAAAAACTATAGAGTTCGAATTGGAGGCAAAGAAGGTAATGTTGAATAAATGTGCAGTGCACCCTGCCAGATGTCCTCTAACCCGTATTCGACAATTTGAAACCACCGAACTGTAGGTCGCAGTTTCTATGAAGTACTCTACTCATTAAGTGCTCAGTAAGAAGTCAAACGGTTATTTTAAATGAAAGCATGAGCAGCCTGTTTCTGTATTCAATTATGCAATATGAATAAGTCCCAGAACTGTAAACCTGTGTATATTCATAGAAGCACATTTCCTTTTTTCATTTGGGTGTCAATGTCTGAATGTGTTGCTTCTGTTACACTTCACTCAGCTGCAAAACACACAATTGATCAGAGTTGTTCACGGGTGATTGTCTATAACTTGTGGTGGACAGTTCAACGCCTAAGTGAAGCCATTGCTTCGATTGACCCACGCTACCTCCGCGGCGACACAAACAAAATTTTCCCGTTCAACTGAAGTTTTGCGTTTCAAGTTGAAAATTCGAAATATTTTGGCATCAACTATTTCCATCTTAGCAACGTTTCGTATCTAACCGACTCGGCAATGTCATCATTTATTGGGCAACGTCGCATAGCTACAACCTCCGACAATCCGAAACATTCGCAAAACTACACAAAAATGTGGTCTTCTCTTCTGCTACTGCTGTTTTTACCAGGTGAACGTTTGTTCCGAAAAACTTGTTGGCTTCTAGATGTCACTTCAAAGGTGACTACAAAACGACTACAAATACTGGTTGTCGGTTAATGAGTTCATCAAGACAAAAACAGGCAAAACCGCATATATTTCTTTATACTTCAGAATCTTGAATATTATTTTGTAGAGAGAACGAATAGTATATGATATGGACATGTGAAACGTTTAGCTTGTCATGAGGAATATGATAAAGTTTGAAACATGTATAACGTTTCTCCACTAACGTTGAAGATCCCTTGGTTTGGTGTAGATAATTATAAGCAAGTTGCTGTAACGAAAAAAGCAACTAGTAGAGAATGTGGATTGGTTTTCTCGGAGTGTTGAATATCTAGTAGTGTCCCTGCCCATTACGGTTTTTATTCACTTACACGGCATTAAAATTAGAAGTGGTAACCTAGCAACAACGGTAGGTACCGAGGTTATTCCTTCAGTATGAATTACTGTATCACTGTGTTCGGTACCTACGTGCATACGAGAAGACAGTGTTCACTAATCGCATATAGAACAGTGACGAGCAAACTGTCTCAATCAGTTCGTCAATGATGTATAATGGCCAACAACCAATCTGATGGAAGTTACGAACATTTCATACGCTGGAGAGACAAAACGTGAAATAGTTGCTGATCTATCCGCAAATTGGCGAGGGTGGCAATTTTATAATAGAGTCTAGCGTGATAAAGGTGGAACGCGGGTGGGAATGGACAATAAGATGGGAATTGCATTTGCCGCCTGATTAATATCCAACATATATACAATATTATCAAAGCCAATACGAGGAATTAAACAAAGTGTTGTCGTGTAGATGTTGAATGAAAACTGCAAACGGAATTTCGTGAGATATTACATGAATCTAAGCTAAGAACCAAGTATCCTTATTAATTGTATTCCTAGAAAATTCTATTTAGAACTGCAGTTTGTTCGTTGAAGTTCGCCTCAGACTTATATTCTCTTATATTTTGTCGACATAGTAGATCAATGGGTTACTATCAGGTAGAACTACTGGATTGGTAAACTTTTACCGAACATGCTCAGACTGAGGATTTAGCTGCTTGGTACTGTTCTAGAAGTTCCGGAAATTGCCTAATCTGACACAACTAAGAGTAAGGTGGAACGCGGGTGGGTATTAAGTAAGCTAACACAAGTAAGATATTAAGTGAAGCTAGTTGGTTGTCTTGGAGCTAATGGGTTGATTATAGAAATCACCTGTCGCAAGTCAATTCCATTGCATTTGAAAACACTAGACAGGGAAAATACTCAGTTGGCAGAATATGAACACGTTAACATACAGTCCCAAAACTTCTACTGAGACTCCTACAGTACACATTTCAACTTCTCAATGACTTTCTACATGAATTACTTTGTCGAAAACAGTTGCAATCACTCTTTTGTGACAAAATATTATCTGCGCAACAGAATCGCATGCGATTTTTTATCAAACTTTACCTATACACGGTCGGAAGTTCTTACTTCAAGAGTCTCAGTAGGAAGGAAAACACTGTAGTTGGGCGTACACTGCCTCGCTAACTCCTTTTTTTTCTAGACTTGTATAGTAGATTTTATTATATATGTCTCCTTCAAACAGCAGTGAGATTGACTTTATTAATAGGTTTGATTGAGGAACAACATTGGGATATATGCTGTAAAAGTTGCATCAACAGAAACAACCTTTTCAGATTCAAGCAGCACACAGTGTACATGTGGTGGAGTGGAAATATCTTCAGCTGACCAAGTAATTAATTTTCATAGCCTCCAATTAAAATAAATTTTTTTTCATTCAAAATGTGATTTTGATGATTTGCCCAAATAAAGCTATGTATGAGTTCCTAGATGAATCTCGAGACAGAGAAAGAAAATTCTGCATTCGGAAAATGGTCAGACTATCTCGTCGTAAACATCAGAAATGGGGTCGAACATTTCACATCGAACATATATAGACGCACTGTTGGGAGGTGGTGGAAGGATGGGGTTCGGGCTGGGTAGATGGAGACGACGCGTGCCAGAAGATCGGAGGACATCTCGGGCATCCCCAAGATGTGTACTCGGATCTCGTCGACTACCTGAAAAAGGTCAGTTCAGTCACAGAATACCAAAAGAAGGCTAATGCACCAATACCCGTCGACGGAGTAAGTGACGAGTGTCTTCAAAGAGACCTACTCGAGCAGTAACTTTCAAGTTTCTATCGAATAGTTTTTCCTCGTCTCCATAGACAGCGTATTTTTGTAATTTTTTTGAACTTCATTCTTCTTTTCCCTAGTTTGACTTTATGTTCATTCCGTGGTTGTCGTGAGAAACAGTCACTGCTTTGATAGAGGCCTTACCATGAAATTTTGGAATACCAGGTCTATACGAAGCCTCTTCTGACTGGAATCGTGGTGGGCAACGTGGAAATGGCTAGATATGGAATAATGTGCCCGAACAACGTGTACCACGGCCTGTTGCAAGAGGAGGATTACAGCTCGATACTAGGAGAGGTGCACAGCTGTTATTTTTACAATTTCATACAACTTCACCTTTTAGCTTGATCATTTATCATTACATGTGGAAGTCGCCAGAAAATGCGACTGAATACTGCATCTCTCGATTACTGCTGTGTAGAACCACGTACATTCATCTCATCTGATAAGGGCCTCCTTCAATATAACACTTAGATCGTACGGACCCGTCAAACGTTTGTGCTCATTTCGTGTTTTACATGAGGCGGACATTATATGAATTGGTACGTTTCAAAAATACAGAGAAAAGTCGAAGAATGCGTTGACGTGAATCATAAGTCATATTCAACAATCATATTCATAGTAAGTTGTCATCTCGTATTATCTCGGGCATGTAGAAACTTAATACATGAAAATGTGACATAGAACTTTTGGACATCCAGGTGAGCGGTTTCTGATCACTAGGCCATTTACATATTCACACATTTATTCATTCACTTCGCTCCATGAAAAAAAGATGGAAAAATGGTCAGTGTCATTTCTAACCTACATAGCATGACAGAATGCTACTGGAGTCGATTCGTGTGCATTCATAACCGATGCAGACTACAAAGTACATTTCGCCCCCTGCATGACCGCGGCTGACGCACTTTGTGATCGCCGTGAGTACATTATATTTAACGTGATTTCTCACTTGCTTTTTTTCGTGAAAGTACGAATTATTCTCTTATATTATCGAGAAAGAGTTTCACATAATTTCCATCATTTCCAATAAGAATTTGGCAGCTCGTCAATGAATTTAAAAGCTGTTTTTCCCAAGTCAGAGTTTTTCACAGTTTGAATACACCTTGTGAGTGGTTTCTCACCCCTGTTACATAAAGTGTCTGAACAGAAAGACTTGCCACAAAACTAAATTTTTACATGCAAAATATTTCTCCAAGTTTTGGTAGCACGTTTTATTGTCAAGATCACAGTAGGTAAGAATAAATATAACTTAGGTGATTATGATCAGTCGGTTAAATCTTCCAACTATGGAAACAAAGTAGCTCTCATACGCACCGTTTTAGCCATGGAAAAGGAAGACTATTGCAACATGATGATGAACTGCTCTGAAACCACGACCAGCAGCTCTCGGCAAACTACATCAGAGAACAAAAAGACTACGTAATGGTTATCAAAATTGACGTCATGGTTGTTCTAGAACAACAGATATAATAAACAACCGAGTTCTGTGAACAATTACAAAAATCAACCAGTATCGAAACACTCGAATAAAATTTCGAGTATCGAAATCACTGGAAGCTAACATGAAGTAGATTCCTCGAACACTAATTTGCCTTCACTCCAAAAAACTTGTTTCCAAATTCAAGTTCTCGTCAATTTTTGAGGATCTTTAAAAAGGGGAGCAAATTTAAGCTTACTCGTAATTATTCAACCGTTACCTCAGTGTCACTGTCCGCACTTCATCGAGAGCAGTTATGGCGAATACAACCACTACTCCTCCAACCACACCGTTCAGCAGAATGACAACAACATCAGCATCTACTGTCAAACCAGGTTATGAGCCAATACTGCTGCTACTTTCTCTATATCTGTCGTTTTCCTGCTACATTATACTATTTTTCATCGGCAGGCTGAAGTGAAAACATTTACAAATCGTTTTTCAGTTACTGCGGAAAGTCCGTCTGAGCCTGCATCCAGTGATTGCACGAAACAATGTGAGGGATTTCTCTCGGTAGTCAGTCGAGATATTGATAACAACATACTGTTACAGTCCGTTGAGACAGTATGAACCATTGAGCCCACCCGTGGTGACTGTTTCACAAAACTGCCAGTATGTTTTGCGAGTTTCAACTACCCGAAAGATGCGTTTTGTAATGTTAAATACACAAGTCTTTGTATTCGAGGAGTTCAACTGATGATGGTCTTGCCCTCCGAGAAAAACACCAAAGACGTGTTGAATCAAGGTCGAAACAATTTTGAGTGGCACCTTTCACTGTGTACTCATACCGTCTAAATTCTAAAAATGTTTATGACAACAACTATTTTTATTTAAATTAAACACAAGTCACTGTTTGATTCAATGGTCCCGACTGTTTGATTGAATGGTCTGAACGCTTTAGCGTGTGGAAGTAATGAATGGCGTATCTTCGGGATGTGTATCGATTGGCGTCTGATGTTGCTGCTGCTCGCTCTCCTGCTGCTGCTCTGCTGCTGCTGCTGGCTCCTCCATTGCTGCATGCACTGCTGCATGTGGTGTCGCGCAGCAAGACCAGCCAAAAACCGGACCGATCCTGAAGCGGCGTGAGTTTCGAATAACAAAATCAGGAAATACTGTTCTATATTGTGAAATGCAAGCAAACTGGCTATGAAAACTCGACGTAAAACGTCGCCCACGTATCAATTAACAAGGAAAAGGATGCATTTTGATTTTTAATTTTTATTGAATATCAATTTAGTAATTGAATTGGTTGGTATGCTTCACTGTATTATTCCAGGGAGAAACCCATTCCACAGCCAGTATTGCCAGTTACGTTGCCGAAAGGTAAGCAGTTCTACAATTTTGAATCAAATATCCTTTGTCACTGTTAGTGTAACCTTGAGATATTTGCTTGGAAGATCAAAATACGCTCGATTATAGTAGAGCTAATGCTGACCGTTCAGATACGAAGCCAGTCGTTCGTTATTCACCAGAACCGGAAGTTCCAATCCCTCCTCCAGCCACCATCGCTTCCGAACCTGGTCAGTTCACATCTTTCGAGTTCAAGATCTGAACTCACGTGTTGTTTCATGCTGAACTCACATGGTGTTACTCTGTCCTTGTTGGAAAAAGTAAAATTGGAAAGGTGAATGTACTTAGTTCCAGTAATCGCTCCAATAGGCACCAAAGATCAACCTATCGCGAAGCCAGGAATTGGGCTGTACACTCGGGAAATACGGATGATGTACCCAGAGAAACCCACTATGAAAGATGCCGGTGAGTTGGAAAATAGAATTATATAGAACAGAATTTGAAGGAGAGAAAAAACGATGAATTGAAAGAGAAGAAAAAGAAGAGAACTAGAAATAATTCGAGGAACAAGTGAGGTAAATAAACGAACCAATATTACCAGGACGCACGTATACTCCGCAAACACTTTCAGTTATGTGTTAATTCATAATAGGAACGGTGCTCAATACCAACAATACTTATGAAGGTGTTGACGCACTTATGTGCACACCAATAATTGTGATGAATGTTAGTTTTTCAGGTATGAACACTGAGCCTTGGGTACCAAATAACAGATCTCCCTTTGTCGCGAAATCAAAGAAAAAACCTATCAAGGTTAGCTCAGAAACTGTACTTGGATCTGTTATGGGAACGTTTGACTCGGAATTGAGTTTAATGCAGTGATGAATAATCGCATACGGAATGTGGGAAAGTATGTATTCGGACTAAATCGGTTAAATAAAAAATTTCGATTCCGAAGTGGCACTTTTCCAAATGCCACTTCAGAATGATTAGAGGTTTACTAAATGCTCCAACGCCACAAATCTGGGAAAAGTCTCTCCCAAACGTTCCAAAACAAAGAGAAAAAACATTGATATTTATTGGACTTAAACTAATCTATCGCTTTTAACAACAATTGAAGAAAGCATTGCATAAGTTGTGTTTAGCAACCCATTGTGCCGCCCGTTGCTCCAGAAATATACGATGATGTTGCCGATGACATATCGATCGGCTTTTCCAGATCACCCAGCCCAGGTTATTTTCGATTTTATGAAATGAATATAGATGAATATAAAACATTTGAAAATCACTCCAGTTTTGTAGCCAATGTTCAGTTGTAGACTCCGCACGATAGTAGTCTGCTGGCAACTTTGAGACAGATTATCTTAGGTTGCTTGAGTGAATATTTCATCAGATAACTTCCGCAAATTTCCAATACACACAATGGAATCTTGGAAAGTTGTATGAGCTTAATATGCGTATAGTGTGACAGCAAACTCATGGAAACTTTGTGATCTTCTGGTAATAGTTTCATGAAAGACCAACATTTAATGAACTTATTTATCTCATGGCAATCTTCTGAAATGTGGTTTGCTATTTGTTTAGTTACCACCGCGAATATCAAGAAACTCGCGTTTGACGCGGTTTATCTCTTCAAAACATTGTTTTAGCCCACCTGTGCAGAAGGACGCTATTTAAAAAATAAACTCCATCATTAATACTACCAACCTGTAATAATACTTATTAAAGATTGTAGATCCGTGCAGCCTGAGGGTGATGTTCCATTCGTATTTGTTCAAAACTCAAAACCAGATCAGCCTCCTCCAAGTCAGAGAAAGAATCCACGTGAGTAGTATGCATATTCGCGAAATTGTTCCATTACAGGCAAACCGAACGAGAGTAGAGTCAAATCATGACATGAAGGTACTCGAATGAAATGTTTCAAATTAGAACATACATTCCTGTTGGGAATACGGACCAGCGATTCCCAGCCGCGAGTGGCCCGGGTTTTCCATCGCGCCAATCGCCTTCTCGTCCGCCATCTCGGATACCTGAATTGGACACGTAGTGTAGAGATGGTAGAAACAGGGAAACGAAGAGAGCTCTCTTCCACCAACCAGTAGAGACTACAGCATGATAGAAAACAGGAGAAAGCATTTATGGAGCACTAAAATAGATATTTCGAAAGACTTTTCTCTTTCCTCCAGAAACAACATAAATGCTTGAGAGAACCAAGATTTCCGTTGATTTTATCTTTATTTTATGTTGAGAGAACCAAGATTTCCATGCAGTAGTATATACCTTCTCGCAAGTTTTGCGCAATTGGGTTAGTAATGAACCACTTTACTTGTTCCACTTCCCAGTCACATCCCCTGCTCCGCCAGAAACAGTTGAACAGACGAAAACAGAGCCACCTACAGTCATTTCTGTCATTGGGAATCCCAGAACCATCAGGTACAACATTTGTTTTTCTCATCAGTTTTCTATAGTGAGCTAGTTTATATTAGAAAAATTGTAAAATAATTTTAATTTGATGGTTTTTCTTCAAATATAATGTTATCCTTGATACAATTTCGCCCACACCATCATGTGTCACTGTGGTCATACTTCTGAGAAATGTATTTTCCAGCTAAAACGGGGATGAACCGACCATTAGGGCTATACAACCTTCTCACTTGAATCTGCCCTGATTGTTTACCTCTATCTAATCATCTTTATTCAAGAGCTAGCGTCATCTTTTTCAGGTCGCCGCCCCCACGAGAGAAGTCTGTAGTACTGGGAGATCGCAATAATAAGAATGAGTGAGTTTTATGGAAGTAACATATTTTATGGAAATGGCGAATTACTAATAAAAAAGATTTTTTTTGCAGAAAAATGTTAGTTGAACAAAGTTGAAATCAATTTCCACCTACGTGTCCTACAATTTTGCATGAATGCAGGTCATACCACCGACTTCATTTCTCGATTGTATTTTGACCGAGTTAACGTAGAACCTGCGATAATTATAGCACAGGGCTAGTCGTTCCTTGAAAGATGGTCATCATTTGCGGCCGACAAATAGTACGTTTAGAAGAAATGAAGATGATAGATATTCATGTGAAACAGTATAAATGAGAGAAACATACTGACAGATTTTTGTTGAGATGATACAGTTTTTCTTGCATTATCTCTGCAAAACAGGTTTTCCGTAACGATGTATATGATGGTTCACGCTATCATCACAGCTTCAGGCCCGGTTCTCCACCCGATTTTCCGGTAAAAGACGACAGAACGGCGAAGCCACGATTTCCCTCGCCTCCTTCAAAACGTGCAACTGATCTGCAAAAACCAATCACGAAACAAGAACAGATTGGGAATTCTCCGAACGATTATGGTACAAGGTAGAGTCATCACATTTCCAATTGACATTCAAGCTCCAGGCGCAGTTCTGCCGGCTTTTCTCAATGAAAAAAGACACTGTTCTTTCAGAAATAATCTTTTACACCAAGCCTCATCTTTCTAGAAATATTTTTTCGATTAGCATGAGATGTCACGTCAAACGAAAACTAACTTGAGATAACTGTAGAGGTACCTGCACCTAAACATGTGCCTCTCCGATAAGTTCTTCCTACAAATAGCCCATCTTTTCTGTGAAACTGTTGTTTACAGTGACGAGACCCAGCCCAAACGAGCCAAGCCATCGCTACCGTCAGCACCGATTACCAACTTCTCCAACTCACCACCGACTGCACCGAAACCAATAAAGTGAGCTATTAACGAAATTTCTCATTTTTTCTCCCGAAATAACAATAACTTTTTGGATGTTTTTTTAGCAAGCCCACATTTCCCTCCGAGATGAATAGCTCCGATCAGCGACCCATTCCTTCTCGCGACTCCGAAATGTCAAGATCCACTCCGTCGTTGATGAAACAACCTGACGTGTCGATGAGGGCTCCAAGGGGAAAGCTTGGAGGGGTGAGTTCTATTCCTCACTATTACCCATTTACTCATCAGTTTTGATCACTGTTGTACTAGACAACACCATTTTTTCAAAAACAAATCCTCTCATTGTTTGCTTTGTATATGGAGGAAGACGGCGTAAAAATGATCATTATTATGCTACTTTCCGGATAAATAAAGAGAGTAATACCAAGTTTATATTTCTGCTCGAGAATAGTGTGTATTGATAAACCAATCGGACATTTGAAGTGATAAATTTGGGAGGGAGATTTGGACCTTGTTGTGAGGAGTTCAATCTTTCATATAGAGTATACTACAGTGTTTGGAACAGTTCCAGTATTGTGTTGCAGGCTGTGCGTGCGGGTGGTGGTGGTTCTGGAGAGACACCAACAGGATGGAAGCCGTGGGCCAAGTCTTCGGCCCAACAGCCGCCTTCGCCGTATCTGGGCTGAAATTCGGCTTCACAAATTGCGTCGTTTATTCAAGATTTGGGGATTAGTTGTACATAGTCTTTTCGTTTTAATTGGGTCTATTTACTGGCGTTTTGGTTCACGGTTCCACTAGAAACTGAATAAATTTTAGTGTTATAAACTAGGTTTGGGATTCTGATTAAATATTTCGAGTCGATTGCGAAAGCTGTATTCCTCATCGTGCTCAGTTTTTTGCCTTTTATACAATGTTTATGCTAGTGTGAAGCATGTAATCAGTGGGATCCTTCGACACGCCCCTACCGTAGTCGTTTAAAAGGCTGCTAAACAGGGCTAGGATATCAGTGTCCAACCATGTCCCACTTATGTTTCATTCATACCTTTCCTCTCTTGGCAGGCTGCCGTCAAAGCAGTTTCGGGCTTGTTCAGATCTACGTGACAGCTCACTCACGTAACGGCTTGTTAGTTACGTCACGTTAGTCAACAGCTTATTCACGTGAAGCAGAAGCGATGAAGTGATCACTATGAAACGCTCTCCTTGTTCTGAGGCTTTCACCCCTTTCACGTGATCTTCTCTTTCGCTAAGCAAACATTCCTTAAATGAACATATATTCTGACTACTGATACTAATCAATCCGCTGTTAAACCAGTTGAGCTTGCGTATCTACGTTTTATGAGTTGGTTGTTCACTTGTGGTCATAGACACCCTAGTTGTCTATCGGCTCCCGTCTAAAGCTATGAATCCAACTAGTCCCTTATGAGAACGTGTAGAGGTCTCGTACGTCATAAGCTGTAACTAAACAAATGTCCTGAATGCTACTGAAGTATTTGTGTAACAAAACCATATTCCGGTAAGCATTCAAAGGTAACAAATTCATGTTATCTCCAGCCTAAAATGTAACATATACCTCTATTCTAACAATACAATACAAGCTTCATATTTTCCCCGTATCACTGAGTGTTGTGTGAAGGTAACGTAATTGTTACTGCGATAACATGTTGTCGAAATGGATCAAATCAGTGAAACACTCTTTCCCGCAAACTGTTGTCCACAGTTCAATATTTATAGGCTCAGTTCTTCCGTTATAATAGCTTGTTCCATGGCTATGCAGCTAAGCCACTAGACAAATGAGAAAACCCATTACATCGTAAACAGACCAACTATTTGGTAACATCCTCTTGGTATATGCAGGAATCAGCTCAATACTCTGTTTTTCCCAAAGCATGTTTTGTTATCAATACGTTACTTTTCAGTAATAAGCATAAATGAAAAGCATCATATTTGCTGTCGCTGTCATTGGATTCCTTTGTGCCGTCAACGCTGAATTGGTGAGTAATGAAGAAGCTTAGAAATGAAAGAAGAATTGAATATGAACAAACAATTATGACTCCCTGCCAACTTCGTATCCCAACCTGTTGCAGCGTTCGAAGCGAGCAATCAATCCATTTCTCGACTCAATGGGTAAACGAGCAGTGAATCCCTTCCTGGATTCCATAGGGAAAAGATCTTTACCTTCGTACAACTTCTACCCTCAGAGATCGACTTTACAGAAGAGGTTCGCTTTCTCATTACCTCAGACACACTGATCCGTGTTCGAAAACTCGTAAAAGCTCACAAATTACGAATATATCTTTCTGAATGTTATCCAGAAATTTCATTGATATCCGGAAGTTTCCTTGGTTCCATAGAAATGTTTTGTTTGCGTTCATTAGCGTCCAATATTTTCAGTCTCAAGGGTCAGAAAAGTGAATAGAATGTTTTTGTTCAATTTTGTATCCACAAGGATACAAGGATGAGGATAGTGTAATATTTCCTTTTAACCAGTCGAATATAAAAATTGTGGTTCATTCAAGGTATTTCGACAGCCTCGCTGGTCAATCGCTTGGTAAGAGATCTTCATTGTTGGCTGAGAATGAATCGTACTGAGGGAACTTCCACGTCGATAAAACAGAATATTTGTCATATTGAAAGCTAACATGTTGTGTGTAGTTCTTTCTTTCGTTCCAATGAAGTTAACAGAAAGTTGTGGTTCTCTATGTTCAAATCGCATATCGGTTCTATTTACTCGAATGACCGAAAACAAGCTCAGAAAGTGTTTCAAAACCCACCAAGTTTTCGTTGTTTTCCTCGACGAACTTTTAATCAAGACACTTGAATTAATGATGTTCTATGATTTCAATTTCAACAACAATTCGAAATGTTGAGCGCTAGAAGCACACGCACAGATGGAACTCTATACGAGAAAGCAAGAAAATGCAGAAAGCCAAACAGACAATGTGAAAACACGAACTGCAGAAAATGCATTGGTTCTCATTATGAATATAAGTACCTGAAGACCTGAAGCCCGAAAGAAAAACGGGATGGTACAATAAAAGACTGAATAAAAATGTGATACCGTGTAGTTGGTTACAACCTTGAACACCGGAGTGACGGGCTTAAAAATGAATGTTGATTTAGCCTGTATTTTGTCCGGTTTTAATTTTTAGAGAGAGAGAGAGAGAGAGAGAGAGGAGAGAGAGGAGAGAGAGAGAGAGAGAGAGAGAGAGAGAGAGAGAGAGAGAGAGAGAGAGAGAGACAGAGAGAGAGACCGAGAGAGAGAGAGACCGAGAGGCCGCTATTTTAGGTTGCGAGGACTTTTCGGAGAAGTTGGCTTCTCCTATGTTTGTAGTGTGAGTGTAAAGAGAATGAGTTTGAAATTCCTCGGAACTCCATACTGTAACTATGTATTTAGTTAAAACTACATCCAATTGTCATGGTCCCCACTCCCCATCCAGTTAGTATTAGACGGATTGTTGTTATC
Organism: Litoditis marina; assembly: GCA_964036275.1. Classification (NCBI taxonomy): domain Eukaryota; kingdom Metazoa; phylum Nematoda; class Chromadorea; order Rhabditida; family Rhabditidae; genus Litoditis; species Litoditis marina. The sequence continues at coordinate 12,149,122 of OZ038438.1, read as the reverse complement.
CTCTAATTTTTCAGTAACCACTATATTGTGATATTTTCCGTGGCACTCGACAAAAGAGCATGATTATTCCAATTAATTTGACCGGTTCTTTTTCAACTTAATCCCTTTTTGGAAAACCATTTTTAGGTTACCAGAGTAAGGGACGGCCAATTCCACAAGGAACCCGGTAGTTCGTTAACCCTATCAGTTAACCTTAACCGGGTTATTTGGCCAACCCGTTTGTTAACCCCTTTGTAACCCTCTTTTACAATGTATTTTGGGGGAAATTTGGGGTTAACAAGTGGTTTACAAAAGGGTTAACCAAGTAACCCGGTTAATGGTTAACTACTAGGGTTAACAAAATACCGGGTTAAATAAAGAATTCGCCTGAGTGAGTGAGAACAGGAAAGGAATTCGAAACCAAGATGCGGTAAGAAGCAAATTTTGCAATGCTCACTTCCAAAACTTCAAGAAACAAACATGCATAGCGAATTAACAGATCATTTCAAGTGAGAGAGACACTAGGAGAATTTTCCATTATGAGAATCAGCATCATTTATGATTTTCTCCCAGCATTTAGATTTTATTCCAACGACTCTTTCACCATATACTCTCTTACTGCCTGCCGTTTACAGCGTAGCCTCGAGAAATCGACTAATAATAAATTTATTGTCCCCGTTCCTCCACCCTCCCCTACGCTTAGAAAAGGAAGAAACTTTCATGTATATGTATATACGTGCTATTTTCTTCACGTAGTTCTTCTCCTTGTGTTCTCCATCATACCTCTTTTATTTACATGGTAATTCTATCACCAAATATTGAATATTTTAAAAATTTATCTGCTCTTCTCGTATCAGCCAAACATCTGATATCACGAAGATTTTTTTCTAAAATGATTAAGCAGCTGATTCCTTAATGTCTGGAAACCTTATCTTTGTTTTTGATAGCGATTCCGATTCCAAAACGATTCCGAAATTCCAACCTAAAAAGCGATTCCGAAATTCCAACCTAAAAAAACTAGATAGAATAACAATCAATTTTTACTGTCTTCCTCTGACGAGCAATTCGTTCCAACTAAAATATATTAACTCACTATCAAACTATTATCATTTCATACATACTGTTTCATTAACTGGATGTGTCTAACCTTTTTCTAATTGTCATACACCAGCAAGGTTGTCCGAATAGTCAGAAAATTCGAAAAACGGACTACTTTTTAGCCGAAAATATGAAAATCGGTCTACTTTTGATGAAAAATCCTAAATTATCACGTGTTCACATCTGAAAACGGATTAATTCTTGTCGCTTAGACGGACCTTACTGGTGTATGCTAATTGTATGTTTAACAAATATAAAAGAGAGGGGTTTTGTGCGTGGTCTGTGTTGTGTAGAGCCTAGATAGTGGGATAGTGCCGGTTCGCTGAGTTAAACATCCCTTCTACACAATTAAGTATTCCCTCCACATAGAAAGCGAAACGTAATAGGTTGCATACGGGTTGTTTTTTTTCGAAAAAGCTAGTAGTCTCGACTGGAATAAAATTATAAAATTTTACTCCCACCACCAGCCCATGTAGTTTGAAGAAAAGTCAAGGGTTCTACGAGTAGGTTTAGGGAACATTTCCCGTTGTTGAGTTATTGTATAGCATAGCACACATACATGGTGTGCAGAGTGCCGATCTTATTCCTCTCTTTCTTTGTTTATAAGTTTATAAGTATACATCATACATCAATGTGTTTTTCCTAAGATTATTTCAAACAAATTATTGTTTTTCTAAAAAAATACTTTCCAGGGATGCGTATGTAACATGGGCCGCCCGTCCAAGGATATAATTCTTAGGTATGACTGTGTTACAAGTCACCACAGTGGAATGATTGGATTTGAACCGAACATTTCGTTCAGCATTCACTTCCTTCTTTCTTTTCTGATTAGGTTCGGAGCTCGACATTTGACTACTTATAGTAAATTCTTCAGGAACCAACGTCGTCTGTTCAAGCTGGAGCGTCTACCCGATTACCTGAGAGACACCGTGGACTGGTTTATTCGGTTAGTGCTCATCATTTTTCCATTTTCTTTATTTTCTGCAAAAAATACCAATACACTAAAGCGGATCCTTGACAGGTAATTCAAGAAAAAAACTTAACAGTTGAGCTCTGAGCTGTGACTTCATAGTTAGGGTCGATGGCAACTTGGCAACACCCAGGTTAATGAAAGAATGCAATCGATCTCTGTTATAACCCAATCTGAACTGAAAATCAGCTGATGGGATTTCGTAGTTCATCAATTTTATGGTGGAATTGCCAAGGAAAGCACAAACGGGGGTTCTTTTCTGATAACACAATCACTGATCTTTGTTAATACCGTTGAAGTATGAATAAGCAGCTATGGTTGGTGAAGTGGCTCAGTGGTCACACCTATACTCTTATCTTTTTATTCAAAGAAATGAAACCTCATGGTTTTTTACTTTGTTTTTTACTCAAAGCGGCAAAGATGTAGTTGGGAGTGGTTTTGTTAATGGTCATTTGATATTTGGATATGTGATCACTGATCAAATAACGTAAAAGGCAATGTGGATTCCTTTGTTCGCTATCAGTTCCTTTCAGATTACCAGTTATCGCTCTTTTGTTTATTCGGAACTGGGAGTGGTAAGTGTTATCATAATAGTGATGGTATTTGACGCCGGGCCTGCTTGGTCGGTCTTTTTACACGATTTATCAATCATTTTTTTGTTCCGTTCTCGATGTCAATTCATGGAACTTTTCCTCGGTCAATTCAATTCATGGAACTCTTCCTTTCCTTTTCGTCAACCACTAAATTCGTCTGTTAACTGTTATTCATAGATTTCCTTTATTTATTTCAATATGAATACAGACAGCGAATCACAACGATCGCAACGCGTATAGGGGAGTAGGCATATATACTTTCTTAATAACTGCAATTGTTTCGGTATAATGGGTGTGCTTTTGAAAAGTAGGCATATATACTTTGTTTTTAACTGCAATCGTTTCGGTATACTGGGTGTGCGTTCGGACATTCAACATTCCTTGTTGGTGTATAGGGTCTACTCACGAATTCACACGGTGACACGTCTATTTTTTCACCCGGAATCCGGTTTGTACGGCCACGTTTCTCCGATGTGATTATTTGAAATGGTATCGATTTTCTGTGACTGGCGAATGGTGACCATACATTCACAAGCGGCATTTACATAATTGGTCGACACAACATCAGTAGGAGTAGGGACAGCTTCAGCGTAGGGCAAGTTTTCGTAGAATTTGTTTTGTTTGGAGAATGTATCCTCTTTAGTTTGTTTAGTGCTAGTGTATAACTTCGATTACTATCCATAATAGCCGGACCAAAGACAAATCTCGCACAGCGCTTCGCGCTGCGCGCGATTGATTGTACTTCTCCGTTCCCGTCGCTCCCCTTTACACCCTCTAGGAATTATTTTATGAAAGTATTCATCAATCATATTTCTCGTGTTTCTTCACCATTCTCAAAGTGGCAAAGTAACTAGTTTCGAAAGTCGTAAAGCTCAAGTTTCCTTCACTTTCTTTCAAGTGAAAGCTATGAGCTGTGTTCATTACTGGAAAATAAATACATACCACAGTAATATGCGACTATTCCACAGAAAATAACTCGTTTTCCGATTCAAAAGCAGGATGTTCACGCTTTTTTTTAATATCAAGAATCGGCTAATTTTCACAGTATAAGCAAAAAATGTTTGTGGCTACTCGGACAAAATTACTAGTGTATGAATAAAGATTACTATTCGATCTCCGCAGGCTCATTCATGTTCTTCCTAGTTTTTCTGCGAACTGCGAACCTGTTTCTTGGAAGTTTGCTCGAATATTATATATACGCTTCAGTTCTGAAGTCATACTCTGATATGCGATTATATGCTCTCAGATTAATTTCGTCATCACAGATTCTGCTTGGTAGTCAGTAGAGTGTACTAGCCGCCATTGCAAGGTTACATTTATCTCTCCTCATCTTTCTTCGCTAACACCTACTTGTCTGGTAGACTGGTGGCCTGAGAATGAATTTTTATGACTGGGAGTTGACAGATTTTCTTGTTCTAGTGTATGGATAAAGAGCTCTAGTATCGCAAAACTTCTAGTAATCGTGGCTAAGGCTATATATATTTTGTTAATGTGTTTTGTTCAACCAGTACCATGTTTCGAAAACCCTACCCTGGCTAATCGAAAATGTTTTAGAATGGGCTCTCTCCTGCCGAATCTCGCAACTCGCAAGGGCCAATTCTACAACTAACCGGGTTTTTAGGTAACCTAACCCTTTTTTGGTAACCTATTTTTCAGGTTACTTAGTAGGTAACCTGAAAGTAACCTAAAACTGAAATCCGGTTACCGTTCAAAGTAACGGTAAAAAACACACTTTGCGTTAGAAAAACAGGTAACCGCTTTTTCATTTTAGGTTACCACCCGGTTACCTACTGACGTAACCTGAAAAAGAGGTTACCAAAAAAGGGTTAGGTTACCTAAAAACCCGGTTAGTTGTAGAATTCACCACTCGCAAGTCATGGTAGTTTTTTTCAAAATATTAAACTAGGCGATGTTAAGTTTTTATAACCTGCGGCATGTTGAACATAGTCGACGGTTAAATTAGTTTTTGATTTAAATTTCGTTATACTCAACGATATCACATTGTAATTCGAATTAATATAGCGAGGTGGTCGATGTCGTCATTATATACTGATTTTTAAGAGCACTACTTCTTAATCGTTTTTTTATCTGTGAGATTTGTTATCTTGCTATGACGTGCTGCAATCGTGAGATCACCCCCCCCCAGCCTGCCGCGTTCAAGGTTTACGATCGCTCCAAAATGGCGGCATATACCATTATACCATCCTAACAGTACATTTAATATTTGCCATGTAACATATAATCGTATTATGTTTCAAATTTCAAAGCTCTGTCATATATATATATATATATATATAATGTAATCGTTTTGCAAATTTGGTAATTATAATTTAACATCAAGAAGAAATTTGTTGAACATGAAAATTATTGATCTGTTTTCATTCGTTTTTGCAATGAAGAAATGTTAGTGAACATGAAAAAGATGTTCGGGGAATTCTTTTTTGAATGGTATTTTTTTCTTCTATTGAAATGAGAGGAGTAGGAGTTTGGTCCAAATGTTTACCCCACATACCCCAATGGTTATTTATGGTTAGCTGAAACGTGTGTATTGGATGTGACGGTGATTTGTGCTGTGCCACGTGTGCAGTCGCATGTATGTCTCCTGAGAGATTAGACGGAGAGCATCTGCTCGTTTACACACATGTCGTCCCCATCATCCCGCTTTCTTTCAATGACGCCTCATTAGCGACGATGTTGCTTCTCTTTCTAATTACCACTGCCACCATTCAGCTACGGTCACAGTCAACTTGCCAAATGGGACAAATGGCTGGCGCTGTTCAGCAGGCAGTTGGCAATCTTCACTAAATAAACACTCGACCATTCGAGACGCGCACAAACTTGTCACATACAACATACTATAATTCATGCGCTCGAAAGTTCAAGAAAATTAGTTATATGATTTCTTCTTCCATCTCTCTCGCTCTCTCTCACTCTCTCACTCTCATATCTCTTGGATTTGTTCAAGGCTGCCTCTGTATCCAAGATTCAAGTTGCGGAGGTAGGACACATGCCGCGACATTTAGATCTGAATCACTTTCGTTTCGGGATTTTTCTGTTCTTGGTATACGAATATTAGCATTTTTGTAATTGCTACTTGAAGTACAGTTTACGGATAACATGCCTCGAATAGTAAATGGTTCGAGAGTTATTTCCTTTAGTTGAGTTTTAGTTTTTGTTTGGTCTATTTTCGCTTCGGAGTTTTTGCTATTGGGAGTAATCAAGAATTGACCTTCTTCTTGTTCAGAGGATTCAATTTGTTCAAAAAACAATTAAAGAAACTGCCATCGTAGCTTCTTAAATTGTTTGACTTTCACTATTTGAATTTAACTGAGAGTCTGAGAGTGGATCACTAAAGATTTTTCTACGCCTTTTCACTACTCTACTATGACATGTTTGTTGATACTCGGAAACCTGGTGAATTTCTTATATCACCGGTTTTTGGTAATCTAACTACATTTTTTTCAGTTTACCTGAGTAGGTAACTAACTCGTTGGTATTATGACATTTCACGAAACCTATAAAGAAAGGGGTTAGTTGGTCAGTGGTCCAACCTTATGGGTCATGGGTGTTGTGGTACATTGAGCTTGATTGAAACAGTCCAGCTGGTTTACTGATTGATGACTTATGTTATATTGCACTCGTTTATATTTGAAAACAGATTGTGAATTGCGCTCCATTATACTTATTCTTCAGTCTGTAATTAGGTTAGCCCATTGTCACGCGTGGAGATGCTGCGTGAATTTGAATTTATTGCGCTGAAACACGAACAATATATCGTTCGTTGCCTCTTATCGATTTTCGACTACCTGTTTCTGTTTCAAAATCTCGCAACCGCATCAGAACGTCACATACACGCTCGCTCTTCCTTTTGTTCTTTGAGATTTTAAGATGTAGTTGGACGTTGAAAATGCAAATAGATAGTAAATTCGAGCCTAATTCAATTGGAACACATGTAATGCGTTCGGCAATTCACGAAAGTTTCATTTGCGTCAACGTGGTTTCACACAAACATTAAAACTAATACTGTCCATCTGTTCTCTCTAAAACCTAAATAGCTTGTAATATTTCACCATGTTTTGTGTCAGCGTGTCAGCGACTGGTTTCCAGTTCTCTCTGCGCTTCCCAGCGGCCCCCACTGCTTTGAACATCTTAGGTGAATTACTCTTTAGCCGTTTTACCTTTTCCTGTTAAGCATTAATGATTCGTCATCGTTCTTGTGTCATTAGATAAGTTAAATGGAATGGAAGTGTTTACAAATATATTTGTTCAAAAAATTGTAGAGTCTATATCGATTAGTATAAAAATAAGTTGATTAAATACAATTTGCCTTTTTTGTTGATTGTTATACCTTAAAATTTGCCAATCGCATTATGTTATATGCAGTACTCAGTCGGTTCTCACGCGAATCTTTCTGATTGATTGTGAGTATTCTAGGTGAGCAGCTGGACCGTCGAGCTTTTTTGTCTGTGATTGTTTGAAAGGTATCCAATTTCACTGAGCATATAAACTGATGAACTGATCAGTTGTATTTTGTAGCAATTAAGGGTTTAGTTGTTTTTTCCGTGACTGTACTGTTTGTAAATGTAAATTGATAGTTGTCTTGTCTCAGCCAATGTATGGGAGTTGGGAGAGCACGATCTAGAGTGTATTTTTTTATATCTTTGATTAAAAAATTTCCCATATAATGTTTGCGAAAGCATTCGGGCTCACTCTCATTGTTAGGTGATTCAACATGTTTTGTTCAATATTTCTGTAGAAAGATTAACCGTTCATTGCGTCGGCATGTTACAAAATGTCGTTTGTTTGAGTATTCTTGAAAGTGGAAACCGTCTTGTATGGCGTGTGTTTGTCATGTAGGTGATAGTCGGATCGTTGTCGCTCTCGTCTCGTCTCTCGTCCTCTCTCACACTCTCACTCCATCCTTCCGTGAACACAGTTGTCAATATACAGTTGTTTGCTCTTGTGTTTCTACCTACGACCACCACCACTGCCTGCCACCCTTAAGCATAAACACTTATTTATTATAAACTACATCCAATCTTCTTTTTCCCAATTATGATTTTTATCGGGGTTTGTAGTTTAGTGCATCAAAAGTGTTTACTATGCTGCTTTCACTTTTCCTACTCATCATCACTACCCCAAGGGGCAAGGGCCTCATTATTTACTTCTGTATCAGCTCTTGATTTAAAATCAATGTTTTTGGTGCGTTGGTATATGAGTTTTTCCTAATTTCGCTTCTGCTTTCTATCTGTCATTATCTTCATACCTATCTCTACTCTCTATCTCCATATCTTTGTTTGTAGTCTGTAGTCATTTTATCTCATTCTCAGTTCTCCCAACATGTCCGCGTTGGCTACTCGCCAAGTGTCTATGGCCCGGCGACCGTCTTCTGATGAAATTGACGCCGCTGGATGCTGCCCCGCTAAAATATTCATTTCGGGGCTGGTTAACTTTGCCACGTGAGTTTATTCACCAGGAAGGTTCGACTATTCGATAGTAAATAGTTCGTCACGTAACTTTGCATGAAATATAGAGAAATATTCTTGTTTTGGGCGTAAAAGTAGCTCGTTTTCCAATTATTTGTGGTTATACGATATACGGACAACTTCACTGGGACACTGGGCCACTGGGGTATGCGTGAGTTAATACTCGAAAGCATCACATTTATCGTTGTATGGGTAGTGTGTTTCTCTAATGATCTAATGCCGTCTCCAGTAGTTTGGTATTGCAATAACATTAAAGATCCAGGCTCAATGAGGCTATTAGGTGAAGTCACTGAGACGATCTGAAGGTTTGTTCTTTTTTCTAGTACTAGATTCTAGTGACATGCTCTAATTCTAATAGTTAGGTAGTAGTTAAGGGGGGGGGGAGTGAAGTATCGAGTCTGTGTTGGGCAAGGTCCATAACCGGTTGTCCTCGCTTCAACTAACGCTTCCTAGTCCCGTCTCTTCCCCTCCTCTCATTTTTTACAGTCCTGTTTTCATTTGCACGTAGATAAACGATGTGCCCGTTATTTTGTTCTCATCATATCATAAGCTATCACACTTGTTAGTGTATCACTTTTTTTTGGGGAAATTTCAGTTTTTAGAAACTTTCACTACGTCCACTGGAACATTTGTGTGATTATCTATCGTTCTCGTTCTATGTGAATCGATGTTGTATAGAAAGTTCAATCTTATGATTGATTTCAATTGGTATATGTGGCTACTCATGAATCCATAGGCGAACGAGCGCCGCACAATGGGTATCGCGGATCGCAATAAAATTCATTCGAACAAATATTAGAGCGGCCATGGGCCGGGGTTGCCTCTCTATCCTTCACATATTCTCCAGTCATCATGCTGTTCAGTAATTGTCTGGAGCAGAGGAATTGAAACTTTTACTATAATTATTCAATTTATTTCCATATATGATTTGTCACGTTGTTGAACGGGAGAATCTTGCAATCATGAATATTCAACCTTTCTAATGATATCTGCAATATAATTGGTGATAGTTTTGCCTAACGGATTTTTTCCATGTTTTTTTTTCTTTAGATACTGGAATTTTAAATCAGTTGTATTGAGGCATTTTGTAGTTCCGTTTTGGACAACCATTAAAATTTTATTAGTATTGTGACAACCACTGGAACAACATTTACAATTGAAAAATGAAATTGAACGGAAAAGTAAATAAACTTGGGATTGTTCTCTCCTATTCATCAAATGTCCTATGGATGACTGTACAGCCATATTTGATCTGACTCATATGGCTTCGCTCCCTCTCTCTCGCTCACTTCTATGGTTCTATATTTTTCTCTCTCTCTCTCTCTCTCTCTCTTTCCTCTATCGTTTATCACACAGTTCGTCCAATCCTTCTACCTGGCTTAGTTACTTAGTGGCCGAAATCGTCGTCTTGAAGATATGTGTGAGAATAGGAAATCACCCGGTGTAAAGGTCCCATCTATTTGGATATATAAACAAAAGATGTCCTTGCTTTCTCACCTTACCGGCACCTGTCTGTTTCGGTGTCTGCCACTATAAACTTCAAGCATTCCGCTCAAGCCAACTATTATCTAATGAACGTAGTGGCGAATCTGTTTCATAGTGTATGGTTTATCTCAAAGCACTCAAACCTGATGAGAACGAAATGATATTAGCTTGGCTGAACATTCGTCGTACCTAAGCTCAAACACATATTTATCGTGTAACCTAATATCCAATTAACTTGCAGTATGTATTGCGCGCTCAGATTTCATCTCTCTTACATTCATTTATTGTATTCTTCGAATACTCACGCTTACTTATCTAACATAAGACATGGTTTTTTCGTTACAAATGTTGTTACAAAAACCTTCACGCTCATGCCGTATGCATGCTAGACATTCTTCATATGTTTAATTCTTGCATTAATCTCAGTTCCCCTTTTCCAAGTTGGGTGTTTTATTCCTGCTAGGCTTATTTCTACCAACCAAGCTCGGAACGGGAAGATATAATTTTCCATCGGATCGGAGACAGATTTCGGGCAATTCATAAATTTTGAGAACCTAGATAAACACGCAACATTGTTGTCCACCCACCTCTTTTTTTCCGAACTGGGAACCTTACTGGTTCATTGTTTTGTGAGTATGATGCTTATAGTTTATCTTGGTGTCATCATTTCCTAACTTACTTGTTAGTGTTTCCAACGAAATTGTAACTCTTCATTGTTGCCGGTCACATCCACCCAAATCGTGGACCACTTAGCGAGTCTCCCGAATTTGCATACACTTAAGATATGCGCGTTCCCTTTCAGTGAGCCTGAGCCATTAATTTGCAATCCAGAGTTGGATTCAAGTTGTTCTTGTTACATGGGACGCGACATGTGTTTGACTGAAACATGAGTATCAGCCTGCGTTTTCTGTACAACACAGTCGTCGTGCACTTATTCTTCTTCGCCTTCTTCAACACAGCTATGATTTGTTCCCGGCCCATGTGACTCTTATCTGCTCGTTTCCTGTGAATTGATAAGTTTATTTCATCGGTGACATTCGCTCTTGTACACTTCCTATTCGATTACTTGTTTCTCTTTCTTGGCTGACCTTGGACTTATTCAGTGGTTATGACGAGTGAACTAGTCACACACTCGACAACTGAACCAGAAAGTAGATTCAATTCCTTACGCTCCGTTCTTGGAGAATGGAAACAGCTTTTTGATGGATGTAACTTCATTAAGCGAAAAGATAGAAGGTGGGTATGAAAAGACCTCAAGTTCTTCCTTATCTTCATGTTCAAATAAACGGAATATTCATATTTCATATTGATAGTTCCGTGGGTATATAGATTTACTTTTTATGCGAATGTGAATGACACGGATTTGTCACTGTCTGTCAAACTTGGTTATAAAGGGTGGTGTTCGCAGGACTATAATACGCGTAGCCAAACTGTTCCGCAAACACGGGGCTTGAATTTGATTGATTGATTGATTTGATAGCGACAACATCCGACACTTTCAATGACTGATACGTTGCAGCGGAAGAAATATGAGGGCAGACAGGAGAAAATTTCAGGTTTTACTGAGAAAAATATTAACCGTGTCAGTTTCTCTCGGTAGTTTTCTAGGAGGTTTGTTATATCAAGGTTGACTATGAGTTGGCTACTGTTACTATTCAAATATTTGGGTTTGACCGGTTAGTAAATGGGTGCCAGTTGAAACTAGAGTAGGCAATATTGTATGAGCTCGGAATGAAGGTAAGATAGGTATATCATATTGATTTTGTTCGGGAAGAGATGCTAGTCCAGGCAGCCGCACCAACCATGTTCCTCTAGGTAGTAATTGCGGTATATATCAAACTCAACATTCTTAATTATCAAATATCCATAAAAATAGGATGAAATGCACTAATCACATAGGGTTATAGCAGCATGTTTGGAATGTTCGGTTTGTTTGATCAAAGTATGATAGTACAATCGGATACTAGGTGTATCGTTCTCATATCAACGCGGAAAACAGATGACAGCTCTACATGAGTATTTCTAAAGGATTAGTTAGTTTTGTGATGCTAGCACAATTCGGTACTAGTATATTTATAATCCGTGCAAGAGCAAGGGCTAGTATTTTATATGAAGCAAAATCAAATGAATGAATGTAAGTAAACGAATAAGCTGCACATTATAACTTAATGAAGCTTAACAATGTCTAGTTGTTTCAGTCGATCTCGCCGGAAGGATGTGAAAGAACCAAAGTCGAAGCGTATGCATAGCACCTCAGCCGTGCCCCATCGCATTGGCAAGAAGTCTCAGTCGACCGAACTGTGCGTCTGCGACTCAATCGATGACAAGGTATGCATTCGCTTTTTTTGTCCAACATCAATTACCTTATGTGCTCACATGCGAAACTGTTCAGATTAAGAACAATAATAACATAGTAAGGTACGACTATTCTACAAAAAGTAACCAGCTTTTTGAGTTGAATACGTGAAATCTCATAATTTAACATCAAAATAGAGCACATTTTTTCGAATTTTCCTAAAAGGGAGGCCGTGTTGAAAATTTACAATACTTGCGGATTTGACATTCCATTCAAGGTTTTGGTTATTCCAGATGATTGAGAAATTCACCTCCCTTCCTTATGGAATCGACCAACAAGAATGGCTAGCAGCTCACAGTACGTTCGCTGCTTTCATAGATTGGAATTTTTTCTAAATATTCTGGAACACAATTATAATGTGAATTCAACGAAAAAAAAAACAGCCACAATAGGGTACTGGATTTGCCCAGTGTAACGAAATCAACAACAAGAGCATAGATAAATGTAACAAATCAAACAAAGACAGCTCTATTCTAATTTATTTTTTTGTAATTCATTTTTTGTCTTCAGTCCTTCTTGTTTTTTTTTCAATGTTTTAACGGTAGGATCTAGTAATCTAGTGGAGTTTTAGAATTTCGAAATTATTTCCTCATAAATTCTATTTTTGCAGCGCTTTCCCTATTCGATCATGTGAACGCGTTGTGTGGGAGTATCTCCGAGTTGTGCACACCCGTGACGTGCCCAAGTATGAACTTTCCGGGAACGAGGTGAGTTCGTGTGGTTTTTGGTACGCGTCTTTCTTTTGCGTGCGAAATTTCTCATAGAATTGTAAGAATGATTCATTTTTATTAGTCCAACGTCTAAACAGTGTGGAGAATGGGTGCGGGTTCAGCAAATATATCGTTCATCTATCTGGCGGACAGGAAATAGGCTTAGCGAGCTATGCCATTCACAGTTTTGTTCTTATCATTTTCCCACAATACTATATGGGTTAGTTAGTATATCTTCTTCTATGGCATAATATTCGTGCCTGCACGATGTTCAGGCAGTTTTTTTTTGTTCTGAAGTTTGAGTCACTTCTGCTAATTGTCATTTGCAATTTATGCAATTCCGTAACTTTAGTCCATTGTAAATGTATTGGAACTTATTTCGTTGCAGCAAAGCGTATCATACTGATGAGAAGGGGAAACGTCATCTCTATTCTGCAATGCAGTATATGGACTGTGTGATGTCTTTCTGTGAACAATCCAGTAGAAACGAAGACATTTTCCCCACTAAATACGGTTAGTAAATACATCTTCTCGTCAGCATAACGAACAGGTAGGTATAGATTAATGAAACGAAAAGTACTGGATTGTTCGCCATAGCTTCCTCCAACTTTAGTGCAACACAGTGCACACGTTACTTTTTAGATAGGTAATATTCTTAGTTCGTATCCGATAGTTTCAATATTATACCCTCCAGGCTTCCAGTTTGCTGTTTGTTCAAATTCGTCCGTCAATTTCTCCTTTCTTCCAGGAAATACATTTTCGGAAGAGTTCGAGCCTCATATCAGACGAGTCGTACGTTTGTTGTGGCACTGTTGTGGACATCTGTACATAAAACATTGGGACGAATTAGGTACGAATTCATTTATTGTTTGTTCAATCACCAAGACGTTTTGAATCATTGTTTTTAAGAGAATAGATGATTAAGAATCAGTTTACAATAATTTTTAAAAAAATTGAATCCATTATATGACCTGTTGAAGGATCATCATGTTTCAGGGCAGTTAGAGTTACGTCCCCAGTTCTCGCTTGTACTCGCGCATATGACTACACTCAGCAAGACATTCAATCTGCTCGACGAGAAGGATCAACGCGTAATAGAAGATACTGTTGTGGCGGTGGGTTGTTATTACTTAACTTGGGCTCTTGCAAATCAATAGTTTTGTGATCGAGAGTGACCACATAGAGTAACCGCATAAATGCTGGGCCCACTTTAACCTATTTTGACTGGTTTTCAGATAATTTGGAGTTCCAGTATTCTGAAATTATGTGTTTTCAATTCACAATCCGGTATTATTTCAGGAATAGTCGGTTGTATTAGGTATCGTCTAGTGCTAGAGGTATGAAGTCAGTTTTGAGGAGAACAATACCTCAAAAGGATTAGATCAGTCATACTGTGGCAAACTTGGCTGAATAGCCATAAAAGTTGAACCACGGGCATAGTTTCGTGAAACCTGGCGAGACGCGAGATTCGGCATTTTGACCTGAACTTTTGAAGTGTGACTTGGTTGAATAGAAGGAGTGAATGAAGGTAGGGCTTGTTTGCAGATACGGCCTCCCCTGATGCATGGTGCGTTGCTGTCTGATGAGGGGGGTGGTGCCTCGTCCCAACCCCGCTATACCCGTGTTCCCTCATCGAAGAGTGGAAGTTGGGGAGGACATCCCACTCCGGCTGTTCTGTCCTGTAAACCATATGCACAAACTTGTTAATAGATACATAACACTCGCTACATATACCTTATTTCATACTACTACTAATTTTCCCATCGTGATCGTGACGCAGTGTTCTGTGCACTGACGGGGTACTCGAAAACTATGCTTTTTCCTCGAACGTGATACCAATATTATACTCGGCTGGCAATATCTAGTATTGGTAGTATTTTTAAATCCCCCCTCTGTGACGTGTATCTTCCTTTTTCTTAGCAATAGACCCACGCGATGCTGCTCTCTTTATTCAAGCGTTGTGATAACATGTACCCTGGTGATTTGGTCCAATATTAAGGTGGCTTACGGGTGACAACACGCTGTAAGGCCTCCCACACTTGTAAAGTTTTTCCTTTCCATGTATGTATTGATAATTGTAGAGAATTAGAAGCTGTAGGATAAGCCTGTATTATGTTTAGGTGGGTACGCTGCGGTTTTCCGGTCGTGTTGTATATATTCATATAAAACTAGTTGTAAAATCTGTTGTCGATAGTCTGTTGAATGAATTATTGCGTTTTGGTGTTCATTAATTGGGCGCAATTCTGATTAACAATCATGTTACCTGTGAGGTAACCTGAAAATAGGTTACCAAAAACCGCTTAGGTTACCAAAAAACCCGGTTACATATAGAATTAGCCCGCACTGACTAACTAAATGTTAGCTGGTAAATT
Source organism: Litoditis marina (assembly GCA_964036275.1). Classification (NCBI taxonomy): domain Eukaryota; kingdom Metazoa; phylum Nematoda; class Chromadorea; order Rhabditida; family Rhabditidae; genus Litoditis; species Litoditis marina. The sequence goes on along the minus strand of OZ038438.1, from coordinate 12,134,073 downwards.
CTGTTCTACCAAGTAAACAAGACGGAAATTCAAGGCTCAAAATGCCAGTCTTCCACGAATTCTAGCAGGCTGTCGCGATTTCCAGTTGTTTTTTGAACATAATAATTTTATTATTTATGTCCATTAAAGAGTTTTTCGATAATATACAACAAACCAAAGAGATTAAATAAATGACAAGACGGAAGTAGTCTTGTGAAAATAGAAAAATTTACTTGAAACATCGAATAAAATAAATTAATCTAACTGTGTCCACACATATACAACTTTGCGATGTTTCTGATTACCATCGTACACGTTGGAGTGCTTGACATTTCATCCTTCTATCTTCGGTTCCGCGAATCTTGCGAGTGAGAAAAAGGAAATGTCGAAGGATGGTTTCTGACCAACAGCCAACTCAGCCAGTACCTTCCCGATCGCCGGTCCAACCTAGTATATAGGGTTCTCACTTCCAATATGAGCTCATGTCCTATCTCGCTCTGTTTATAGTTTGATTCCGTTGGTTTTCGATCGGAATTTTAGCGAAAACGAAACTTAGGTCGCCCCTTCTAGCGGGTTATCACATGTGAGTTTTTGTTTCAGATCAGAACGACTGCAAAACGAAGCGTAAATCGCATGAAGAACAAACTAAAAAAAGGCAGATCAGACCAAAATACACATTTTTCATTATGTCTGAGCGACCATTATCACATCACTCTCAGGATTTAGTTTCCGGCTTTGTCAGCTATTTATCTTTCATTTCAAACTATTATAAAACCTCTATGAATATATATTTTTCATTGGAAGAAACCCATCTGAAAGTTTGTTACATACTGTAAGGGTCGACCAATGAGTAAAACCGATTATTTACTTTTCTTCCCATTTTCCTTATAAATGTTCTATGTAGTAAGTAAAAATAGTTTGAATGCGAGAGTTCTAAAAGTCTTTATTAGAGAGTGAAAAAGTAATACCTTGAATCCGCAGCCTGATCCACATCCTCCCAAAACTACGTTCTTTGAGCCAGGCAAAAAGTCAATGATATAATGACTGTCTACCGAATTCTGAAATTCATCTGTGATAACCGTTATTTGGGAATAACAATATCTGAAATGTAGTTTGATCGGCCTTCGTTTCTGTTCCCATAAATTGTAAATCAATGTGCTTAGAACTTAACACTGAGTGAGTATTCTGCTACTATTCTATCCCGAGCCAATCATTTTATGTTAAAAAAAATGACCAACCGTGTATTTGCAAGTGTCCACTCGAAAAGCAGATTCGTGATGAAAAACTGGCAAATATTTCTCGATATACTTGGACGGAGCTTCAACAAATTCCTTGAAATAAATGTCATCTGGATCACTAGAGGCTTAACAAAAAACTAGCTTTGAATTTTGTTGGGTTTCGGGTTGAGTAATTATACAAAGAAAAAATGAAGATTTCAGTCATTATTATTATTAGACTCAGTGCTGCTTTGCTCAATCTTACCATGTTGAAGGTACTTTTCTGCACAGCTAGATTCTCCTGGCTCACTGTCTGTCCACGATGAGTGCACAGCTGTAAACATTAAAAATTAACCATTCGAGACTGATCATTTATCAAGAAATATGATACAAACCGAATAGATCAAGTTATCTATATTTGTGATACCCTCGCTCGACCCCTACCTAATACCTAATACTTTTGTAACCTCTTCCCGTAAAATTTTATGTTAGGATGTGAGATGTCATGTATATCTCTGAGAAGATTAGTCAGCAGTTTTTTTCCCGCTTCGCTGTGATGGGACCATGACACAGGTTTCAGACAAATAGAGACACAACATTCAAGTACTGATGTGTTTGACGGATTGAACTACCGAAACTTAGGAAATGAATTGCATCCATTTCCAATTTTTACAGTTCTTAGCAGTATTATCACTTTTTCATTTCATACCTTTATTACGTCAACGTGGTCAACAGCTGGTAATGCATATATTTGTTGACCGTTATTTGTTCCCACAAAGACTGGAAATTGTCCGAGTTGAGCCAGCTCAGCCCTCTGTCCAGCTTTCACGTTCCAGTAACATACACTGATCTCTGTTACCTTAACGTTGTTCAATTTCAGTCCAACTATCAGAGAAACCATTGAAGTATACTAAGGTTTAGTTGTTGTTCTGAAATCAGATGGAAATTCGGCCTCACCTGAAAAGCCCAACGATCACCCACTTTACTTCGCGAACAGTGAGAGCTTTTCAATCACGTTGTAAAAAAACGATAACTTAGAGAACATTAAGAAAAAGAACTAGAAAAACTATGGAAAACCCATTCTACGAGACAAAACTCACTTCCACTTGAGTTGGAAGACTGGGAACCACTTTGGTTATCCATGAACCAACTGCTATAATAAGTTTTCGGCAAGAATAGTTAGCCTGAAATTAAAATTACGTCATATACTTGGCAGTGATGTTCATTTTCCTTTCGTAATGCAGCGAAAGTTGTTTCAACTTTTTACTTCTATTGTCAAACGTGTAGTTTGCTTGTTGCGCTCTATCATTTAATGCATAATATGGAATGGCTTCTGACAATAAAGATGAATTAAAGGTAGAATACCTTTGTTGTATCCAGTTGCAGTTTCGGTCCATCTATGTACGCCAACAATTCTTCTTGATCGTTAAGGACTCCACCCAATTTCACAAACTCTTCCTTCAATATTGGTAGAGTAAATGAATTCAGGTGATAAATTGTTCCTCTCTTCTTCCCAGTTGAAAATAATTCGAAACAAAAGGTATTATTCTAATAAAACGTTTTTAATGCCGTCGTTTCGCTATGAACTCGAAGAAAACGAATGAGCTAACGGCCCCTAAAAACTGAATCGAAGCTTTTTTAACATTTGCAGGGGTTGTGACATATTTCCCCATTAGCCAAAAAATCCTCCAGTTCAATTCAACGTACCGAATTTATTATTTCTCTGGGTTATTTAATGAAGACGTTCCGACAGTTCAATTCTTGATTTTATGCCAGTACGGTTCCTTTAAACTCTGATGATGGACGTTTGTAAAGAGATTCGTGTAAAAACTGATCTGGAATGCTGTATTCAAATCAGCTGTAGTTGAATATATACCTGAAATGCATTGAGGATCAAATCTGCAAACAGAACTCCACCCATGGGATCCACTAGACCAGAATTCTCATCGTCAAACTTGAATTGAGAATAACGATGAGCCACCTGAAAACCGTTAATTTGTTGGCAGATACCATACATCACATGTTGGTTCACGGAGAGTTACATAAAATATAGTGGGCGCCAAATTCATAAATTTTTGTCTCTCGCCGGAATCGAACTTGCGAACAAAGGACTCGTACCTGGGTGCTAATTACTGCGCTATATGAGAGTATACGGTATCTAAGCTTCGGTATCTAAGACGTGTATTCGTACACAGCAGAAACTGAAATATACAGTACCCCCTCCTCCCCCCGCCTTTCCGTTGGCGACGGCTATATGTAGAATTGGCAAAACCTGTGGTTTACGGTTTGAGAAGCCACTATTTAAAGAAAAGTAGAATATCCTCAAACCAAAAAGTTAATTGCAGTCAAATTGCGAGGTGCATGCAAATCAAATGTAATTACAATAGATCAATTAACACTTGATACTTGTGAAGAAATTGTGCAGTTACATACACGATTTCTGAAGATTGCCTATTTACGGGACTGTATCACGAAATGCCGCATAAATGACGATTACAGTACTACTTCGATCAATCACAAATCACAATAAAGGCAGAGATTTAAATGTTAACAATGACAATCTCTTGCGACTTCAAAAATGCGAAATAGAATCAGTTAAATCGTGCTTACCTCGGATCCTTTGAGTACTTCGTGACTAGCGCCGTGTGTTCTTAGAATTCGCGACATGCTCTCCACATCGTTGTTACTTGCTACCCACAATAGGCCAGTTTTCCTGTCAATTCAACTTCACATTAAGATCTCTCTGATCAAGATTTGTAGTTCGGTCTCACTAGTCCATATGTTTCCATTTTTCTAAGCGGAAGCCTTTAATGAGTGCAATGATCATGAATTTCAAATGCTCCGGCAGAACGGGAAATTTCTGTATAACAGAAAAAAATGGTCAGCTAGTTCTCAACACTTCATATTTTTCATTGCGAGAGTTGTCGAGCGAGTTGATGACTCACCTCCACAATGCCTGATGTCGTGTGTTCTCCATCTGAGATATTTGTTTATAAGAGTCGTCCACGAGGGGAATATATTCACTCTCCATGTGGGCGTAACGGGTGATCCGGGATTTTCCATGGGAACTGCCCAGAGTATGGTGCAGATTGAACTGAAACATACTCCTTGTTGTTGCTGCATTATGTGCCTACGACCATGGAAACTTTACTCGTGCTAATTACAATGGAAACAGGAAAAATTTATTATTGGTAAGTTTCGTGTCTACATCTCCACACAAATCCAGAAATTCTTCGATCATACAAGTGAGACAACCGTAAAACTCGAGAATCTTGAAAATCTCACGAAACCGTGAAAACATGAACCATACCTGCTCGAGTAGCAGCGTTTTCTGACCAAGTTTCTGAGAATGGTAAGCCGCACAAGATCCGAAAATCCCAGCACCCACAACGATCACATCATACTCATGACTCATGTCCATCAACAAAAATAGTAATGTTAGCAAAATTATGAAAATGATTCGCTCAAGAACAGAAGGAAATTTTTTTTATAGTCCCGTGAAAGTGTCAAAAAACTATATTTTATCTATGAATGTTTCAAAATGATTTCGATCTCATGAAAGTTTAATCGTGAAACTTAGGTTTTTGTATGTACCATTGCTCCAGAGTACAAAGTATACTTGGACGAAACTAATTTTTCGAAACGTTTTCACTGTCTGTCTTCATCTGAGTGAAAGAAACAATGGAAAATGAATTCGAATAGATCCTGAACACTGAATGAGTAGACTCAGATACACAATCAATTGTTATTATTATTTAGTTAAAAAGGTAGATGGCGTTGGTAGCGAGCCGATTGATAATAGAAGAACAGAGATGTATTGTTTAGATAACAGGTCAGAGATACATTTTCGGCCCGTTTAGCTTTTCTGAGGTCAGTAGAGAATACGCTTACTGACCATTCGTGTCAAATGTTTGACATGCACATACGCAAAATTCCTGTTGTAAGTCAAAAAAAAACAAAAAAAATTTATTTTTTTCGTTTTCAAGATGCACTGATGTACTTTTATCCAAGTTAAATCCGAAAACCGATAAGTGCTGGAATATATTCCAAACAAACTGTTGGTTTTTCATTTTGCACCACCTTTTCACATTTTCTGCTACGCAAATTTCATTAGCTGTGTAAGTTGGCGGGCTTTGATTCGTTTTTTACCGATAGTACACATTGATGTGAGTGCGGTTTGTGTTAATACGTCAACACGCTTAGCCAAATTCGTAATGGGCATGTTAGTGAAAGGTTCTGCAGAACAAGATAAGACACTTAGCAGTACAAAAAGTATTATTGCCAATATTCATTCAGGTCGTACGTTATCAAAAGACTCTACCAGAGATGAAACTATATGAATGCATTTTTAGGTGGCCTTTCTCTCGGTTAGAACTCGAAACTCTCGGTTAGAACTCGAGAGTCTCGGTTAGAACTCGAGAGTCTCGGTTAGAACTCGAGACTCTCGGTTAGAACTCGAGACTCTCGGTTAGAACTCGAGACTCTCGGTTAGAACTCGAGACTCTCGGTTAGAACTCGAGACTCTCGGTTAGAACTCGAGACTCTCGGTTAGAACTCGAGACTCTCGGTTAGAACTCGAGACTCTCGGTTAGAACTCGAGACTCTCGGTTAGAACTCGAGACTCTCGGTTAGAACTCGAGACTCTCGGTTAGAACTCGAGACTCTCGGTTAGAGCTCAGATTAGAGTTGGTCTCGAGTGCCAAGTGTTCGTTCCTCTTCTTTATCCCTCTATGGAGTGATTTATGATTTTCGCCGTTTTCGAGCTCAATGGTTTCTGACTTCAGATGTGCAATAGAAGGCAATAATTGGAATACTTCATTGAATATCACATGATTTTACGCTCAGTCGGAGGAGAATTGAATCAAAGTACTAAATGAAGGTGGTTGCGGATATGAAATACCGCAGACGGCTAATTTGACACTCATTTCCCACTATTGAATCTCAGGAGATTGCCCTGCACTCTCTAAAACGGAAGTGTTTTTAGAAGTTCACATACGTAATACAATGGTCATATAGCCGTGGTCGAATGTAACACAGTATCATATTATCTTGGGTCTCATCGTCCAATTATTCTGTTCTATGATATTAAATTGGAAGTGGCGTGTTCTTCGAGCTCTGTGTGTCATATAATTGTCATACTGACTTTCGTTGGAATTATGATAATGCCGTGATTCTTATTTCAGTTTCAGTCACTTATATACTTCCCGGTTTAGAGTTTTCGCCTTCTTAAGCCATGAATACCATATTTTTGCGAGAACTCAGATGAATATATTGGAAGCACAATAAAACGTAGTGATCGTGTTACCCTATTGTATTACAAAGTTATGCCAACCCAGTCCCAGAGTATTGTGCGCAAAGCACAACCTCCATAGGGCGCTGATCTTTCCCCTCCATTTCACCCATTACTTTTCATTACAGTATGACTGAATAAAATTCTCGGTACACTATTTGAAGGGAATTCCTCAAGCAGAAATTTATGTTGGCTCAAAAGGCATCAAGTTCGTTAAATGAAAGTCAGTCGTCTGGAAAATTAATGCCACCCTTCTGTACTGTTCTGAATGTTTCAACTAAATCAGCTCGAGTGAATACTATGCTTTCAAATTTCGATGTGATTTTCTTTGATCTTTTTCAGGAACGTTGCTTCCACTGATTACCGATATCTTGCGTTCTTCGGAATGGCAGACAATATTAACACTATGAAACTTTCTGCAGAATACAACAAAGTAAATGTTTATATCGGACAGTTCACTGCGTCATTTATAGCATATTCTTACAAGTCGAATGGATAAATTGGATTGTGAACAAAAAAGAAAACTTCTTTATTTTGCTCTAAACAGCGAGGATTGGTTTTTTATTCTAGAATAAGCTATCTCTTTTCGATTTAGTAGAGTAGTAGTAAAAGACAAATATGTTGCTTCTCCTCAAAAATCAATTTTCAGACACCACTAATATTTTACCTGACCGAGGGGTTTTTCATTATGTCCATGAATGGATATCTTTGTGTGCGGATTTTTTGTATGAGCGCTCTTCGATCTCAGAAAGAGTATGTTTGGCTGTTTATTGTTATTATTATACTTCATGAATCGCAATTCAGTGCAGAAGAACGGCGGTAGTCAACTGTTATAATAAACCGCAAACATAACTGGGTTTTGGACTCGTACAGTAATGTTAATATAGTTTTCTCATTCACACTGAGACTTTTGCGTGAAAATGAAACGTTGAATGATGGTTTCAATAGAATACATAGGTTTTCTTAAATGTGTTTTTGGAGAGTGGGAGGTGGGTAAGCCACCTCTTTCAGATTCTTCTATCATTTTGAAAAACTCTAACCCGGTCACAGCCTGGCACATTCATTGGAACACCTGGCAAAGTCTCATTGAAAATGACGAGAGCTATATAGTGGTCCACCGAATTGATGTATCGTGTTCGAATCCAACGTGGCGCAGATATTCCAATCAGCTGATCACCTAGTTACTAGAAATGAACGGGAAATTTGCGTAAACGCGAAGTTACATAAGGAAATATTCACTACGTCAATCCTTTTTCAACATCCATTTTCTCGTGACCATACCTTATACTTACAGTACATTGATAAAATGAAAAAAGTACCTCTATTGAAAGATTACGTCAAAAGGAAAGCCCAGAGAAGGTGGATAGTCTCTGTGCCTCTATACAGGTGTATTTTGTTCCAGATTTGTCATAATGGGAGGTTGCGTTCTTTTCGATACTCTATTCGGCGCAACGTACTTCACTTCTGGTGTATGGAGGTCGCTTGTTGTTTGGCAATATGATTGTGAGTTTTCTATCTCACGAGGCTGTGATGAAGTCAGTTCGATCGGTTGAGCAAAAAAAAACTCACATAGTAGTAGTTTCAGTATATTTGATTAAACTAAAACTATCGTATATCAGACGAGCTCATATGAGAGAACTTATCTCGACAAAGCACCTATCCATTGATTCAAATATCTACATTCTATAAATCTGGCACTCGCTCATCAGAGAAAGAGAAGAATACAAGCTGAACAAATAATATCAATAAGGCCGTAGGGGGTATTGGGACCGTATGAAAATTCCGAACTGTGTCTGTAGTTTAACGAAAAATGTACCGATCGGATCAAAACTCAATTTCATTCATTATAGATTATGGGAGATATTTCAATGCTGTTTAAAAGCCAGAAATCGGATCGCACAATGTCAAATTCCTTTTCATTACAGGGATTCCTGCTTACACCCGGTGGCAATGCTTTCTGACTGTCCATGTACAACTGTTCACTCTCGTCACACCGGTCGCAGGTTTGACTTGACAACTAAATGGGAAATGAGGTCCTGCAATATTTCAGTTGACAAGAACAAAAAGAGTAAAATCCGAGCTACAGAAGTTTGCCGCTAGCTATGAAAGTCTCTGTCTACTAGCAATTGACACACTCCGATTTCTCTTTTAATATACAACCTTGAAGTGAACATTTGCAATTCATTTTGGTCATGTCACTATTTTGAACATCCTTTGATTTTGTGAACATCACATATTTAGGTTATGTCATTCTTCTTACCTCGTTGGATCGATTTTTCTGCGTGTTTTATCCTGTGAAGTATATTAAAACTACCGTGAAATATGCCTATTTGGTGGTCCTGCTTCCGTATATTGTCAACCTGGTGACTCATGTACTAACTGCAGTCACAACGTTCCCGGACCGATTTGATTATAACGTTCGTTATTACAGTTTATTGTCGCAAAGTACAACAAACTGAACTTCCCACACATATTGTGCTGATTATTTGCTGTTGATATAAGTACCTAACTTTGTAAATGAATTTAAATTTTTTATTTTCTATTCAATATACTAATTTTGTAAATGAATTTAAATTTTCTATGTTACATTCGATCAAAAAGTTCGATTTTCCATCAAATACAATGTTTGTGTGATTACTCTATCTTCATCATGTGACTTCATTTCAGCAAACAAAGATTTGTCTCATGAACCAAGGAGTTAATTTGGAGATGTATATTAGTTTACGAGTAATTCGGGTCCTATGCTCCATTTTGTGTGTTATTATTTATATCCCTGTTTTTGTTCGTATGTGGCAGGTGAGTGAATACTATTGATATTCATCTTATCAACTCATGGCTCTCCAATTTATCCTTCCTAGGCGTTTTCTCAAAATTACCAAATGACAAATACTAAAATAAAAAATACAGTACAATGTTCCCAACAGATGCTACGACAGCATCATGTGCTCAGCGGCGCGGCTGCCCGTAACCAGAAGAATCTCTTCAATATGACTCGTACCACTGTACTAATCACATCCAACACCATCATCCTGTTCACCATACCCGACGTATATACTCTGATCAGTCCGGTTATTCCCACCAACATATTCTATATCATGAACTTGAACAAGGTAAAGCTCATACTCAACGGGTCATCTGATGGCATCAAAGACAGTTAGTTGTGAGAACAACACGTGACAAGTTTTGACCGGCTGTCGTGTTCGATTACAATTCGGCCGTTGGAAAGCTGCAGTGATTCACTTTTCAATCATGTAAATCAACGGGTAGAGTCACTCGTATCACATAATCAACTTTTGATCTAGGCATATATGTCCTCTTCAGGGTGTGGTGAATTTTCTGGTCTTTCTAATCACACAGAAAACACTGCGACAAATAATGCATCGCCGAAAAGTTCCAATTGTACAGGTATAACCCTTTTTGATTTTTTTTTTGTGGCTCGCATTCGAGTTGGTTTGCGTACATGGAGCTGTGTACAATTTTTGTTAGAATAATCGACAAGAAGAACAAAAGCCAAAAAAGAGAGAAACCACCATATTGTTCAGGTCCGAGCTACAACTCATCATCAATCACATCCTACCAAATGACAGCAGCCTGAATTCGTTGTCAACAAGAGCCTCCACAACTCCGACCAGCAACGTTGTGTGATTGTCCGGTTATCTAATAAATTTTTCATGTTGATGTGAACTTCAATTTCATTGATCAAATGCTTGGAGTGTGGTTCATAGTTCTCACTTCAGAGTAGTATGTTTCCCAAAAACCAACTTTGCCTATACGGGGAGATACGGTGACGTTTGAAAAAAAATACCACAATAAAATACGTAGAGATACCCAGTCAAACAACATTTTCAAGTGTAGACTGATCAGAGACCAAACCGTAATTGAAATTATGTTTTCCATCATGTTTAAAATCATACCTTCAATACAGTGAATATTTAGTTCTCACAAGACCAATCACCGTAGCAAAGTGTCACAAAAAGATTACCTTAGATCTGAACGGTCTTGAACATCTGTATTATGCTTAACCATTGTTGGTACACCTGTATTTTAATAATTCTATGTCGTTCTCGAATTTCTCGGTAAAATTCAGTTTTTGGTTTCGCTCAGGAACGGGCAGACCACGTTCTGATATGGTATACTACGTTTGTGGTCTGGTCCTGGTAAGTTTCAGCTCTAATTCGTACTCTCCGCTGTTTATGCAGACCCAATTACAACTCAGATGTAGTACTTCTCTTTGTTATAATTCCCGGTCTGCTTTGCATTGTATAGAATATACTTCGTTTCATCGGAAGTGAGATTAGGGTGTGAAAGGGTCGAAGATGATTATCTAAATCGTGTTCCACCTGCATTCCAAATATCTGGTTGAATACGGATGTACAACATATACACATTCAAGAGAAACATGAATGAGGGCTATGAATATGATTTCGTTGATGAACCTCATATAAGAGTATTTCCTGAAATGACCGTAGTAGCTGGCTTATCTGAAAGTGGGTTATATTCCTAATTGTTTTGTCTCAGTCGGCGGTCGCTGGATATCTGCGCTGTTTTCATTCTTCGTAGTTTCACTTTTTACCGCCCATTATCCGTTTTCTTCGTGCGCGTCCGCGATCAGCAAAAGGGCATGAAGTGATTGTGAAAGTGATGAGCAATCGCGAAAGAAGATCAATCTCGCCGCAGATTGTCATACAAAACAACCGTAGCAGAGTTGTAGTTTGAACTCCATAATTTATGAAAAAGCAACAGGATCAAACTGCAAACACAGTGGGATGAAGTCAAATGCCGTATTGGTTTGATTTTGGAAGAGCAAAGACCACATCGCAGATGTTCTATTCTAGAATCACATGGAACACAAATCAAGCGAAAATATCAACAATACTGTACTTAGTCATTGGAAGTTCCCGTATTCTGATGTGTTGAACGTCTTTGAACCATGCATTTGACGAAGTATAGGGTAGTAATTGCTTTCAAACTACCTGTCTGCGGTACAGAGTGACCGGTTTGGAAGTGAATATTTAGGAAGAATATATAAAGAAGACTAGTATACTACACGGTTATGGAGAGAAATCAGTCAATCCAGTAGACAATCTATATATTGTTAAGTTTGTTGCAACACAGCCGAATAACCGTTGTACATGTACTACAAAGGATTTACGAGTTTGTATTTTCAAGAATAACGACATCTATCATTCTCACATTCACACTGCTGAAAAATCAATATTATTACCTACTTTAAATGTAGCTATCGTGAAACATTTTCGAACTCAAATGATATCTTGTTAACACACCTAGAAACTTGAATTGTACAAGAGAAATGTATGTTAGTTCCGTTTTACCGAATTGACCACCCGGGAATTCGGATTCGTCACAGCGGGTAGTTCTCTGTTGTGAACTCGTTCAGATACCGACTACTGTAGATTCCACTAGTGTTCATTTGAGACTCTAGCCAGGACTATTCGGTACGCAGTGCCAAACATAGTTCCGTTTTACCGAAGGTTATTTTCTATTACAGTGTTCGATCATAGCAAAAAAGGCGACCACTGTACTTTTTGCTTGATCCTACAGGAGTTCTGGTTGGATAACACTGTACCTCGGTCGGAATATGAGACTTATGATGTGTGTTGACATGAAAGTACAAGGCAGAACTGTTACCACATGACGGCATCTTACGAGAGACTCGCAGCGTTTCGTAACCTAACTATCCCTCACGGATACACCCTTGAGTTGACATCCAACAGTTGGACATGCGTTGTCTGCTGTTGACACATGCGGTTGATCTATAAATCAACAACTATTTGGTTAAGTTTGTCAGCTAACGTGTTCATTCATCTGATTAGCCCGAACCCGGTTCTGGGCAGCTAAGGAGGCGGGTGAAGTGGGTCATCGGATCGAGGGCGACTCCGAAGTACCGCCCATTTTCTGTTATCCTTATCGTCAGGATTCCTCACCCTTTTACTTTCTACCATGAAGCATCTCCTGCTGATAGCGGCTTTCCTCAATGGTTTGTCTTTTATGAAACTTATCCCGCCGGAACAGTCTATCCGTCCTTGTAATAGCAAACTTACTACAGTCACCCTTTAAACAACAAACTCTACCGAGCTTCTATTCGAAAAAGTATGTCGAAAAATGTTGTTTGGTAGTATTTATAGTTATATATGTTGCTGTGTCACCATACGGTTTCATCTGTGCACATTTTAGTCGCGATCGTGTGCCATATGTGTGTATTAGAATGTGACATAGGCAAAAGTTTTACATGTTTATATTCATTTATAGTTCGAATACACTGACCGAGTTATCGTCTCGGATTTTCCAGTGAAAGAGATATGTAGATTTGAAACATAATTGCCCCGTTGACCGCTCGCTCCTTTGTGACAGATTACGATGGACCTCTTGCAAAAACCAGCGCGCATGAAAACGAAAGCAGGAACATGCGAATCTTCTATTGGGATTCATATAAAGTGGTCAAAAACGATTCAAGACAAATTTCATTTCAGGTAATTTGGCGTGTTTTCCCACGAATCAACGACAGTTCCAGTATGGAGCGCCCACACAACAGTTCCAGCAAGCACCTGTACCTGCCCAACAGGTCCTAAACTAGTTTCCAGTTCTTTTCTTGTAATTCATTAGTATTTCAAACCACTCTGTATGTATCACAGTAAATTCATCGTTTTTGTTTAAGTTCGGAGTGAACCAGGCTGTATTCCCTGCTGCACGTGTAGCTGCGGCTGGTAAGGCACCTACTCAACCAATTGGAACGCAAGGCAGCTCCATTGAAAGTGAGTTCGGTTGAAACGCTATGCAAGTGTATTTGAATCTTTTGCTCAAAACGCTCAGTTAGTTATGGTTAGTAACACACAAACTAGGAGTTTCCTCAGAGGTTTGTTCTTGTTTTTTCTATATTTTTCTCCGTATATGAAAATTGTAATTCACTGCAAAATTACTTTAACACCCATGGAACAGAGACACTACCCACAGCCACTTTATCCTCGATTGTTATAATTGGAGTTTATTTGTCTTTGGAATTTTCCTGTGTTCAAATAGAGTGCGTTCATGTTCATTTTCTATTAGTTCTGTTTTTCTATTGCACATCGATACCAATAGTGTCTCTTCCCACCCTTTTTTAAAGTTTGTAGATTCGCTGGCCTTTCCGCGAACAAGATCGAAACGCCGCTTAATCGTACCTTACTAGGTCAGAGAGGATTAACATTTACTTTCGCGAAAGTCTGCACAAGCGCGGGCTATTCAAGCATATTTTGTGTTTTATTATCCGAAATTTAGAAATAAGTGCGATCGGATAAGGGCAATAAAGGTTAGAAAAAGACTGAAAATCGAAAAAAATAGCTAATCTTCTTTCCGTTCTGCTGTTGAATGATTGATGTACACGCCTGTACTACCTGGGGAAAATGACGCGGAAATACCAAGTAGTCTGGATCGGTTTTCTACAAGGCGCAGCTATACACAATAAGTTTAGATTGGAGCAATTCAGTTCGAACCGTTTAAGGAATCATTGAGTATGTTCATTTTTAAGGTCTTCTCGGACGTCAAGTTTCATTAACCGAGTTCAGCGCTGACGGCTACAATGCAGAAGGAGGTGGACCAGTTAACTCGGGTGAGAATTAAAACAATTTCACAGACAATCTGAACACGAACCTTTCCATCCTACAATGTAACATATATGAGTTGGAATGTAAACGAGTTAGAATAACTGTGCCCACCAACTGAGAGTATCTGCACTAGGTTTTGCACAGGTATACAATTCCGCAAATAAGTCACAACAGCTTCGTAATTAATCTCATTTCTGCGGTTCCTTCCAATAACTACTACTTCTGTTGTAACTCATATTTTGGCGGAGGTAAAACACAAGGAAAACAGTTGATGCATTTATATTGAACGTTTCTCACAGGACCTGCTCTGACCTGTAACTTCGACGGTCGACCGTGCTGTTGGGCAAATGTGCCCCCACCTGATGACCAGTTGGATTGGCAAATCGCCAGCGGAACGCCCGACAAACTTGTATTCAAGAATTCACCATCTCCACGTATGTTTGAACTCACTGATTTATATAATTCTTTCCTCTCGAACTTCAAACCTCGTTTCTGAGTATTTTTTCATCCATTGTGACTTCAGCATAATCTGAATGTAATACTGATGTGACAAACTCTTCAGTCAGTTTCGTGAGGAAGTTCTCCTGTCTTTGTTCTTCTTAGTCTTTATATCTTACAACTAAGGATTGTCTAGCCGCGAGACGCTGGAACCAGTCTGCGAGTCAATTCCATAATGACAAGAATGTGTGGCCTCCTCTAATGGTCAAAGGTGAAAACCGGGCGCGATTCAGACGTTTTTGTATAAGGCGAAACAACTATACGCTTTGAAAACTACAACTTTGATAATAATCCCCCCCCCACAAGATTATCAACTGAAATTAATTTTAGCTCCGATTTCTAGCTGTCATAGTCAGAATACAGGTCATGCTCTCCATGTTGTGTAATCTGAATAATCTTGAGAATATTAATCTGGTTGGAAAGAGAAAAATGATAAGATTTGTAATGTAGCTTGTTGTGCGCAGGTTCAAAGATCAGACCTTTGGATTTTAACATTGTTAAAAAAAGTTTGTGTATTTTCGCGTTCCTCTCTTACTTCAAAGAGTTTTAGTTAACATCAGGTCACATTTTCGAGAACAGCTCTGTAATATGTAGCAGAAGAGACATATCTGTTGCGAAACATTGCTTGCCTTTCCCATAATGAACTTCTCTCTCGACGCAACTCCATGTAGCGAACATAAAATGTCATGTCCGACCATCAAAACGGCAGTTAAATCTCTTCATCTGACCGGGAATACAATGAGAAACACGGGTGAGACGCGAGAGAAGATATCCTTCTTCCTTTCCCGGATGTATTTCGACCACCGCGCAGTCCCCAAATGTATCTATCGATCAAAATTACCGCGCATTCTTCTCACTTTCTAAAGGGTGTGTCGGAGTCATCGAAAACTATAAACGGGAGATAAATAGTTCTCTCAGTCAGCCAACTTTCAAAAACATCAAGACCATGTTCAAAACAATCAACTTCTGTATCGCGATAATAGAATCGTGGTATTATATCAACCTATCGCATGTTTCTATTTAGTTTATGCTGGGTTCTAAACCGACTGGGTTCGAGACCCACATGAGGCAAATTTTATTCAAATTAAGGAATAGAGTATTCTACTAAGCTGGGCTATGGCTATGGGGGTTATTGAGGTTTGTCGAAGTTATCCAAGCATCAGTGCTATATTATGAACGTGTGTATTCGTCTACCAGGTACTTGATTCGTAGGAAAAAAAAACACTGTCGCTCGTCTTTACAATGGATTTGGGTTAAGATTGGTCATTCAGTGTTGGCAGAACAATCAGATCTGAAAGAATTCACAAGAACCATCTTCCAGTCATCGAAAACTGTTCCAGTAGAGACAAACAAACATTATTCGTATTTTGACTTCAACTTAACTTAAATAATGTACAAAATACTTCAAAGTAATTTTACAGAAGGAAGTTACTTGGTTGCATACGCCCGGGGAGCTGCCCCATCAGATGAGGCTCAGTTCGCATCTTGCTCAATCGGATGCTCCTCCAGCCCAATCACAGTGCGAGCAAGGTAATACTTCCAACATTATTGGTAGGCATGAAACAATAAACAAATATTCTATTTCAAAATTCTTCCAGGCGACTGTGATCTGATAGTTGTCGAATGAGAGCTGGAAACCTCTTACTCATGAACTAATTTGATATATGTTTTCATAAGTGAACGATATCGACTTGACAAAGCTTGAATCCGAACCGGACAAATAGTTATTTTTCCGTCGACTGTTGATATTATACGACTTTGCTCCGTCAATTATTAAAACTTTTTCTCTGTTTTATAGTTTTGTAGAAGTCAGAAGTTCAATGTACCAACTGATATGCTAATGGTGACCCACCAACTGTTTCACTGGTACCATTTTTATTGTTTTGCAGACATTGGCAATCGGAGAATGTTCTGCTGCAAGTTTGTCTGCGAGAATCTTTCCCCAACAATGTCGAACACAACCCCCTCCTGAACTGTCAGGAGTTCCCCCTGGTTAATGGTCTCGCAACTACCGAAGTTGTTCTGCCCAGAACCTCTCTAGTCGATGTGAGTACTCCTATTCGATGATGAACTTCGAGAAGATGACGAATCTCACTGTTTTTGTCGGTCTCGTCCACCACAACCGACCAGTTTTTCACTTTTCCGAGTTTCCGGAAGTGTACGAAGTTTTTTTGCTGTTCTGAACTCTCGGACCACGACAAAAAAGATAATCGGGAAAAATTCAACAGAAAAAAACATGTCCCCAGGCCACTACAATCCAGCATTTGTTCTGCTCTTTCAGATTGTCTTTGTTGCGTCGAACTTCGTGGGCGAGTCGGGTGACATGGCCATTCTCGACGATATTGAAGTCTCCTACGACCACTCCGGTCCCGAATGCCAGAGCCAGGTCGGTTTTCTGAAAAAAAAAGTACAAAACGCAAACTGTCACATCAAAAAAGGTTTATTCTTGAAATATTTATTTCAAATTTATATTTAAAATATGTAATTTTATCCTTTAACTTATGATTTGGTTGCGCTCTTAGTTTACTACTAGTAATGCCGTTGTCTCGATGAACAGAACATCTATGAATTTTTATGTGGCTAAGTGAACAATGATACACCAGTAATTGTCAATTTATTTTTCCCTCTATTGTTTCTTTTGTTCAGGACGAAGAAGAGCTACAACAGGAGGCTGCGCATAGACAGACTGTGGAGAGCACGAACCACAAAACAGCAGTACTCGGAGAGAAGACATTCGCAGGAAAGGTATGAAAATGACAAAGTGTATTGCACTTATTATTAGATTATTACCGATGTATTTATGTTCTCCAAGACTGTTCCACTTCAGTTGCGTTTACACGTTTCCATTTAATCTTCTCTAAAAGCATGGTTTGAGAAATTTCGAAACAAATTATAATGTATTCACACTAAACAATCACTTTCATGCCACTTTCAGCCTGGATTGATTTGATTATTGATAATTTCAGCCATCCGAAGAGTTCGGAAACTTGCGCAAGAAGGAGCGCAACCTCGAGGGAGAAGGTACCCTTAAAGCTGCAGCGGACAGATTTGGAAAAGATGGTTTCCAGGTGAGCTTCCCGATAATCTGTTGATTTCAAATGATCAACATTCAGTGGATAATCAGGTCCACGTTCAGGTTGCCCTCTGCGGTGGGGTCTTGTAGTTGCGCTTCCCAAGATGGGGTATTTTATATGTCCTTTCAAAGGGTCTTTGATAGTGCCTACCTCTCGTAGGTCTTCGTACAATCGAATTAGAAGTAGAATATGATATGTTCATACAGTAGAGTATGACAGTCACAAGGCACAATCAGATAACATTGAAGAGAGAGAAGGAATGTGAGAGAACATAGAATGAGAATTAGAGGTTGTGCACTACAAGTTCGCAACAAACATTGTTCCAAATAGTTGCGTATAGAGAAATAGTTCATCGAATGGTTAGTCAATCTCTACACAGTACTAACATCTGAATATAATTTATGAGAATTATAGGTTCATATTGTTGAAAAACTAAAAAAAGAGGATAATCATTATCTCAGGACCTCACTTTCAAACCTTCTCTACAAAGAATGGATAGCAAAATGCACTTCTATCAAGTCCTGTACTGGCTAAGTCTCGAAAAAATGCGAGTTCTGTACAAAACAAGAATCAGAAGTTTACTGTAATCATAATTCATTTAGGGAGGTCAGTCTGCCTTCCGGGCCCAGGGTGGTCAACACAACACACACGCTGGGGTCAGTAAGGAGATTGAGGAAACCGTCATTGAGAGCATCAAGAAGTGAGTTGCCTGAATATCGTTGAAAAACCCTATTCATAAAATAGATAAGTTGGTGAAGCATGACGAGAATAACCAATGGTGTAGTTATGGTTAGAAAGGGTAGAAATTTTTACCCCACATCATCTCAACAAATACTTCAGGCCAAAGAGTCGCGGTCAGCCAGTGATCAAGGGTGCCAAAACGAAGAAGTTTTCCGAAAGCATCTGCCAGAGCACAAAGTGCGACTTCGAAGGAGGTGAGGCACGATTCATTCAACAGCATAGAAAAACATGTATTGTGTTTGTGTTCTATACATTCAAAACGAGAAACTTCACGAAGCGCTCAGAGTACGGTTTGCTAGAAGATCCCCACACCTTCAGCTCTTCTTGTCTCTCAATTCGTGTACTATTTTGCGGCACTTGTGTTCAGGTAGCATTTGAAAACAGAGAAATAGCGTAAGTTGAAGGAGACACAGGTTGGGATGAAAAATGCCTTAAAGTTCATGAACCAAGCTGCGTTCACAATTGTCAATCATTCTGAGCACAATCAAGGTTAAATGTATGAACATATTGCAGAATGATCTTCTGTAGCGGTTTTAAACCCCCAAAGTGTTAACACTGAAGTTCTATATAGACCTATTCAAACATATTTTGTTTACAGGACACACTTGTAACTACAAAGACGCACATCAGACCCAATCTATCCGAGGACTCACAACCAAGTTCCAAGTAGCGGAAGGACAGTTCATGAACCGCGTCACCGGAGTCAGAGAAAGCAGTGGTCAGTGAGATATTATGATTCAAGAGGTGTAGCAACCAAAGTCAAACCGAAATATTCCATACAAGAACGTCCAACAATAGAATAACACCAACAGTATCAGTAACTGAAATTGGCGGCGATCATACAACTACTGAGTATCTGATGTTCACGCCTAAAAACTGAGAAAAATCCCTAAATAGAACAGGTTATCTCAGTACTATTTCATTCTGACTTATGGACCGTTATTTAATTGCAATACACCTAGAGTGCAATTCTTGGCGGTATTTTTAGTCGCTCTGCTGTTTTTGTAGTTTGTCACTAGCGCGTTTGGGGCAAACTTCTGAAACTATTATGTGTCCGTAGATCAAACTACAATGTTGCTTGATAACCCCCGGTTAAGAAGTACACATGGAATGTATTATTTTCCAGCTGGCTATAGCTGTTACACAACATAACTGTGAAAAATACTTCGCTTTTTCCAGAAGGAGACTTCTATGCGGCCACATTCTTGTTCCCCCGTGAAATGGCGGGACTCGAAGCAACGACAGACGCATTCACCGAGAAGTCTCGACTGCGCTTCCGATATTATGAGGGAACTCACGGAGTTCAACTCAAGGGTTAGTTTCGCATAGGAAATATACTGGTACTCAAATATAGTAGACCATTTACTCACCCAAAAAATTTGTTTTGTGTATAGCTGTTACTATAGCTGTTGCTAGCATATCTACCTCGACTTTACACGTATTCAGAAGGTGTCATTGATAAATTGATTGATCTACTTTTTCATCGTATTATCGTTCAGGTTGTTGTGGAACTATTGAGACCTGTCCATTCAGTTCTGACAAATTCGTCTCCGTGTCCGACCGGGTATGGAAGACCGCCAGTTTCACATGTCCGAAAGGAACCGAAAAGGTAATTCATGAGAAAAGTTTTCAGACACAGTATCAATAAAATACAATACACTGACATGTTTTCAGAGAGAGGGTTGTAGTGCGCCATTATAGGAGTGTAGACGCTTACAAATTGAAATGAAAACTTGGACTTTGCCAATAGAACTCACCGTAACCTCTTTCGTTTCGATGTGTTAAGCCACAATCCATCCGTTCCATCTAGGGCCAATTACTCGCTACGCAAAAACTCGTTGAAGAAAGATGATAAAATAATGTTTATTCCTTCAAATCGACACACAATCAAAACAAGTTTCAAGATATTAGAAATAAAGTGAGTTCCCAAAGGCAGGGGGCGCTTTTTGTGATCTCAATTGACTTCTCGCATCTATTGAAGTGCATATGGAACATTTCGAGATCAGAAATCAATGTCAATCACATTTAGATAACATTTAAAAACTGTTCAACTCGTTTTAGTATATCTTTGCTAATCGAGTTCCACATTTTTAGAAACAGCATAACCGTTGCTAAAAAATTAATAGACTACGGTTTTCGTATTCTGCCTGAGTGTTAGGCTAACGCATATCGAATTTTTTCAGGTAATTTTCCTGTGTGAAAATACTCGAACCAATCAAGGAGCCTGTGCGGTAGATGACATTGGAATGGTGGAACATGACCGATCACTGCACACCGTGCGACCATTGTGTTGAACAACTCATAGCCTATTTTTCCTGAGCTCAATTCGGCCATAATCTTCGCATCTTCATACTGTGTGCAATATTTGAAGAGTAAATATTTATCAATACTCAACTTGTTATCGAATGACAATCAAAACAGAAAGTATTTTTTTGAATAACCAAGAAGACGAGTGAATCTGAAAGTATTATTATGAGTTAGTAGTACAGCAATACGTTTATAATAGAAAACTACAACATACAAGTATTCATGAATTACAGAAAGATTGAGATTATTTTCATCAGCTTCAGTCGTTATGCGACTTGGTGGAACTTGTATACGTCAATAAAATTCAAAATTTCAATTTCTCTATTGCCCTCAAGTCTTTTCTAGAAAAAATGCGGTTCCGTTCCAGCATTACTTTTTGACTAAAAATTCTTATTTTTTCGGGATTGTACAAAGTTCTCAGCTGTACTTACTCGTCTTAAAAATGTTCAACTTCAACAACAAGAACCAGAGAATTTTTTTCAACAATAACCAGAGCATACCATACGTCAATTGACTTTGAATCGACATACTGACGATGACTGATGACTGGACTGATAAACTACTGTTTACTAGCGGCAAACTACTGATACCAATTGAATAAAGCGCAATCGAAGTTAACTTGAAAACATATCAACTTCTCTACTACGAGCCAATTTCACGCGTGTCTGTTTCATTAATTTATGAATCGGTAGCAAAAATTGAGGCAAGCTGCAATTTTTGGAGTTAGCTGACGGAAAATCAAATAAATGATCACGTCAAACCATCATCAATTTGCACTTTATTAATCCACGTGTTGTTGTGTTGAACTAATCTTCCAGCTATAATAACCAATGCCAATTCTTCTGCTTTTTTCTATGTAGTATTGATGACTATGCTGTCTCAGGTGAAAAAGAGAAATTTCTTTATTGTTTTCGTATTTACAGGTTTGGGCCAGATAATTTATACGCAGTGCAAAACAGATTTTTATGAAGTCAATCATTCAGCCTACTGATAGGCAAGGTTAATAACGGACAGAAGCACTCATCCATTTTATAATATTATTATTTGTACAAACAATAATCAAACAGTGTTTAATACTTTCCGACGCGTTATAAGAAATTACATGAACCGAGCATGTTTTCTTCTGGAATAGATTGGGTTAAGGTTTTAGCACCTTTCAGATCGACCAGGGTATTTAAATCATCATTTAAATTACCACTAAATACGGCAATTTACAGCGAAATGACCCTCATTTGAAGGGTTACCGTGATCAGGCGATCGTGGTGGGACACAAGCCGCATGCCCAATTACCGAGATGCTTACGGAAATTTCTCTCTTTACAAGGGTTCAACACGTTTCATTCATATACAACACCATTTTCTCAATCATTCGAGATGTAAGAAAATTTGAGCAATATTGGCCAATTTAAATGGAATGGAAAGACTAACAAAAATAGTAAAGGAAATTCTGTAGAGAATTAAAAACATGTGAAAGTGGGACAAAGGCTATCTCTGTTCAGCAATTCAAATGACACATTACAACTGTGACTCAATTCAGTTATGACGACTCAATTCCATCTCGACCGTAATGACTCAATTCAGTTATGACATTAAAATTAAAATGAAAAAAAAAACTGATCTTAACGGGTAAAACTATTTTCAAACAGCAATTACTCCCTACAAACAATGGAAGATGGTTCTCCCGTTAATTTTAAAAATTAGATCTATGATAATTCGTTAATACACTGTATTTACATACAACTTAAATCATCATCAACTTATTGCATGCGAAATATAGTATATTATTGGAGACAGTGAATCAACATTAGTTCCACTGAATAGTTACGAAGCACCTCTTCAGAACACGACTGTTAAGAGGATGACACTCATCAAATTTTCTCGTCGATCAGCTCGAATGTACTATAATGTAAAAACATCGTTTCCAAATCGAATGATCTCACGCAATGAGGTGAGGTGAACTGAACATGATTCCACAAGTTGATACAACTATGAAAATTGTAAAAGTGAAAAGGCACATTCTGTCTACCACCATCGCCGCGAATTTCCAGTCGTTCTCCGCTTGTTCGTCCTGAAATCTCACAATAAATGAACCAATATTGGAAACGTGGAAGATGTTCCAGTTTCGACAGTTTTTGACATGTAAGCTCTGGTGTGATGGATTCCGTTTCTCATACTTCGGCTCTCATTCGGGTGTAAACCATCTCGACCGTAACCGTACGTAGCCGTAACGAATGCGAAATGTTTTGTGAGAGAACGGCCCTTTGCATCTTGATATTCATGTAACAACAGCGTTGGGCTGAAGACGGTAAATGGGCCCGTTTCGGTGAAATGAGGTTTTGGGTTCGTCCTTTCGAGAACATGCCATCACGGTGTATGCTATCCCACAGTGTTTGTAGTTTGATCCCGTCCAATCGAACATCGTAAATTACGGTGTACATCTAGATCAAAGTACAACAATTTGCTCATAGTCTATATCACAACAGCGCACAACTGTTTCCTCACGTACCCGCTCATCTTCGTCCATGCGTCGTCGCATCACCTTCACTTGACTTGTTATATTCTTTAGTTCCATACAGGCTTTCTGCATGCATCTGTTCATTTCCACAACTGTCAAAGCTGAAAGTTTGATTTTTCAAACGAACTCCAGTGAACTTGTCATTTAAGTAGAAAAGTTCAGTTTAGATAAATGTGTGCGATCTGACACCAAATGCACGATTATCTCGGCGGCCATAACCCTTCCTCCTTCGTCTAGTCTCTCATACTACTTTGCAGTCATATCAACGGGCATGATGTTTGAGGAAAAGCAAAATTGTCTTGGGTCTTTTCTCGCTTTTTCTCGAAAATTACAAATTCCGGAAGTCAGTAAAAAACGTCATACGTACGGTTTACTCGAAATCTAGGGTGGTGATTTCGGTAAAAGGACAAATACTGAAAACGAAAAAGAAACCACCGTTCGAACTTTTCCATGGTTTGTGGATGAGATCTGGAGGCGTATACTCACACTGTTCCTTTTCCTTCTCAGGAACCGGATCTGGTCTGAGGAAATCTGACTTTGTCTGAAGTGTTCCAAGCGTTCCCGTTGTTGCTAAAGAAGGGGTCGACAAGTTGTGATGAAAACAGTGCGTGTAAGAGGCTGCTGGAAAGCAAGAGAAAGAGATTACAACATCCAGCAAGTTACAAAAATTCGTTGAATTTAAAATTATCCGTGAAACTTATTGTTTGCTCTGAGAGAGAAGAAAACACAACGATATGGCTCATATAATCGCACTGTAACTTGGAGAAGTGTGCACGGTTATGTTGTTGATAACTTCTTCAGAGTCCGAAAAACATTTTGAGCAGAGACGTGTAGTTCTCTATGGAGGCGGACACCGAGAGCACGTTTCTTAATCAATTTTTTTCACGAAGATTATGGGTAAATTCGTTTTGTTTCAAATTGGTTGGTTGGAAACGGAACGAGTTTTAGAATTAACCCACTTCCGACCTGTTACGCAACAACCTAGAAACGAACTTGGCTTTGATCATTACCGAATCAGCAGATTTCTGAAAGATCAGATGATTTCTATTATTGCGAAGGTGCCGCGAGCTATCCCTAACCTGAGGGAGGAGCCAAGTCGACTATGCAGGATCTCGGTTTGGTTGGATGAATGGATTGGAGAATAGAGAGGCCATTCTCCCCTCCTGTCCCGTTCCTGTCCACTCCGTTGGTGAGTACCCGTTTCTCGACACCGCGGGCCTTTTCTTCCGCTTTTACAGCCTGACAAATGGAACATTCCGATGAATTAAACGAAAACAAGTTTTGGGGTAGGACAAGTCTTGGCAAATATATGGGTGAATTGAATCTGTGACGTACTTGAAACTCCTTTCTATTGAAAACGGTTGTGCCCGGCCTACGCATCATTAGGAGCCAAGGCAGCCAGACGAGAAGACAGCTCCGCAGCTAAACAAGACTTACTATTGTTTCATGGACTTATTTACATGTATAAACATATGAAAAACAGAACAACGAAATTAACGGAATTTGAGCATGCTCCAAGCAAGAATCGACATACTGTAACGAGCATAAAGTCAATGAAAGATCTTCTCGAAGATATTTGATATTTTGCACACTGTTCGATACCGCTGGGTGTATATTTCACCTTGTTTTCCTTTTTTTAATGTTTTTTGGGACAACAGAATGAAAACACTCACGAAAGGACTCATTTCATGCGTTTCAGGTTTTCTGTTGTGGAGATTGAGAACGAGAACAGTGAATACCACCGATGCTGACACTACCAACATGCAGCACGAGAAAAAGGCACCTGTGACAAACAAAACTGAGTACGAATTCTGGAATCTCCCAGCACCATCTGGTTTTTCTATCGCCTGTTGAACAACACCTCTATCTCTATCTCGTCGTCTAGATACGAAAACAAAGAAATCACGTGTTTTTGAAAAGATACAGGTATCCCACAGCAGTGGGAATACTTTTAAATCCGGTCTGAGATGTGAAATTAAAAAAATTTGTCCGTCTCATTAGAACGTCATTTGTGAAAGAGAAGAGAACGATTGTTTTTTTTCTTCATAAATTCGTTGTCAATGTTGATCGCCAAATGTGTAAGTTGTGCAATTTGTGAACCGACCGATTAGAGGAACGGCTTCCGATGTTGGAGGAGTCATATCGGCCACCATACTCAAGAAAAAACACACCGATAGCAAAATTGTGATTTCTAAAAAGTAAACAAAGTATAGGATGAATGTGGCGCTTTTGGTTTTTTGAAGCAATAATAGAATATATTATAATACGCTAAAGTTGAACGTGCAGCAATCGAACTTATATTCTTTTTTCTTCTTCTGTATGGCCACATACCCAGAGTAATTTTCTCGCCGGCATCTGGTGGTAATGTGAAACCGAGAACTGTCATCAAAGATATCAGAAGAGAGGGAATTATCAAATTGAGACCTGAATTCGGATTAGTTCGTTATCACATTGTAACCAGCTCGTTATACGGAAACATATTCTATATGTCATTAGGGAAACATGTAAGACAGACTAATTATTGAGAGCGTGTGTGAAGTGCACGAATTATGGTATTTCTCTGTACTCATCATTCCGTTCAAACCATTAAACAGTTATAAAAAAGTCGATAATTGGGTAAAACTGTCAGTGCTACATCCTCGAAATGAAGTGTACCTCTTTAATTCATTTGTGACTTACCGTAATAAAGAGTACGTCTCTGAATAATGAGATAGAAGAACAGTGATGGATATGGTTGATCATCAAAAACATAGGTTTCGTTGCGAGCCGGAACTGCTGAAAATTATTAGTTGTATCTTGAACAGAATTTGTAATTCAACCTTGTTCCAAACTTCACTTCTCTAACCATGTTTTTATTGTACATGAACACAATGCTCTATTAGGGAGTCTGAACTTGAACTCAAATAAATAATGGATTTTGAATAATTAGATAGTACAGATAGCGACAATCAAAATTGACAAGAGATATGAGTCTCAGAGAAACCTATTAGATCCACATTTCTACGATCCACAACTCGAATAGTTAGGCATCTCTCAGAAAATGTCTCCTAATTCAGGTCCAAATGACTAGTTTTTCTTTTTCATCTGTTGAATCCCAAACCTAACAGATTCCATTCGCCATTCTGCACATAATAGGAAATATCCATTCCTTGTTGTGATATGTTTACTCCTTCGGGCCCGTTTATTCGTAAATCAATGAAGTTGCCGCTATATGTCCAAGAGCCAAACTGAAAACGATTGATGACTAGATTAGAAAGAGCCAATGACTAATGAGAGAACGGCCGTGGTCACACTGGCAGAACCAAACGGAACTCGGCTGCAAATAACCTTATAACTACGTGTATTCAACGTAATCACCACTTTAAAACAAATAACCACATAGATTAATCCTAATAAAAGCTACTATTTTGACAACATACGTTTACACATTTGATTGTTAAAAGGAAATGAGGCGATTTCGATTTCAAACCTTTAAGTGACACATTTGATCGTCAAAAGGAAAATAGGTGATATCGATTTTGCAGGACAGCTTGAGAATTCCCGGCGGAACTTGCAGAACGTGTCCGGTGTGACTGACCACATAGTTGACCGGATAGGTGGAATCGAAGTTCTCGTCAGCGCTGTGATTTCATACTGTTAAAGATTACACCATACCTGAGATGCATTTCGGCTCATAGTTGTTTGCACAACTCATTTCCAGAAATACGACTGAAGTACAGTGTATTCAAACTACAAACACTGCGATACAGATTCGACAACCCGTACTGGGAAAACACCCATTTCTGCGAACCAGTGACAGTCCCAAATAGTCACCACTGAATTTGCTCTGAATTAGTTAAACGAAACGCTTCTACGTTACATTTCAATATTTCAATATTTATGCACAGTCATGTCTTCGACACCTAGTACATACATTAACTAATGTATCCCATGGTGTTCTTCGAGTTTATTGCTTTATATGCTTTTTCAACAAGGAACGGCCAAGGGTCAGAGCTTTCATGAAGTTTCTCGGCGAAACACAAAAACTACCGTACCTGTTATAGAGTAGTACATCTGGCTTCCATATTGCATGTGCCCCTCCAGGAATTCTGATATCTTGAATTCCACCGTACTCTTTCGGCTCCCATTTCAGTTTGTAGTCGGTCCATTGGTATTCGATCCAGGCAACCAACGTAATCACCTGATTTTTCTCGTCCTGGAATACTGTGTCAAATAATACAGCCTCGGCAGGAGTTGGAACTTTATCAGCAACTGCTCAATTGGTATGGTGGCTTTTGGGTGGATAGCATTTATCACAGCTACATTACATAACTGTTTGATATCATAAGGATACCTATCAAAATGACTACCCTATTCTCGTCAACGTAAAAAGAGCGACGTTCTGGTATATCTTACAACTATTGTTTCCGGCCCACTCGCGGCTGGGAATCACTGGTCCGTAACCCCAACAAGAATGCATGTTCACAAGCAGTTATTTTCTCCCCTTCAAGAAGTTTATCGCGTGTTCCTGGATCAATGCTATAATAGCATTCGATAATCCGCAATGATGTCTTCTATGAAGGAGGGACCAAGATTAATTCAAAAGAGACTGTTACAACAAAATTCTGTAACATGTATGATGATCACCGTCTCGTAACGAAGCGACGTGAATGAATAAATATGTAAATATGTAAATATGTAATATAAATACGTTGTTATTCCTGAGTGCCACGAACTGATCACCCATTGAAGTGTACATGAACTCAATGTTTTGTTGTAGTGAGCGAAGTACACAACTGACCACATCTAAGATCTGTTGCAGATATATCTTGACGGAAACGAGTAGCGGGTCACTTGAATTTGCGACTGGTCGTTCATATGGATCGTAGTTATGTCTCAAGTCGGACAATAACCTATACTCATCCGGACTAGCCGACAAACTGACGCACAGTGTGAACACTCCGAAAACCGTTAATCGAATGTACATCTGCGAATAAAAAATACTGGTGAACAAGAAGTACATGTCAGAATTAACCAATGGCAAAGGTGAGCAATGAAATTAGGTTGCAATTTCCGGCTCACGATTGTTGTTCGTAGCCCACAATAGAATTCAAAAAAGTGTGAAACAGTGAAAACAACGAGGAAACATATGTTGTGAAAGTGTGACTCTCGGCAAAACGATAACACTCTAAAATACAAAAACTCGGAAAATTTGCCTTTGAAGCTCATTTTGAAATAATGACGATACAAACGCTTTGAAAACATGATGACCGAACGCAAGTTTTCACTGTCGAACCTTTGAAAACCTTGCAGAAGTGGAATTTGCATGGCTCAAGTCGAGCTCAAAACTTGAAACCCCAGTTCGCATTTTAAATACTTTATAACTTAACTAGGGGTTCATTCTTACTCAATTATTCGAAAACGTATATTCAAAGCGTAGGAAAAACGTATTTTCCACAGTTAGCACGATGATTATTTGAGAGTGCATAAGAGGGTATACACCGCCCTCTACCTAATCCCTGGGGATAGGCGTATGAGAGCACCGATCCATTAAATACTCATTTACCACACACAATGAAAAAGATAACGACACTGAAAAAGATAAACATGTATGTGCGACCCAATCAGTCAACACACTGGTTAGCCTCTCTTTTTACTCAGAGAAGCGGGTGGATTGGAACTTGGGAGCGGGCATTGCAGTTCTCACGGTGCGTCATCTTAACTTTAACGTTCAACTCTGAAAGTGCCCACCTTGAAAGACAAGATGACAGTGTTCAAATTCAAATTCACATAATTCACACAAAATTCACATAAGGACAACAAGAGAAAATTAAAACTTATGTCCATTATTTTTTTTGGAGCCGCCGTATGCCGTATAAGATGTGACTGTGTGGTTCGAATAAGATGAACAAGTTAAGGTCAAATTTCGACGGAGTGACCGTTGGGACGTCATGATCGGTAGCTGACCATTGTTAAACTCATGCGTTCACCTCACTCTAACACAGGAGAATATTTTTCAGAGAATTTTTGTGGTTCGCTCCCCGTTCGTTCGGGGAACAATTCGGGATTCGTTCCCCGAAGGAAAGGGGGAAAACCCTGAAAAATTGCTGAAGGAACGGGGAAGACCTAAAAATAAATTTCCCGAACGAATAGGAGCTCTCAAAAACTTATTGATCTACCTTTTTATTAACATATACATTTCAATTATTGACCGTTGGAACGTCATGATCGGTAGCTGACCATTGTAAAACTCATGCATTCACCTCACTCTATTACACACTATTCTCACGAGACTTGTGCGTAATTATTGTATGGGAGGTACTTTCACATTACTACTGTCTTTTCTAATCCAATTTTTGTAAGAGAGTAAGTAATATGTCAATCAAAGTATTACATTTTCAGTGGTATGAGTTTTTTGTCTGATAATATTGTGTTTGATTTCAGGTTAAAGGAATTGAGTCAAAGAAAAACTCTCGTTCGAAGACATATTTTTTTATTTAGAAGATATAGTTCGTTTCATTCCCACTGAGACTCGTTGGCATGGTGCCGAGATTTTCGGATGACAGAAAACATAAATATTTCTAAAACTTTCTTCATTCACGTGTTCTCATGAAAGTGGACCAACGCTGGTAGAAATTTGGAATTTGCTGTTTGTTTGAAAATGATCTAAAGGGGTAAAAAGCCTTGAGTATTCATTGGCATGCTGTCGAGTCTCAGTGGAAATGACAGGAACTATAATAAGTTTTCATGACTAAATATTTTCGATGACTAAAGATTATTGATGACAGTCGAAATTCATTTCCGGGTGATGACTAACAGAAAATTGGGATTACACAGATGGCTTTTGTAACCAGCGTGGTAATAGAAGCTACCTTAACCTTAGATATAAACCCAATAGTTTAAGTGCATGTTCCACCACTTTATTGGTCCATCTCAGTTAAGTATATCTGGTCGCTTTTTGTCACAATACTTTATTTGTTCTACCGGCACAACATATACCTATGGTTGAACTCATTTTCAAAAATGTGCATTCTTCGTGTTAGTTTATCGACAATCGTATTATTCAATGCTAATTTTTATTCCCGTTTCGGTCAGATAGTATTCAAGTTTTAGAATTTTTGGTGCAATTCATCTCTTATTGGGACCAGAATTTGATGTTAACCTATTTTCGAAAAAAGAGTTCGCGAAACCTTTAGGTAAAACAAGTATTTGTTATCCAATATAAGCAGAGGTGGTTTTAGGCAGGGGTGGACGTGGGACCTGTTGGTAACCATTGATGAAATACTGGTGTTTCGCGAAACTTGTTTCTGTACCGTCAGTTTTTTTAGATTCTTTCTAGGTGCATCTTGTTAATCAAGACGAATGCTGAGAAAACGTGATTTTTTCGAATGGTTTACCTCCCAGATAAAAAAAATTAAAAACTCATTTTTTGATAAAACAAAATTTCATTCTCATTTTATGGCACTTCCAGTATCTAGTCCTCACGTACCAAATACTGGATCCCATCAGAGGTAAAAAGTAACTCAAACTTCAGTAATTATTCCAAAAACAGCGTTGTTCATTACGTGTCAGCAGACGAGAGAGTGTGCAAACCGAAGATATGCAGATAAGTTGGCCGTTCGCCAGACCCTACCCAGATAAAATGATAATGCCAAAAAATGAGAAACTTTTGCAAAACCACTGGCGGCGCGCGTTCACCTCTTGCTAGCTCATTTTGGAAGATATCATGAAGTTTTTTTTAGAAAAATGATCTACTCTTCAAGTTCTACCTGCCCATATAAGTCATTAGGCTGCCAGAGGGCTGGTTCGAAAAGTCAACGTCCGAAATTGACCTTCTGACGATCCCTCTGAAGTGTTGCGTTGACCGATTGACAGGTTGAGGTGCCAAACTGATTGTGGTAACATTCTCTACATTTTATCAAAGAATTGTGACCAAAGGTCGAGTCAACACCTTACAGGTAGGTCAAAACCGTCGAAAATTGACCATTTTGAAAACGTTGCCGAAAAAAAAGGTCGAAACATGAAATGAAGAAACGTTAATACATTTTTGAGTAGCTGACAACATGTGACATCTAAAACTGTTTCACTCAATTTTACCCCACCAACTCTCACCTCTTCTCTGGAGCTCCGAACTGCAACACTTTGAAAATGTGAAAAATCGACTGTTTTCGGTCGTGAAAACGTGAAAATTATTTTTTCTTGCTGAAACCAAGATGAATAGTCTTAGTTAACCCATTTTCCAACATATATCCAAATTCCAGAATAAAGCATGAATAAAATTATTTGAGGTAAACAATTCCTCAAACCATTTTGTAGTGCGCATCTTTCTACGCAGAGTAGAAAACTTTCACTCACCCAACAGCCCGTGGTAGGTCAAAACACGTTTGACCTCCAAAAAATCGATAAAATGAAAAAATCGACAATTTTCGAATGTCACTCGTATTTTTTCATGAATCCTCAACTTGTGTTCAGAATTCAGCCAATTCCGTCCAGCCATCTCTTCAAAACAAAATTGGCACCAAACTACAAAGTACAACCACGATCGGCGGAATGGGTCCGGTCCTGCGCAACCGGCACCATTTGACTCAGAATTTTGAGGCGCACAAATTATTTTTATTTTTTCGTACCTGACCAAGTTGACCGTACGCTGTTCACATCAGTTTGACAGAACCTATACTTGAAATTCATCACAGATTGACTGGTAGTAATCTTAATTTCCCATTACCAGAGATTAACCACTGCACCACGGTAAGATGAACTACCGTATCACCACAGTTGAACAACTACTACTGTTATACCAGTGTCCCGGTGCGATAGCGATTGGATTTGACAGCAACAAAGTACAAACCAACAATTGGCGACGCGACGTCGCTGTAGCGGAATTTGGTAACACGCAACACGATCCATAATCATGATTTGCGTGGTGTCGTATGTGCTGCAGAATTCATCGACAGAAAGTATGAGCCCTGCCTAAATGTTCCGAGTTGACGGTTTCCAAAAAAAACACTAGCGGTTCAACTAACGGCGTTTGGGTTCAATTTACAAATGGAGTTCATTCTCTGGTCCCTTCCAATGGTTACTCAATTGAAAAATACAGCTAAATATTTGTGTTTTGGAATAGAAAACGATTTGAAAAGGGATTTTCGATATTTCAAAAATCGATTTTAAACTCCAAGCTCGCAATCCTTCGAAACCTGTTTGCTCGTGATGAAACTGAAACTCGATCTGTTTTTTTAAAAGACTAGTAGTTTTAATATGGGTAGCATAATTTAACAAGTGTAGGAAGTGACTCTGAATATAGAGGGAGATAGTCCTTTGAACATTCGAAAATATACTATAACAAGTTAGGGAAAAGAGGAAGTATATCTGAGTTGGTTTGCTGTGACCACAAGACCTACCGGGGGACTACATGTGGGACAGCATGACTGGAGTAATCTTATTTGTACATGGTTCGTTGTAGGTAAGAAAGGCAAGAACTGTACATGTTTCACAATTATGCTCTGTTTGAAGCTTGATTGTTTCAAAATTCGGCTGAACGTAGTCATAAGATAACGAATTTGGGCAAAGCGTACTGACAACGGAGTTTTTAGACCTAATGTTGTGTTTCGTCCAATGCTGTCTGTGACTTGATGCTCTGCTTATTGACTTCCTGTTTTTCATGTAGATGAATCGTGGATATTCAATTCAGAGGCCGTATGCATGAAACGTCCCGGGCCGTGTTGGGATGTTATCCCGACCTGAATTGGCTGGGAAATAGCCGAATCGAGCTCGGGTTAGCATCCCAACCCGGCCCGGGATGTTGATGCATACGGCCTCAGGCCTCATCATATTTACGATGGTACTTTACAAAATTAACCGATATTAATGAAAGTTGAATCGTATTTATGAAGTTCAGAACGAGAAAATACAACAAATCACTGCAAAACATGGCAGGACTTGTAGAAATTCTGTCATCCACGATTAGAATCTGCGCTTTCCGAAGAGGACTGCGACATGAACGCAGCGCCTTCGCAACATTGTGTCACAGTAATACAACAGGGCATGGGGTGTTGCTTTTCTGTAACACAATGTTGCGTACAGAAATTGTTGAAGAACTGTTAGGTTTCATGAAAAAGTTGAAAAACTGTTATTTTCCAGCGATACAGTTAATAACAAGCGTGACAAATTAATTGCGTACTGCAACGAATGTGCCGTTTAAACAAAATTGTTCGGTTCCGGAACTGTTCCGACTATACGGCTTTACGTAAAATTCAGAGCGTGTTCTAAGTTAGACCACTCGGTCAGAATGACCTGTTAACAGACAATGTGCATAAGAATCGAAAAATTTTATACCAAAAATCTAAAAACTGCAAAACTCCCTTAGCGATTCTTCAGTTTCACAAGAACACAAAAATGAGAACAGTGTTCGGAATAATTCTGTTTTTTTTTATCAAATAGTCATACGAAAGTCTTGGCACGAGGCCAACGTCACTCAGTGCGAATGAAACGAACTTTACCAGTAGCCGCTTTCTCTCCAGCCGGGTGCGGCGGTGGAGGTATGAAGTATTTCTTCAATTCAATGAAGACCGAACAGACGAGGAAACGAAATATTTGATAGAAACTTTGTACAATGTGCATGTGTCAAAGCAACCCAATAACGACACAAATGGCCATAAATTTGTTTTTCGCATTCTCTCTAAAAGACGTCTAAGAAATGTTAAAATATATGTCATTTTGAACTAATTCTCGGTTTCCGTTTTTTTTTCAACCTGGACGAGTTTATTGGAAAGATAAAGGTAAAATAGTGGTGAAGAATGTGATCAACTTCATATTTGAAGATTGCTTGTCATCTGTTTGAATGCCGTGACAGTCCAACGACAGCTATATACCGAAGCAAATCATCATGTTTTCCAAAGGTACCTGGTAGTGAACTGGTTAGCCACAATAAGTCAGTCAGTTAGTCAACGAGTAGGTTGCTTGTACGTAACTGAAAAACGTGAGTAGAACAGTAACGCAACAAAATGAACAGGGTATAGGTGCTCAGTGTATCTGCTTAAATACGTTCATATATCAGCGGCAGTTTCGTAATACCTTCATTGAATTGAAGACAGAATGTCAAAATTAAAAAAAACCTCCGCACCCCCCCCCCTCCCGTTGAAGAGAAGGCTGCTACTTGTATATTCGTACTCTCTCAAATGTTGAAGAGGCTTTTAAAACATACTTGAATTTTTTGGTATGGAACTCTTAGAAGTACCTGTAGGATATATTTGCCTTAAATTTGAAGTAACTCCAAACCTTCTCTCATACCAAATTTTCAAATGAAGGTTTGAGATAGTTTACCGTATATGTTCTTTTATAACAGTTTTTACAGTCCAAAAATAATTATGTTTCAAAGAGGTGCACGCAAAGGAATAACAGGCAGAAGTAGTTCTGGTTCTGTTTTCGTTCTCATCTCATTCACTCTGAAGTTTCTCTCCACCGTTCGGTTACTAACTGTATCGTCATTTTTCTCACCATAAGAGATAATCGATTCATCCTCGTGATTTTATCTCAACACACGTCATGCTTGTCGACTTCATAATGGTCGAAGCAACGGGATAAAACAACAAACACAGCAGGGGAGACACATCACTTCTCATCCCAACTCGCCTATTCTATATTTATCTCTTGTTCTCATGCCGATCAGTCATAATAGAACGGTTGTTGGGTTGATGTTCGACTTAGAAATAAAGGTTTTGAGCTGTTTTCAACTCAACAAATAATGTGGACCACATTGACAATAATACGGAATCATCCTTGCTTTTAGTCGTCGCCAACGGAAAGGCGGGAGGGTACTGTATATCTCACCTTCCGCTGTGTACGCACCCATGTCTTCGATTCCAAAACATGCCCGCCGTGCCCTCTAATAGCGCAGTGGTTAGCGGCCTGTTACGAATCTCTTGCTCGCAGGTTCGATTCCGGGGAGAGACCGAAGTTTATAAATTTGGCACCCACTATATGAGATCAGTCATGATAGGACGTTGAAAAAAAGCTCAGAGTCCACACCTTTCTATTTCATTTACACTTCGCATTTTTCTGAGACAATACCCTATACAAACCATTGTTTTGCATAATCCGGGATTAGTGAAATGGACACGTCGCGGATGAGGGTGAGAGCTACCGTACACGTGACTCTGTTATAGTATGTACGCGAATCCTGCTTCACATTTGGCCACATGCCAATGAAAGTAAGGGTGAGCGTTTTCCGAGAAACCAGGTGTTCTCGTTTTTGATCATTACGTGCAGTTTTGCAAATATGAACTCTGTTTTATTAACAAAGTGTAGAAAATCGCTTTTCCATTTCACTGGAACGCTGCCCAAGTGGAAATGAGGACGAACTGTGAGGAAAGACTGTACTTGAAGTCCTCCAATGATGATGTTCAAATACGCGTAAAATTTCAAAAATATATAGCGTCGAACATACTGTTTCGATATTCTCAAACCCCATTAACTCATCACTCCAATAACACAAGGCCAAACAATAGAGGAAACAGCTTACTATAATGGATAACCAAGTGAAAAAATACCCTCTTTTTGACCATAAGTGATAGAATAAAAAGAATGGCCTTGCGCCGATACAGTGTTTAAACTATTTTACGTACATCTGAAGAGAATCACAGAACCACTCTTTTTCTTCCCCTGGTCAACGAGTTTTATCTGAGTGCAAACGTAATCAACGTAGTGTATTAGACTTTTTTGGAGGTAGTGCTTTCGAACAACAATTTGGTAGTCCTCTGGGAGTAATAGATACTAGCCCGATGAAAGGGGGCCAGACTGGCACTCACTTGTACAACTCAATAAGGAATGGAGCAAAGGTGGGCCGGGCACTATAACTGGACTCGGTCACTCCCAGTATTATATGCGAGGTTATTAACTACGGTGTCTCTCCAACTAAAACTGCACGCTACTCACACTAATCCCCCCAATATGCAAGAAAACAAAACAATGTACTGTACCGTATTGTGAGAAAATATGAGTATGTGAGCAATTATCTCAATTGAATTGAACTTTCGGCCTGGGTGTGCTTTACAAGGGTTTTCGGAAGAGCTGCGATCATGAAGGCAGGCGGAATGCTTCTCTTATCATTGTTTTTTTTTCGTGAAAAAGAGCAGAATCAGGAAAACACATATTTATTCAACGCTACATTCTACGAAAAATTATCTGGTTACAAATATCAATTAATGACACAGTCAAATGAACGGAGAAAATCACAACCATTTGCACGTGAACAGCGGTTCGCTCAAGTCTAATTTAATCATTTCCAAAGGGTACAAACGAGATTGAAATCTACAGTTGTGTTGCTATTTAGAATATATTATGAACACTGCACTGTATTGAGACCAGGAAGAAGGACTGCAAGGTTCCATAGGAAACTAGTATATTAAGTATTATTTTCGATATTTGACACAACCTTCTGGTTTAGGGCAAAACATTAGAGATTCAAAGCTATTGATATGCGTGGAAAAACTGAACTAGATAGAATTGAGAGTACTAACTGACAGTGTTAGAAGTATTGTAGTGTTAGAATTATGGCAAAAGATACATAAAGTCATGAAGTACTCACTCGGAAATTGCTGATCAATGTTTTTGTTGTTATTATGGTCAGTCGCGAAAATGACAGAACTATTTACACTAACGTTTCGAATACACTTGGGAAACAACAAACTTTCTCTCAATATCTTTTCATTCCGCAACGTCCAAGTTTCTGCTTTTTCGAAAATCGGATAATCTGGAAGAAAAGTGGTTAGCTTAAGGATCACGAAACAACATCAAAGAAGAAGTCCGGGATTGAGTGTGAAGTGTTCGTTTCTCACATTAGAATCAGAACTATCAAACTCCATGGAAAAGACATCAAACTACAAAACGATCGGGGAGAACGTGTCTGTTTTGTGAAGCCTTTCTAGAACGAAATAAGTTTGACTTAGGTGTTTCTTCAATCAAATTATAAGTACCTTGTTCATCATGTGTTCATTCCACTCTACTAGAACCGTTTTCGAACCAACGGAGAAACCGGATCGGTGGGAAGACTTATCGTCCCTTCCTGAAAACGAAAAAAACTTGTCCAAATCCCCAATACACATTTGCTTTAACCAATCACTGAATTGTACCGTTCAAAAATAGACTGAGAAAACTGGTTTGGTGGTGTACGACACCGCAAAAAAGAACGAATAGAAGTCGTTCTGTGAACTTTATAGTTCATGTCATTTATATTTGCTTTAAGAATTAGTCATCTGAAAATCTTGGCACGATGCCAATGGGTGTCAGTGCGGATGAAACAAACTGTAACATTATGTTTTGATACAACTCTTGGTTAAAATGATTGTTGATGAGCTTGTTTTCTTTGACCACGCTCAAGTCAATCTCATTGTTTTATTTACATTCTTCATTGGCTATTTTGATAGACTTATGTGTTTGAATACTTTTATAATAAAGACCAGGAGAATTTGTGAACATTTTGGCTAGAAAGCCACAATTGGCTCCCATTTATCTTAGTTTCACACCCCGCATTCCCGAGAGATTCGGCTGAGAACGTGTTGACAATGCTGGTGCGCGTAATTGATGTGACAAGCTAATTTGAATACTAAAAATACAAGTTGTGCGCGCAACTATTCGACAAACGGACGGCATTATGCAGGAGGATGACCAGATCAGAGTTTTAGTTTGATCCGGTACACACATAGTTGTTTTCGAAGTGTGTGTAAAACACAACAGCATCAACCTACCAGCCTTACATGTACCGTTCGAGCCAGCCTTCGCTTGACGTCGGTTAATAATGAAACATTACTGTACCTAGGAGAACATATCTTCGTCCAACTCTTATTTTGGGACATCTGCACATGACGGAAGTGGCCGACATCCAGAGTGTTGTTTCGCCTCTCCGTCCTTCCGCTCCTTTTTTGAACACAGATTCCACGACAATCGAGTACTTGGCCCAGCCATCTACCATTTCCCGACCAGTCACAACGATTTGGAACGCTGTAAGCAAATAAGTTCTCCATGACACACGTATGTATTGTATGTAATCAATGCTTATTCCACCAATGTTGGACCTAAACATTAAGTTTGTGGTATTTTAACAACATGTTTTGACCTACCATAATCTCGCTTGCAGAACTTTTTCTGATTGAGTCTTCTGGGCACCACGCGACACTTTCCACATTTGCCTGAAAGGGTATTTGCTTTACTCACAACCTTGTTTGATTAGTTTTCAGCGGTTACCTTTGTTGGACTTTTCCCTCCAACACAAAGTCAACAAACACATTTGAAATTGAATGTGGAAAACATACTTGTTGTTTTTTCGGCGGAAGTTACCGGTTGGGGACCACCTTTGGTAGGTACTCCTGGAATAAAGGCACTATCAAGACGCGCAAGGTTTTTGCTTTCAGAGGAACTGAGTAAAACAGTCACGTAAAACATGACCAAACATATTTCAGTGTGAACTCCCGTTATCGAACCTGCTGCGGTGTCTATTTCGAAGTTTTGTGTGATTAGACACGACAGGTCCAGGTTCAAATAAAACCGCTTCTGGGAGTTGGTGTAACATTCGCTCCCAGGCTTACATATTAAGAAGTTTAGCAATCAGTGGGTGGGCAAAGGATAGAATGAACACATTGTAAGCCGAGCAGATACCTCTCTCGCAGCGTCTTATGCATATAATTAGACAAATATGAGACGAACTGCGGGAAGGAGGAGAAAACAATATTTCTATTCTACGGTAGGTCACAAGGAAAGGCTGAAAAGATTATTATGTCTTTTATGTATATTATTGTCAGTAAAAGAAAGTAAAGTTAGCAAGTCTAACATACTTACTGCATTATCAATTATTGATTGGTTTCTTTTGTGTAAAAAACTCACTTATACATGGATTGATTGTAGAGCGACTTTGTTGATAGCCTTTGGCACATCTGTTGCATGTTACTCCTGTCACTCCAGGTTTACAAACGCATTGACCGGAAATCTGGTTGCAACTCTTACTCAGTGAACCAACCGGATGGCATTGACAACCTGAAAAAAATCAGCCCTTTTATTATCTATGTTCTCGAACCCCTGGGTAAAACACACATGCGTCTGGCAGAAAACTGCAACGGAACGTTTTCATCGTCTCGAATGGCGGTCGCGTATCGAGAGTGAGTTTGTTAGTGATGACCAGTTACAATTTTAGGAATATATATTTTATTTCACTAACTAAAGTAATAGCGATCATGTTCATCTCAAACTTGTGGTCATTTTCGTGATCCCGCTTGAGTGGTGTAATCAAGATGTTTTACAAAGTGTATCACATTTCCCCCTCTAATCGATCAACTGATCATAGCCTCAGGGCAATTTGTCTGCCAGACGGCAAGTGACGCTCGTAGAGATCTGTAAATCACAGGAACGCTGTTCTTCCGCAAAACTAGCAAACATCGTTAGAGGTGATAAATGCCATTTTTTCGGAAACAAAAGGATAGTTGACATACAATTTCTAAT
Organism: Litoditis marina; assembly: GCA_964036275.1. Lineage (NCBI taxonomy): Eukaryota > Metazoa > Nematoda > Chromadorea > Rhabditida > Rhabditidae > Litoditis > Litoditis marina. The sequence goes on along the minus strand of OZ038438.1, from coordinate 12,094,388 downwards.
TTTTGGACTGAGATATCAATCAATTTGCGTGTGTTTTGCTCGGCTCCAGGTTACTAAGATGTTTATATCAGGCCCAGGTTACTAAGATGCGTATATCAGTATCCTATGGAAATTAGATGTGACAACGCATGAACGAACAGTGAGCCTAACCAACTGTTCAGGAGTTACTTTTTTCGGATCGTTAGTCTCTAATAAGACTCAATGTTCTGAGAACGTTGTACAGTATAGTGAGTGACAACTTGTCAGTCATCGCCTCACACCACACAACATTATTAGGGGAAGATAATGAGTTGATCCTCCCGCCGCCTTATCTGTATATCTGTCACCAAGAGAAGACCAATTACCACACATCTTATCGCAACACCACGGCGGAAATTTGAATGCTAACCAGTTGTGCTACTGTATGTCTCGACTCTTTATGTCTTCAGTACTTGTTTCTACTGCTTGATTTGAACCCTGGAATTCCGCATCTAGCCTGATACTCTCAGGCTTCTGGTCGGAAATGGAAATGCAAGGTCCATCTTTGGTCACAAGAACGGAAATTGCCTGCCGTACTATGGGTCAGCGGGATTCAATTTTGTGCACAAATGAATGGCACCAGGCATGTAATTGACCCTCGTGAAGGCTCGAACCGCACATAAACTTGGCCCCCAAACAATTGCAAAGTGCAATAGAACCCATTCAAAGTGAGGTGAGCCAAATCGTGAACGGCACCATGAAAAATGTTTAGACGTCGTAGTTAACACAGTTATTACAGCTCTGAAAAACCAGGTTTTCTCACTTTTGCATGCTTTTCTGTTGGTCATGGGAAGAGAATCATCTCTGAAATAGCCCGGCTTGCACATGTGACAGTTTCTCCCCGCTGTGTTGTGACGACAGTTGATGCAAACTCCACCACTTCTGAAACATAAAAAAAGTTTATATCAAACACCAAAGCCTTTCAAAACTAACCAAGTATATTATCTCATAAATAAAGTGTAAATCTCACCTGTTCCCACTTAGCTTGTAGAGTTCGGGATCGAAGCGACATCGCTTAGCGTGCAGGTTGCAATTGCAAGCTGAAAATGGAAAAAAGTTGGAAAGTCGAGGGAAGCTCTTGTTAGGTGAGTTTCTCATAATACTGTGTCAATACTGCTGCCCTGTCATAAACGCATGATCGTGTTTACCCTCGGCAACCGTTATCTATGAGAGGCGATAATTTACAGCTCAGCTGCTCTCTTAATGCGTCTCACACCCGAATTTAGAGTTCTCATGCGTTCATTGTGGAATAATTAATGGAAAGAACCACGGAAGACTTCATCAGTACAGGCTACAGTTCTCTACATAATGTTACTTCAAGATGAACAGTCGTAGAACTAGCAAACGATTGGGGTCTTACTGGTTCTATAGTTCTTCTAAATTGTGGTTTTCCCTGATTTTACTTTGAATCACGAACTCTTGTTTTTCAAAGCGAGCAACGATAAGCCTGATTTCAAACAAAATGTGCCCAAATTGAAACATATATAGAACCATATGCAGCTCAGTTGTTGGCTGAGCCGCTGAGCGGCTCGTTTTGTTTATCGCTACCTAATTTGGGGGTATGAAACAATGTAGACCACCTGGAAGAATACCGTATTCACACCTAGGTCTAGTTTGCAACCTAATAGACACAGAGATACGAATTCAAGTTCAAAACTATAATCTCATAAACAATACTTTCATCATTGGTTATGTCTTCAAAGGAAACTGTTCACTACTCATTAACGATGATATAGTTTTAAGATAACAGTAATCTATGATATGGCTCTTCTCATTCGAAACCATTTTTCGAATTTCAATTTCCCAGTTGTTTGTATTGAGTTCATCGCCGTTCTTACAGCTGTAATAGTTGTAGGCAAATAAAGAACCTCTCTAGTGGTCGTCAGCTCGTTTTCTACTGCCAATTTTCTGGCCACGCTCCAGAACCTGATTGGCTTTTGTTTCACGCAACGCTTGTTCTGAGAGTGATGTAATTGCAAGCTCTTCTTTTTACTGCTAAGCAAATCAGTCGCAACTAACTTGTACGCAACACAGTAGTCAAAGTTTTTCCTACTTAGGTGGGTATACCGTCAGTTATCCGAGTAAGATATTCCGGTACAGGTGATAAAACAACGCTAGGATCAATACCATGCATTGTTTGTGTATGGATTTTATCCTATCCGGGTGCGCTCGTAAAGATTAACGGTTCTGTGTTTTGTCGCGCCGCCACACTAATCCACTTTTATTTATTGCAAGAAGAACAATATTCGCGGATAAGACATAAGAGGGTCAAAAAACAGCGGTCTTCGCTTTGGCCATGTAGCTCTCAAAACCAGTGTCATATGGGCTTGCGCAGTGGGTGACATGCAAAATAGTCGTTTAATACCACCCATTTCTTTTAGTGAACGGTAGTTATTCATCAGTCTGTTACGGTTGTGATCTCAAATTGAGCTCACCTTAAACTTTCATCAAAAAGGTGTTACAGTCTTAGCGAGCTAACTAGAGTTCAAGTTTTTGTCTTACTATATATTGCCGAGATTGTTTTCTCTCCTCGGAAGCAAAGAAATTGGTGCGTATTCGTACAGTGAATTGTATTTGGATATGGTGTATTCCGTCGGAAGTACCCATCTCGGCCATAGAACACCATCTATGTAGGTGTCAATAGCGTGTGTGTCTTACGAGATATGAGACCATTGATGTGCCTCGTTCGCGCCTTTCTACAACCAAACGCACAAGCACAAAAACGCGCATTGTCTACGGTCAATATACCACGCCACACATCTACCATACAACCGGAACGGCATCTCATTTCTGCCTTTCTCGACACGTTTTTTTCAGCAGCTGATGAGATAAATATGCCAAACACACATGCGTGCACAATGCATATCTCTTTTGGAACTTCAGTGAATATCGTTTACTTTTACCGAATAGCCAGAATATGATACAATCATGACTAGTGAACTCATGAATTTGCAAGACTGAACAACTTACCAACACAAGAATGTGCATTCGAGCTGGTGGCACGTCCCCAAGGCCGATCGAAATGGAATGGTTTACATGTCTCGCATTCGGCACCAGCAGTGTTGTGTTTGCAGTCGCACGTGTACTGAAAGTATCTGGCTGCAAAGTTCTACAGTTGCCCCAAGTAATGCAATCTGTGTACTGCAACCAATAAAAAACATACAAATGACGGGACATTGAAGAATTATAATATCAGCGTGTTTATAAATTATATTAATGACCAACCTTTCCCATTTTGTCAAAAATACAGCGGCTTGCGTGTCCATTGCACTTGCAACGGCCTCCGACGGCCAGCTCTCCCATGGAATAGAAGTGTTTTCTCTTCAGGCCACTCACGTCCGTGTCGTTCAACACATCCGAAACGTCGTTGGTCAGATCATAGAGTTCCGACTGGAATTACCAAACAAACTTTTTGCATACATTCTAAAATAACAATACAGTAAGTTGTCCAATCTATTTTCATGAAAATTATGGTCTTGATTGAAATCATTATTTACCTGTCCGGGAACCAATCGGGTGAATGTGACCCTAATGTCAGTAGCCGTCACCCAATCCTGAAGGACTGGAGATGTTTCGAATGACAGAGCGGAGGGACGGTTTTCTAGAAACGGGAACGCCACTCTGTTTCCACTAGGAGCAACAACGTGTGAATTTGTGCAGATGGCTTCCTGAAATGCGTTTATTGTTTAAATTTTCCAAAGTTTTTTTTCCAAAATAGGAAAGCTGTCTAGTGAATGTGTTCTCACCTGCTCATTGTGCTTGGTTATGGTCACATCTGGCTCCTTGCTGTAGACCTTCTTGCATTCAGAAGAATAGTATTGGAATGGTGACCACGTTTTTCCGAAATCTGTCGATTTTGATAGAATCATAGAGTCTGGTCGTTTTGAGCAGAAGTGAAGTGAAATATACGTCAGCTCAAACTTTTTGCCCAACGAAAGTGTGAGGGAGACGGCACGTGGGCTGATGGAAGGTTCGGAGACCCAACAGGTCATGTTTCCGGCTGAGTTCAGATCTGTCAGCAGCGAGGCCGGATGAGACAGAGAGTCTTCGTCGGCATCACATGTTTCGCATCGTTCCCTCATTATTCCGTCCGAACCCTCTTTGACCGTGCAGAACCTTAATTTGGGATGAAATCATTGAACAAACAACATACAGCGGAAGTTCGTATAACTACAGTTTCTTATGTTGTTTTGAACTGAATTATTTATGTGAACTGCAACCCGCCGATACAGTGCACCACTTACCATTGTCCACTAATCCAATTAAGAGAGGTATTGCAAAAAGAACATTGGGTGGCGTTTTTGCGTGAATGATCTGTCTTGCGCAACCATATTCTCCAGAAGGCCGCACATTAAACGCGCGATTTCCCGCTTAGTTCTACATTATAATCCGAAAAACCGCGAAAAGGAGGAGTATAGATTTCAGTAGACGTACAGAATTAGTGGAAATGTGAAACAGTAGTGAAGCAATGAAACGTGTGAAAACCATGTCTGGGGGTCATATAATGACCGTAAAACAGTGGGATACTGACAGCGTGACCAACATGAACTATGGTCTACTCGATTTTAAAAACACTTTGTATGGCAGTAATAATTATATAGATGTTAGTTATTATTACAATGAACCTACTTCGAAGGTCCGTTAAGTCCACAGGTGTCGGTAGCTACGACAGGTTTCCCAAAAGCAGCATTGATAAATTCCGGTACGCATCGAACGGCTCTTCCCGAGATATCATAACAGGGATCATGATCAGGCTCCCGCATTGAAAACTGAATTATGAGAGGTGTTTCCAAGCAAAAACAGTTAGATCGTTTCACCTCACTGCTCCTACAGAATTTAGCGAAATGTTCAAGTATGAAAACAAAATCAATCTCAATGTTGTTTCATTGGTGCTCAGCAAACGAAAAATAGAATTACAAACAACACGAATTCCAAACTGTACCTGCGAGAAATATGCGGCCTCAGTTAGGCAAAGGACTGCCAGAATAAGGATAACCCTCATCTGCAAATTCGTGACGAGAGGAACCTATCAGTCAAAACTGAAACGAAAAGCACAGTGAATACAGAATTAGAAACGTTCCGCGCTGGTTTGGCTGTTCATCGCATAGGTGTAAATAGAGTGTTTCCAGAAGAATAGTGTGTAAGGGTGGCGGAAACTAATCGAAACGAGCGCCACGAAACGGTGAGTCGTACATGAATCAGACAATGAAAAAGGAATTGGTTGCACTGTATTCACAAATGTCAGTCTTGCGATAAAACCATGAGAAAACCAAGGAGAGCTGATGAGCCATTATTTCTCTACGAAATACGTACAAGGATGCAAACAACGGTAAAGAAGAAGTTAGTGACCATCAAACTTTGTTAAGTTGATAAAACATGTTTCTATTGATGGTGTGAATTCGTCTACCTATGAAAGACGTCTGGTGCGCGATGCAAGAACTGAGTGAGGCTTAGACCCCGCCCCTTGTGCGAAATACGGTAGGAGGGGGGGGGGGGGATTAGAAAGAAAAGAAAGCGAGCTGGGTCGAGTGGGATTGACAGAGATGATGGACACATTTCACACCTGCGAATGAACGATTGCCAAAATACATAAAGGTGTCATGTAAAATGAACCTTAGGAGAACTACAGTTCATCTGTAACTCAGACATCCTTCACCAGTTCTTATAAGAACACATAATCCATGACAACCAGTCATATCAGAGCAACGGTAACAAAACAGTTATCACAGGCTTCAGAAAAATGTATATGATCCGTCTCATTAGAACCTCTCATGAACATCCACGAACTATCTGCAAAGTTTCAATGTTGAAGAATAGCAATTAATAGAATCTCGTGAGAAGTTGGAAGATTTCGTTCATGAGGTAATAGCATGAGGTTCACGAAAGGGTGTTTATCTGGGAGAATTCGAAACATTTTTCTCTCTGTATCGGCTAGACCATAACCTGTACACCTATTCGTACTGCAACGTCGAGGAACGTTTTACAACATTTTCCTATGACGCGGAGTTATTTTCTGTTCACTGTAGTTGTTGAGGTGGCACACGTTGTCTGTGAGTGGCACACGTTGTCTGTGAGTGTTTAATAGCTTAACGTAAACACAGTTTTAAGGCTATATTCAACATTGTTGGGGAGTATTTCAAATATCTTCGCTTCAGATTTCAGCATCATGCCGGTAATTGAATAACAACTTGACTTCTAATATAACAGCTTGACTTCTATTACCAATCCGCTTCACTGTGAGTGAAACTGAGTTGTCACTATGCTGGAACGTAGTGTTGTGCATATACGTTCACTTGTGACAATTAATGCACGGCTCCTAAGTGCGCTCGAATAATTTACTAGATATATGGTAGCATTCCTGAGAAACAGAGACTATATTAAGACATGATTATGCAAGATGTTCGACGATCGTAAAATTCATAGAGTTTTTATGCGGAATGGAAAGCAACTGAGAAAAAAAGTTGGTTCGTTTGCAAGGGGATAGATTACAACCGGAAGTGTGCCTGCAGCGTGCGGTCTCGCGGTCCGGACACCTCATTTGTATTGTCAAACTTGCGCTAACATGAAAAGGTGTCCCATTGAGGCAAACTCCTTTAGTAACGCCGACAGTTCCATTGAAACGAGATGAAAATGGACGTGTTGTCACTGGGGGTTGAAATGTATAGCATACATGAGTAATCATGTTTTGGGTCGTCCTCTGCACGTAGGCTGACCGAATCGTGAAATGGGTGCTAATAATTCTCAACGCTTTCTGCAGTTTGTGTTCAACGTCGTTTCACAGAGAATGAAATATCGTGTAACTTACCGAGACTATCCTCGTATGCAAACGGTGCAATAGTGGTCACTGTGATTGCATTCTAGTTCAGTGTGGAACGGTGGTGTTTCGGAAGACATAGTTTCTGTTACAGAATATTCTAACGAACATTTGGTCTCAAAAGCCGGAGATGAGAAAAACGAACAATGTATGCAAAGAAAATGCATTCGGTGAAACAACACCTTCGTTGTGATTATCCTTCAATAAAGACGTGATGGGGCATACTTGTTTAGTTCCCCCGGAAACAAAATACTCAGAAAAAGGAATATCTTCATCATCACTGAAAAATATATGAAAGTGAAATTTAGTTTTTGAACACTTGAAAGCGCTCAACCAGGTTCAATCATTAATTATACCGTTCCGTTCCCTGTTTGTGATAGAAAAACTGCTTACATAAGTCTCAGGGATCTTTTTACTATCTGAGCTCGTCGTTCAAGTTGCAATGAATATTTATGTCGAAGCAATCAAATTTTTGTTTTGAAAAAGCGCTATGTGTACACAAATGATTGACGAGTGGAAAAGTAGCGAATAATTTTTGACTTTGAAGAATAGTTGTTTACATGCTCTCATCCTGTACTAGACGCGAAAAAACACGCACAAAAATCACGTCAGCTTTTCGCTGAGGTCGTTGTGAGAAGTCAACATCTACACAGATGACTTCATTTTTATACGAACAATTTTGTCATGTTCAACCCGTATTGATTCGGCTGAGGAGAATATGAGATAGGATTCTTAGATTCTTACTCTCGTTTGAAGAGAAAGTTCCGCTATACTCCGAAAACGCGTACTCTGCGCCATTCTGAACTAGCGATGTCGAAAGTCCTTAGTGGCTGTATCTACGAAGCTCGCGGGTACATCTCCTGTTCAACGCACCCTTTTCGAGCATAGTTTCGTGTATTTGGCTGCAGATTTCAGCCTGCCTCTGGCACACACTCGCACAGAAGGACACCACAGCTGATAACCGGCGATTAGTCGGCGGTTCTCGTGAAACGCCGTCGTGATACGGTTATCAGTGATACGAGCCAAACGGAAGTTTCCCTCATACAGCAGAGAACACAACAACCACAAACTCATTTTAACAATTCACACTCTTCTTCTTAATCGATAATTAGTCTGGAACAAGTGACCGAATTAACCCGGTACCCACAAAAACACCTTCGCTTAAATTTATATAAGCTTGTTGTGGTTTCTCAGTTGAGTTCCATCTTTTGTTAATCTCTGATTCCCTCTCTCTTTCCGATTTTCCTCTCTCTTCTCCCTCTTTATGTCTATCTCTCTTACTTTTTATTGTTGAGGAATAGAAGCCCATTTCGTCCTAAATTATCAGTTTGTCTTCATAGTCCGATCAAAGTACACTCCTTATGGTTTATTGACACACTAACCATTTTGTTTTTGACTGAAAGTCTTTGTCTTTAGCACGGTCGCATTCTATTATCCTCTGACACTTTTGAGATGATTGTTTTTATTATTTCATCAAACTAAGAAACACTTAATCAGAAGTTTGAAAGTTTAGAATAACTAGGAGAAAAACAGAATTAAGAGTTCGCTGTAGGTCCCTTTCTGCTGTGTCTATAGTTCAACTGTCGTGAGTGGATTCGTGATTCGGAACTTTGACTGTGTAAGACCGATCAGAGTATCAGAGCAGACTACAACTCGAACTCGGGCACTCAATTAATCATCTTGCCAACCTATTCGCATTGTTGCATTGCTGCATTGTTGTCTAGTAAGTGTGTGAATTTATGACAAAGATCGTTTCTAATAGTTGTTTCAATTTTTAGAACTTGACACTTTCTTAAAGCATGCTTTAGGGCAAATGAGCGGGTGCAACCGTTTATAAAATATCTAGATTGCTTCATTTCCTGATTTTATTTTTTAGTTTTTTTTTTAAATCTTTCTTATATCGTTTGTATATTTCTTACAAATTAATCAGTCAACTGTCAACTCATGTTGATTGTTCGTTTCATTTATTTGAAATATACAAGAATTGCATATTACTACTATATTTGTAGTTCGGAACAAGATGAAAACGAAAGAGCAAAATCGTGCCAAACGCAGCTGCTGCAGCCCGTTCCATTCATTTGTGAGTTATCTTAATCACATTCGTACCACAAATGCTCCGAAGAGAATATAGAAAAAGGAACAAGTTGTACCAAAAAAAGTCTAAAATACAACGCAGATAGACCATCACGTTTCACTCTCGTTTCGAAATCCTAGGTTAAGTATTCGTTTCATACTTTTTCATCTAAATAAAATGAAGGAGCTAGGCAGCGTTACGTCAAAATGAGAAATGTATTCATTTTCTTATTTTACAGAAGTCCGTTGTTCTTTCGAAGGACAACCAAGTTCTGTCTATCATGGCTATTGTAAATGTGGTGAACTTTGCTCTTGTTGCTGTCAAGGTGAGCTGCCATCCCAAAAGTGGTGCCCTAGCAATAACTCAACGATTACTGTGCACAGCATGTAATTTCGTGCACTCGCATAATCGATATGTATGGAACCAGTAATTTATATGGATTCATTTTATTCAGTCTTATTCATTATTAATTTCTTTATCTGCTTTAATATATTACTTTCAGTTAGTAGTTGCATATTCGACTGGCTCATTCAGTATTGCCAACTCGACTCTCGAATCTTTTGGAGATGTTTTTGCTGGATTTCTCATTCTGTTTCAGAGGCTTCAGGTGAATGATATGAACAATAGTGTGTTGATGAGGTTCAAGTGGGTTTTAGTTGTTAATATTCTCTCATTGTTTTGCAGACCCGTTTTGTGGAAGAATCCCGATTTCCCAGAGGACGAAATACAGCTGCTTTGAGCAATGTGAGTCGCTACATTCAGATCAATCGTATGGTTTTATAATTATTCAAAAAACTCTACATGCGAGCTTTTATAATACTGTTCAGGTGGTTGCTGGAGTGGTTATGCTGCTTCTTGCTTGTGTAAACGCTGTTCTCAATTTTGATCGCTATATTCGACATAAGTAAGTTCCCACTCGTCAGTCAAACGTTCATTCCAATTCTTTATCGGCAGTTGAATTGTGAAACAGATGAAACGTTGAACCATTCAATCATCAGTTCGAGGACTGAGTGTGGGTACATATATATGGGAATTTACAAGTTGATTCAGCTTGTTCTCTATATAACGCTCTAAACATTAAGATAGAGACCGAGAGAACTTAGCTATTCGTGAAACTAATTCTTCACGACAACGGTTATATCAATGTTCGGAATAATTGAATAAATATACTTCTGAGGTAATACTCCCCATTCACTCTCCGCTCATTCGTCACGTACTTCTATGTCTTTAGATTCGACCCTCAGCTGGACATGAGCGATATTGCTGTGATAGGAGGAAATATATTCTTGAAGGCGTTTCTATTGATAGTTTGCTGGAGGTAAAAAGTATATTAATTCCTGTTAGAAACATTTATATATTTAAAAGCAGAATAGGTTTCTGAAGAGCCGCGTATCCCTCCCAACGCTGGTCTGTTACGCTTTACGGCATAATGTTTGGATTCTTGACAACAACTCGATATATTTGCAGTTCTTTTTGGATTCGATTGAGCTTTAAAGCATAACTGCATGCCGTGTTATTCTTGTTTCCATGAAACACACTTTCAGTCGCCGAGAGGTAGATCAGATAAATGTTCTATTCAAAGATCAGTTTGTCGACATTCTCACCAATTCAACTGCTGTATTTTTCGCTTTCCTCACTAAATACTCCCATAAGGTATAGTAATTATATTTCAAACGTGGTACGCGACAGTATCCCTTTGAATGTTATGATTGATGTACTATACTGGCAACAGTAACTAAACAAACTATATTTCTGAATGTACGAATGTACATTGCGCAAAAACCAAAGATTAAATGGTCGAGAACTTAATGTTCAAAAACATAAAAAACGTATCATAACACGCACTGTGAGTTCAAATGTATACCATACGCGCAAACACGCATACAAAGTCCACGTACGCGCAAACAAGAGTATGAAAAAAAATTCTCCGAATAATTCTCTTCAAGTATGACTAAACAGAAGGAAACACATCAAAGTTTCCGAGTAACACTAGAACAGTACGAGGATCAACCTACGAACAAAAACGAGACGACCCCTTTTTAAACATTCATTTTAATTCGATAATAAAAATTTGCTATTTTCCAGAATTGGGACATTCTGGGTGCTACTATTATTTTTCTTGTCATTTGTGGAAATTGGATTCCTATTCTATTCAGTAACTGTAATCGAATACATGGTGTTGCAGCCAGCTCAGAAAAGGAGACCGAAATTCGAGAGGTATTTCTATCATTATTCAGGGAGAAACAGAGTTAAACTACACCAGTTACTTTTATTTTTCTTTCATTTTCATTCAATATTTAAACAGTCTACTACCTCAAGGTACGAACGTATTCACTTCGTGAGAACTTGTCCAGTTTCGTTCACCAGTTCCAAGACTTATAAATTATACACCAAAAGGGTTGAAAAGTATCTAGATTGTGTTGGAAAAGTCGAAATCAAGTACTCTTCCGGAATGTACGTCAATAATGCAATTATTATAGTTTGTCACTAAGTTTGATGAAGTTGAATCTATCAAGGATCTCATAACATATCATCGAGGAGAAGGGTTGGTTGTTGAAGTGAGTGGCTTTCTGATATCCACAGTTCTACTCTTCACAGTATCGAAAATTGAACACGATGTTTTCAACACCAAATATATAACTAACCATAACGGATGCTACCTAAACGTGAAGAAACATCAGTATTTGGGCGTGTCTCAATATCTATAACGAATGGGTTACAAGTTACAAACATTTCACGTCTCTGTATTATAACTAGAAGTATTTAACGTAATTTGTAATGCATATGCTCTTTTTCTTTCAGATCTATGCACATATTCCGTCAAATCGGAATGATGTGGTGGAAAAATTGACAAAAACGTTGCTCACGCTTGATTACGTGGACATTGTTCATGTGTTCTCTATGCTGTTTACGGAGGTGAGTTGGCGCAAGTCATATAATACACTAGTAACCAGTGCAATGGTGAAAGGCCACAGAAGTATTCACTGTCTCTAGTCAAAATGTGTTTTTGTGTTTTGTTGCCTCCTTAGGAGTTCAACTAAGAATGAAAATATCAACGAACCCTTTCTACGAATATCATTGTTTCAGGCGAGATCCTGCGATGTAGAGGACGTAGAGAACGGTAGAATCTCGTCTTCTCGAGAGAAAATACACGAGGATAGCAAACAATCTATTGAATTAGCCGTTTTGCTTGAAGAATGATTTTTCGTCACCCGACAGAAAACTGTGCTCAAAATGGAATCTCAGAAGAATTGAAGAATGTACATCATTAAACATTGCCGACGAAAGAAGTTTTATTGAAATGGACTAGGAATCGAATTATGCTGCCTAGATTATTTGGAAACGTTATAAACAAGAAAATGACCACGTCATTGGTAAGGTTAGCTTACTAAAATGACCATAAGCGAAAATATTAATTTATAAAGAAAAATATTATACAATGACCTCACAGGTCTGCAGCAAAGTTGCTCTGGAACAGAAGTGAAAGAATGGGAGAATCACACAAACTGAGGTAGTTGAACAAAACTACGGAAATCAAATATCATAAATACAAACGTTCAGTTATTATCATTCAAAATACGGCAAACTTAAAGCTCATTGGAACGGAATAGACGACACTCAGGAATTGTTTGGAGACAAGAGTTTCTATCTGGAGCAGGTTAGACCGCCAGGAGAATAAGGTGGTGGTGGAGTTCCCTGCTGGTTGTCGAGGGGCTCCCATCGAGACCCCATTCGGTTCGGCTCGCTGCGACGTCGGCGCTCCGGTCGACTCAGTAGTTGCGATTCCTGATAACTCGGAGAGGGACGAGGGTCCATCGATCTGTAGAATATGCATAATGATATGAAGATTATTATCAGAATCTAACACGCGGAAAGAACGTAAGCCATTATTTCCAGCTGTGTCTAAAATTAAGTGACAACTAGTGTTGTAAAGATCGAAATCGAAAACCGATTATAGTCGAAAAAGTCGAATTTCTATTTCCGATCTTATGATCGAAAATCGATAAAATTTTAGACAAAAATCCAAAATCGAAAAAGTCGAAATTTTAATTATTTTCGAATTTCGATTCTAGTTTTGAAAAATGGTCAGCTTTCGAATTAGAAAGCATCATACGATAGTTTTGATTATGAGTAGAGTGCATTCACATACTATATCTAGCCTGGGCAATCTCAATAATTTGTTGAGGAGCACTTCTTCGACTTCGACGATAAGCGTGTTTTATTTTTAAAAAAATTCCGGACAAAATCGACATTTCGATTCTTGACTTTTCGAATTTTGTCGAAAATCGGAAATGGGAAATGGCGAAAGTCGAAACTCGAAATAATCGGTTTTTCATCATCGATTAACAACCCTAATAACAATCTAAATATCAAAACAACATAAACTTATAAGTTAGTATTGTGTCAACTGATCACTTTGTGTTTAGCCATGTTTTTGATATCCCGTTTAACTCGCTGTTCTGTTAATTTGTAAATCTTTAAACTGTACAATTGGTTTGGTTCTCACTCGTGACAGCTGAGAATCGCAAACTACCTGTAGCCGAATTAGCTTACAGAACGGTTTTTCTCATCAACATACTCTACGTTCCTATTTCGAAAACGCGTATGCCCAAATTTACAAACGCTTGTACAATATTTGCAACACAATACACACCTTCTAACTTGATCAACTTTCTCCCTTGATATGGGCATGCCCTCATATTTAATATGTTGAACATCTTCTGTAGCTATAGCGGGAACCAATTCAGTCAATTCTCTGTAAAACAAATTATTAGAATAAAGAAGACATTCTAATTTTTATGGCTCTAGAATGTTTTGTTCAAGAAAATACGCAATCATTATTAGAACGACACCATAAAGTCCTTAGCAAACTTTACACTTACAAGACATACTGTATACCGAAGAAAGACAACAGTATACCAAAGAAAAACATGGATACCCAACTGAAGGCTGCTGCACCAACAATTATACGAACCACATATATAAAGGACGCTTCGAACAATCCCGTGAAAAAGTGTACTATGATAAATGAGAAAGCTAGAAAATTGTGCTAAATAAAAGCATACCGATGACAACGGAAAATGTCCGACGTTTTCTGACTGTATTTACAGTATGATTCGGCGAGTGTCTGAAATCAATCAAGTAAAATTACACTCACGAAGTTTAGCTAATTACATTCTTTACTAATGTTTATGTCAAATCCTGCCTGCTCAATTCGAATGAGTGCGATTTCGTGAAAAAGTTAAAAAGGCAAATTATTATTTGTTGAACTGAGTCAGGCCCAATTAGCGAATGCCCATAGGCAACTAATTATGTGATTTCACGAGATTTGTCTGTATACTGAAAGAAAATGTTGTAGGATTTTCTCTGCAAAATAGTACTACAAAAATGATTACACCGAAAATTTGCTGCATATTGAAATTAAATCATTCCAAAAATTTGAATATAGTTGAACTTGAAACGCAAGCATGGAAGAAACTGAAACCTTCATTCCTTTCCGGAATTGGAACATTTTAGCGACCTCAGCTTCAGATTGGACTTTCTTCAGGAAGAATTCTGCCTTTTCCCTTTCCTGTATGGCTTGTAGAAGCTAAATAATGTTCGGGATTTAATGACGCGAACATGTAGAATAACAGATAGATCTCATTACTAAGCATTTGTAAAAACATCACTGGTAAACTATTTAGAAAATATTTCTTTTAATATAACTGGTATAAAAGTTGCACAATGAGAAACGATTATTGGAACGAGGGTTTTAGAAAAACTATCTGAATCTACTGTAAAAGCAGAACTGATGAACAAGAATTTGAGCAGCCACCAGAGTTTGGAAACTCACGGATCTAAGATGTGTTCTGACCGCACTAGCATCGGCAGGTTTGGAGAAAAACCCGGGATTCTTCAAACGATTCAACTCCTTCTCTTTCTGCTTTTCTCTTTCAATCAGACACAATAGACGTTTTTCGGCATCTTTCACTTCTTGCTCCAGTTCTACCATTTTTCGAAGGTCCTTAAAGGAAATATATTTACTTAAAAGTAATGCTGCAACAGAATGACAAATTTTGCAGGTCGACACTGGACTCGTTGCGTTTGTTTACAGATTTGTTTTATTCTAGTTTTTTCGCATCCAGAAAACATTAGGAGAACACTTTTTTGTCGGCCGAAAGGGCAATACAAAACATTACTAACGCAAGTGACACATGCATTCGTCACGCAACTAGCCCGCTATTGATATGGGTTCAGGCGGAACAACCATACACTACAACAACTGATGTGAATCTAATCTGTTGTCACTATAACTTTCTCTGAAACTTTGGCTGCGTGAAACTTTGGCAGCAATGGAGGTTTTAGATGAATGTTTCAAATAAAACGCATTGGTTTTCAAAAGAGTGTTCTCGTCACATGCTAAACAACAAAAGTAAACAAATCATCTCTTGGAAACGATAACGATCAAAAATTGCATTAGCACAAGTTAAAGTATCTATGAAAATGACACAAATCATACCTGCGCGTTTTTCATAATCTCCTCGGCCAACATGGTTTGTTGTTCGGAATAAATCAACATTAGCTCTCGCATTCTACCAGCAACATCGTCTGAAAAAAAGAAGTATCAGTTGTGATGTGCTTTTTCACAGGCACTTTCATGAATGCAAGTAGAACTATTCACTTTACTAACGATTTACTGCGTTCTGTTCTGGTACACCTTCCATACGAAACTGCAACTCCCCGGCAGGGTTTCAGTTTATGTGAAAGTTCTTTGGAAATGTCCCGCTTCTGTTATTTGGTTTCGTACCTCTTACCATACAATTGATCATGAATGCTTACAGCACAGTTCGAAAATATTTGACGAAATAACGACGATACAAACCTATCGCAGTGTTGTCTCCCGCCATGGCCCACTGGGAGAACCGAGTTGCACCTCTTCTTTGAACATCAGCCAGTTTTAGTGTGAGTTTACTGAAAATTAAAACATATTCGGAGATTGGAGAGAAACTTCAACAATGGTGAAGTTTTTAGATAAAAGAATCTTTTTTTTCGTAGCTGTAAATCTTCGGAGCATACTTCAATGAACAAGCGACCGTGAAAGAAACGCGAGCATAACAAATTTTCTCTAATATTTACAAAGATTTTGTTCATCGCGGTTCACAAATTTACCGATCATAAATAAAAAATGGATAAAAATACTGATATACCCGGCAGATTCGAAATCGGTCAATGCGTCTTCGAGTGATGGTGAAGAAGTACCGAAGATATCACGCAGTTTGCTGGTTGACGATGATTTCTTTCCCGGTGTGATGACATTTGGAGACCCTTGATAAAGATTAGGATTGAACAAAGAAACACAACCAGGTGAACTACGAACAAGGTAATCTGCAAAACTAATGTAAACGGAAGTTTCAAATTATGTTCATGGCGTGCGATACAGATACAACTGGTCCCACTCTTCACTAGCCAGTTATAAAAGAAAGCCTCAGTTTATACAAAAGGTTGATCTACACAAGGACAACAATAAACACACCTGCAGTTTGCGGGAACCCGGCGGATTTTCTTCTGATCATGACGTAAACAAGAATGGGTTACCGCCCGAACCTTAAACACTTGGATATACCTCCATTCGACCCTAGTATATATTCGCATATAGAACTTTCTGAGAACAAACTGTTGTTTTCGTATGAGCACATACCTAAGATCATGATAATGTTAGATGGTTTTTCAACCGTAGACATGTACGACCGTTCGAAGCAGAAAACATAAAGAGCATTGGAGGAAATGTGTAGCTTCTTCAAAACTTGGTGATCAAACGACAATGAGAATGAAAGTCAGTGTAGCTGAGTGGACAGTCATTATTGCAACAGATACACACCATACCGTCTATTGAGAAGAACACCCTCTATTCTAATGATGCATGGTTAGAGGTCATCTAAAGCAAACAAGCAGTGGCGTTCGGGTAACACATGGCTGCTATATTGGCAACGTTTCTTTGTATGCGTCTATTACTGTTTTGGCATTGACAAATTCATGGATATTTGTTTAGAGTTTCAGTAGTGCGCCATTGCTGCCTTGCAGTTGAACTTCAGAAATATGTTAAATTGGAAATAATAACCCCACAAGATATAATATTTGACAACAAGTTGTTATATAGTTAGAAGAACGGATGCGGAACCATGTTTCCCGAAAAGTCAAACATATACGTGTTTGTATGAACTTTAGAATCAACTGATTGAGATTGAATGAACATAGAATGAGTTCGCATTAGAATGACAACCGCTGTAATTGGTGTAAAAGTCTGATTACTTAGAGATCAAAGTAAGGTATAAGGGTAGCATGTTAAGGTACGGGTTATGGTATGAGAGTTTTCGTAGACTGGTTTTCACAACTGATGCCATTCGATATGTGGGCCATCTGGCAGTGTTAGAATAGGCACATAGAGGGGAAAGGAAATGATTGAAACCGCGCAGCTGCTCGGTAATACGTAACTAACATCGATTTCATCCTAATCCACTGGAATGAGTGGAACACCGAATATTCTTATGCTCATTATACTTAGTGAAAATATTATGCATTTTGTAGCTTGATGTAAGTTAAAGTTGATGTAAGTTTAGGGATGTTTGAGAGAGATTGCGAGCCCAAACAGCAATAACAGCGGAACGAATATGTGAAATGAAACATGTTGAAGTAATGATTTTGTCCGTGCGGAAAAAATATGTCCTACTCCGACCTGTTATTTAAAAACGTTTTTTTCTGTCAGCAAAATATTCTTAGTGAGGCAAACAACGGAAGGAATAACATCTTGATTTGCTTCAAGGGCAGATAACATTGTCAATGCCAAAACATCTGAAATAATATGTTCAGTGTTGTTCAGTCAAAAACGAGAAGCACAATCGGCCAACAGTTGCGCATTTGTGGGCACGTTTAGGGCTCAGCAGTTAATATATCTTCACACTGGGGAGGTTACAATGCACAAGAGTCACAAGATTGTCAGATATAATCGGAGAAGGTACAGAACTTGAGCGAAAATAAAAGTATAGAAAAAAGTATTAACAGTTTTATACTTTGTCAAAAGAGACAGAGGGAAAATTATTGACTTCAAATAAATTTGTGTGATGAAAAGTTCAATAAACTAGTACTTCGAGAAACATTCACTTGTTGTTTTGTCAATGAATGTTATTCGAGGGATTAAGAGAGAATACTCGGAACGCCACAAGAAAAGCGACCACTGACCTAAGAGGTCATGTGGTAGAAAGGGAATAAACGCTGAGAGACAGAGGCAGTGCGAGAGTAATTAAGTTGAGAGAGAGAGAAATCAAAAAGAAAGAAAGAGTGAATGAGAAAGAGAAAGAGAGAAAGGTGAAGAGAAAGAGCGAGAGAGAGAGATGAAGAGCGAGAGAGAGATGAAGAGAGAGAGAGAGAGAGTGAGAGAGAGAGAGACAGAGAGACGGAAAGAGAGAGATAGAACGAGAGAGAACGAGAGAGAGAGAGTCAGACAGACAGAGAAAGAGAGAGAGAAAGAGAGATAGAGAGTAATTTGGATGAGAGAGTGAGAGGATGGGTCAGCTGAAACGAGAACCCCCGGGTGAGGAGGGATGGTAATTTCTGTCTAACGAGGCCACGCCCGCCCTGGACAAAGGGGAAGATACAGGCAGGCGATCGATGAAACAATGACCTCGGGAGGTCAGGTAGCCACTCTCACATCAGATAACTGACACCCCGAAAGCGTATCTCATGGAAAACATCTCGAAATGTGATCGAACCAACACGTGATTCGTTCTGTTAATCGCGTTCCTTCTTATTTTGTCGGTAGCGCCGCGGCTTATCACACTTTTCAATATATTTTTGTTACCATATTGAACCTTAAATTATACATGGATAAACATTAGTAACATCAATAATGCCTATTCGAAAATTAGCCAAATCTGAATTTCTAATTGAGATTGAAAATAATTGCGATAAAATTACATTTGCACAAAATAAAACCAATCGGTCAGTCTTGCTCATTCAAAAACATTCGAACTGCATCGTACAACAGTGAAAGTATATAAACTGTACAATCAATGTACTCGATTCCTGGTTAATAGTTGGTGAGATGGTTTCGAAGTAATTATTCGCGAATGACAAACAAAGTGGGGCAGATAGGACTACAATATTGACTGCTTGAATAGTATACTAGAAATGGTGGTGGTATAAAAGGCTAAGCAGGACACGTAAATTTGTCATCCAATGCGATGTATTGTATACTGGTTGCGTCATATTTCTGGAATGGTGTTCTGGCGCCTTCGGTGAAATGTAGAATCTGCTTTACTGCTACAAATCTCAGATCAAAATCAAATGTGCTCTCTGAGTTTTAGATAATCTCAGTGAAAGTATTACTAAGGGTTCACATGTGACTTATTAATTTTAGCTTCTTTACAAGCCTAAAAATGTTTGACCGTATGACCAAATACAAGTTGTAGTTAAATCTGTGTACACTTACGATGGAAAAATACAACTGAAAACGAAGCGGACAAACTACAAACCCATCATACCAGACCAGCAAAATCAGTTGAGCTTGTTCACACGAGCACATTTTTTGTATAATAATCTCTGAATAGGTGGACGCCCATAGAAATGCTAAAATGTTTACCACAACACTACGTTTTGGTCCGACTAATGTACTCCATAAAGCTGTCGAAACGAAATATTTGAACTACCAAAAATAGTTTGATGTTGATTATGTTCACGATGAACTGTTTCTCATGGAATGTTTCATCGAATATAATTGACGGCGACACTTAACTTTTCTCAATCGAATTTCAACAAATGGGTGATGGATTCCTACTTCGAAGATTATAATTGCTTTCACGCGGTTCTCCGTTTTCAGCTGAAGCTATCTCTGTTCAGCGTTGATGCTGTTTTGGTATCGAAACAACTTTATGCAAAGAAACTAAGGTCTGTGCCTGGAAACTAAGGTCTGTGCCGGACCGGACGGGATTCGTAAGTGGTCATGTTACTTTTTTTGAAATAAATTTTCAATGTTTAGTAGCTCTGTGAATGTACTCTCTTTTGTTAGGTGACTAGTAACCGTCTAATCTATGATTCTCTATTCGAATACCTTAAACTAGTAGGTACATAACCACTCAATCAGCTCTATACAGGGTCTTTAGTTGAAACATATTGTTCAGAGGATGGGAACAAACAATTGCAAACAAATCACAGAGCGAATCGAATTTCCAGAAACAGAAATGCAATGTTATTGAAGTCATCGATTATGAATGGAATGAAGAAGCGGAGCGATATAAATCATTGAACGTCATTGTTATGAATCACTTTGTTTCTGTTGTTATTGATGCATCTGATTTGAACAATGCAGCTGAATTAACACTTTGTGTGGTCCTGAAGAAAATGATAATTAATAAATTGTATTCTGTGTTCTTGCTCAATTTGTTCTCTTCAGGAAAAGCCGATAAAACTAGGCACGATAACATAACACGGTATTCAGAATATTTACTTTGGGAACACTACAACCCTCTGTGTGGAAGATCGAAGAATGTGTCAGACCACGGAGTCAGAAATGGGATATTCAGTCGCTGCTCGTGTAGGTACACGTGATGTTTTGTTAAGATTGTTGACAAAATTATATTCAGTATTCAGGAGGATTCATTGTAGTTTCATGGTATTTCAGTGAACTTCATCATCCTTTGTTCCCAGATTGGGTTTTCTCTCTATTTTAACGAAGAGGTTGCCCGATTGTTCCGTGCTTTTCGGTATTCACCGGAGAAACTGTACATTGCAGCACGTGCAGGCGCGTATTCCGATGTCACAGTGTTCTCAGGGGTTTACCTTTCAGTTGTCGCGAGATTAAGCTCGCTCAGAAGAAATGATCAGTGTGTTTCACTTCAATTCTTCTAATTACACTCACCCATTGTCATGACGCTCAATAGTCATTTGTTTATCGTTTTTAGTTGGATTAAAGATAAGTATCACTGACTTTGTCGCATGTTTCAAACCTCTCACAAACCTAAAGGAAACGTAAGGCTGCAGATACATATTGTAGCCTCCTTTCAACGTGGACAGGTTAGTAAAGACAACTTGCAAAACCTTTAGTTTTTAGTTTCCAACTAACGCAAACTGAATCGATACAGGTGGTATGAGTACTCTTTTCTAATTGATTGCAGAAAGAACTATGAAAAATTCTCAGCTAGACTCCGCGTTCTCTAGTCTGCCCGGTACGAGGTTTGACAAGCAAACTATCATTCAACGAAACCGAGAGCAGATAAGAAAATGTGCAGAGTTCGCAATTCACCCCAGATGGCACCACGGAACCCACGCACTTCCAAACAGTTGCAACTGCAACTAGCCCAACACAAGGTGAGTATACATTATTACCTTTATTTTTTATTCGTTTTCTGTCACACTATTCTACACGGCTGTGAACACTCACTGAAAACTTAGATTCACAAGTTTCAGCTTGGGCTGAGAGAACCTGACCATTGGGACAAAACCTACTTTCTCATGGTTCAAACAGTATTGTAAGAAAATTCATGATATATCCTCCGCTTCTGTTGAATCATCAACACACATAAAGACATCTTACTCAATTGAACGCGTGTGATTCCAGAAAACAAACATGAATCTACCGGCCGAAGTTTTGCTTAAAATCCTCCAGGAACTATCCGGTGACGATGTCACATCCTCGAGGCTGATTTCGAGAAGAGTAAGTGTTGCCTGGTTTTGAAGTTTGAGATAATCGACGATTGTGTGTTCTGTACAAATACGAAATCTGAACATCTATATTAAACATAATTTTAGTTCAACGGTGTTGTGGCGAACAACCTGCGCCTTCTTTCCCGCAAAAAGTTCGAAGTGATCGTTGAGGAACAGAGCAACATAGTTGTCATTCAACATAGGAGATGTGGAAACCGAACCAGCAAAAGAGAGGTGACGACTATAGTCTTTTCCATTCCTACTGAGACTCCTACAGTAGGATTTCGAAACTTCCAAGCCGTTTTACTTACTTACTCCTGATCGGAAAAGTTGAGGATTTTCGTACCTCTTTCTCCCTCTGAGGTGGAGTAAATATACGAGAAAATTTTCCATGAACTTCATTTTCAGCCTCACAACAGCCTTCAGAAAGTTCGTAAGGTTACTGTAGGAGTCTCAGTAGGAATGGTGTAAACTATACCACACATAAATATCACATGAATGCAAAATACACTTCGTTCGGTGTGAGGTGTTAATAATTAATAACCTTTCTTTGCACATATTTTCAAGCCATTCCTTTCCCACCTCATTTCCCAGAACGTTTTCTTTTACCTGCAATTGCGGCAAAAATGTGACGATAAACTGTAAACAGCTTATCGGAAAAGAAACAGAGTGCTGAGCTGTTATCGAAAAGGGAAAGGAAGCAGAAAAACAAAACCAACGCCGAATGGTGCCTGAGACAGAATTGGTCAGTTGAGTAAATAAATTATTCGCAGAAAGTGTCGTCAATATAAACTACTCGCAGGCTCTGTCTTCATTTGACTTCAATCGATGGGATCAGGTTGGTGTGAGTGGACTGGAGTTCCGCAATATCAGCTCGACTGCAACCGCACGTCAAGCACTGGAAAAAGTCTGCTCCAATCTTCAGAAAACAAGACAAACAAACATAAGGTACGATGAGGCACAACTTCCCGAACACCAACAGTTGTTTATGTGCGTTAACAGTCGGCTAGTGACGTACGCCGAAAACCTTAGTGAGGTACGCCAAAAACCTTAGTGACGTACGCCAAAAACCAATCATTTAGTTATTTACACTGTACCTAGTTTACGCTTCCTTCAGAATGTTCCCTTGTAAGTTCCATCATCGATCCCATCTTGTAATAAGCATGTTTTCAAAAACTGGCATGAGAAAGCGGTTCGGTTCGCCTTTAACAAACGTTCTCAAGACGAACATGAATTTACTGTGCGTAATACATCTAACTATTCATAGTTCATGTGTTGCATTATCAGAATCATATCTCAAGAGGTTTGATGCCAAACTCGAGTAAAAGAGGGAGAGAACCATTGTTTGTTCTCTACAGCGATAAGCACGTGCCTTTCACGGAAGACCATATCTGAACAGAGATCAATGTCAAAATACTGATAGTGTAGTTGCGACACAATGTGAACGGAACGAAATCGAAAATCAGTTATAGATAAAATATCGCTCTCAAAGTGCAATAATGAAGAGGATGTACTTCTGTCTATTCTGAAATTTTCGAACATCAAAATGTTTCCTATTGTTTTCTCATTTACAGATCTTTACACTTGAAATCTGTGAGGCTCGATGACGAATTCTTGCCGGTATTAGAAAAATTATTCAATCTGACTCTCGGAAGCTGCAAGGTAGGTGTTGATGGAGAAGAAGGTTTCGAAACTAGAAACCCTTTGTAGATAGTTCGAACAAAATGAATTATCCATACGATCGTTCCAATTTAGAACATAATAAGGTTAATCTTCTTGAGTCGAAACGTGTTCACTAGCGTTATAAGTGTGATTTAGTTCTAATTATGAATCTAGGTATAGTTCTGAACACAACCCAGAACACAAACAAGAAAATATTTGTTTCATTGTAGGAGCTATTATTCCAAGACTGCGTACTACCTAGTGCTCTCAGCCCAGAAACGATTGAAAAATTGGCAGGTTTGTAATTTCTTTTATTGCGAACGCATTGATGATGTTCTGACCAAACTGGTACATAGTTTGTTAAAGTTCGTTATTCTACTTTGATATCACTGCATGAACTTCTCAAAAAGTTATTGGACTATCAAGCTGCGTTGCAAAATAAATATTACCTAAACATTTACACCTGCATTATTTCTCGAAGTTGTCGAAGAAACGTTTCCCTTATTTGCTTTTCAACCTTTTTAAACCTCCACCGTTTTTGAGAAGCTCACGCAAACCTCTCCCTCGTTAGGAAACAACTTGTGGATGAATTCACGCTAACTTTACCTTTTTAAACCGTGTTTTTCAGTCTTCGATCATTATCGATGGATCGATAGCACCGGAGCAGTTACTGCAAACGACTTTGTTATTCGGAAATTCACGAGTCAGATGAAATTGGCCACCTCGCCACGTTCGTTTCTCGCCGAGGTCAACTCAGTCGCCGTATCCAGTGTTTGTGAATTCATTGAGGTGAGCTGATAAAGTAAGCATTCATGTGATTTCTTTGAATGTCCGTCCCACCATTTGAAAGTTGAAATGTAAATTAATATTGGTCTCACTTTTATTTTATTCATTCATAAGATAAATTATACTTTGCAGACATGGTTGTCTTTATCGAGTGCTTCGTTTTTCAATCTCTCTCTGCATGGATGCAACGAAGAATGGAAACAACAATTTGAACAGGAGTGCGAGAGCAAAAAACTCTCTCACTACTGCCTTGAATTTGCATCTAAACGACACACGAATGCGCACATCAAAGTTAATTTCATAGAGGTGGGTAGAATACAATTCCTAGCATAGTATTCTTTATTAACCTACACATAATA
Organism: Litoditis marina; assembly: GCA_964036275.1. NCBI lineage: Eukaryota > Metazoa > Nematoda > Chromadorea > Rhabditida > Rhabditidae > Litoditis > Litoditis marina. Next base: position 12,069,997 of record OZ038438.1, on the reverse strand, counting down.
TTGCTTAATATAGTCAATATCTTAATGGTTGATTCCTGAGAAAATTATATGTTCAAAACGGATTTTGAGTTGTAGGTCTGATCACTTGATTTTAACCGCAAAATGCACTAGAATCAAATAAGAAACGCAAGACAATGATATAAAATGGAAGTTTTAAAATGTTTCGCAGAAACAGTACATCTTACAGAAAATATGTAACATAATACCAGAAACCTGGTTTTTCTAAAACGTACATAAGTTGCAAGTTCGATAAAAATTTCCAACATTTTGGTGTAAGTGTTCACGTGTCGTACGAAAAGGTGCATTGAAACCTCATAAGATTTCATTAGGAAATAAAAAAATGTGGATCATTTTTGAGCCTATAATAATGTGTTGCAGGAGTCGCAGACCTGCCGTATATGGCCAATTTTCGATGTTCCCGCAAGATCAGCAGGGCAAGCCATTTGTTATGCAAGATACTTCAGAGACTTCTAAGAAGCTTCATATTTTGTTCAGTTGTTCAATCAGTTACTATTAGCTCTTAAAACAAAACAAATAACCGTTGACCAAACCAACACTATGCCGTAAAATTTTTACTACTGCGGAACTTTCGCTTTGTTTGTGACCACGAAAGGCTCAGTGTTGGTTGAGTCTGTTCAAATCACCTATGAAGTCATGAAGTTTACACTTTTCAAAGTCATGACTAGAAAAGGCATCTCCATGTCAAAGTTTTTCAACAGCATTCAACTTTATCTAATTTCGTGTAGTAGAGAAGATAACAAACCCTACGTGAACGTTGTCCTATTTCTTAGGTTGGTTTCTAAAAGTTTCTCTAAATAATGTGTAATCGAATCACCCACATATTTATGTTTCACAGAACATCGTTCCATAACACAATTATCAATTACCAGTAGATCAAGGCAGTTGATTCCAGCGTGTGTTATGGAAGTTACGATGTGAAATAGGGTTCAACTCTTGGGTATGAAATTTATGCTGAAGATATTCAGTTCTGATGGTTGGTCAGTAATCATCTAAACTGAATAAGTGATATCTACTTTTAATGATTTTGTTATTTTGTTTTAATTTTCCTGAAGTTCTCTCAAAGTATCACCTTCTGCTGAAAAGGAGTGAGACATATGTTTCATGCTAATGACCTGATTATAGTCCATTTCGATTTCGCGTGTATTACTATGATTGTTACTGGTAGTATTTATATACGGTCAATCCTGTTACGGTTTTGTTGCTGTTTAGTGTGTGTTTGAATAAATTTTTGCCAGATACGTTTTTCCTGCTGATCAGATTGAATGTCCTTATTAATCATGTGTCTTTTCAATCTTTCCAATCTTTTTCTGCTATCTTCATCTTCTCACAATAACAGAAACAGTAGTTTGAACAATGTCAATTATATGCCGAGACAGCTTTGGCTGTAACCGCTCACATTAAACTGGGTTCATAGTGATGCTCCATGGGCGATCTCCAAAACTTTACCTACAAAACCACGAGCCTGTGAACCTTTTTGAAACTTTCTAAACAATAATATCGCAGCATGTGTAATGACTAAACGGATTGAGGGGTTGTATAACAAGTTTATGACGTGAATTTTTGGACATAGGCAAGATACATGGTGTATTGCTGAATGAATTAGTTTATTACGCAAGTGACCTTGTAAATGAATAACTCCAAAGATAAGAAATCAAACTGTGGAGATAGAATTGTACACTTACGAAACGAATTGGGGACAACAAACACAGGATAAAACAACATTATAATATAATAGTACTTACACATTAGTATAATACAAACGTTAAACTGCTATGATTTAAGCCGTTCAAAGCTAGCAACGGAAAATGGCAAACACTTCTTTTTGGATAATTTAAAATATTTCGATCTGCTCGCACTTGATTTTGGTATGGGAAAACTCAATTTTGAAGTCGTTCATCTAGTTCTTGAATGGGAAAAGCTATGAAAGTAACAAATGAGAACCATTTAAGGGATGGAGTGAAAAACTGAAGTCATTACGGACAGTGAAGGGTGGGTTTTTCACTGTTCTATAAACGTAGTTGATGTTTGTATTGTCGCTTTTCTTGCTCAGAACATTTCATCTTGTTCTGAGTTGAACTATTTTCGTAGGTAACTGAAGTAGGAAAACTTGCAACACTTCATTTACCCGCATGTAAGTACAATGGACAAATCAGACAAAAAATGAGATCACAACTAAACATATCTAAGAAAATACATATTTGTACACAAACCCTGTATTAAACTCAAAAAACTCTGAATGAGCAGAAACCCTAAATACTGACACCACCTTCGCACTAGATCCTAATCAATGTGATGCAAAACTTATATATATTTTTAAACTCAGAAACATAATCAGAAAGTTTCCACATACTTAATTTCTATTCGTGATGGATGTTTGACAGTTCGCTAACACTGAGTTTAACTAATTGAAAGTCACAGTTTCTACCTACAATAAATTTCTTTGAGCATCATTTCCCACATAGCTATACTCGTTTTGAGTCATATCCAGGGGACAGCCGTACTCATTCGACACACGAACTGTTCGATATAAGGAAGAGTCGTTGACGTTCGGATCACTGCAAAACATGCATCTTTCAATAATATAAGCCTGACAAGTGTTCAATAGACTTTTTATCCTCATTATAAGTGCTCAGAGAACTGCACCGGTTAATGAGATATATCAGTGTAGCCGATTGCCGATAAATCAGTGTAGCCGAGTGTAGATGAGAGCAGATTGATGTTCGGTATCAGGCATAATCATTATATATGTCCTCTCGAACTACATGATTAATAAATATATTCTAGTGTCGGAATTGTAAAGATTCAACTCACAACCGAAGTTGTCTTCTGGGGGTGTGGTTTGTGGCGGAGTGAGTTACCACCTTTGGGGGTGACGGTGGAAAGAACTGGGGTGGCTCTGGTGGAGCGTAAACGCCGTTGCCGTCCACTCCTGTATAATGATTGTGATCAAGTGGAATATGCTTAATGAAGTCTACTAAGTTCACACAAATCAAGTCACATCATGTCTGTGACTCCCATGCTTGTATGCAAATAGCGGCATTCAACACGCGTGTTCAAATCGAACAGTCCAAATGCAGTCGAATACATATATAAATGAAAACGAGAACTTGCATTAACAAACCGATCCGTTTGCCGACTACAAAGTGTATATTCTACCTTTTAGCGGGGGGTGGTCTGAACGGCAGCTCTTGCAACAGAAACAAAGTGCAGCACAGAAACAGAGGGATGTGAAGACGAGTCCGCCAGACAGAAGCAGAATGTACCCGCCAGAAAGATTCGTGATTGGATCTAAGTCAACATCTGGAAACCGGTATATTGTTAGAGAGTAAAGTTTGGCAGCACGGCAATGGCGTACCTGGGCACAATTTGGTTAGTGCGACTTTGGTATTAGATTTGTTTTGAACCGTGGCAACATGAGTTATGATTGGAAGTATACAAAACACCCCCTTCTTTATTTTGAGATAGATATTACCTCTGATTTGACTACTTGGAAATTTACTCACTCTCGCACTTGGCAATTCTTCTGCTTTCGGCTAGCAAGTCCGTGCCGTCCTTACAATCAGCATAGTGATCACATGCCAGTTCGATGGGAATACATTCATTGTCACCACACGAGAATTCTCGAGTTGGGGAACAGACGCCTAAAATTTCCTTCATTCGTCAGACAACAATGAAGCAAACACACGGAAACCGGCAAACAGTTTTACCAGCTTACTGAATGATTTTCTGTGAATCAAACCGTAGGTCAACCAGACAAGTTTTCTGACTATGATTTCATGCACGAGCAGAGTGTTTCCCGTTTCAACATCAACTTTAGTTGAGATCACCTAATCAAAAATATCCAATGCGTATTGTATTTCTTACAAAAAAGGAGTGTTCAACGATAAGAAGTAGTGTTTAAGTTAACTTTGTTATATATGAATGTCAACGTTTCGTGTATATCTCGTGATCGAAATACCTGTATTCGAGGTGCGGTAAGCGCTCCACAGCAGTTCGAAGCCTTCTGCCTGATGACCAGAAGGTAGGTTGGGGTTACTGTGCCACCACAGGGTCAGAGCGTTGTGCGAGCTCATACTAATCGTGCTCTGATTAGACATGTGACCGCAGAATTGACCTGAATATTGCATTGTTTTCAATCGCCGAAATAATTGTTGAAAACATTAGTATTTGCTTGTTTTATTTATGGAAAATGAAATTTAACGTTTTGTGTATCCATGAATGACAGCTGTATGTATGTATTCATATAACGTTGAAAGAATTCTCAATCTATCAGAAGTCGATGAATCAATCCTACTAATGATAATATTTCTAACCAATAATTGGTCCTGGAGTTGAATCTTCCAGTGATGAGAGAGAGGAAGGATGGTCAGACTTTGGATCTATAGGAGTTTCGTGCTGGAAATGATAGAAAGAATCAGGTCTAATTCTGCTAAATTTCAAACAGTGTTGGCGAACCGTCCAAGTCGTGATTTGATGAGTTTTAGTGTATAAGCAAACTGTACGAAACAGGGTGTTATTGCTGTTTTTGACACCATAGAGCGCTTCTCTCAAACTGTGCTCTGGCCGATCAGATACAAACGTATTGGAACTTACATCGAACACATGTAGAGTGTCCTTGTCGCAGTTCGAGATATGTCCATTCACATCGAACTTGAGAGATTTCAATCGGATTCGGTAGCCAGTCGGGGCAACAATCATCATGAAACAGTTTCTGCTCGCATTGTATGGTCTTCTTCCATAGAAGGCATGAGAGTATATTACACCCGACGATCCTGCAGAGAAACTTTGCTTTCAGAAAAAAATGTGTGCTTTTCGCGCTTTCGGGATAGAGGCGGAACGTACCTGTTTTTATTTTAACTATGACACTGCAACTATGTTCAACGGGAGCTGTCATTCTTATTTGCTCGAAAAGATGATTTGAGAAGTACAAAAGGAAGCATCTGTTGTTTTGGCTGTTACCTGTTATTCGCCTTTGTAGTCGAGTCGCGCATTGGTTCATTTTGTCATTTCCATCGAAGTAAGCTGAAATTAACAAGTGTGTTCGTTTTCATACCATTCACGTAATACATATGAGGTTTTCTCTATTGTCGTTTTGCTTCAACCATAGTACATATAATATAAATAGATATAAGTAGCCTCTTTTGAACACCATCCTGACGCTTGTGCACTCGATTTTACGTGTCAATGAAGAAACAAAAATAGTGTTGAAACACGTAATGTCAGGGTTTTTTCTCCAGTTACCCGGAGAAGAAATATTATGTAATCTTGGTCATCGTATTTTCTGCTAACACAACTGACACATCTTATAACTCAAACACATCTTATAACTTATAACTAACTTATAACTGGGGGGTGTCCGACTGTAGCCAATACAACGGGAAAGCAGAGTAACGGCCACAACAACTGCATTTCCTACCAAACGTCAACTGAAAAAATTCATTTAACTTCAGAGAAGTTAAAGTAATTTTAGATAAAAATCGAAACATTTTTCAACAATGATATATTGTATACAACCGCCAAACAACGTGTAACTAACACACTCGAGAGACCATGGAAGTACGTGTGTATAAGCAGGTAACACTATAACAATAAAAGAGGTGTGATATTATCGGTGTACTCACACCACTCCACATTTATTATCTTTTGGAAATATAACGCGTTTCGGGTGAAAAGCCATAAATCGCGAGAATTGGCGTTGGGAAATTTATTGGGTGAGAATGATTTGTTGATAGCAGTGTTATCAGTTGAGGAGCTAGCTGTCTTGGCATGGCGTCCAACTGCTTTCTCTAGGAACGATGCCAGTCTTTTCCGTTCCTACCGAGACACCTACAGTATGATCACAAAGCTTTCAAATTGTATTTAGTACATAATTGCTATAGAAAAACATAACTAGTTTTGCATTTGATTCTGATCCCTTCACAAAAGTTTTCAAACATATTTTCGGAAAAGTTGAAGATTGCATCAGAAACAGTTTCGACAAAGTTACAATGTGTACTGTAGGAGATAAAATGAGAATGACTTCTATTATACAATTAGAATGATAAATGTTTCTATTGCACTTAGTGTGGCTTTGAGTTCTAAGAACGTGTGCTTTTCGAGGGTAATGCAAAGCAGCGTGCATACAATTAATCTGGTGACAAATGAACATTTGTAGGATGTTCTCCGCGCAAGCATTAATCTCGCACACATGTAATGGATTGACAGCACGATATGGCTACATTTAGATGGAAAGTTAATTTTAAAACCGCCACATAGTTTATATTAAAACTCGCTTGTTTTCGAGGCTCTGATCATCACACGTGTCGCAACAAAAGGAGGGTTCCTATTCATTTCGAGAACAAGTATATATATAGGTAAAATGAAATGCTATTTCTGATACGAAAGGGTAATCAGTTGTGGTCGCCTCGTTCGTGGTTGGAAAATTACATTTGCGCATGGAGTTCTCATCACACCTAGCGAAACTCGATACAGAAATGATACACAACTTCTTTATGCTCAGAGTGTTCACGATATTGGTCAAAATTGAGAAGAAATCGGGATATCAAGTTCGACAACTCACAAGCGGCATTATCTGGTAAAAAATGGGAACCAGATGTTCAAGATGTTGAAGGATATTAACACAGCAAAAATTTAAACGAAATAATTTCTGAATCGTATTCTTAAAAGAAAGTACTGAAAATTAGCGTAACATCATTTCGATATTAAAACTATCGAGTTTAGTCAATACATATTTCGTTGGAGCGAGATCTGCCTTCACTGTACTACTAATATATGAAACACACCTGTTATGCACAGGTCATATAAGTGACACCTGTTACCAAGAACGCCATAAGTCAGCGGCCACACGTACTAAATATGTTGCGCGATTTATGATTCTATACCCCGACTTGATTTGTCTGGCAGTGTGTGAATAAAAAACAGTTGTAGTTTGAGCTACATCCAGGGAGAATTAATTACTCCTCCCATGTAAAGGGATGAAAATATAAACTAAGCAGGTCAGAGCGACATGAACAGTTAGTAGTCCGAAAAAAACAGAAGACACAGTCAACGTATATTCAATAAAAGTGAAAAGAAGAATTCGTGAAGTCAAATATAAATGGATCGAATAGAAAGAGAATAATCCAAGGCCAAATTATAAGCTGGAACAAGATTGACAGCTCGGGTCATGCATAATATGAGGGACACTATCGCAAAAGAAGACCGCTTAGTCATTTGCAAGTCTATGGAGGCGGACACTCTCATGTTTAATATGGCAAACGGTTCGAGTTTCGTTCTGGAAACGTGAGTAAACATCTATTGAGTGTGTTGGTGTAGTATGTTTCTTGTATTTGAAGACTTGCTAACAAAACTGGTGAGGCTGAAAAACCCTTTTGCGCGGTAGCAATCTCTCATTTACTTTGTGCAAAGATCTCATAAACAATCTCATCACTTTCTTAGAAAAGCTTATATTCGCTGTGGTTAAACGTTGGAAGTGTGAGTTACTAACGTGCATGAAAACTCGTTAGTGATGCATTGGGGATAGCTGTTAGTTGATAACGTTGATTATGTTTGTGAAAGTTTGGACGTTTCTGGAGGTTTTTCATATATGTTATGAACAAGATGGAGGCCGACTCATCGTTTAGCTGTCCTTATGTTAAGTCATCTATCATCCTCCTATCGCACTCTTTATCAGGCCATTGTCACTCAAAAATTCCAACTCTCATAGGATGCCTGAAGACTGATGATGTACGTTTCCATGGGCAATACTGACATTATGGACATTCCTTCAGAATAATGTTCCTAGTGCCAAAACCAACCACACTAGTCCACAGCTTTCTCACAGAGTTGGTGTTCTTTAGATCGATCACAGTTATATCGGAACACTCTGATATTGGAATTGGTCAAAACTAAAGTCCTATAATATGAACCTCATTCCTGGTTAAATTCAACTGTCATTTCTATGGCATTTGCAGTTCAGAAGTAATCAATCTGAACTAACATTACGAATGTATTCGTAAACAGCCATCCTTTTTTTTGCGGGAAGTATATTGAGGACAGAAGACAGTCATTGGAAAAATCTTCTGTTAATTCGGGCAATATTGACACTTCATAGATAGGTGACTGCAAAAGATGACGACTAAACTCTTTGTATTAACAAATTGAATACAATATTGAATTATTCAGTAAAAGAGGAGAAAGGGTGCACAAAAGGGTTAGGCTCGGATACAATGCTTTTCTATTCAAACGCCATTATTGCTCTTGAAAGTGAGTTTTGCAAAGTGAAAGAACACGGCACAATAGAATCAAGAGAGTGTACGGTTGTGTTACTAACAATTTCCGGCTATATATTGCTCATGGTTCTCACTAGAAACCTCATAATAGCAAATATAACCATGAACAAATTAGTCTCTGTTCTTGAACCGCTATCGCAGTCCATAATTCTTAGGAACGACGTAAACGACCAGAAAATGGTCTTGTAATGCGCGCGGCAGTGCATTCACAAGATAGATGGGAGGAGGATGAGACAAGAAAGATTGATGGCACCAGATAGATTGTAGAAACATTAGAGAAGACAGAGAAAAATACACTCACAATCAGTGCTCAGATGAGTTTTCGATAGTAGTAGAAGGATGCAGTCATGATGAACATAATCAAAGTTCTAAATTATAGCGGCTGGCGGTTGCTGTTCAACGAGTCGAGACAAAACGCTTGGTAGATTAACGGAACTATTTCTCGTTAATGTTTACGTTCAAGACGAGTCTGAGTTCCTTTTATATGATTTTTTCTAACTTTGAGGTTTTAAGCGGATCGGATTTCAGAGTAATGGATCAACTAAGGCTTTATTTCATGAATCACTACTTTTATGTGATAGTGCATACTATGTAACATTTGGGAAGAGGAATACGAGCTAGTCGGGTGCACCCAATACGCTCACATCCCTCGAAATGCAAGCTAGTGTAGTATAATTCTGTTTCATAGGTAAATAGTTGGGTAATACCCTGCGAAAAATCAAACTGGACCTATTTCCGGTGTTCTAGGTCATGCAACAACTTGTATCCGTGTAGGCCCGATAGTGACCGATCTGCTCCTGTCAACAAGTTGCTGGGAAAACAACAATAAAGTTTTATACAGTTCATTCTACTCGAACGGAGTCAATAAATCGTGAAATAGCGTTCAATTAGCGAGTGACACTGGCAAGGGTCAGCTGGTGCGCCCATCTTGATGGATGCAGTGTTTTTGCTATCTGCATCGCGCAGATGCATAAATCAAAACTCTAGCTCCGATGTAACAAACGACAGACATTCTGCGGTTGAAACATTTCAACGGAAGTAGTACTGTTCAGTGATAATGTATCAATAAATTCAAACAATCTCGACGATTAGAGGACTGGAAGTCGGAAAGCTCTTCGTATAGAGAAAGTTCCGAAGACCGGAACAACAGTGAATCTCTCACATATTTTCGTTGAGTAATTAGCAAGGTTTGGAAAAAGAAACTTCGTGAACTTCGAACTTGATAAAACTCTACATTTTTCAGAAGACTAATAAGACTGATACTAAAGATAGAATCAATACTACTATATTGAAATGTTCAATATTATCCCCATTGCGATCTAGTTGAATGAAAAAACAACAACTATGGAATCGAGCAGATCATTGAGAATTGAATCTAACAGCTATTTTCAAAACGCTCTAACTTGAAAACATTGATGAGAACTGTTGTCACGAGTACGTGACCCAAAATCTGATTGCAAATGCTCAGGATCTACTCAGATCTAGCATGCGATACGTTCTCAAATCTGATATATGATGGATGACGTAATCAAGTAAGAATGATTACCATACTGATGGCAATTCGTTCAACGAAATGTATATGGAAAACAAAGACTACAAAATAGAAGATTATACAAAGAAGTACGACGAACGGAGTCTAAACAATTATTTCTAATTCGGCGAGGATATTCTAGAATAGTGTGAATAGGAGAACGGTTGAGATAGTTGCGACTGGTTGCCGCGCAAGAACCGATCCATCTTGTGGAGGAAGAACAAAAAACTATCCCACCTAAAACGATTGTCAACCTTGCGATTCAAAGTCCAATATGAGTTTGGCAAGTCCCAGACTCACTCTCTCATATCAACTCTTCAACGCAAAGAACGTTTCATGCATCAAACCTGAAAACAGAAGACGGCAAAACCCATGTAAGACAGAAAACCTTACCACAAATGAGCACAGACACTGCCTACTCTTCCTGGCAGTAAGCATAACAACCTGAATGATGCTTTCAGACCTTTGTTCACAGGATTATAGCCTTCGTTTTAAAAAAGTAAGCCAAAACAGTACTTGTTGAGCTGATATGCGGTGTTCAGCTGCTGTTCAGCCGGGATGCGAAAACATTAGTGAAATCTTCATCGAACCGTTTTTCTGTGATCTACTCGGCTTTTATTAACCCTTTTTAGGATACCTGAGTAGGTGAGCCGTTCGTCTAACGCGAATCTAACGCAAAATTGGATTATTACCTTAAGTTTCAGAGGCAACTGGTTACTTCCTGGTTACCTACCCAGGCAACCTAAAAAGCGTGTAGAAAACCGATAATGTTTCTATAAAACCAGTTGAATAAAGAGTTGTCTGAAACTGTGGTCCACATGAGCATATGCAAATCAAACTACAAGTCAGATATGGCCTCCATTCGCAGTGCATATGTGGTCCCAGTGGATCGGGACTCATGACGGATCTGTCTTGTCAATCAAACCGCAGAGTAGATTAGACACATGGCTGGCTCCGAATACTGAGAACCGAGCTCATGGACCAGTGGCCGTATTTCGAAAGCTCAGATAGCCAAGCTGTTATATCTGGGCAGAATTAAAATAGCGTTCTACAGACCACTCAGTCCCTTGTTCTGCCACATAATTCGCTTGTGTGTGTGACAGAAATTGACAGATCCTGGCGAGATTAGTTAAATATATAATAAAATCATCGGAACCTCAACAAAAAGGTTGGTTATCGAAATTTGAGCTCACAAAAAACGGCAATAGAACTCCGAGACCACCGAAGACCACGTTCAATCATGGGCATACAGACAATACACTATCTGTAAAGTAGCGATCGTACTCGTGTTCAATTACCTCGTGCAATAACCTTTCCACTATTGAAAACATACACAATGAGAAATATGTTGCGTTAGGTGAATGACAATAACCTCCTGATAACCCGGCAAAGAAAACTGTTTCGCCTCTTTGGAAATCGGTCAACGCACTATGCGTATTGCAACCAAAATTACCGAACAAAATTTTTGTTTACGTTTTGGACTGGACAAAGGCAATATTTCCGTGTGCAGCCGTTTGCGCAGTTTGTTGGGTATGTACATCTTAACTCTGGTGTTCTTCCCTCAGACTTCAAATTCTAGAATGTGAATTACAGACCAATAACCCTCAACTTGAATATCTCAGAGTGCTGTGTAAATTTAATGACTACAGTTACAGTCCGATAATAACTGTACAAATGAACAGGATTTAGTTACTTTTCCTGTCAAATAGTAACTCGTACACAGTTGATCTTTATGCCATTCACTCACAGTCTTTGAATGTGACAAGTTTCACATACACTGCAATTTAAAACAATCACAGCGATTAAAAAATCTAAAACAGCTAAAACAATCAGTAGTAATCTCTTATCACAAATGTACAATCGTTTCAGTGAAACACACGGTGTCTTTAGGAAGGAGCTACCTAACAAGTATGACCCGAGCAAAATATTAATCCATTTCTCTCAGTCATAAATGTGAGCTTCAAACCTTCACTCGGGTCGAACTCTCATTTAAAACGTTTCGACAATTAGAAACTTCACAAGAAAGTATATCAAGAACTATAGATTCATTACCCTTTTTAGTATGAAATGCAAGCACTTCTTGTAACTTTCCTTCAATGCTGAAATCTTCGCGATAATTTCACGAACATTCAACCAAACAGTGCAAATGGCCACAGAATGATGTGCAGTAAGGTGACCGTGGAAATGAAGTTGTATCACGTATTTCACGTAGAATGGTTTGCGAATATGACGTGCGTACTGAACATGTACTTATCCCCACATTGTGTTCCACAAAGATTACACCTGAAAACATTATATTGATTTATCATTCGTAGAAGGTGGCATTCGCTCATCCGAGAAACATAAAACTGTTGAAAATTAAGTTAATTAAAACAATAGGAAAACAGTGATACCTCCAGGGATCTGCTTCGGTATGAAGTCCTTTGTGTAAGAGATGCATCGTTTGATCGAAAAATACGATTCCGCAGAGGTTGCACTCCTGAAACAGACCTACTTCACTTGTTCTCCTTTGAGGTTTTCTACCGGCACTAGATAATTAGTTTTTCATAGGTAACAATTAGAAATAACGTTTGAAAACGGACGAATAATGTCAGGATCTCTGTTCTCTGTCACTTTGCAGTTTTATTATATTTTGATTAGAGATTATAGGATTTGTCAAACCATTGTGGACACCGTACCATCGATTTTGTATGGGACGGGGTTTGGCGAGCGGCCAGTTCGTCTGCGTATCATTGATCTACTCACTCTCTCAACTGCTGGCAGATAATCAACGACCGCTCGCCCCGCATCGCTCAATCAATTGAACCCTCTGCTGTCTCTATGGGTAAAATGGCGACTATATGGCTTATCGAGCTCGATAGTTTTTTGCGCTTTGTTGACTTAGACGTAGTTTTGAGGTAAAATAGTGGTTTCAGGGAGAACTGACCATAGATGCCTTAGCTGGTTCGTCAACCACATCAACGTTGCTGGAGCCGCTGTCGAACGACGGGGAATGAGCTTCATCCTCGGCGGGGGGTAGTTGTGTCGTCGACGTTCCTAACGGATCAGCCCACAGTCGGAGAGTTTGCTCCATCGAGAGACTGTTCTGAAATACAGATTCATCATGAACAGCTCACATATCAGGAGACATGAGTTTTTGAAGTTGTAAGAAACAGAGTGTAGAAACACACATAAATGTGGAATAGTACACAGAACTATGTATATATGTCTCCAAAACTGACCGCAGCCATAAGAGCACTTTGTGCCAAACCGGAACTGTTGCTGAGACACATCAGAAGGAAGTCTTGACTAGTGACTGGATACATGGGAGCCTGTAAACGCATGCTTCAAAGTTGTTCTTTCTGCAGTGATCAAGAGACACACACTCATGATACAACACCATATTAACGGTAGGAACGAGTGACCTAATTGAGTTGAAAAACGAGTAAGTTTTTCCAGCAGCATTTCCAGATATGAGTTCAGGCATTTTCTAGTTTCAAGTTTCGAATGGGTTTAAAGTTACCAAAATGTTTCGATTTTTCAGTTGAAAGTCGAACTGGAACTGGAGAGTTATAGTTATTTTTGAGTTCATATCGATGTTTATTGGAAGTAGTTTCAGGGTGAATAAACTAAGCTTTACGCGAGCGGTTTACCTTTTCAAATAATATAATGATACGCAAAACATCTACTCACCGCAAGACCATTCTCCAGCTCGTTTGAATTCTGATTGTTACTTTTCTGGACACTTGGAGATAGGACTTCCTTTTTCACAATGTCTTGTACTTTTTGTGTAGGGAAAAAGCCAGGGTCCTCCGGGACGTGTCGTCTTTTCTTCATCGGTACCTCTGTAGGCCTATCTGTCGGTAGTGGGGACCCCTTGAATAACGATAGAGTGGATAACAGTTCAAAATTTCGTGAGAACAGAAGAGCATTTGTTCATGTGTGTTCTAACGACATTCTTATCCACACGCGTTACGCAAAGGCAGCCACTTTCTTAACTACCACCCAATTCTCATCGTGAGATAAGAACACGTTGGTGAGATTGCTCGACTGGGACACTGTGGGACTGGATGTCGAAACTAGTTTCCAACAACTAAGTTACGATCTGTGTAGAGCACAAGAGAATGAGTTATAAGAAAAAATGTGATCATAGCACAAGAAAAATTACTTATCGCGTCACAAATTTCTCGAACATGATTAGCAATAATAATACATGATATGCTCTTAGTCTCCGGTGAAAAATGCTGAATTTTTCTCTAATGAGGCAAAAATGAGAGTGAAACATGTTTTCGAGTGAAACACAGCAAACAATTTGTTTTGTCAACTCGGAAGTACGGTAACAGCACACCAACCTCGCTGTCGTCGTGTCTCGTCTGGTAATGTAGAAGGAGACGTCGAGAGTTGGCGAAGAGTAGGGAGCATCTCTTGCAGGATGCCGGCGATGACGGTGAAATGGCATGCGCCTCGTCCAAGTGAGATCTGCAATAATCGACAGTATTACCTGATGTGTATAGGAGAATATGATCAGATAAAATTGTACAAACTAGAACGTTCCACGTTTTGCCCCTACTTTTTTCTAGAAACTTAAAAAGGTACCATCTTTATAAACTCATATAATTCTCGAACATCTCCAATTTGATTCAGCTTGTAAACGAAAAATAATCACAATTATATTGAGTGCTCATTGTGCTACAAGCAATTTCAGAATCTTGGAGAGTTCACTCTGATCAGAACAGGTCTTTGTTCTTAAGTTGCCAAAACGGATGTCAAAACCACACCTTAGTTGAGAGTGTTGGCTGAACTGTTGTTTGCAGAATGCAACTGGGCAGTTGAAGTCAGCTCCCGTTTTGATATGAGTCATGGAGTGTTCTTGCATCTAAACATATAATCAAATAAGAAGAACGCAATACAATTTTAGAGCCTCCTCGTCAAACAGTTAGCTGGCTGGATAATGATTCACTGTGTACTAGATTCTCGCACACGCATGACGGGCGAATGAGGACTAATTAGCAGTTTTCACACGAACACAAATGTTGTTGAGCTTAATGTCTAGGAAAGAGTACGTTTACAAAGTGAATGAATGAAACATCATCAGTAATCGTTCATTTCCTCGTTGGACTTGTACTTCACACGCTCTACGTGACAATGCATTTCACGCGCAGTTTACATGCTATTTTCATAGGTCATAGAGTTCTGCTGAGGGTATTCTTTCCCTTTTACTCATTGGTTTCGCTTTTATTGCGCAGATCTTTTCACACCAGCCGAGTCGGGCATGTTTTGGGAGGCAGCCGATTTCACTGTCAAGGCCTTTCTTGCGCAACGGTGGGTGAAACGTGACCTTGTCGCCTCCCGGAAAGTCACCGTAACGGATATCTATGAATTTAATCTACAACCAGTCGACCTTGCAGCTGGGAGGAGCAACTTTCTTCGATGAGTGCCCGAGAAAGTCGCAGCTCACCTGATCCTTGCGGAAGAAACGCTTCTTGCAGTAGCGACACTCGTAAGGTTTCACACCGCTATGCCGCATGCGGTGCCGGTGCATATTAGCCTGGAAATTGAGACTAGCACGAGGTGTGATAACATGAATAGTGTGTACTGTAGGTGATAATTTATGGTTCGAAGTACAGAATTGCGCGAAGTGAGAGTACTGACCATGACATTTAGTTATTTCAAAAATGGTTATTGCACGTGGCAAGTTTCCTCATTATTTAGTTTCTGTTACGATTTTGAATTGGAATTAGCAATAGCTTACTGACTGCCCGATGGAGCCAAAAAGTGGCTTCTTACTTGATTTGGTTTTATCCAACCTAGATTGTGAGTTTACCTTTTGACTAAACTGCATCTGGCAAATGTCACATTGATACATCTGGCCCTGATGTCTTTCGTGGGCTTCCTGAAACATGAAATCCGGTCATTATGCCCTCCCACAGCTTTTGTTTGTGTTGTTATTGTTGTTTTCTGTTCTCAGAAATATCGACTCATCTATAAACCTCATATTATAGCCTGGCCGGCTTCGAGAATGAGTACTAACGTGCAAACACTGAGTAGCGACACGGTCAAAAGTGCGCAGTGTTGACTCTACGACTATTGACCAGGTAAAAGGTCAGGAAGGTTGCTGTGAGAAATGTCTTCGCTCGTGCAACTTGTGAAAGTTAGAGTGGGGTCATTATTAACAACTCCATACAGAACGGTATCGAAACATTTTTGAGTTCGACTCGAAACTTGGAAGCATTTTGTGATCCTGAAAAGTGAACTCCAAACTCAAACTAACTAATCGTGAGGAAACGATCTCTGTTTGCTTGTTAGCGTTTTTGTCTTGGATAAAAATGAACTCACCAGATGACTTTTCATGTGTTGCGACATGAACGTCGTAAAATTACAGTGTGGACAGACATGAACAGTCTTTGTGGACTTGGGAACCAGCTCCTTTATAACCGTGGGATCCACTGAAATCACAAGTAACTGGGGACTAGATGCCTGCAGTTAGCGCCATAACTTGCATTTTGGAATTTTTGATAAAGATTCAGTTCTCATATAGGTTAGTTCTTGCGTTTTCACCTTAACTTTCACTCAGGCAAATCTTTTCCGAAATAGAGAGAAGAACAAAGATAAGAGAAGAAGAACAACGATAATGTTTCGAGAGTTCTATTTTAGAAAAATGATATGGGTGTAGAGATATTGTCAAATTTACCGGAAAGGAAGAGGAAGAGAGAGAAAGGAGGGATAGAGAGAGAATAATCGGGGGAGAGAGAGAGAGAGAGAGAGAGAGAGAGAGAGAGAAAGAGAGAGAGAGATTGAGAGATTGAGATAAATCTAACTTCTGATCTTCACTTACGTTTTGAGGGTGCTCCAGGTAAACCGCAATGCGATAAGTTTGGAGACTCAGATTTCGGGTTGACAGTAGGTGACTTCTCTGAGATGGAACTGGTCGGTGATGGAGTCGAACTATCGCTGCCACTCGAATGGGCAGTCCAATCCACCGTCTGAATGGTTTTGAAGATCGGTAAAACATATAGGAGAGGTGGTAAACTTTTCGGTATCCGGCTAACTGAAGATGAGCGAAGGAGGATGTACAATAGCTCCTAATTTACTCATTAACTGCAATGAAGTGCAAAGCGCAGTGCGATGGAGGAGGAAATGAGAATTTTTCGTTTGAAGAAAACCGTGCAGTCATATCACGTTCACGCAAATGTAATTAGGTGATGCTACTGACTTAATACGACAATTGGTTTCATGTAATATCCATTTATTGTCTTTATTTCCCCAGAGAATTATCCGGTAAGAGGGTGTAAACGATGATGGTTGACGTAGGTTTTCACGTGGTTTTCTCCGGAATTGACATTTTCATTTACTGACATGAACTAATATCATGAATTACTAAAAAAGTAACAACATTTAGCTAAAAAAAACTAGCTTTTCTTAGGGTCCAATGTTGTGTTTTGATCTTTTTGCACTCTATGCGAGACTCAGCATGCAGCAGAATAAACTATGATACAAAATAGTGAATTTGTCTACTTTTGGAAATATATTCTACCTGAGCCTGCGAGAGTTCACCACTGGAAGATCGATGTTCTTCTTCATGATGTTCTGAAATAATGAGACGAAGTTCCAACATACAGAGTTCAAAAACAATCTCATGTAATGATAGTATGCATTTGTAGTAACTCCGTGTCTTTCAATTACTCAGAACTACTTGATACTCAAAAGTTCCTTTCATTCAAATAATGGCAATTAGAATGACTATCAAATAAAACGTATGTGGTTCTTCTCAATATGTGATTCAAGTGTGTATGAATGATCTTCGTCATTCAACCACCCAAAGAAGAGAACGACTGTGCATTTACCAATATGTGAGGTGAACATCTCAATGCTGTTTGTTGTGAAACCACATTCCGTACAAGCATTCATTTCATCCATTATGAAGCCTGAAATTCTGTTCTGATGAATGGTCTGATACTGTTCTGTTTCTCATCATTTGTGGTCATATGAAGATTTCAGATAGCGGAGCAGGAAAATAAGAAATGAAAACACATACGAAACTAGGAAATATGACTAATGAATAGTGTTCGAATAAATGAAGACAAACTAAACACGTATATGATTGAGTTAATGTGTCATTATATTTTGTTCGAATAAAATAATCTAATATAAACTCGTATACTATTTTGGTTCCTGTATGTTCTATCGTTCATTTTTAGAGTAAATCACTACGAACAATATTCTCGAAAAATTCATAGTGAGTATGTAGCATTTCAGAAAAATCAGCTTCCACTGAACTAATATCAACAGTTAGTTCAAGATATTGTGAGCCAGCAGGTAAAGGAGTAGCCGGATGTGATGGAGTGTTGACTAAGGAGTCCACGCTTTGAGTGACCCCCTCTGATATTTGCGCACCTCGGGTTTCCGGGTTCGGTCAAACAGGGTAAGCTCCGGATAGTAAGACACGTAGCAAGTAACAAAGGGTGGAACGAAGCACAAACTCAGAAATCACATGGAAATCAAGATAATACTTGCTCTTTCGTAGTTTATTAAGGCAGATAGTTGTGACAGCAAGTTTCAAAACAAGTAGCGACTGTAAAAGGATATTTTCGTGGGCTGGAAGGCCATGAGGAGGAAATCAGAGTGATGACAAAACACGGAAGAACATGCGTTCCCGAAGGAATACTATCCGTTCTACGATTTAACAGTGGTTCCTCGCCCTCAGACCATCAATTCACTTTGTCTTTAGTTTTTTGTTTCTCACACTGAGTCATTCACAAACCATTCATAAAAAAGTATTTTGTGCAGTGATAATTATCTGAAAGTAGTTGGCGGAAATGTCGGAACTAAAACCGCAACGAACAACTAAGAGGGCAAAATGAGATCAGTGTGAAAAAAGCAAAACCCCTTTTGAAGCAGAGCGAAAAGTCATTTTTGTTTTTTAAATGTAGGGGCGGAGTTTACAGTCTTATACTAGACTTTGTTGCACATGATACAAAAAGTGAATGAGAAAGGGATTGCTGAAGTTAAAAAAACGAGCATAATCGTGAAAAATATGTCACAAAAATTTACAGTTGTATTTTCAGGAGTTTGTTTCTGGAAAATTGATTTGAACAATCGAATTGGTTCAAATGTTTAAGGATTTGCTGCAAATGTAGAATTGAAAATTGAAGTTGATCTTGTCTTGCTCTGCTTTGTCAGCATTAGTTTGACCTTGATGGGTTTTAATATAGTTTTTGATTCTGCTTAGTATGAAAACAGCAACTGAATATTTGCCAACTATCGAACAATGTATACGAATGAGCTACGAACTGTAAAACAAATGAGCGTAACATAATTTACAATACATTTATTTTTTGTTTCCAAAATAACAAACGATTGCGAGTGAAGACAACGTATTTCACTCATTTTCAACTAAACTGTAAGAAAAGTAATTTTCAAAACTCGATCACCTCTATCAGCATTGGTTTTATGTACCTAGTTATTACTCGGGCAATTATATCCTGACAGCGACTACCATAGCAGGTGTTTATGGAGATTATGGAGGAAAGTTTACATTTCCCAACTATATTTACATTAAATGGTATTCCTCAGCAAATCTAAGGAGAGATTAGTAACTTGAAGAATCAATTCTGAAAGTTACGGCAAATTGTTATGAACAGTGACGAAAGAACCCTTTGAAACACTTGACACGACCACATGAAAGACTAACAATGAAAAAGAGTGTATTATTCGAAAGTTATATGATTACTGGATTATCAAAATTGTTGATTTATGGACTTTCGATAGGGTTCAGTGATCCTATTTTTTGATAAATATGGTCTAGTTCTACAGTTTACGTGGTAATCCTTTGAGAATCTTTTTGAGAACTCATCTTTGGAGAAATCATAACTACAAAACCCATATAACCTGTTCAAAAACCTGAACTAGAGTTGGCAACGTCAAGGTCTTTGAAACGAGAAGAAGGAAACTATTCTAATGAATAGGAGGAAATTCACAGTTTTTTATTACAAATACATTGATGTGATCTAGTTGGATTTGTCTCAAGTTTATAGGTAATTGTACTTGAAAGTATTCTAAAAGGATTGCTGAATGACTTACATGCGAATGCTCAAATCGATGATGAGTCGTTATATCTTCTTTGAAAGTTATTCGAGCAAAAAATTGTGAATTCAGTTGGTAGGGAAATTCAAAAAGGTAAGTAATGTTACATCCTATAAGAAGAGCAAACCCACTTCTCTCATAGAGCAGGAAGTAAGTTTACTTTCGTCAGGATTTTGTCCTCCATTATTGAACGAAAACTATATAGGTGAGGTGAATACAATATTCAGTTAATTGATTGTTGTATCCAGAAACGGTTAGAAATGGAATGTAGGTAGGAATGAAAATGGTGGGATAATCGGGCGCGAATCCAAAATCCAACAGGATTCCTGCCACCCGCCACACAACCTGCCAGCCCACCAAAGCGAAACAAGCATGAGAAAGTTGTTGGCCGATCAGATACGGTGAGGCATAGAGAAACACTTGGGAATATTTAAGCTCAACCAAATCCAACTGAATACAATCTTTACGTATTCGATGCAAACTGTCAACTGTGAAGTTGGTCATGATTTCTTTCCTAGTAGTATCCATATGATTGGTCTCAGAATGCTCGCAGAACAAGACGAACACCACCGAGAATAGCGTTCAAATCGCTGGCAGCTTGAACGGTCAACGCGCAGAGGTTACGATGCCGTTCAGGGAGAGTGATAGTGAAGTTTTCTGGTAAGACAGTGAACTCGACTGCGGCAGCCGTAGAAATTGATTGTGCGGCAGGGAAAGCGGCGCATCCTTGAGCGGAGAAAGTTTTGACCTTGGCTGGCCTTCACCTCTAAGCCATCCGGATAGCTGCTGCACAAAACCGCTTCTCATGTGTACGCCCTTGGAAGCAGAGACCAAACGGTTGCCTATTTTGACATGGGTATCCTGCTGTTATCAGCCGACAGCATCTGGCAATTCCTGTGGTACGCTTTAACTGAGAGCTAGGAGAATTTGAAAGTTCTTACGATCTGTGTGCGTGAACATAGAAAGAAATGAGACTAGTTGTATGAGTTTTGCTGTGAGCTGTCTTGAAATCAATATTAGGGGCTACACATTTTACTTGCTCACACGGTCGAGGAATGGACGGCATGATCTTTCTCTAGTATTTATCTTCAAGCAATCTATCGACTCGAAACATCACCTTCCAAGGCAACATTAAACAAGCCAGGAATGCGTAATCAAACATTACATTCGATATCGTAGTCATATCGTGGAAATTGAATCCATTTTGATTAGATCATCGAGATTGACCGAAAAATACTTGAATTTAGGAAACGGTTCAGTAAAAATGAGTGACATGGTTAACCGTGAGTTCATATTGCCAAAGATACTAATTTTTTGCTCGGTACAGCTAAAACTAAACTGAGTTGAATTCAATATACTACCCGCGGAATTAATGTAATCATAACCTGTTATAATGAGTATGTAGGTGATGACTTCAGAGTGCCTATCAAGCCAGCTCGTTAGTTTCTCCTTTGAAAACTTGAACAATCTTCTGGTTCAAAACTATCTGACATACAATATAAGCACAAGAGGTGGCTATAGTTTTCAACACGACACTGGTGCTTGATAATCGTATGCTTCAAAACACATAAAGTGTGCTAAAACATTACTCAGCGAAATTTGTTACATAGTTTTCAAACGTTCAAACTGCGCATCATAGAAGCTAATGAACAGCCAAAATAATTCATAGGTCCCACTATGAATTAAATAACAAACCCATGACAGATCTTTTCGTCCATCACAGTTACTACATTATCATTGGTACAGATGGGACTTTTGGCCAATGGTGCCACTCAAACTCGTGGTATAACAGAAATTGGTCCGGTTTAGAATCCAGTTCCAAGTTATAGCTATCCAGAAACAGTTCTCTTCAAATGAATTTTTTTTAGCTGCACAGAAACCACCAATCTTCTGTCCACGCCATACTTCAGTTAGATGGCCTGGTCTATGTGCCAGAAGTGTATCGCGGTGTTGCGGTGAAAACAAAAACATTTCATCTAAACCAGAGATTGTTGTGTTTCTATCTGCGCGGACACACGCGCGTCCGAATCTGCTGGCAGACATGTTTCCAGTTCCAATCTGCTTTGCCCATATTAGACCGACAAATGAAAGGCAACTGAGGACTATCGCTAACCCCAAGCCAACAATTGGATATCCTTTTCTCGTTTGGATCAAGATTTAGTCAATAATGGGTAAAGAATGCCGAAAAAGCGGAATGGTTTTATTTATTTCAGACAAGATTACGTGCACCATTCCCCACACATAATTCATCAGGTTCAGAAGAGCATCACAGAGAGGAGATTTAGCCAACAACCAACTATTTTGTGAATATAGTTGTTATGAAGAGGTACAGTCAATATTTTTGCACTGCAAATCTTAACTATTCAATGACACCATCAAGCACACACTTGATTTCAAGACCCAGACGGAACATAGTCCTTCCGACTCTCTGCTGAGCGCATAAGTGTGTTACTTCACGTGTACGGAACCGATGAAAATCACAATCACATGAAAAACTACATGTCGTCATATCAGTTGTTTTAACTCAAATTTGGCTTGCAAGGGAGTGTTATCAGTAAGAATCTCTTTATGGGAGATCAATATTGATAAAGAGTCTGGAAGTGGGTGTGTCCCTTCAAACTGTGCTCATAATATCTTGATTAAGATGACACTGTTTGTCTTCCAACATTATCAACGTTTTTCAACTTTATTATTTGAATATTGCCAATTCATTCAACAACTCCTCACTTTGAAATGATTAACGTTGCAAAACGCTGTGTTTGATGACTATATTTCGGCACTCAATATCTGTCCAAACTTGTCGCAGAGTCAAAAATTCCATTGAAAAACTATGTGCAGTAAGTTTCCAAGCTGGATTTTCTGCCGTCGAATAGTGCTTATTTTCAGATGAAGCTCTTTCTCCTATTGTGGAGCTTGGTGGTGGTTGTATGGCCATTGGAACTTGATTCCAATTTGCAAGAACAGTACCACAACCTCTGGACACCTCAAGCCAGTGCTGATAGTCAGTTTATCGAATAATAGAATTTCATGCATTGTACATATGAAACCCGGCTTGATTTCGCTGGACTTTGGTTTTTTCAGTAATGAAAATCTCTAAAAATTTAGTGGTCGTAAAACTGAATTCCAAGTCTCGAGTTTTAATTGTCATATCATAGTAAAGATCCAAGACAAATCTCCAGATTTGTCATCTCTGTATGTGCAGAGGTACTCGTAGCCACCAATAGGCTGCGGTCGGGTACGCTCTCTTTCCACTTCTCCATTGTGGTTGCGAGGGCTTTAAAGGGACCGTACCTCTATAATGTGCAATGTAGGTAATTTTTGAATAATGAAAAAGGAATTTATTCTGTTTTGAGATGAAAGTGCATACCTTACGTACAGAAACTTAGAAAACTCACATAATTACGGAGCAAAATAGAAGTCAACAGGATTTGGGTTACTGTAATGCAGCGATCATTAATCTATCATAGCTGTGTAGTTTTCATGACATTTACAAATCTTTCTTTACAGATGTCATATAGGTAATTTTGGCCATGTTTTGAATGTGGTTTTGTAGTTTTATGGACATTTTGAAAATTTTGTACGTAGGTGAACTCGGCGGTGTATGTACGTGCGCGTGGTCGCGCCGCATTTTTGAGAACACGGAGCAAGACAGAAAGTTGACACCTATATGAATGATTTTGGTTTTTTAATGTGCACAACATCGACTAATCAGCTCGAACCTCCAAATTGAAGAGGAACGGTCCCTTTAACCAGGATTCCATACCAGCTGACTGCTGGGTGGCCACCACAATGTCATGTAGTATTTAAACGCTAGTTTTTACTGGAAGCGTACTGGAACACAACCAGATGCAATTAACATAAAATGGTTGCCCAAGTTCCTGGTTTCACTGTAGTAGTTAGTTTTTTCCAGTAGATGCATCACATCAACGAACGTAGATTGATTGATTTATTACTCTGTTATCGCACTTCTATTCGAAAAATACTGTCTCTAGCTTCGTAGACAAGTGTTCTAATCATCATGCTTGCAGGTGAATCTTGCTTCCACGACGGATTCTCATCCGGTAGTGGCGGCTGCCTGTGTAAAGGGAATTTCATCGGCGATAAATGCAAAACACGAAAGTGTTTAAATGGCGGAAGGCTGAGAATAGAAACTGAAAAAGGCCAGGACTATGGTTGTTTTTGCCCACCAGGATTTCTGGGCACAAATTGCGAACCAGGTACTCTTTTGAACCACTTATTTCCATTCTTATTGACAAAAAGTAGTAGATTGACATTAGCTCCGTACAGCTCTGAAAGTAAAAAAAAAACACACTCGGTCCGTTGTGTTGTGTTCTTAAAACATTGTTTAGTCAATAATTTTGAGCGTTTAAGCAAGGAAAATAACTTTTATTTGTACATATTGTGTTTTTAGTGAAATGTCTGTCTGGCGAGAGCAAGTCGTTCAAAACTTCTTCGACAGAGAAGACACTCTCGGCCGTACTCACCTGGAACACCGACTTAGCTGTTAAAGTTGGCGAATATGAAGATAATCCCATCACAGCTATTTGTGACACTGCAACAACTCTTGGTTTTGGGCAGGTTACCGTGACTGTAGGATATGCTGTAAGTAACATCGCCCTTTATCCGTCTATTTTAACCCACTTTTTTCGAACAACAACCGATATTACGGACGTAGGGCTGTTTTAAAACCATCACACTGTATCGACATGTCCGTAATTCAAAAAACGTGTCTCTCGCCCCTATATACCTTTATTTGGCTTCAGTTTCGCCTCAGATGGTCGCTCTGCCGAGACTTGTTCATTCCTGCTGGCCAGCGATTTTTGCGTTCTGAACAGTATTCGAACACTTGGACAATGTGTTGACCATTACAGACATTTTCCGCTAGCGCTACGGATGCCACTCAGTGCTTCAATGACATTCACGACTACATTGAATATGGATGTGATCCAAATGGCTGTGCAGGCACCGAACAATTGCAGCTATCCCAGATTTCTGGTCTGCTTGATTCGAGCACACCGGGTTCATTGGTGAGTTTGGACTCAAAATTAACCAACAGTGTTGTAGTTGTTCACAATTTCTACGGTGTTCCGATTCGTATGTCATCGTTCAGACTTGTAACATTTACTGTTACAAGACATTCTATATTTCTGAAAGTATATAGTCGTGATTTTGTCGTTTGTGAAATATTGCTGTCACGGAGTGCGTATATTACTCGAAACACCGTTGAGATTATTAATGACTGATTTAGACCGGAATGAAGTATTCAGTATAGTATAACATTCGTCAAGAGAAACAAGTTTCACTCTTTTTAGTTGTACATTGTTACCAATCTTCCACTCCAAGCGTCGGACTCTGCAAATCTCGATGGTCAGAATGAGATTTTGCGCGTGGCCACCGCAAATCGAATAACGGTAAGAACAAGAAATGTGCACAAACTTTTTCTTTGCCCGGAAGCCTTTGATTATTTTTCTTCTCATATGTCTTCCTGCCCTCTTCCAATAAAAGATACCCAGGACTATTCCTAGTCCATACGCGACCACTTATTTATAACTGCTCGACTGAAATGGAAAGAGTTAAGGACTGAGCTGACTAACACAGATACTATACAACCTTACCACACACTCACTTTTTAATTAGTGTTTTTTATTATGTTGAATATTTAGTAGTAGCGAATATAGATTATATAGTTTCAAAAAAAGGTGAATTAGTGAAACCTCGTTTATGATGAATAGTTCAGTTCTTATAATGTAAATCTACAAACTTCAGATCAATGTGTTTGCGTACGCTCCTGAAAAGCCAGTCCCAGACACGGTGTACACCACAGATGTTGGATTTCAGGTATTGTTCCTATTATTATATTGATCATACTCATTCGTTATGTTTATCGCTTTCCATACCAAAGATGTAGTTTGGAAAAACGTTATTGTTAAACAAGTTATGACAGGCACTCCAATATTTGGCTGATGGGACACTCGGCTCATATGTGACTCCGTATCATGCTTTCGCCAAACTCCTATTCGGCAATGCAAATGTTTCCGCGGTCAGTATATGAATACGTATATAAAATATAATCAGGAACGAGTATTGAAATGCAATTCTGTATATTCAAATATTCGTTACCAGTCCAATATTGTTCCATAACCTGTAGCTATTACATATACACAGGAGGACGACTCTGACGAAAAACGTATACGGAAAAACTTTTCCATTTCAGTACAATCAAAAACAGTATTTTGAATATGTACAATATTGCAATGTTGTTTTGATCATCAGAACTGGTCTTTCTCATTGTCAATGGTATCTTACTGATCTCACCCATGAAGAGAAAAAACCGCCAACTAATTCTAGAAGAAAAAAAAATTGAGAACTTGTAGGTAATGACCAAATTAGCCAATCTGCGAAAAGAAACATACGGAATTGTGGCCAAACTACCCGCCTCTTCTGTATTGCAACTGTACGATCTCGGCCAGGCGGGTGACAAATTCTACATCATCTTCAGAAGCAATGAGCCAAGTACGTTGAAATAAAATAAAATGAAAGTTCAAATGAAAAACGCAACCAATCACATTCATAATGCGAACATCCCTACTTTTAGATACTATTAGAATGTTAAAGCCGATGTCAAATAGTTAATGTTTTCAACAGCTTCTGTTCACAACAGAAAGTTACAAGTTCCCGATCAACGATTGACGTAAATAGGTTGAAAAAAAGTTATATTGGTGCATGTTATCTGGTATGTCACCAACATAACTGTTTCTTCAAGTTCAATGTACACAAGTTCAATGTGCTTCGCAACGGAAAAGTATTTCAGCGAATACAGTAAAATTCTTTGATTATTTCAGCTACTAACGCAGTAATCGAGCAAACGGCACAAACCTTCGACCAAACGTTACTCTTGGATACTGGGTTCTGGAAAATGTACCAGTGAGTAACATGAATACTAGATAGGATGATTATAGTACGTCTTGATCAGAGTGAAAATTAGAACAGCCTACCTTATGCAATTATGCACACAATTTGTATACAATGATATTTTTTTGCACAATTACATTAAACTAAAAATAAATAAGATAATCCGTTTGTAACTCTACCAGTCAACACAATGCATCTTAGAGTCTTACAGAATGGAATCATAATATCAGTGTTCCAGATGCACAATAACCGCTGACGGAATTCAGGCCATGCAAGTGCAAAGCACAGGCGTTCCCTTCTCGTACTATTTGGTGTCGAAGCGAAAGCTGACTACATACACAGCAGTTACCACAACCGACGGACGCAAAGATGCTACGTCACCCTATGCACTGAATGGTGATTTTTGTAAACACTAATTACGATGATAATAAAAATAATAATAATAATAAAATAATAATAATAATAATAATAATAATAATAATAATAATAATAATAATAATAATAATAATAATAGTAATAATAAAAATAATAATAATAATAATAATGAAAAGAATAAAAATAATAATAATAATAATAATAATAATAATAATAATAATAATAATAATAATAATAATAATAATAATAATAATAATAATAATAATAATAATAATAATAATAATAATAATAATAATAATAATAATAATAATAATAATAATAATAATAATAATAAGGTTGCAACTGGGATTTTTCTAGTCTTCACCCCACCTTGGTGATCAGTTACTGCAACAAAAAAGTGTCCTACTCATTCGGAGCTAGTTACCATTCAAATTATCAAATTGTGTTTTTACTGTTCAGAAAAACAAGTTCTACATGATCAGAGATCTCTTTTAAGCGTTGAAGTCCTATTTGACAAACAATGATTTCATATTTAGGTACTAGTGCTTCCCTGGTTGCCAAAGTATTCAGTTCCATTGGTTCAACATCCCCCGATATTTTGAGCGTAAATGTTCTCGGCCAAGATCCCCTGCAGTTTCAATCCAATATTTCCACTCGTAACTGTCAATTCAGTTTTAATCTGGGCAGTATCACTTGCCAGACTGTTGGGCCAGTGATAGTTTCTGTAAGTCAATCAAATCATTTGTTCTTCAGAGTTTATTATCATTTCCTCTTACATCAGCTTCATCTACTGCTTTTGTGTTCGCACTTTCCTCGGATTATCTAACGAAATCGTTAACAAAAACTTCTCCTGCATACTTTAAAAAATCTTCTCCGAGAGTTAGGGCTTGACTTAGGGGCGCTACATACGTGTTTACACACTAGAATGAAAAGTAAATCTTTGATCGTAGATCGTGTCGGTTTGAAAATAGCGAACCGTGTTTTCAGGTGAAAGATGATAAATCTGTTGGTTCTGCAACACCTTTTATGTGCGTGGACAGTCGTAAGTTTTGTGCTTGTTTGTATTTTCTAATCAGATTCCTACAGTATAATAACAAACTTCCAGTCTGATAGTTATAGTCTATTTAGTTCCGAACTGGACTCCGTTTCACTGTATGAAAATAGGGGCGGAGCTTATGACTTGGCAATTATTCAAACATTCTGGGCAATGACTCATACTTCATATTCCATATTTATTTATTTACGTCGCTTCGTTACGAGGCGGTGTTCATCATACATGTCACAGATCTTTGTAGCAGCAGTTTCTTGTAAGGTCTTGGTCCCTTTCCTTCATAGAAGTCTTCATGGTGGACTATCGAATGCTCTGTTGGCATTGATCCAGTGACATGCGAGAAACTTCGTGGAGGAGGGGAAGAGAAATGCTTGTGAACATGTATTCCTGTTGGGAACAATGATTCTGTGTTTTCAAAATGAGAGGGCTCGGGGGATCGAACCTACGAAGATGGACAGCCACCTGGCCGATACCAGCGCCTTAGATCACTTGGCCAATTGGGTTTGTGGGAAGCGTGTCAGGGGAACGGGTCATATACGGCGATCACGAAAACTTCAGTGTGTGCAAAAAAAATTCGAATTTCCTAATGAACATTCAAGTAAACTTGATATTTGTGATTAGCGAAGAATATAATCTCTCTTACAATCTTGTTAGAAGGGGAGAAGATATCATAACTGAGGAGTAATTGTATGCGTAGGTTAAACTTTTATTTGGCTGTTGGAAAGATTATTGATTGATCTGGCAAAATGCCCAGCCCGTGCCCTGCTCACGCAACGCGAGGGGTGGCAGGGATGCAACACTTTTGATTGATACGAGTTCAGTTGGAAACTAAACAGACTATACTTGGATGCTGTCGGAAAATGTCAAAACCTTTAACATTCAATTCTTCCCTTTCTTCATGAGAAAGAGTTTCAAGTTTCAAGTTTCAAGTTTTATTCGTCACATCACAATGTTACACAGTGGTGGTTTTTGACCGATCTCCAAATCTGCTTATCTCTGCATGCTCTGAGGTATTTGTGACCACGAATACGCGGCGGGCGGCAACGACCTCTCTGGGCTTCTCGGTTGTGGCTTCGGGTGGCTTCCAGGTCATCATGCCAGCGTACTGCTCTTCCAGCGGACTGCTCGGAAGAGTGTTCGAGAATATTTTTCTAAAAGTTGCACTTTGCAATGGATAGAAAAGTGGTTATGTGTAGTGTAGGACTCTAACTAGGAAGGATTGTGTACTATATCAGTATCCCTATTGTACCCCTATCAACCTTTCAACAAGTAAAATAGGTTTACAATTATGTAACTTGCTCATGTCTCATTGCAGAAAAAATACCGGATCAACTGCTGGATGAGTCATTTCTACTAGAGGAGCAAAGCAGTTCCACACCAAATCCCGTACCACTTATAGGTATTGTCCTGCCAAACATCATACGGTACAAAACGGTTTCAAAATTGCCGCACACAAGACAAACGTGGGAATCGAGTTTATACCATCCTTGTACTGTATGTGAATAGTTTTATTTCCTTAGTTGCTACTTTGTGTTGTTCAAATGAACGGCGTTCGATATGGTTTATTCGACAAAGTGAACAATTCAGGAAATAAAAACACGAAAGAATTGAATGTGGCTATAGTTTTGGTCATTTAAACGATGAACTTCTTTGAAATACTTATGTTTGCTCTGATCGTCATCCGAACACCTTGGTACGATGCCAATGAATCTCGGTGGGGATGAAACATACTATGAAACAAGCTAAAAACATTTATTGCTTTATGGAAATATACTTACTGAGCTATTTTTCTTTAGATTGTACACCTTCGTCGGATTTATTGAAAAAGATGTATAACAAGAAGAGATCCTTCTCAATAATCTCCAGAAATAGGTACGTTTTCAACACACTATATTACATATATGTTTCCTTACTTTTTCGGCCATCATTTTAAATGAAACTAACATCTGTATACAAGCGAAATGAGGTGAACATCTCCATATGACTCGCATCATAATGTCATGAGGTCATAGTAAATACTATCAGAGTAATCGAACGAGTACTTCGCAGATTCCTGTACATAGCTACCGTGAGATCTCACAACGTTGTTGCCAAGTTGACCGGCGATAGAAAAATACATAGAGCTCTGTAAAACTCCTCCGAGATCAGTGCAAGTAATATTGCATTTTTAGGTAACGAAATGTTATTATTTGGTAGCATTGAGAAGATGAAGACTAACCGTCAAATTATACTTCTATCGGATCAATAGTGTTTCAGTAACGAAAGCATGCAAAACCTCTACGTGAAGCCAAGAAATGTTTTCGAGTACCTCGTACCGTTCATGGAAAGCAATCCTGACTTTTATGATTATTTCATAACCAACATCATAAACGATCAATCTCTTCACCAGTCCTGGGTTCGTTTAACATTATGCATCATGTTTTAACATCATATAAGACGCTTCAATCTGACTTTTCAGGTTTCCGAAACAATCATGGTAAACTTTTTTCAGAAATTACCGATTTTTCTAATTCATATTATGTGACTATCGTTTGGATTTCCGAGAGAATTAACGAACAATGAAGAGTTCCGAAAAACTCAATAAATGGAACCAGCGCAATGTTGAATCAGAAATATTCGAGAAAAATCATAATTCGTCGACGCTCGTAAGCCTCATCTCGAAAAATCAAAGAACTCAATGAGTTGTTCTGATTATTGGAACCATTTAGATGGGAGCGTCTTGTATTAAACAAAGGTTTGAAAATTGTGCCTAAAAATTGTCAGAATTACTGATTGCGATTAATTGTTGTTTTCCAGGTGGCAGCCTGCAGAAAGTCGGAGTTAAGAAAAAATTTGTAAAAGTTTACCAAGTATCCGTGCAGTCTTGAACATGAGTCTCTATTGAGCCACATAGTTGAAAGGACCATAAATGATGAACGTAATTGCAAAATTGCGAATAATATGTGACTTTTTGCTGGTTGCTCTATCACTGCCGCTTGCAACAATCCTAAACTTCAGCCTTTCGACAATTTCCCTGATTCGTTGAGCAAAGTCATGAACGGTCTGAATAATCCGACGAATGATAGCCCAGTTAACTGGACTGCCGCTCTTAGAGATTCGACGGATTTGCCACAAATGCAGCCTTTCTCTGGTACGTGAATCTGAATATGGACCTATAAGTTTTGGTACTGACTTTGTCTTTAATAGTAACAATAATATAAAATTCGCCTATGACTTCTGACAAGAAAGAACAAAGTAGATGCATATCAATTGGCAAGACCTATGACGAATACGATTCCAGAGGGGTTACGGGTTAAAGACGCAATAAACAGTGAGAGATTAAGGATTGCTGCATTACAGTAACCCAAATCCTGTTGGCATCTGTTTTGCTCCGTAATAATGTGGTTTTTTAAACTTCATGTACGTAAGGTTCTGAACTTTCATCTCAAAACTGAAAAAAATGACTTTTTTCATTTCTCAAAAACTACCTACATTGCCCAATATAAACTGTCCCTTTAAAAGCGAGAAATATCACTAAACATGTTGACATCAAAATTTCTAAGTTGTGATCGTAGTTTCCCGAGAGCGTTATATTCGTTACGTGTAAACTTATTCCAAGACCTTTAGACACACGTTATGATGTACCAATTGTTATTAAGATAAGTCTGACAATTCTTACATTAACGAAGGGACACCTGACCACGTGAGATTCTCCGTGCAAAAATCTGTGCACTTGCAATAAATCAATTCCAATTCTTCTAGAGTAGCTAGATTGAATATCAAGTTTTGCGAGTCTGTCGCTGCATGGCATACGGGATTTTACAAATAACGGAGACAAATTGTTTTCGTGAACTTTCTGTGATTCCAAACGACTGCATAACCTAGATTTTGGGAAGTATTAAATAGTAAGCAATTTTCAAGAATGGGTCTAACATAAACATTGAAAAGAGATATATACCTTTTAGCAGAGCCGGAACATTTCCTGAGAACAAACTGATTTATACCTTCCTTTTATACCATAAATTCTTTATCGAATCACAAACCAAGCAAACGACTTCACATTTGGTGTGGAAGTTTTTTTTCACATTTGGAAGTTTTTGTTCACTCACAATTTCTTGTCATCGTTTCAGATATTTTCATGGTGATCGACGACACCATCACAACGAACATCACTGAACCAGATGTATTGACCACGATCCACCAGAACAGACTGAGAGTATGTTGATCCCGCCTTTGTCAGAAATCCAAGTGCCGACTAATTAAGGGCATTCATTCCTCACAGGTCTCAGCCGATTTTTCCTCCAAGCTCTCCAATCATAGAGTTATGTAAAGTACTTGCGACAGCAAAACACTTCTGACATCCGGATCTGTTGGCACGCTGCAAACAAGTCAATTCATTCCTTCCCTCCTACTTCTCGGAACTGTGTCTTATCAGAGTTACCGAATATTGAGGAGTATGAATTTACATGAAGGCACAATCGAACGACTACCTAGCAATATTTAGTAGTATGTTGATAAAACAAACAAAGAGACATAGTATCGTGGAGACCGAAAAAACGCGAACCTGAGTTGTTATGTTGTGATTAGCAATAGTGTGAACCCTGAACAGTTGGAAAAATAACACAACAGTCTTACTTGTTTTTTAAACCTTTTGCAGGTATTCATTATTGTGATGAACGGAACAAACGAAGGCGGCTATATCCGAGATTATACTGATCTCGCTGTCAAGTCTGGGGGAGCTCTTCTCACAGTCAATTACTGGTCACAAATAAGCGAAGTCAGTGATATTGATGAGGCAACCCATACAAACTGTCACGCTGTTAACAAAACCTTCTGGAAAGTTACATTAACGTTGCGTAGCGAGTAAAAAGGCCTCTGAACCATTTGTCAACGTAATGGAAACCAAGGGAAGATCAAACCCCATGTAGTAGAACAGAAGATTTCCAAAAAAGCAGAATTCTATCCTCGT
This sequence comes from Litoditis marina, assembly GCA_964036275.1. Classification (NCBI taxonomy): domain Eukaryota; kingdom Metazoa; phylum Nematoda; class Chromadorea; order Rhabditida; family Rhabditidae; genus Litoditis; species Litoditis marina. The sequence continues at coordinate 12,036,827 of OZ038438.1, read as the reverse complement.
TCTTCATTCAAGTGATTCCAGTTTTTTGACCTCTACTTCGGACACATAGCCGGAGCAGATGTGGTGTACGAATGGGTCAACTACAATCCATCGCCATTTATTTCAACACAAGAAGGAATTTGGCTTCGCCCGGAAATAGACTACTGGCTGTTCGTGCAGGCCGATGGACCAGGTATACACCATGCTCTCTGCATAGAAGACGCTCCAATCTGAATGGTTTCCATTTTAGATACTTTCTTGGAAAACCTCAAAATATTGTGCATCATCAGACTTGTCCAATATTTTTTCTGAAATTTTCAATTCTTCTAATTCTTGTGTCGCTCTTATTTGGAGCGCAAATAAAACTACCGAATATTTGGAAGTTTCGAAATCCTCTGCCACAATTATTTTCCTTTCAAAACATTATAACACACGTTCCATGAAATCTTTCATGAAATCACTAAGATTTCCTGATTTCCGAAACCATTTAGATTGCAGCGTCTTTTGCATATGTAAACACAACATGTATACCAATTTCATTCCTATAATTAAACAAAAACTCCAGTTTGTTTCAATTTAGTGCTTGTTATTGGGGTGGCCAGTAATGTTCCTATCGATTCTGATTCCCAATTGGAACAGTGTTTCAAATAGACAGAAGTGAAGTGTGCACGATTGGAAATGTGATTGAGTACTGTGGGAGTCTAATTAGAAAATATTAGGACAATATACATTAATTCAATTTTGCTCACTCTGATCAAACATCAAACTTTGGGCCATATTTTGCCACAGGAATTCAATAGTTCATGACATATTTTCTTGTGATAAGGAGCAAAACACGTGAATGTTTTTATGAACGGTACATGAACACATTTCAGCCACAAGCGCGACGATTTCTAACGCAACTTCACCCATTCCGGCCAACCTAGTCGCTACCTACGGGAAACTCACCATCTTCCGCGTTAACGTTCAGACTCCGGATCTGTATAACATCAAAGCTGCATTGCCTATTTTCCCTTCTTCAGACGTGAGTTTCACTTAGATCGAACAAGTCGTGGTCTTCTGAGTAGAGGGTGCTAGTTGTTAAAGACCAAGTATAGGACAAGCAGATATGAAAACCTCTTGCATGGACGAATCAGCCTGATCGTGAGGTTCACTCACACTTCAACCATTCCGATTGTGTGAATGTATGTTACAATCTTTTAAATTTTGAAACGAAACGGCTGTTTTAAATTCTCAAGAATCATTATTCAGTCTGCATCGGAATTAAAAAGATAGATACTTCAGTTAGCGAGAGCAACATAATTGACTTAGTTGAGTAAACATTTAAATAAATGTCGTCACCGAAAAACAACATTTCGAATACTTCATTGTTTTGTGATATTGAAAGCTGTAATCATCGATTCGCATGGCTTAAGAAAACACTTTAAGCCCTCCATGATACTGTTCGCTCCTTCAAGTAAGGATATCACCAATCTAGCGTTCACGGACAGCAGAACAAAGGATGAAACAGATGGAGATATTCTATTCGGTCGGTTTGTTGGCCGTCTTTATTCGTCATCGCAAGATGAACAACTTTTCGGAGAGTTCATGATTGTAAATTCGAGCAGAATGTTATTTAGAACACACAATTCAGACTTGAAGATTATTACAGAATTACGTGCGACCAATAATCTTAGTTACTCGCAGAGATCACAGGAAAAGCCTGGAATTAAAGGAATCATGTTTTTCATTGTTCGGGTTAGACAATTCGGCTCGAATATTTTCGTGCACTGTAAAATTTGAAAATCTACTATCACAATTACTATTCAGGGATAACTGAACAAGTATTCAGGAATAACTGAACCACGATATCCTGTCATTCAGACAGTGGGAGAAGTGCAGAGCTTCAAAATTGCGGACAGTGTCAACAGAGTGAGCTTTATTCAAGTTATTCAAATTGTTTATTTTTCTATGAAGTGTGCTTTTTAACTATTCTTTATCTACGATTTTTTTCAGATTGTCTCAAACAGTAATCCGATGCAACGAAACAACGCAACCTGCAGTTTCAACTATTTGCTCGATCTTAATTTCGTTTGTAAACAAGGGAACAAACCGTACTACTTCACGGTTCGTTTTAAAGTCACCTAACTTTGTTGGAAAATCCTTGACACAAAAATCTTTCACATAGACCTTTGGACGAGCTCGTCACGGTTTTGTTATAGAAAAACCAGTTAGACTATGGCTAGGAACAGTGCATGGAAGAGACGAAAAATCTGATGTACAATGAGTGCCAAAATTATAAATTTCTGTCTCTCGCCGGATTTTAACCAGCGAGCAAAAGTTTGGTAGCAGGGCGCTAACCACTGCGTTATTCGTGCACATAGCCGGCAAGCTTTGGAATCGAAGACACGTGCGTACACAGCGGAAAGTGAGATATACAGTACCCTCCCGCCTTTTTATTAGCAACGACTATACAGAGCTCTGATCTATCTTCAAGTACGTACATCATCAGTCACATGGGAGTAGTGAACAATCTGTGATCGTTAAAGAAACCGTTCCGCTATAATTTTAGTTTCACGAAAAATTTAAAAAGCTCAAAAAAGTTTTTTAATGTCTTCCCATAGATCAGGAGAAAACGTTCTGATCGAAAATTTGCATAACACAAAGCAGTAAGTAAGGGGACATGAACATTTTCACTGTGACGCAACTTGACTTAATACATTTACATCCAGATTTATTTTCATTCTGTAATCTCTCATTGTGTATTCGTATGTGATGAAGTGTTAAAATCATTTTTGTACTTCTATAGGTTATTTTGAGCATACCCCGTACGCAACCCCCCTATCGGTGTTATTACGTAAGCCGCTTTTTTTGAAAACGGAGCAAGAAAGGGATATAAAAGTATATATTTTTGATAATGGTTTTCAATTTGCCATAGGGTTAGATTGTTAACTTGAAAGTCGAAATTGAAGCGGGACGGATTCTCGGTAAATATAAAGCAACTCATGGCTTATTTTGGGTTAGTACCATCACTCCGATGATAGCGTAGGTTATCTTCTTGCTCAGAGACGGCCAGTTGAGTGTTTTGTACTTTGTAAACCAACCAAAATACAAATCAGACACGAGTTACTCACTCCACTGTACGTTGGTTTGTAGACAATTTTTCAGACCGTGGTGAACTACTCGAGTTACAATGAAACACGAACACAACTACTTACCTGCATTCACAACGAACAACATGCGTGTCTCAACGGTGGACAACACGAGGTTGGTATTAAATCATCTCTGTTCTTATTGGTTCCACTAGTTAAGTTTCTGATTATCAATTAGTATCCTAAACAGATGTTTCATTGGATATTTTCAGGTTTGAGAAGTTGGCCTCTATACTAATGCGCTGAACGGTTTAGGTCACAGTGATCGCTGGGTAAACTTGCGTATATTCAGTCTAAGAACTATATGTGTTTTCATGAATGATGACACTATTTCCAACTCCTGATTATAGAATGGTCGATGCTCATGCCAACCGGGTTGGGAAGGCTTCATTTGTGAAACACCTATATGTCAGAATGGAGGTCAGTAAACAATTTGAAACCTTTTCGTTGATTTTTGATTCATTCATCGCGCGGAGCGCGAAGCGCTCTGCGTGAGTTGTCTTTGGTTTGGCCATCGCGGACTCCGTTTTTCTCTTTATATTTGGCAAAAACTTTAAATAGGATTTTTTTTGAAAAACTAACTACGTCTGGTTTTGTGGAAACAAAGTCAGAAAATTGAATGTCGAGTTTGCAAAACTTTCACCAAGTAGTAGTTGTTTTGAAACTGGTGTTGAATTGGAACCTATGTATATAAATGTAACTGTGCCTTCATTGCGGAAATGTTGACAAATTGGAACCATTGTACCACCTGAATACAAGCTTGGCTATTTTTATGAACACAAGAATTGACCAGTTGACAACTTCACGAGATCATTTGCACTTTATGAAATTACACACCTCTCGAGTTGATTTTTCTCCCATTTTATTGGTGTCTCTTTTGTTCAGGAACGGTCACCACAAGCGATAAATGTGATTGCAGTGCGGGCTACACCGGAAACTTCTGCGAGCTGGGTTGGTTCAATTTTCTCATCATTAACCGGCAAAGTAATTGATCAAGTTTACCACCTTGTTTCGATTGCCTCACAGTCACGTGTTTATCCAGATCGCTTCGTTCCTTCTAAAATAACCATTGTGCTCTAAAAATGAAAGTCATATCGTTTTTTTTTTACTTTCTGTGTTTGTAGCAGTTTTGTGAACGTTAATCTTATAATTGCAGCACCGAGCAATCAGACGTGTCAGCAGAGCCCATCCATGCCTCACTTCACGACGGAGATCACCTCGATCCTCATCGTTATAGACAAGCAGAATCCAGTGGAAATGTCCCACACAAACACTCCCATTGATCTCCTGCCGGGAGTGCAAATTGTGGTCGTTCAATGTGGGTTTTATTGATTAACTATACTTATGGACGGTTCTGACTTACAGAAAATTTGTGTACAATGAGGCAAAGAGGTTCAAAAAAAGCAATGAGCAAAATGAACGCGGAAAGGAATTTTCAAAGTAGCCGGAGAACATTTTTTCTCGATTTTTGCCAGAACACGAGGACTCAAAATAAAAAATGCCAAAACTTTTCAACTCGATTTACAACCAACATACTTGAAGAAACATCATAATTCCCAAACTACTTACCACCAATATTTCGCTTCATGCCGAGTTTAGAGTTTGACTCCAAAAACCCAAATAGGCAAGTTATTGATACAAAATATGGGAAGTTGAAACTCATTCAGTTATTGTACTCTGCTTTTGATTTATTGCTTCTGCTCGTTGAGGGCTACATATACGTATATAGATTTTCTCATTTGATACCAAAACAGAACTACCGTTTGAAATGATTTTTCTAGATGACTGCAATGGAGCCGGAATGGTCCTATCTACCACCGATGTAACTTTGCTGGGCGACGCTCTCGTCTCATCATCTCCGTCCCCCACTTGCGCCCCGAATGCTATTGACAACAGTTTGTCCGCCTTGGATGTAGCTCTAGATTCACAGGTAAACGATATCTGTCAGTGGTAAGACTTTCAAAAATTCCCAAATTTAAGAAGCTATAACATGCGAATTACTGGTTCAAAGCAAAATTGAATGAATCTGAAGCGTAAAGAACACAGTTAATGCTGTGTATACGGCCTGTCGAGAGCGTGCAACAAGAAGCGTGCTCTAAAACAAACTCATCGGCTGCTTTACAACTACATTTGCAAGGCTTTTGAAAATAGCGAGTCATTACTCGAGAAAGAAAATGTGATATACTAGAGTGGGAAGATAATGATGTTCAGTTTTCGAGTTTTCCGAGTACCTCGCGAAAAAACTAAACAAATTTTTTTCATTAACCGGAATTGTACGGCACCACTGCTCAAAAATTCACAGAGTCACATAGTCTATACTACGCCAGTTATGCTAGAAAACTAACTATTTACGCAACTCACTACACTGCTACACTGAGCAGGTCAATATACATTGTATGCACGTAGTGCATACACTTTCATCGCAATAGCGGATTTGATTGATCGGCTGGAGTTTAAATGAGAATCTGCAGAAAGTGACGTCATCCGTATAACATCGTTCCAGCTGACAGATCGTGCCATTCTCGTCTGGGTTACCGGGTCTGACCACACGTTGGCAATGCAGTCTGCTCTCCAAAATCGACTGGCCCAACAACGAGTTGACATTCGAATCGTCACGAACAAACAGCCTTCGACCGACATGCTCACAGTTGCACAGCTCGGAAATGGAGTACCTCTAGTTTTAGATACACTCGATTGGTCACAGGTACGCAAACTGCCGATGCGTTAGGAAACTAGGCTAGTTCTGACCCACCGGTTCAGTAACGTTCTATCAAGCGCTCGACAGATTTTAGCATTGGCATTAATTAAACTCGTGATCTAATATTACTATTTGACACACTGCTCTGTACAGTCAGTAAATCGAAAATACTCGCAGACCACTGAGTTCATTTGATCCTACATATTGTATTATTGTCTGCTGAAACAAATTGAAAAAAAAAACTCAATGTGTGGTTAATCACCGAACAATTATTACGGCTAGTCAACAAAAGAGTTAATTGTTCAAATACATAACCGAAACATTTGCAGTACTGGGCATATATCGGGTCACTATTTTCAACTGCGCTATCATCGGTGCCTCCTCACTTAACTGTGATTCAATCTGGTACTGGCAATTCCTCTGTAAGCATTGCCGCTGATGGTAGTACTACCACCCTATACGTTCATACCTTGAACGCAATTGCTACAATCCAGCCGACGCAAACAGGTATTCTGCTCTGAAACAACCGAGAGAGTTAGACTCAAGCACTACTACCAATTTATATGACAAAGTTATTGCAATAAACTTGTGTAGCGTCTATTTCCTCTTTTTTCCTCTCATCTGAATAATTTCACAATCACCAGACACAACACTATGTTCACATTATCAAACCGTATATGGCCTGCCCGTATAGTCATAGGTGGGCTTCATTACTAGGATTACCAGCTCATGCGGTCTGTCCGATGGATCGAACGGGTATCGACTTATCTGGTCAAGCGACAGTCATACAGAAACCACCCGATAACTGGGCGACCTCGGGAAATAACGTCAGAATACCGATGATAGGTACACGTCGTTTTCAGAACCTCCTATTGTGGGAACCGCTGGGAACTCAATAACGAAGTACACATCCGTGACCCTCAATCGTGAGTGCAACAACATTGAACTTTCGATTATTTGAAGTTAGGAGAAAACGTTGATCTGATCGAGATACACCCTACCAGACGTGGTAGACTCCACGAACCGATAGTAACAAGATTGATCCTAAATATATATTTAATACTTAATTCATGAGTTTTCTGAAAAATAAATCAATCTCTCATATTCCACTTGATTTCTGATAGTACGAAAAACAAATCAAATTCACGTTACAGAGGCTGTGAGTGTGAAAGTATCTTGTAAGAGTGATGACGTTTGTTGGTACTCAGTGGAAAGGTTGACAGCAACTAAGGTAACATTCTTTTCTGTCTGGTTCTACAAATTTTTGTAATTTAGAGGAACATTTATGTCATTAACAGCAATTCTTTTGAGCGACTGATAAAATCACAACTAAATAAGAGAAGGAGAAACGAAAAAGTGAAGAGTACCTGTGCATAAGGTTCTAGTTTTCACTGCAGGCCTATAGGGAATAGAATTTCCTGCATGAATGAGTTTGTAGTTTGATCCCATTGCTTTTCAGTTCAGACTCGTATACTATGGCGTGCTAAGAGATCAAACTACCACTAGTTGTTCATCACTTCCAATATTGCTATTCTTTTCAGATCGCCTATGGCTTCCAGATTGACGGAACGGCAGAGAATTTGAACAATGGATTAACACCGGGTAATTTATGCCGTATTATGAGTGTTTTTGTGAACTCTCTCCTTTTTTAACATAGTTAGGCTTCATCTAGTTTTCTATATGCTCTCTCCATACAGTACAAATCTTTTCTGCAAGGATACTGTTGCCTTCGATTCACACTTTGTAAAATTGAGTTTTTCAGGTTCCAATATGCTTTCTTTGTATATAACAAATCTCTTTGACGGAGACACAGTGGCCAATATGCCCTCCATCCAGCTGACACCTATAGTGAACAATGGAACCAGATTACCGTACACTTTGTCGCCAACCACGAGAAAATCATCAAATTGCACGTACTCCTACTATAGTTCACCCATCAATTGTGAGAGAAACATTAGTGGATTCCAAGCACAGGTAAACTTTTCGTCATTTTCCTGCAGTGTAAAGTAAACAAATTCCAATGTCTGTTTCCAAAAATTTGGGGGTCCTCTATTATATTCTGGATATCGCAGATTAAGGACTGGAGCACTGGAGGTTTAGAGGGAAGCCATTTGCACGTAACTCATTCAACAAGATAACCAGCGTAACTGAGAATCTTTTATCGTTTGATGCATCATTGGGGTGCCCAATGTTTTGGCAGTGAACCTACTGAACAATATGAGAGCAAACTAAGATGTAGAAATAAAAATACATCTTGAACCAGGCAATCTCATGCCAATTAAAGTTCTAATCATGGCAGGAAAAATTTCATTGGCATCAAAAATGAAAGTGGTCTACCAATAATTAACGAAATTGCATCGACGGAACAATACCACGTTTGCAGATATTCACCAGACCTGCAGGTAACAGCGGCATTGTGAGACAGGACCAAACGATCCTGGCATGTTCGACCCAGACCAAAGGTATTTTACTGACCTCTACATTATATACATGAATATGGATTGAGAAAAGGACTAATTGGCTTTCTGTTTTCAACGACAACGAATTAAACTTACTTGTATCCAGAAGAAAGTCCAGTTACTCAATTGCGAGTTAACTGTTATCCGCTTAATGTGCCGCTGAATGTGAACCATATTTTATTATGAACTGCTTCAGGCACCGTTGGGCCTCCGCGGGCATTTGCATTCATCTTAGATACAAGTGGAACGGATGAATCACTGTTCAACACTACAATGGTGAGCGATTACATGATACGTCATCGATGAAACCTAAGATCAGAGTTAACTACGGAGTGTACGTCAATTGAGCGGATCTGGCGCAGTTCCGGCGCGGGTGACCAGAAAGCAATTTAATTTGTACAAAAACGCAAATAACGTAGCGAACTGCAATGAGTCAAAAGATATCTGCCAGACAAAAAATTATCTATCAAACTTGTTGAATTTGGTCTAGCTTGTGTGGCATGGTCAGTATGAACGACGGTTCAGAAATGTGGTTATACCTTTGTGAAAACCTGCATTTAACTGCTCAAACATGTACGAGTGAAAAATCTGAAGTACACTAGCGTATTACGATCTGAAATATCCTTTTATTCAGAAAGTTTGGGAAATATTCCACCATCGTTTGCTTTCTTCTCTCTCTCCCTCTCTCTCTCTCTCTCTCTCACTCTCTCTCTCTCTCCCTCTCTCTCTCTCTCTCCCTATCTCTTTCACCCTCACCCTCACTCTCTCTCTCTCTCTCTCTCTCTCTCTCTCTCTCTCTCTCTCTCTCTCTCTCTCTCTCTCTCTCTCTCTCTCTCTCTCTCTCTCTCTCTCTCTCTCTCTCTCTCTCTCGGAAATACGCTTATATCTTAGTTCATTTCAGATCACCATTACTGAGTTTGTCTCGCTGTACGACTTATCAATTTCGTCGATTTTACTGGTGGACAATAATTTGGTTTTACGTTTTCCATTCGAAATATACACTAATCTCGAAAAGCTTCACTCCAAGCTCAGTCAGTTCTGGAACGCGAGAAAAAATGAATCTAAAGGCACACCCACAGATCTATCAAGGTAACTTCGGATGAGTTTATTTTGTAGCTGTTATGCAGAGCTATATGATATTAAATCATAAGAAAAACTAGGAAGTTGAAATTATTATTCGAAAACACGTGGCTCGTATAAACAAGCTCAACTAACTGTTGATATCGGGCTACTTTAGTAATTCATAAAAGTAAAAAGTCCAAAGGAGAGAGGAATGAAAAGAGGTATGCTTCTACAACAATATACAGGAGAAGTACTGTGAGAAGCCAGAGACAAACTGTTGCGTAATCTAAATCTGGGATAATGACTCTCTCAGTCTGATTTCACTTTTTCAAATACAAAACAAACTCAAGACTGAAAGAACTTCTTGAAATCGACAAATCATGGAAATCGAACCATCGTTTCTCAGTTTCTTTCTGAATGGTTAGACAGTGACAGGCATTGATCATGAAAACTGTGTGACAACCCTTGTCCGGTTGCCACCACTAAACTAAGCTGTCAGTTCCAGTGATGGCTAGCCACGTAGCCGGTGCACTGTTCTGTCGGTGCTCGGCCATTAATGTAAGATATAATATGTTTATAGAAATGTTCATGATTATAGGGTTTTCGACTACATTCTGGTTAGTGCCAAAAACACACCAGAGGTTCTGGAACAATCGGATTTTTCAACAACATTCAAGAATATTTTCTATCTGACACAGCAAGGGTTTGTGAACTTTCTTACTGCTTCGCAATATTCACATTAAAAAGCTTTTTTCGAACATTTCGCTCCTCAAACAGCAAAATATTATTATAACCAAATCATACCGGTTTATCAGTACGTATACTGATAACAGTTTAAAGTTCCCCTATGTTAAGTATTGTGCTGTAACTCTGTTTAACCCAGATAATGGATCACTCGCATCAGTTCAAATGATACCAAATATATGATTCAGGGCGGAACTGAACAATACCAACAGCCTGACTGCGCTGTCTGCAGACTATTTCATAACCAGGTGAGGCACTTGAGATTTCAAAATGTGTAAGATTAAACCTGTAGTCGGTTGTTCCATTCACCAAATTCTTCATTCATATTTTCAAAAACCAAATTCTAGTGGCAGGAAATCTAGAAGTGGAGTTGGAAAGCGTTTGTATTTGCTCAAAAACATTCTATGAGTATGTTATGTCGAAAATTGCAGCAAGACGTTCTAGCCCAGCACATCTCAGTTTCGTTTGTTCTATACAAGTTTTCGTATTCACACTGACCCATTGAGATATTCCGAGGTAGAACTTCATGGCAAGGTACTTGAAAATGTAAAGTCTGTGTGGCTTATCTTATGAGATACACTGCTAATTCAAGAAATTAAAACATTTCCAGCTCAATTGCGTTCCACAGTACTTGGAGGGACTTCAATGTGACCATGAAACAACAACTTGAGAAACTTGGAGCAGTGCACGAGGCGACTGATTGGACAACCGCTGTTAACTATATGCAGAACGATACCAATACAATAGGCACTCCGTTTACCCCGAACCAGGACAGCCAAGTAGGAACTCAACTAGACAACTATAAACTTCTTGAAAAACTGTTCATGTCATAAAAAGAAGTTATACCGTGCATGTCTGAAGATCAAGCAAGAAGGTATAGGCATTGACTAAATTGTAGTCTGATATCGATACACGCATTTCAACCGATTTGCAACAAGTCACACTACAAACACATCATTAATTACTGTGAACAACGAGTGGTGAGAAAGTAAAGATTAGTTTAGGAGTTTACATGTACAAGAATACAAAATAGTTTCAATAAACGTACATTTTGAGGAAAAAGCCAAGCTCGCTCGTTCCAAACATTGCAAAAATTAAGCTAGATCTTCGTGATTTGTATTTAGATGTTTTCTAAACGGTGATGAGTAATGTGTTTGTAATATTCTGTGCATATTTAAACCAAGCGAGATTAGCCTTTCCATCAAATTATAAGTTTATTGGACATGTTTTGTATTTCTTGTACATGTAAACTCCCAAACTAATCCTTACCTTCTTAACACTCGTTTTTTTTTTACTTTAATTGAACTTTTTTTATAGTTACGGAGGAAATCTCATCAAAATAGTTTATATCTATGTTATGACAATGCAAGTCGTTTTTGAACCAGTTTGAAACAGCAAAGAACATTAGCATATTTCAAGATTATACTAGCACATTAATGCAAATGTTTCTACTCGAGGCGAGAGTCGGAATCCGAGCGTTTTTTTCTTGGTCAGGAAGGGTTTCGTTCACTCTGGGAAGAGTGAACTTCATCCATAATGTCTATTTTACAGCGCAACGTGTTCCGGCATGCGTGAATGGATTGCAAGCAACGATTTACGTCGCTTTCCAAGCTAGCAACGTGACTGGCTTAGCGGAATACAAGAAACAGGTGAGTCACGAGTGTGCTCGAAAGTCAACGAATCTCAAACGAAAAAAAAGTTTTAATATGTTCAGATGCTGGATTTCGTATCGTTGTTCCCGACCGATTTCGCACTGACTGCTGGCACGATGCCTCCCAACAACAACAACTGCTACATTGATACAAATACACCTATTTTCCAGGGTAGGTCTGTAAAACGCAAGCACTCATGAACATTACAAAATGGCTGTGTTTGCTAATAGTTTCACGGAAACTTCCTGAAAACAACTCCACAAACCTCAGAAAAAAACCAAACTCACAATCACGCTATAGTTACCAGGTTTCTCTGTCAATTGGAACAGTACTGTCTGCATATTCCGTTGTTGGTATGTTATCTTGTCAACATACATCAAATGAAATACAGTAAATTCAACTGTTCAAATGCGACTTCCTTTCCCTGCCTTACTGAGAAAGTATGGGTAGAGAAGAAACGTAGTAATGTATTTCATTCTGTTTTTTTTATAATTGTTCAGTTTTATTTGGCTTTTTTTCTCAAGTTTTTTTCATAACTAGGTAAGACGTCGATATCTGGTTGGGTGTATTTGGATGAAACTGTGGCATTGGCCGACAATAGCCAGCCGCAGTTCTGCCAACCGAACTTCAACAGGATGGACAACCCCATCAACGCGGCCAAGCCAAAGGGACCTGTCGTCTGGGGGGACAAGTAAACATCTCAAATTATTGACTTCTTCATACAGAATATTACCAGATCTGCATTGTGATCCGGTCTCAGACATCCCAAATCTTAGTCATTTTCGAAAGAGCTCAAAAATGAGCAGGACGGATTTTCGCCGAGATATACTCCTGTAAATTTCTTGCACTATGTTCTAGTTTCTGAAAGGTAGAATGTGGTATAAAAAGTGATTCCATTCATATTATTTTTTTCAAGGATTGTGAAGACACTGGCCTACTATTTGGATAGGTCATGTGCATGTGACCGACGAAATGATACAAACACGGAAAAAATCATCATATGGTTGCCCTTGACTGAGTGAGTTTTTGATCAAAGAGTGGTTTGATGAAGAAGAGAAGCCCTTTTTTCAAATAAACTTGAGAGATTCGAAAAGTAATTAACGTTGTGCACAGATAAAACACAGAAATTATGAACATTATTCGCAACTTTTCGGATGTATCTTTGGAACATATGTGAAAATGTGATGTGTCATTGTGTTGTCTACTTCAGCGACACTTCTGAATACGATATCTCACCATTAACCGACACCGTATATCAGCACTACGTCCTTCCTATGGGCTTTGACACTGTGACGGTACGTATTTTTTGACTCGGAATCGAGCATCCACCTCCACCGTAGGATTAGGCGACGACCAGCACTATATTTGTTCCATACATCAGAATTTATAGTGTTAGTCAATTGCACATTCACGTGAAACACTTTCAACACAGCAGATCTCCGAAACGTGCAGGGACAAAGTAAACGATTCCTCATTAGAATGCTAATTTACTGTTCAATTAACTTCTAGTATAAAGTGAACATTGAATAAAATGTAAATGTGTTCCGTGTTTGTAATAATTATGTGAGATTCTGGATATTATTTATGCATTTACGTTCTGGGAGCATATACATAATGCTGATTTTGCTTATGGTTATGAAGTATCACTCAGTCGAATCCGGTGTAAGTTCCAAAATATAATCTTTCTTGTTTGATTTGATTGTTGAATAAAACGACTTTATTGCAGGAAAATTCGAATACTATCTACGACCAATTACTTCGAAGTAATGTAGTCAAAAATAAGACCATCCCATACAGCTCTCGTCTCATACCGAAAGGAAACACTGCAAGTGAAATGGTTGAAAGTGTGTGGACATCTTTATGCAGGTTTGTTTTTCAAGAAATTTCATTCCATTGAAATACAAGTGGTGGTACTAAATGCGTGAAACGTTCATTCCTACGAGAGAATGACTCCTAGCGTCACTTGTTTCTCAATTCAACTTGGAAACCGCATCAATCAAATCATAATTGTCCGACTAACGTAGGGATGCTGTAGATACGTTTTATATGGCTTTCAACTGTAATACGTCTTCTACGTGCTCGTATATCTCTATCCTAATGTTTGAGATCAATAATCAGTCTTTTTTCTCACTTTTGATCAATCTTTCTATATTCCAGAAATGCGGGGCTGATCTCGGACGATGCAACAGCAGAACCGCCAGCATCCCTCGAAGAAGCGGAGCAGTTCAATCGAGAGTTTTGGCCTGACTACTCTGTGTAATTACGGACCGAATGTCATATTAAATATTTCACCATACATTTTATCACGAAAACACTCACAAAATCACAATCCACTAAATAATTTTAGCATTTTCTATGAGAAAGTTCAATTTTTTTGTCTTGAATTCTAAGTGAAACGGTATTCAGATGGGGAAGATCTGAATGATTGGTTTTTGAGGAGAGAAGGAAAACGAAATAGAGAGAGAGAGAAAAAAAGGAAGATAAAGGGGAAGAGGTAAACAATGAAGAAAATATATGCGATGTAAGGCTGACGATGACTATGCCAATATACTTCAAGTTGGTAGTTGTTTTAGTATCAATTTCGCCCAGCTATATGGACAGCTGTTCTTTCACAACAATTTCAATGAGACACTCAGATTATTTCCGTCGAGTTTTTCTCTTTTATTTCAAATTCCGCAGCAGTTCACACTAACCGCAAACTTTTCGCATACTCAGTAATTCAAAGAAAGGCATATTCAGGAAGTTGGATAATTAAAACCCCATGATTTTCCTAAATGTTAACTTCAATGTCATCCAGATCGAACATATAACGAAGTTCGCGTGATAAAGTGTAGGTTATTGGTGTTAATAGTTTCTTGCAACAAAAACTTGGTTTATAGAAAATTCAACCCTCGAGTTCCACTTAGAGCTCCTAAAATCGTCCACCTATCGAGAAGTTGACTACAAGTAGACGTTTCACCATTCACTCACTTCGTACTGAGCAACCGTTTAAGCAGACAAGAGTGAAAAACCAAATATAATTCATGAAGTCAGCTCTCATTCTGTAGATGACCTGTGTCTTCGATGATTTTCACAGCTATACTCACAACTAAGTGGTCGTAGGTGAAACTGGTTCTATTTGCCAACTGCGGTACGCATTTGTATTGTGTTCCTGAACAAATATATAGTGCAGAACGTAGAATCAGCGGTCGACTTCATCTACATGTTACATCCTCGAGAGCGTCATTTCAGAAAAAATCTACACTCGTTTTTACTGCATTCGGGAAGGACTCACACAAGAAGGAATAGTAAACGTCTCGTGTCTATCAACACAACGAGCATATATAGTCTGTTTCACGAAACAATAGCCCTCTACAGTGAGATAATAAAACTTACAAGTGAATTTATCATATCTTGTAGTTGTTGTACATAGTTAAACTTTGTGATTTCGCTTTTCATATAGGTTACTACAAGCATACAAAACAGTGAATCTTGAAGTCTGTTTGTTGATTAGATAAATGCGTTTGAATTTTCGAAAGATTACTGTAGAAAGTCATCGATTGGTGAAACGAACTATATGTTGTGTCACTATTTTTCGTTCCCAATTAATATCCAAGTTCAACTAACTTTCTCAACTAGCAACTAATTTTGATGACCAAGAAGAAAAAAATGTCAAACTGGGATACGTATATGAGTTTCCCATTGTGTTTCATTTCAATTTCAATTAACAAGACCATGATGTTAATTGGGATTCCAATCGTGTGTGCCTTCAAGTAAATAACTGAAAGTAAATGAAGTCTTTTGATGTTGCGAGTCGAGGTCTCTGTTTAGAAGTGAAGAGGTTGATTGATTATGCAGGTCTCGCTAACAAAAGAATCTAGTTCTACGCCCGGATTATTCTATAATCGCTGGTAGTTTGAGTCTTCCGTGTGCCTTAATTTGAATTTTCATCAGAATTTCTATGAAAAATGTGAGACCATTGCTTATTTTAGAGTTTTGAGTTCCAATTTGTGTTTCGGATTAGCCTAGCTCTCTCTATCTCTTCTATTTCTCTTCTCTCTCTCTCTCTCTCTCTCTCTCTCTCTCTCTCTCTCTCTCTCTCTCTCTCTCTCTCTGTCTCTCTCTCCTTCTCTTTCCAGCAAAAGTGTCGCAATTCATTTCATCTCGAAGAAGAGTTACTATGCTCTCTGAACCGATTTATTAAATATTTAACGAGGTGCTAGTTTGATTTTAACAGCCCTGTTATCAACATCTAATAACAATCGGCTTCTATGGTCGCCATGGACACAAATGCCTTTTTGCCGACCTATTCATTATCATTGAAGCTGTTATTAATGCGACCGGGTGAATGGGTTATAACTTGTGATTCCCTTAACTCATATATTCTCTAAACAGTATCCCATTGGCATAATTGCATGAGATGACCACCAGATATGATGCTGGTTGTGACATGGATACACTTCCATCGGCGCTCGAGCTTTTCGAAGGTTTGCCAGTTTAATTTTTTTCGTTGATTGTAATGTTATTTCAAAAAATATCAAAAACGACTCACATCTTGTTAACTCATGAAATCATTCGAAAATGTAAGAGGAGATTTCAATCTTATCCGAAAGGAATACAGGTCACTTGTACTGCTGTAAATTTCAAAATATTTCAGCATATTCTTTCGAGCAGACGATGATCTTCACAACATCTGTTGTAATCTTTTTTGGTATTTTTGTGCTTTCTGTAGTTCAAATATACTATGTGTGGAACTTCGTGGAGTCCGAACATAAAAGAAACAAGCTGTACATTTTGTGTACATCTTATCCTGTAAGTTATTCCGCATTAGTGGTTTTGAAAGAGTGCAAAGATTTTTTGTGTTCATCAAGAATAAAAAATGTCAAGAGTTAATACTACCTTACTACACACGAACTTACTTCTCGTTTCCACATTATTAGACAACCAACTAAGACAATTTATCATAGGTAATTTTGAATCATTAGAAAACAACTAAGATTCTGTCATTAGAGTTTCCGGTTGTTTCAGACGATTGCCGCGATATGTGTGTGCGGTTTGTGAGCCCGCGCTCGTCCTCGGCACTGATGCCAATTGGCATCCTTGTTATTCTGTTTGCTATTTACAACGTGGTCTCTTTGCCCAGGTGGTTATTGTCCTACAGCGCAATGATTCGTTGCATTGAAGTCCTTGACATTTTTGTAGAGCTTGGCACTTTATTTAGAATGTTTGATTGATTTTTATCAAAATGTTGTGTTTTGCGTTTTGATAAGGTGTTTCAATTTGTTGAGAAGTACGGAAGATATGATGTTTATGCGCTTCTCATGATGGTAACACATGAATTTGATGTCGATGATGGCTAGATTGTAAAATCCTCTGTTCTCTTATTTCATTATGCAACTCGAAAACTACAGAGTGATCTATGGAACTCGAGAGGAATGTCGAGTGCACTGTGCGCAGAAGACATCGAGGTCAAACTACAAACACCGCCATTGTGCTGCTGTATGCCTTGTTTGCCAAAATTGAAACCAACAGCGTTAGTCTATTGTTTGAACTCATTTCATAGAGAGAGAGAGAGAGAGAGAGAGAGAGAGAGAGAGAGAGAGAGAGAGAGAGAGAGAGAGAGAGAGAGAGAGGAGAGAGAGAGATGAGAGAGAGAGGAGAGAGAGAGAGAGAGAGAGAGAGAGAGAGAGAGATGAGAGAGAGAGAGAGAGAGAGAGAGAGAGAGAGAGAGAGAGAGAGAGAGAGAGAGAGAGAGAGAGAGAGAGAGAGAGAGAGAGAGAGAGAGAGAGAAAACCATTTAGCGCAAACCGATACAAAAAAGATCTACTAGGCTTCGCTTTATTATTAACTCAACTGTCATGATGTTTTACCGATAACTTTAGTTTCATGGAGACTTATATTTTGCCATATCTCTACCTTCCGATTTTTAACTACACTCTCTATTTGAGAAACGAAAAAGGTTAATTTAATCCTATCGTAACTGTCGGCGAACTCGCTGATTGGCAATAATCAGGTAATTCATTGGAATCCGACAAGGAAAGTACAACTTTTCGAGGAAACACAGGCTTTTGACTCTGATCGCTATAACAATGCGACTATTGTTTTCAGGAGAAAAATATTGATGCTGGAGAGAATGGTGTTCCAAGCCACCATAGTTCGAATTGTTATCGTGATTATCAGCGTGTACCTAGTGGCCGAGCGAGGACAGCAAGATTCAGAGAAGTTGGTCACCTGATTTCAGTAATAGGGAACATTATATTGACTGGTTCTGAATGCAGCTTTCATAGATTGTAGAAACACTCAAAGAGCAAGTTTTATTTATACAAAACGCGCACTTCAAAATCTGAGGCGAATTTTTTAAATACAAGTGATTGTCAATCAAATCACAATATGTCGTTTTTACTTAATAAAACAGAGGTGAAATAATGTGAAATGATAATGTTTCTACAACGTTGGTCGAAATTTATTTTCTCAAAGAAGTGTTCAAAAGTAACCCACTTTAACACTATGTGAACGCTCGTTTCAATTTCGAGTTCCACATATGCTGAAATGAAACACCTTGATTTTTCTTGCGTGAGCCAGGAAGGAAAACGTGACAGGGTTTATTTTTAAAGGAAAGACAAGAGTAATAATACGCAGAAAACAACAATTCTCGTACGAATATGAACAGTTCTAATATAGTTAAACGACCTCTTGTTGATATTGATTGCGAGTTGTGTTGAAATATACTGAATAACAACAGGCTCCTCCGAGTAGCTGATCTGGCTGGAGCCCCGTCATTGGTTATGGCTCTCTACAGCGCACACGTGCTCATTAGAATGAAAACTGTGAGTCTTCATCTAACTTTTTCCAATTATGAACAAACATAGTATGTTCGAAGACTTGTCTATCGTCAGTATCTTTTGATGAAAAGTGAAAATAGTAATGTAGTTAACCCATTTGTTCTTAGCTAACCAACATTACATCAATTAAGTAAACCATGCTTTTACATATACCTCAGTTTGCAAATTATATTTCAGGAACATCTCGCGGCTCATAGAATGATGGTACTCTTCCGACTGATTGCTTTCACGCTCATCTTGTTCTCGGCTCAGTTTCCACTCATATTTGAACTAGTACTTGTAAAACTCAATGTATTTGCCTGCGGACCGCAACTATCTCCAACTGAGAACGCAAAATGTTAGTTAGCACAATGATTAGGTTTTTTTTCTTTTTTGTCATGATTAGGTTTTCACAATGATTAGGTTTTTCTTTTTAATGATTTTTTCTGGAAATTTGACCGCTGGGAAAGGGGGAGAGGCAAAGCTACAAGTTATATTACAATCTAAAAAGGTACACAAAAACATAATGTTTTGAAATTCAAAGACCACTCATCAAAAGTCAAAGGGTCAGCCAACAGGAACATTATAACGACATAGATCGAACCAAGTTACTTGGGTATTGTGTAAATATGTTACAAAGTGGAATGAATTACAGTCATGTTCTACTTTGTTGTACTGTGTCAATTATGCTTCATGTCTATTCTTGGAACAATAATGATGAAACCAAGCAAGTAAGTGTTTTGTTCTCAGTATCTCAATAAACGTCACCAAAGAAGGCATATAATGAATACACTTCGGTAGTTCTAAATCATCTCTACACAATCATCACAAGCAAAGTGATCATGAGCACAATCCGAAGACACTAATT
This sequence comes from Litoditis marina, assembly GCA_964036275.1. Lineage (NCBI taxonomy): Eukaryota > Metazoa > Nematoda > Chromadorea > Rhabditida > Rhabditidae > Litoditis > Litoditis marina. Next base: position 12,017,434 of record OZ038438.1, on the reverse strand, counting down.
TCGAAGGGAATAATGGCGCAAAACGACGTGGGATTGAAAACACTGAGAAACTATTAACTCGCCATTTTGTGCACCCATTTTTCGAGTGATTCGCTATGGTGTTCGGAGTTCAAAAAACTTTCAGATGTGCCTTTTTCGATGGACATTCCACGGTCCGGCCATCAAAACATATCTCGGTTCAGCAAGCAGAAACACTCATTGTTTGACCATATCCATTCAATTCCGGGAACCGCAGCTGAAAATGATTATCATGCACGATTTTTTTAATATCAGAATTCGATCTCTTTCAGCACTTAGTTTTTGTACAAAATAATCTGTCACGAATATTCACTTGAATTGTTTTTGTTGAAGTATGTGATGCAAAACTGTCGATTATAGTTTCTAGAGAATAAAACATAATCTCAGTTGTTTTGAAATTCCTCAATTTATTTCACACGGGAGAAATCACCAATAACTTCCTGATCTCTCAACGAATAAAACCAAAATAACCATTGACCAGGAAGTTATTGGAAAAACGTGGAACGCCACCCACTACTACTGTGCAGTGTTGCATGTTTTCAATATGCGTTCCGTAAGTTCAGAACGACTGGATGCAACATTCGTGCGTGACCAATCGAACACTAAGAACTCCGTAACACTCTCACTTTTACGAGACCCACATTATCATATCTAGTTCAGTGTGTCAACCCCTCTCAGAAGATATAAAAGAGTGTGTACTAAGACACTTTCTCAAGAAGTGAACATGTTATTGAGATGCACCTTTCTGATTATTTGCTGTATTGTCTTTTCGGACCAGTTTTCTTGCAAGATTGATGTTAAGATCGAATCGAAAACCGACAAGAAGGTAAGTTATGTTCGCAGCTTTTCGAAACAAAAATAAACTTAAAGATTGTGTTTTCTCTGTCGCTTAGCTGGCAGACATGACTTCATATATTCCAAACCATTTTCCCTTCTCACAATTTAAAGGATAGTTCCTGTTTGGTTTTTAGAAGAAAACCGGAAAACTGTTTGAAACTCAATTCGGTTTGAACTATTCATATTTATTTTTGAATTTAGATGTTCGAGTGTTTTCAGGTTCGTGCGCAGGTTACGGTGCCCGGCCTAGGTATTGAATCCAACCCCATGGACTTTGAGAAAAAGAGTCAGAAAAAGAAAGTAAAGGTTGGTATTCAGATGTTTCACTCCACAACACATAATTTACTGGGTTAACATTGACAGATTACTTAATAATATTGATAACAAAACGGATTACCCACCAGAGCAACTTTGGTCTTACTATTTACTACCTCTAGCCTTATTTATTTCGAATTTCTAGAACATATTAGTTACTCGGGAGTATAATATAACAAAATACGTCAAAACGTGCTAGTTTTGACAGATAGAGGGAGAGGCGTGTGATACGAAGCCTTGGTTGATCCGCACCTACTCATGGACTGACGGAGAGTGGAAAGAAGCGAAGAACGTGACCGCAAAGTTTTCCGGACATGGATGGCTCCGGTAAGCTTCGAATATATTCTTGTTTGTCGACACGCACTTATAGCGATTATATTCACGTCATTATTCTTATGAAAAAATGATTTCGTCTGTAAAGGGATATGTGCACTATCAGACAACGGAATATTAGAAGTGAACTTATATTGGTCGACAATAACTGAAGTATAGTTTGTATTCCAATTTTTCTCCAGCATAATACTTGAAGAAATTGTTATCGACTCTATGTCTTTAACGTTGTCTCAGACTTGGTGATGAAAGATTAGAAGATGATGTGGTGAATATAGTTGTTTTATCCTAGAATCCGATATTACTCTACAAGCAACATTGTAGCTATGTTTGTTTTTTTGCATAATATTCTCGCTTACAGCGTGCTGATTGAGGATGATCTCAGTCTCCACCCCATGGACAGATTCGGAGTCATGTGCTCGGAAGGAACATGTGGATAACTCAGAAACCGCATACAACCACTAATAATCTCGAACGTGATCAGTTTCAATTGTTCGAATGATAACGAATAAGAGAGTTTCAATCATTGTGGGCTTGAATTGGGGCTTGAAACGGAGAAGTGTGTTCGAACACGTCACAAATAAAATACAAAAGAACACTTGTTCAACGATGTTCAACGATAGATTATGCAAATAATTTTTGGTAAATCGGTCAACTCCAACAATACCAGCAGACACGGGATTTCATGGCGGCGTAGCAATCCCTCAAAAATCTCATGAGATACCTCATGAGCTATTCGTACGAGCTTTTCATGAGATTCTATTGATTGCTATGCTACAACATTGAAAGTTCACGAGTAGCTCATGAGGTATCTCATGAGAAACTCATATGAACTTCTCATGAGATTGGATGGATTGCTACGCCACATGATCTCGAAAATTTGCAGTTAAATATTCATTTTTCACGTAGGCACGTAGCTTTTTAGTATTTTCTACATAGAAAATACTGATTCAGAATTTGTAAACAGATCCGTGCTTGTTTTTAAAAGATTCTCCGGCACTGTGCTTTTCTGCAATCTTCAAAGGCACCATCCGATGATAGAAAATGATCCACAAAAGAGCACTTCCTCCAGCAAAAAATATTTCCAATGCCCACGCTGGCCTCGGACCGTACATTTGGAAAAGCGTTCTGAAAAGAAAATCTGTACAGAAAACTAACATATATTGAGCTGAATTCTATATTTCGAACTCGAATTACGATTGAGGCGATGCTTTTATTAGTAGTATGAATGATGTTTTGCACTGGAGGGAATACAGTTTCTGACACGAGACATTTGCTACTCGAAGTTTTTTATCTTAATGTTTCACGTGATTACGTGATCGATCACAAATATACGAGATGCATAGTCGAGCATAACGAGAAACTCTCAAAGTGCACATTGTTTTATTTTGTTAAGTGTTGTGAACTTGTAGTGCACAACCTCTAACTCTCATTCTATGTTCTCTCACATTCCTTCTCTCTCTTCAATGTTATCTGATTGTGCATCTTCTTATGTTGATCCGCTCATATTCTCTTAGAGCCTATCCTCCGCTCTTCGGAGCTCTCAACCCTTCATCTCTCTCTTCCTCTACCATGTCAATGTTGTATTCTACTGGATAAACTCATTCTGTTCTACGTCTTATCCTATTCTCGAGACCTACGTGAGGTAGGCACTATCAAAGACCCTTTGCAAGGGCATATAGAATACCCCGTTTTGGGAAGCTCGACTACAAGACCCTACAAGCACAGGGCAACCTGAAAGTGGACTTGATTATCCACTAAGTTTACATTCTACTGCCTGCGTGACTATTCATTTGACTAGCATTAGCAGAGTTCATATAAACTCACGAAACAAAAATAGGTCCGCATATTCGTGCCGCGCAGCCTGATAGAAGAAGTAGACCAGTAAGTGTTCCCTGAACCAAGAAGTGAAAGAAGAGAAAACTAGCAAACACACCAGCAAATTTTTGCAAACTTAAGTAAAGATTAACTAGTCCGCGAAAACGGTAATTTACCTGGTCACGCGGCCCGATTACTTTCGAAAACACGGTATTCATACAAACGTTGATTAAAGAGAAAGCCGGCCCATTTATGAGAACGTACGATAACACATACAGCCACATGTTGATAGGGGGAACATGATCACACCTAGAAAATTAGCTGTTGATTAGCTGTTGTCGAAATACATTCGAACAATGCAACTACAGGTGAATTATCAATCGGAAATCTAATATCCGTCTCGGTTCATTTCTTCGCGACCACCACGACTTGTATCGCCGTGTTGGTAGTTTGATTCGCGGGTTTCAGGCGTATTGAAACTTTTTCGCTGTGTTTGAAGTATACTTATCCGTCTCAAATTACATCATCCACTATACCCACCATTCAAAACTTGGGCGACATCCAACTGGCTCTGGGTTCTCAAACTGTGTACCATTGATTGTAATATCTGAAACATTTTTTTTCATGACGTTCTCAATTCCACTCCTATATCATCATCTAATATGATGAGAGCACAGAACGACTAACTTAACTGAAGTTCTATGTTAACCGAGGTTTCTCACATTGCCGGATCTGAAGAACCAAACACTTCAAGTGTCCACGAGCGAGACAAACAATCTACGATTTCTCATTGGGACGTTGATCATACCAAAGACAAAGTGATGATTGCGTCAGGCAAATATATTATCAGATAGTGCCGTTAAAAGCACTGAAGTTTCTAACTCACACTTCTGTTGGTACTCTATTTTGCCTGGCAAACCCCACCATGGGAAAGTGAGTAGATGAAAGACGACTAGTGCTAGCAATCCAATGATAGTACATGTACGATGATTGATTCTGTAAGTAGGTCGACAGATCTTAGTTCACCTTTCACGTTTTGGAAACATAAGGTGGTTGGTCAGATATTGCGGTGTCGGCAGAACGCCTTACCGTGATCTTGAACAAAAACATAGGTGTTACACAAGAGAACAGGTAATTACTATTGTTCATTTTAAAATATGCTTGTTGACAATTCTGATTGAGATACTGTGGACACCCAGTATACTCTACTGTATTCAGAATTTGCCTAATGACCGGTGTCAATGCGTGCACGAATACTCGCTGTTTTTTTACAAACTATTCTAGTTTTTTGCGTGTTTCCAGTTACTTTCAACTCACTTTTTCCCTAAATCGAAAACTATGTCGGTAGTGTACATGATTAGACCGATGAGACCAAATCCTCCATGCATCCACGAGTTGTACTCAACTGATTCCTTTTTGTTCCAGGCGAACATGGTCATCGAAAGGGGCGATCCCAGCCTTAAAGGGGGGGCTGCATTGAATTATCAAATAAAAGATCGAACTGAGACAGTTCGATATGTGTCCTTTTCTTACTGGAATGTCCAATTCAAAGTTCTATTTTCGAAATTTCACCAACTTTTTGCTTACAGTCAGAGACGCAGAGGATAATTTGGAGTGAATGAATATTGATTGCGCGCACTTCTCTGACTCTTGTTTCTTTTCGGGTAACACCGTTAGCCAAACTCGGCATTCAATGCAGCCCCCCTTTAAATATTACCAATTAAGTTCTCGTTCGCTCACAATTACCAATGTATGTCATTCCAGACGTAATTTGTTTACCGATAAGCAGTTTTATTACCGAAATGAATGTTTGGGTGAGATTATCAGGCGCCGTCCGAAAATGAACATTTTGATCAACTTATCCAGACAAGTACTATGAAATAGTTCATTTACAAACTCACGTTTCTAAATTTGTGATCACAAACATCTGAGCAAATCGAGAGCAGATACAAACAAAAACAGCCAGACGATCGTACGAGGGCAAGGCGTAAAATCTTGAGTGACTGGCTGAATTAGTTGTTATTGTGACGTTTCTTCCTTACACGTGACTAGTAATGCGTGAATGAATTCAAATTGGATAAAATTTACTCGAATGAGCGTTGAGGTATTTGTCACACCCCAGTAATCAGGAAAATGTATTTGTTCAACATACGCAATTGTAAAACCAATTTAAATAAACTAATCGGATTGTGCAACTTCCAATGTTATCATTGAACTGCAGCCCACAGTTAATGAACAAACCCGATTGTGTGCTCTTTTCATGGAAGACCGTCTAAGAAAGATTTATGATGAAAAAATGTAGCTATTAACCGTTTTCCGTGTGGATCCGCTTCTCGATTCCAACTGTTGACTCGCGAAAAACAGTAACAACCAATGTAGCACATATAATATTCATAACGACTCCCATGAATGCAGGTGCTGAAAATTACCAATACGTCCGCGAAATCCGAAATTGAACAATAATAGACAGACTTATTCATACCAGAAGCGTATGCTAGGGCAAACACCAACCTGTATACATGTTGAGACGTAACCCTCCGATGATTTCCACTCCAGGAAAGCCTAATGGCGTGAAGATAATCTGAATAGCCGGTCCGAAGGTGAGGCCCACCGCGAATGCACCCATGTTCAGGGAAATGGCACGGGACCGATCCTTCGGTGCACTGCCGTTCACAGAATAGGTGCGCAGTACAGCGATTACTCCTGTAGGCACAGCCTTTTCGGGCAATTCTATTCACATGATTGTTACAAACAAACGAATCATTTTAATAACTACTATATAAGTGTTTCGATTTCGTAATTTTTCATGTGTTATTTAATATGATTTAATAACCATGAACATATTCATTCTATATCGATACATCTAATGCAATTCGGGTTCGTTGAAGACACATATAGAAACTATGTTTGTAGCTATCATCTCACCATTTTGTGGTGTTGGCTAACAACTGTGCTACTAATATCCATCAAGTACACACCAGCGACGTTTACTGATTGGTTTTGGTTGTTGTTCAGACGTTATGTGTCATAATCAAACAATTTGCTCCCAAATTAATACGAACCAGCTCCCAGTCCGGTCGTGAATCTTGCTGTAAACATTACCCATTTAGGGGCAATAGGAGTAATGGCGCAATGTAAATATATTATGTTCCCAACCAGCATTAATACAATCCTGCAAAACGTTCTCTGTTTTTGTTCAATCTCCTGGAGTGATTCCTCTTTTTCTTTTCAATTCGTAATACAATTCGTAAACAAAAAATTTTCAATTCGTAAACTGCATTTGAAATTACTGTTAATTGACAACGACACAGATAGTAGCAGCCCATCGCAAAACTGAAGAAGCAATCGCATGATATTCTAAATTCTATTGATTGTTGTTGTTCACCTCTAATTGATTGTGTTTTTCTCGAGCGAGGTCAGTGAGTTACTATCAAAAGGTTCAAATGAACTACTCCTGACTTCGGCGAAGTTTCCATCGAGTGAGCACTAGTTTCTTCATTCGATACATTATCAAACTATTCTCTTCGAAATTCTTAACTAGTCTTGGTAATTCTGAACATTTCCTGATTCTCACTTTATCAACCAGAGGTACGAAGAAATATGTGAACTTACGCAACAAGAATAGGAAGTCTGCTTTGTCCTATCCTCCCACTCCAGTATCCTAAGATGGGACACATGGCAGCCTGTCCCAGACTGTATACGGCATTCACCCAACCGAAAAAACTTTCAGACACATTAGGGTCGAGCTGAATAGAATAGAATAGAATTCAATTATAAAATGTGCAATAACCGAAACAAATCAAAATAATCAGAACACAAATATTTTATGAAGTTAACAAGCTCTATGCTCATAAATAATATCTAAGCCACTGGATATAACCACATATAAGTGTGAGAGAGGGAGAAAAAAGAGAGAGACAGACAGAGACAGAGACAAAGACAGAGAATGGAGCTAAATTAGTGCGTAGACAGTCTGTGTCTTTCTGATCTGAACACTTTCTCGGTTTGAGGTCTGGCTAATAAAGCAGGAAGCAAATCGTAGTTGGGACTGACCTGAAGAAGATACGGCCATAGCGAAGAGAAGTATACAGTGAATTGGACAGCTGCCAGCAAGGTTATGAGACTTGCTATCAACAGTGATGTCCACTCAGTTTCTACACCAGCTGGCCGCTTTTTGCTTAAAAAGGTAATACTGAACTGAAGTATATTTAGATTCCCGTAATTGATAATGACGGTAACGGCTAAATTTCTCGAAAAATGATCTGTTCTACATTATTAGTCTCGCAGCCATCTAGGAAACAGTGAACTATGAGTGAGTTGTGTCAACAAGTGTAATAAATGTGTAACTCGCTAGATCTGTGTTTAGTATAGATCAGGAATACCTGTTAGTTAATTCTTTGACAGCTGTCATGGGTTCGAACGTTGAAATGAGACGAGACCTTCGAAATGGCGTATGTAAACGCAGGCTTTGCATAATCTGCTCATAGTGACACGAATGTCATCTTTCAGCGGGTGTGATCGAATTGATCTTTTTCAACTTTTTGGTTGGTGTGCAATGAAACCGACCGTATCTCTTTGACGTAAGAACGTTAATGTGACATGCAAGCATGTTCAACGGCATGTCAGGCCTTCGAAGAATTTGGAAGCCGATTTTACAAATATTTACAAAGTACGACTGACAAACAGATATTGACTCCTACTGTAAGCCTAATCTTACGAACACTGAAGCAACAATAACCATAGTCAAACATGTGAACAGATGATGTCTCCGAACTACTATCGTATTCCCAAACGATTGGTTTTCATTACGTCTATAACAGTTTTAGACTCAACACTCTTGTTTCTTGCAGAGGAACTGCAAATTCAGACAGAGTGCTCACTACAAATCAGACTGATACGAATGCTAGTTGGTTGGAGCCGTGTTTGATGAGTTGTTCTATTGCATCATGAGTAGTGATGTGCGTAGTGTTCAGTGTCCCCAAGGACGATCATCTTCTCTCATTCATATATTTTAGGCAACACAGTGATAAGTCGACCATTGACAAGCCGTCGTTCTCGAGAGACACATTCATCGACTCAATCAGAGGTGAAAAACTTCTCTTTCTAGGGCTTCGCAACAAGTTTAGCAGAAACTCATTTACAATTTGCTAACCAATTCGTTTTTTCTTAAACTAGGTTTTTAAATTTGAGTGAACCTTTTATCTATGGCTTAACGTTTACCACTGAATACATATTGTTCGTTTATTGCGCCAGTTAACATCACATAAGTGGACTCAGTTATCTAGGTTTTCCTATTCTGGATTTTTGTAAAGATACCCTAATACACTATACAACGAATCAATTCAGTATTACATTTGTTTTATTTTTTATTCGGTGGTATCTCCTGATGAGGCGTCGGCCCCACACAGCCACAGAGTCTAGCGGCCAAATGGTGTCCAACTATTTTACTTATCTAACTAATAATGAGAACGTTTAGTATTTATTATTTATTCATTCACCCATCTTACATTTTTTACAATCAACTTTTTCTTTTATATCTCTTTAAAATACATTTTTATATCATCTAGTTAATCACGTATTCTTTTTTGTTCTATAGCAGACAATAACGTTGTACGTTTCCCTGCTGTGTCTTTATTCAACAATGAAATATAAGTTTGGCAGATGAAATATAGAATTCACTTTTTCGACCGTAAGCGTAACGGTGTATGTTACCTTATGCCGATGTGGTTGTTGTCTTTCCGTTGCTTTTCGGAGATAATTCGTAAATCACGTCGTATATCGAGTTCAAACTACAACCTGGCAGTGATCTCACCTATACCTATGTTTTATTTCATAAAAGTTGAAAGAAAATCCTGCCGTTCATTCTCACGAAAATATTGATATGTTTTTGAATAAGAGCAAGTTATTCAAATTTCTTCATTTAAAGAATCTAGAGAAAAAAGTGAGTTCTCCGAACAAACAAAAACGGCCTATGTACCAATCTGAATTCATCTGTCAGACTTCTTCACTGAAGTTTTATGATTTCTAACTAGACTGCGACCCCTATCGTGTGAAGATCCTATTACTACTTGCTCTCGATATTAGGAATTGCTGCTGCTGGAATCCGCATTTCTTTGATTGTTGCATTGTGTTCCTTTTAGCAATTTGGGGGTTTGATCAAGCGAACTTAACCCTTGTTTGCTAGACCTCATTTCAAATCTGAACTGTCCTATTGCATAATTCTACTCATAATATTTTATGCAGCCATCGGGTAAACTCTTCATTGTGATTTGTCATGTAGTTCTTGTCATTTCTACGTGGGCTCTCACAGTATTACTTTGGAACTTGAATTCAGTATTTTAGTATTTTGAGTAATTAAACAAATTTCGAAAAATTTCTTCTTCTCTTTTGCCAACTGTACAAAAACAATTGTCAGTGAACAAGATGTTCTCACTAGGAAACGCTTTTTCGGAAATTTAACAAATTTGTGATCGTATGAGACAATGATAATTGTGTCAACAAATAGCTGTTTGTTTTTGCACATTGAGATGTTGAGGATGTCTTTCTGTTCAATTACTCTTCGCCTCCTTAATCAATTTCACCCTCCTGCTTCTTGATAGAACTTACTTGGCCTGAGCGTTTTACAGGAAAGTCCTGCATACAAATTAAGATGAAACTTGAAGCATGCAAGTTTGGTACGTTTTTTTTTCAAGCTTATGTTGGTGATATTCGAATTGCTGCTGTTCTCAACTATCCCTATCTCATTATCACTGTTAAGTTATATTCGTGTTTGTTGTTTTACTTCACTATTTTTAAACTAAATAGCAGGTATGGTACTTCCTGTTGGGGCTCCGAGTAAGAGCCCTGCGAAATCACATCAAACAACATCTCACCAAAGAAACGTCCGGAGTCTGACTAATGCTCAGAATCAGGTATCTCAGATTTTAGTCCCTGCTGGGAGAATTGCGAACGACATTCAAGCATATTATGCAAATTATACGAGAATCAGAAACATTCGACTCTGAATGGGACCTGCAAAATGGGAACCATCACATTTTATTTACTGCTTTTATAGAACCGGCAACAACTCGTTACTATTCATGTACATGTTATTCTGTTCATTTCATAACGTATGTTGATTGTATTTGTTGACGAATTGAGACGTATAGTCAGTGGTAAATAAGAGGTTCAATGAAAACTAGAAAGAACCCTGATATTCCTTGTAAAAGGCATACTTTAAAACTAGCCCAAATTGCAGTTCCCTCATTTTGAAAAAGAGACAATCTAAGTGTATAATGATGTGAAATTTATGCCATCTTTCAGGCAATGCTCACAACACCTTTTGTGGTACAGCATTACGCGCAAAATCATCACACGGAAGTTCAGCTAGGACTGACTCCCAATGTTCGTGGTGGTGGATTTTTCGCCTCGGTATGTTGACCAGTTATTCATCTCCATTTTCGTGCATAACTCGAATACAGCTATGTCGAATTGTTTCATGCTGTTATGAAGCACTTGTCCTCATATTCAATGGCCACTTATTGGATTATTAGAGATGTCCAGTTTAGGACATGCACTGGTAATTTTTTTAATAGCCACTTGTACTATTGGGCCAGTCAAAGTCTGTTTCTAGTTTTAGTGTGTTTGTTTTTCATCATGAGATAATACACGTTCAAGTTAATATGCGAAACGCAAAAGTGATCACTTCCGTTTTACAAATTTTGTGTCTGATTTTCACTGTGGATAATGGTGTCTTAAGCATTTTTATGTGTTTCAATATCATATAAAAATCTTCAAACAGATATTACAAAGTTAATTATTAATTGTCTTTCCCCTGAGTCGCTCATCGAACATCATCAAAAGTAGAAATAAACAGTTTTTCACTTTTCACATGTAAAAAGTGCCAAAAATCTGCAATGAGCAAATTCTATTGCTGACTAGCAGAGTGTTTTCGAAACCATACAATGTCTCCAAAATGTGATGAACGTGTTGTTCTAGGGACTATTGCGTACACGTCAACCATCCCGTCAACGTGCGTATTCCATGTTACCCCTTACGGCGACAAACAGCCAAGAGGATGTTGGTTCGGAAAAAGTACGTGACACCTGCAGTTAGCTGTATGAGTACCGTTTGTTCTGGTTTGACTTTGAAGTTTTCTTTCTCGAATCATAAGATTTTTGGCTTTTTCTGAATGTTGGCTCTGCTACCGAGTTTCTTGCTTCCAATAACAGAAATAATAATGATACTTCATTATCCGTCCGTATGTTGATACAACCAGAATGGGACCGTTTAAACTCAAAATGCACGGACATTACGAAACTTTTCTCGAAGATTCATTTGGGATAAAATGAACGCAGACAATTTTCCGAGCCGTCACAAATCAAGTGGATGTCGGCCGCCTGTTCCCGTGTACCTCAAACATGAGCACTATGTTTTTGCATGAACATGTCAGTTGCTGAACGGCATAGTGTAATCTTCTCACGGTTTTTCTTGTTAGCTTCCATAAATTTCAATAGTTATCAAGTGGTTAGTACACGTTTATACTTCCACCATTTGCAAATGTTTTTCATGAAATTCTAGCACCTAGTCATCGAAATTTCATGATTGCTGGCTAAATCAAAACAACAGAGCAACCTAGAAGCAGTTGGAATAACTAGATTCCATAACGTACCAGAACGCTTTGGTCATTATTTCTACTGCACAGCATATCTCATGTGGCTTTCCATTTGTAGATCATTTGATGATTTATGCATTAGACTTCTCTCGCTTAAATTCACAGAATGCGCACTAAAATGCCATCAGGTACCCTAACACCTTTCTATACTAGCCTTTCATCAGTAACTGGACTTGGTTTTATTTTAATTGTTATTTTTCTATTGAATCAATCTGGATTGATATGTTATTCATAGGGAGGAGTATCCATCGGTAAAGGGAGAATGCAGAGCGTGTCAGCGAAGCAGCGACACAAATACTACCCACTATCCCAGGAGGAGACGCTCGAGCTACTTCTCCTGCTCAACCAGGGTGAGCCTCTCATTTTCATGAACCATACGTTCCAGCAAGTTACTCTCCCGGAGTTTTTTCCTCAATTTTCGTGGTATGTTTCCACCAAATATTCAGTCGTTTCACAGTTTGTTTTCTGAGAGAATGCTTGGAGTTTCATGAGTTTGTTCTGAACGTCTTATATGGATGATGTAGATTCGTGACGAAACCGGTAACCAAATAGTGCGGTTTTGTTAGCTAAATGGATACACATTCGCTGTCCACTTACTCTGCTTGCTAGTATGTGAAAGTGCACATGAAGTCCGCATTGTCTTTCATATGCTTCACTAAACTTGCTTCCAACATCACATCTCATAGTCATTTGTTATTCATTGCATCTTTATGAACTCGAACACTATTGAACTAACTGAACGGACGTTGTGGATACTGCTGAGTGAGTTAATTTGTTTTCTGATCATCATTCTCAGGGAAAACTGCAGACCAGAGTGGATTGTTGCACTTCGTAGGAAGAATCACTAAGCTGGTAGTATTATTCGTTTACAGATTTACACATTAGACTATCATAACGGAAACAAATGCTGGTTTATCTTGTGGGGGCGAGATGTATAAGCAAACGGAAATACAATTTTCGTATATACCTTCTCCAGAACTCACCCAACACGTGGAAAATCATAGAAATCTGGAAAAAAAAGTAATCGTAAATTACCTACTGCTGCACGGCAGTTACTGCTAGATTACTTCTTCATTTACTTCAGAAATCAGAAGTACTGATCGATGTGACCCAGTTTGTATACATGCTACGGCTAACCGCTAACTAATGATGAACAAACTCTAGCCACTGTAAGAAAAAGTCATGTGAGCGAATGATTACATGATTAACAGTTGTGAAATTCGTGTGGTTCATTCAATGATTCCTGCTTCTTGTGCTACGAAAACTTGTACTACGAATGTCAATTCTACAACATGTATGCACTGCTAGCAATAGTCGGACGTTTTGTCCTTTGTTATAGACAAGAAATTTACATTATGTGTTTACTTTCTTAAGTAGGAGGATTAGGCACGTATCAACAATGTTCCACAATCTTCATGAAAATGTTTTCAAGCGCCTCTTCTATTCCAACCACTTTGTCCATAGTTTTAGGCTTTGAAGTTCAGACAAACTTAGTGAAACACTTCTCAGCACAATTGAATGAAAGTTCACTGTTCGAGTGCTATTTTGTCGTTTCACACATCAGTCTACTTAGACATGCATGGTGTTTACCAATCATCATGTAACTCATTCTTTCATTTAAGCAAATGGTACTTTAGTTTTTTTTTTACTTGAAAAATACTACTTAGTTTATACTCACGTGTACTATCTATCCATTGTATGCCCATAAAAGCTCACGCTCACTATATAAACTTGGCGTTCTAGATGTCAGTGTTCATTACTGGAGACTTGGATTCGGGTTTCACACGAAAGCCAACAACACGTCGGAAAATTTCAGCCTTGGTTACCATAAATGAAGAAGTAGCCATTATAACAGGTGCGACATCAGCCGTGTGATCATGCTCATTTGCAATGAAATTTAGTTTGTGCATGGGGTTCATCTGGTACGCTATACTCACCATCACATAATTTGGTTTTGCGATCATTTTCATAACTCGATAACAGCTGGCAAAATCGATGAATAAATGACATATAGGGAAAGAGAGCTTTATGTTTCATTTGCGTTAGTTTTGCACAAAATTATAACTCACATGGTCTGAGTGTGTTAATGTTGTATGAGTTTCGGAAATTGAGAACTGATGGAACTACTGAAGTACTTCTCTCACCGTAATTGCGCACTGAATTTTTTTTCAACAAAATTTGGCGACGTTTTGAGGTCAGGCTCGAAAACTGCCAGAAAATTACCGGGTTTCAGAACAATTGTGACAAATAACTTTTGCGATTTCGAGAAGTTGAGCTTTATTTCCGAATGTGAAATGCTTCATAGTTTGGCTAACAATTGACACTGATGTGAATGATGACGTTGAACTGTTTTGCTATTTCCTCTGAGGTAATCCCTCGAATTTAAGTAGCAGCGCCGACGCCACCCCTGCGCTCATTACTTACTCTGCTTTCTCCATTCTGTGAATTCTGATATATTTGAATCTATTCCGAAATCGAATCACAAAATATGTTGATCGACCTGGATAGATGACGCAGATTCGATCCATATACGACCCACCCATATTCTTCACACTGGTTGGAGATTCATTCAGGAATAGAAAACTATTTCCATCTTAGTTCTGTACATTAGTCGAATACGTCGGTAGACTGGCATTATCCAATCCAGCCAGGTCTTTTGACTTTGACTCGGCGGGGGGTCAGTCACCACCTATTACCTCAATCCAACAATCTGTCACTCGGCATGTGCTGGATATTTAAGGTATGTTTAGTAGTCACACTTTCGGAATAGTATATATCAGATAACGTTCAAATTGGAAAGCTAATTGGAGTTGAGTCAAAAGTTGTTCTGTTAATCCTGATGACGATAATGTGGACAAAATCGTCACCATAAACGTGAAAAAAAAGTTCAGAAAAGGTGCACATGTTTATGCTCATGTGCGTTTCTAACTTATGCATTTTGCGCAGCTACACCTAACAAATTCGACCTTTTTTGGCATTGTGTACGAAGAGAACGTCCCTGCAGGCACAGTCTGGTTTCCATCAACAAAACATTTTGTTCACATTAAAATAATCATTTTTCTTAACCCCGACTCTACGAAACAAGTTTGCAATGACAACCAGCCTGTGCTTTCTGTTTCTGTTACTAGAACACATTACAAGTTTCCATTTAGTCCGAATTCTCTTCGAAATAGCGCACACCATTCATACTTTGCGTAAGTTTCGATGTGAGAAAACACATTACCTGACCTCACGCAGAAGAGATCACTAGCTTGATATGGTAATATACATGACACTGCTCCAAAAATATAATAAACACTCTTGAAGAACTTAATTTTTAGTGCATTGCTGAAACAATATCATTCTTCACTAGACACTAAATCCAACATATTATATATCAGTTGGTGTTAATAATTTTATTTCTGGCGCCCTTGTTCATAACATGGGCCGTGCGAAGTGTTCGAGAGTCGCTGCTACAAGCAGATCCTCTCGCAGCCGCATTTGCCTACAAGGAGAACACGAAAAAGCCGGTCTCCACCATCACTCGGACACCACTTTTACTACAGTTCACGCCGTTCGCGGCGCCCCCAATACCCCCACGTAAGTCAGTTATGGTACCCACGACAACATCACAATGTTACGTTAACGGACCGAATAAGATACCAGTACTGGAAATCTTACTTCTGCTCCATTTCTTGGTGGTGGGAGGTCGAAATCGATCTTTTCACATGGCAGTCACAATGAGAACTTGGGATAACAAATGACTTAGAAGCGGGCGTTTTTGAAATGCCAAACATAGGCATTCACTGCTCTATCATGGTAGTAAAAACATCAGGTCACATGATAGGAGAACATAGTGCAAATAGTATAAAATACGTTATATGAACTGAACAAGCAGTTGGACATAGGAATTCCAAACTCTGGTGCGACTGGTTAATGTACTAGTGAATGACGTTCAGTAGACAACGAAATGGTGTAAGAAATCAATTATTTCACTCAAAATAGTTTTAGCTCTGTATGTTAGTTATTTTTCGAGCGAATTATGTCAATCGTACATCAAAAGGTCAAAAAAGAAAATCACAACATGCATACATTCCAATTTGTGGAATATCTATCCTACTCTAGAGCTTTTTAGTATATATACGCCGAGTTAATTGATTTTCAAAGCCTGTATATGATGTTCTCGAAAACTAACACCAATAATATGAACACTGCCTCCCAATCGTTTCTCTTTTGCGCAGCTCATCTTCGCGCGTATGAGCCCTCCAAAAATTATCGTCGAGGGACCATGCATGAGTAGTCGTATGAAAAAATAAATGACTCTTGTGAGCTAGAATGACACTCGATAACCCAGTCGTGCAGAGTATTGAGGCGACTCGTTACCATCGGGTTCTGACATCACCTGTAGCCGGCAGCCATGCTGCAGTCCGTAAGTGCGCATCTGATGGAGGAACGTCGACCTTCACGTGTGTGCTCGACCAGACGCGAATCTACATATAGGGAACCTCGTCAAATTCCTGTCTTTGACTGCCTTTTGACTACTGAAGATCCTAATTTCCTATGCACCTCGCAGTTGTACGGTCCTACACCAACTGAACATTCCCAGCCAGTCGCCCAACCTGATAACGCTATAGGATGGGCAATATTCCACCCTCTACCTATGAAACCATTTCCGAAAAACCGAAAAAAGACGTACGGTAAGCTACAAAAAAAAGTGTCATAAAGTTTCATCCCATTAAAAAAATGAATTTGGGTAATGTGCTATAAAATATCTTCGCCCTGTGAAATATTTAACATTCACCCAATATCACTCGTGTTGAAAAATTATCTATTTTCAACGCTCTTCGCATGTCATATTATCAAACCTCAACCTAAATTTTGCACAATGACAGATTCATGAGCCATAGATTCAGCTCATCAAGCACGCGCGAATGCTCATTGCAATGCCAATTTCTTTCTCAATGAACTTTCGCGAGTAATACTATTCGGTTATATTCAACCACGATTAATTGCTACTTCCTTCCTTGTCTCAAATGTTGTTAATTCCTCTTTGCACAAACACCTTCTGGCAGAGAGTGTCGAGAAAGATAGAAAGAGGTAGAGAGAAGTAGAGAGAGGTAGTAGGGCTAGAGAGGATGAAGAGAGGAACAGAGAATAGAATAGTTTGTTGATTGATAAAGAGGGGGGAAGAAACATAGGTGAAGAGATTGAGATAGAGAGAGAGAGAGGGAGAGAGGAGAAGGAAGAGAAAAAGAGGGAGTGAGAGAGAGAGAGATGGAGACGAGTAGATAGAGATGGGGAGGGAGCGAGAATGAAACAGAGAGAGAAAGAGAGAGAGAGAGAGAGTGAGAGAGAGAGAGAATGAGAATGAGAGACAGAGACAGTGACAGTGACAGAAAGAGAGAATGTTCGATGTGATGCTGAAAACTACTACTTCAATCTATTTCAATCTGCTTATTATTCTAGTATCATTTTCGCTCAGCTAGAGCGACAGTTATTTTTTCTTCACAACTTCAATGGGACACTCAGATTCTTTGATTTACGTATTGGTTAACACGTAATACGAGAAGTCCTTTGACTACCCCAAGCGCAGTCAACAAATACACTAACAGCTTAGTTTTATAGATACCAAAGTGCATTTGTCCCTCTTAAATTCTACAGCACCACAGAGTAGCCGAATAGGATATTTACTTAAAGCAGGACGATTATGTGGACCAATCCCGTGTCAACGGTCCTTTAAACTGCAATTGAAAAATGTATTGCAGTTTAAAGTACTGAAACGTTGCGATTGGACCACATAATCGTCCTTCTTTAAACGAGAGATATCAGAAAAGACCCATTCTGTAAACCTTCAAATGTGTTTCTGTTTTGCCCACATTTTAAACTTTGAACACAGAAAAGGTTGCGCCTAACTTTTAATCGTGCAAAAAATGCTGCCAAAACATTAACAACGTGTTTAGGAACACGTACATAACAAATAGGACACATCACGTGAAACGTGTGCACATTGCACACTCTCGGAATGTCATGTGTCTCACATGTGCTGATGTGTGCTCAAGGTTCACGTGATTTTCCGATTTACTACTAACATTACTGTTGAAGGGAAACTTCGAGGAAGACACTCGAAAGCCGGCTTAATTCGATTGAGAATGAGAAGTTTGGGTGTGGATTTCCGGCGCCTGCTGTTTTGACACCCCAGCTCGCGCATATCAATTGAAAACGTGTAGCCTAGCTGGTCATTTCTCAATTGCAGCATCGTTTGGCTCTGGCCCTCTCAGCTTGAATCCTTTTTTCGACGCTTGCTAATCACTGCTGATATGTGCCCTGTTGCGCGCCCTAGTTCTGATCCCGCCCATTTACAAACAAAACTAGAATTTCTTTTTCTCACTCACTCAATTAACTCATACCGTCTCTAACGCGAAAATCACAAAACTACGACATTTACTCTATCTATTTCAGTTTTTGTTTGGGAATCCACTCTTTTAATCGGGGTTAGCGTGATAACTTTTTTATTCACTGTAGGCATGCCGGTTTTCTAGTCCCTTGACAGAAATTAAAAACGCTAAAAGAGATCTTGATAAGTGATTAATGGTTAGTTAAGCTTGTTCTTCTGTGCACATTATTTTTCTTGTTAAATACTCTCGATTTAGTAGTTTCTCTCCAAATTTGATGAATTTGCCATTTGCTTTTGAAGAAAAAATCGGACACTAGTTTCTAGACGGGAATGGAAACCAATACCTCATTCAAAAAGGCCTCATTCTAAGTAGACAAAAACTTAAAGAGCCCAAATCATCGTTATGAGAAACGGGGGTTATTCCGGCATATGCACAGGCTCATTCCCTAGTTCAGTTGTCATGCATTCTTTTTATTTCCTTTACGGTCTCAGCCACTAATATTCCATTCGTTTCCTTTCAAGAGCAAACTGAATATTGACCAGATCGTTGTATTTCTAGCTCTGGCTTCCCGAGTAGGAATCGGTGTTTTAGACCTTAGTTGTCACACAAATGTTCCTACGGAAATTCTGGAACCAATGGACGCTAGAAGAAAATGCGCGACGGATGACTATTACAGTTTTGCCATCTGGCACCAAAAAAGTCCATCTTCGACCTGAGTTGGGCATAAACGGTGAGTATTACATTCGAGATAACTGTTTTCTCCTACAACGGTTTCCAAATCATTCTGAGTGCCTGTGACGTTGACCAAGGAATGTCTTCGAATCTAGATTTCCACAATTTAACATTGGTCAAACGTATTCGAGATGTACTCACCATCTATCACTAGTTCAATTATCTGTTGGTTTGTAGTCCTGCTCGATTAGCATAACTGAATACTGATAATCCTCGAAATCGTAAAATTTGTAGCATTTTTCAAATTAGCGTTCAACCGATAGATTTCATCGGTGCAGCTCTCGAGCTTCTTTCGAACAAAAGATTATTCAAGTTGACGTGTATTTCTACACACTCCTGCTCACTGGTGCGCAAAACGCTGAGATGAACAATGGGGAGCGCAAAGAATTCGAGAGAATAGCAACAGTTATTATACTAGTAAGGATAACGAGTATACAATAAGTGGTACGTGAATTCAATTCACATCTCGTACTTTTATGTTTCCACAAACTTGCTGCACCATGCTCGTCCAACGAATAACGTTGCTCGTGTCTTATTGATACCAGAAAAAAACTCATGTTTACGCATATGCACAATGTGCAATCAAGAAGCCAGCGGTTGTTCGCCATGATTCAAGTGTAGTAGTCGGCTATAGTTATACCATGAAACCGATAAACCTCACAGCTGGTTTCTTGGGAAATCCTGGTCTTGAAAGATGCTTAATCTTGTCAAAATTGTGCTGCTAAAAGAGTGATATTTGGAATATTCAGAATATTTCATCAACGTGTTCATGTTTCTGACTTCTACTATCTGTTTCACATGGAAAGAGTGAGATCAACACAGAACGCAACTATTTTCAACATCTGGTAGATTCACTGTTTACACTCAGTCAAGAACATTTGCCCACAATAAAGCGAATATTTTGTCATATTTTAGAAAATCTACGAGTGACTTGGTTCATTGTTTAGAGGCCTATTGCCACAAATATGCTTTCGATGTGTTTTTTGGTTCGAAGCATTATTTCTCGTACGAGAAACATTATGATCTCATCCATTCGCATACCAATAACACGGTCAATCTTCATCCACATATAGTGCAGTGAGGTTTAGTAGAAACCTAAAGTCAAATCAAAAACCTAGAAATTTACACTTCACTTCACAATACGCATTTTTATTCTCACATGTGTAACATATGGGTCTCTTAACGTTTATGCTTTCAAAATCACGGATATTTGAATGAGTGGGAATAGCTAATAAATTGTCCAATGCGTCTTGGAATGAATTACCAAGTGGAGCGGTGGAGTTACGAAGACTGCCTAGATATGCTCTGACGATCAGAAACTCGTGCACGACCACATGCTTCCCTAGCACATACCGAAAGTAGTAAATGTTATGAAAACAGAATAACAGCTAATTGGAACAATTATCATGGCAGAACGGAGTGAGGGGTGGAAAGAAACGGCAGTTTTCAAAGATAGATGTGAGTCTTGCTTCTTTGAAAACGTGGCCATAAATTTCTTAATGCCACTTGTCGCAGAGATGTCTTGCCTATCAAAGCAGACCGCAGCATCAGATGAGAATTATTCAGCCAGCCTCCTTAATTAGCTATGAGAATGAAGCCTGTTCTGGTCATTCATCTTGTTCTTTCACCAACAACACTTAATTTCTAGTTTACATTTACAAGTATAGTTGACGAACGTGTTGTAAATACTCAATTGTCCGAAAACCCCTTGCACACTCTGGATGAATGTTCGATAATAGTCCATATGATAATAGAAAAGTAGCATGATAACTTTTTGGATTCACTTTTGTGCTGTAACTCATACACATAAATAACCAATAAAAACTAGTACTTGCTCATGTCTGCCCGTAATTATTCTATATGGGCAACTTTATGTACATCCGAATGGTAACCGGAAAACTCTTTCCCATTTTGCTTAACTGCTCAAGTTGCTTTGATTTACGGCATAATTCGTGTGAGAAAAGAAGTACGGAAGCGTTTTTGTTGAAGGAAAGTTTGCGATTTCATTTCAGTAATACTACGAACGAAACTTGAAGCTGGAGCGCTGTGGCGCTATTGTTCAGAACTCGCTACCAACAACTTAGTAATTTTCGTGTTTTTTGTTCGCTCATTTAAGGAAAAGGTTGTATCGTTACAGGACCGTTGGAAGAATTTGTTCGAAAAGACGGTGAGGGCTGTAATACTGAACCTTTGACCTTAAAGAAACCGTTCCGCCATAATTTGAGTTTCACGAAAAATTTAAAAAGCTCAAAAAAGATTCTCAATGTCTTCCCATAGACCACGAAAAAACTTTCTGATTGAAAAATTTGCATAACATCAAGCAATAAAGAAGGGTACATGAACATTTTCACTGTGACGCAACTTGACTTGGTCTATTTACATCCAGATTTATTTTCATTTTTCAGTCCCTAATTGTGTATTCGTATGTGATTGAGTGTTTTGAAATTATTTTCGCACTTCTATAGGCTATTTTGAGCATACCCCGTACGCAACTCCCCTATCGATGTCATTACGTAAGCCGCTTTTCTGAGAAAACGAAGCAATATAGGGATATAAAAGTATATATTTTTGATAATGATTTTTCATTTGCCATAGGGTCAGTTTGTTAACTCAAAAGTCAAAATTGAAGCGGGGCGGATTCTGTAAACCCACAATTGACATTTATGTCGCTATCAAAATTATGTTAGTACCTCTTGTTGGTTCATGCCAATAAGTCTATCAATATAAGCGCTCTTTTCATTCTGACTGTTGTTCAAAGTTCAGCCTGAAGCGCTAGATAGCTGATGATGTACTCTCACGACGTACATCGTGAGTTACCTTATCAGAGAGCTCACAATTCAGCCATAGTGTATCCTGATAGAATGCCCTGAGAATATCTTGAAATCGGTTCATGGTTTGCAAGACATTTTGTTAGTTTTGAGAGAATTACAGAAACCCTCGTTGTGCGTGACTTTTAGAAACCGACACACATTAACCATGCAACAAAGTTTATAATTTCCAGCTACAAAATTCTTCTGGATTTCAAGAGAATTTAGAAATTAATTTCTCGAACACTATAGCTGAACGTCAAAAAACTGTTGACTTGATTTTTGAGGTTATAGCAAAACGGTTCCTAGACGATCTACTATTCGCTGATCAGAGATTTCGACTTGAAGTGTTAAGGGTGTTCGAGAACTCAATGTTCAAGTTTCGTTCTATGCTTCTCGAATTCTCACAGTATTCCGGACTCCATATTTTGATCATTAAAAACTTCCTCCTTTTTATCAATTCCGAGTTCAACACCTCTGATGTATACCTAGATTGCGCGAAAAACAAAAATCAAATTTGTAATGACTCGCATTGTTTTAATTTATTGAAGGTTAATTTGCAACTTCATAGCTACTGTTTTTTTTTGTAGTTGTAACGAACTGCAAGACTTGCAGTGCATTTTTCTACATTGATTTATTTTTGTGTACTATTAGTTTTCTCCTGGTTACAGTACTACATAAACTTTTTTTCGTTGGCGCGGGTAAAAAAAATGTCCTTATTCTTCACATGACATGAGATGGAAAAAATTCTTGTCTGATCTGACCAAGAAAAGACGAATGTCTAGAAAACGTTGTCTGGAAGTTGTGGTAAATATTCTTGCTGTACGTGAGAAAATTTAATTTAGGTTCACTTTATATGCCTAATTTCAAACAGCGTTGTTTTGTGAAATGAATATGAAACTATCATAAGACTCTATTTTCTTCAAGCAATTTTTCTTTCAACTGTCAACAGAGTTATCTTCCATTTCTCTTGTCTCTGGGTTTCAAATCTGAGTTTAACCAACATGACCCCTTTTCTTGCGTTTTGTCTTTCGCCTAATAGACCTTGAGTTAGCCGGCATGATCAAATTCTGCTTATTCCAAATCTAACAAAGCTGATTGGTAGCGAACACGCATCTCGTCAAAACAACACTGCAGTGTTCCGTGTACCTATAACACTACATTACAATATCTTTACAATATCTTATACTGTTCTCTTTCAGTGTTTTTAAGTCAGCACGGCACTCTTTGTGTTAGTCAACACACGTTGCAAACAAATCCAAAAAACCACGTATCTTACTGTTGATAGCAGAGATAGAGGAGAGTTTGTGGACGGTGGTTTCCTACTATGGGATGATATTCTCTCAAAGCTTCCGCAACGAGCAGTTCTCGCCTGCCGTTGCGTTGTTTAGTGCGGCAGGCCTCATAAAAACAACCGCCGGAATTAAAGAAGAAGAGCGGGTGAAAAGAGCTCAGAAAAATAATAAAGGTGAGTGAATTTTGGGCTCGTGTCCAAATTGTCGTTTTTCCCTTCATAAACCCATATCAACACACATCCGAGCGTACCCACTGTTCGAAAAAACAACAATAAGTGCACTAATTCATGGATTTTCTCCTGTTATCGGATGCTTGACTTTGTTTTGAGTGCTGCTCAAAGCTTGAGCAGTTCTCCATCGTGCACATATCACAAGTATTTTTTCATCACCTCCACAATGAATGGCTTTTTCTTGTAATTTTCTATCTCTATTGGATATGAAACTGCAATCCTGAACTAGAAGCACTCAACAAATTGACTTAGTGCATATCGGTTCCCCATTTGTTGATTATGAAGTTATCGTTGCCCTTTACGACTCATGTTGACGCCTACGTACCTCTCCTGAATCTGGCTCAACTAGATTGTTATTAAAATTATGGACTCTTACCAAATACTCGACGTACTTCAACTGTACACGAAATATGGCGGTGAGCTGAGAACTTTCAACATGGTTTTCATTAGGCTGTTCTGACAATAGTCTCACACTTGTGTTTGCACGCAACCGAATGCTTTCGGATAACAGTTAGAAATGCTTTTCGGTCAAAAACCACGTTCATTAGCCATAATGAGATTATAAGATTAGTTTTGAGACAACTTTTCTCTTCTGAAACATGATATTTGGGATATGGCACCCACAATTTCAACACCGTAGTAATGGTTTTCGGTTAGCCAAATCAGATTTACGCTGTTGGTTTGTTCAATCCAGTTTGTTTCTGGCTGCCAAATGCGGGACTGATTATACGAGCGCTTATGATATGCGCCGCCCCCGACGCTTCCTCTATTATATTTGACCCTGGTGCTTCTTCTTCTATCTCCAAATGAGCACATACGTTTGCTAACTGACTTTTCTTCCACTTTTCCACCGTCAATCGACCGCTAGATCAAGCATGTTCTTCTACTCCCCGCACTCGAGGCCGTCTACGTCTTCGCGACGTATGACTCTGGCTCCCTCCGTTCAGTTGAACGCCGGACTGCTCGACACGCGACTTTCATATCAAATTCCCGAAATTTTGTCCAGATCTTTAGCTCATGAGGTTCAAGACCTACTGCGACACCCGAATGAACTGGCAATCGACGAATTGAACAATCTTCATATTGGAAGACAAGATCATGGAAACGTGGGAATACTAGAGTTGTGTGCTTCGCCGGTCACATCACCTTTTTCGAACAATGAGTCACGAAGGCCCAGTAAACAAAAACTTCTGTTGAGAAGACCTACCATTTCAATCCAGGATGATGGCAAAATTATAATAGGTAACAGCCTACCTACCACCTCAGTACCGGTCAATTTCAGCTGAGCCAACCTACAGGGACAGATTTACACTTAAATCAAATAGTCCAAACACAATCGAGTACCTATATTAATATAGTAAAGAGTTTGCCTGTGCAAACCCAACAACTTCATTGTTGATTAGTAGTAGATTTCATTTCTCGTTTGACGTAGAAAAATGTTCAGGTAAGCGGATTATCAAGAGCAGAACTATTGCTTTTTGACTCATCGAATGTGAACTGATAACTAAAATATCGCAGTGAAAAAATTGCTTCCGAAATTGGAATTCGAGTGAAAATAGAGTTGCGGCTAAACTACACTTTTCTCTTTTCGGCAGCTGAAAAAAAAACTGAAAACTGTGTTTCATCTGATTTTTCTATTGCTATGCACAAAATACATTGTAATTTCCAGATCACGTGACAGCGCGATGGGAAGGTGTTCCACTCAACTCTCAATCTGCCTTGCTGGATGCGGACGACGCTACTGTCATAACGGACACCATAAAAGACGACCAGGATCGATCTGAACCCAAGAGCTGTCCACAACAAACCGTCAAGGCTGGTCGTTTATTTCCTCAGCTTCTGTTTTATGAGAATTTCATTGAAGAACCAAATTGAATCCCGTCATTTTCTAATTTTCAAGAGTGTACTACAGCCTCTCTCCAGCTTTCAAGAACTCATTCACCTCAAGAACATAGCCCGCAGCAGTTTGTGCGGATTCTATTTTAGGTGCAACTCTTTGACACACTGGTTCGCGTTATCATATAAAGCATGCCCACAAATCTTCGAAAATAGTGTTTATCAACATTTACTTAAAACAACAGATTAATAAATGAAAATCGTCATATATTTCGAGAGAAATATTTTGGTCGGTAGCCTGTAATGAGTGGTAGAGATTATTCAATTTATATAATATTCTCCAACAGAACTCGAATTCCAGCTCCTAATGGTCACATCAGGCCCCACGCTAAGTTCACTTATATTTTGAGTACTATGTCATCCACTCTATTCCTGCGCAATCCGCCCGAGACCCCCGAGAATAAGTCGTCAAAAATGAATACTTTATAATTGATGACGGCACTATTTCTTACGCGTCCGTCAATACGCAAAACGTGTGCTGGATAGATGAGTTGGGCTGCAGAGTGCTGTTGAGAATTAAAATGTTAGCTGAAATACGAGAAAATAGAGCTGTCCCAAGAGAGCACGAGGTCAGACGATGCTTGGTGATTGAATACCAAGAAGCGTTTCGTGTGCCAAGCTGGTACATTCCACTAAAAATAGTGTTGGTTAGTCAAGAAACGTCATAAGAGGCTCGAGTTTTGTTTTCGGAGACTCACAACAGGAGATTCACATTTTATCAGCTTTCATATTGCAGTATATCAAAATCCTAACTCCTCATGTGATCCTCGTTACGGTTCTGATTGGGTATCTCTGTCTGGGAGCATGGATACTGATGTTGTTAGAGACCAGGACCGAACTTCTGGCTAGATCGAAAAAACTTGTTAGGTAATGATTTTTCACTATAGAACAAGTCATCATTTTGAACCATCTTTTTCAAGCACACTGCGATTCTGAACAGGATGGATAGGTACGTTCATGACTTGAACGAGAAAAGAACGAGCGTGAACAAAGAACACGTGCGTGTATTAACAGTTTATCAATTCTGAGGAAAAAATTTTTTTTGGAAAATGTTAACCTCTATTGCAGTACGGAGTGCCAGTGATTGACAGAATACGACACCATAAATGGTTCCTTGTTCCACTTCAGGTTAACGAATATGATGTCCAACTTCACATCGGACAGCTGGCGATTGTTGAACGACGCTCAACATGGCATGCACGCCATTGACGAACAACAATGGGCGTCTACGTTCAGGTAGTGGGAAAGTAGCACATACACACATCTATTATGTTTCCCGTGATTGGCAGGTTGCCATTATCTTTCCACATTCAATGATTCAACAATCCGGATTTTAATCAATGATCCATCTTTCAAGAAATAAGAAGATTTGACGTGATCTTGGGAACCCTGGTTTTTCAATCATTCAGTGAATGATTTCTAAGATCCCGTCAAATCGTTTCGAAATTGTGCTCCGTCACTGCCCTCCAGATATTTTTATCTCTGGTTGCGTGCAAAGTGAAAAGACAAACAATACATCGTTGAATAAAACCTCAACATCTGAGTGAAAATAAAACTTTAACATCTGAGCTAGTTTAATCTTGGATTTGCTCAGGAATGACTTCAACCAAAAAGTTATGCCAAGCAATGAGAAACTTAACATAAAACGAAAATCAATCTTAATATTACCATGCTACTGTTGATGGAACACCATTCAATTGGCAACAGTTTATTTTCTGAGTCACCAGTTTTCAGAGAGTGGATGTTATCTGTGTCGGAAGTGGTCGATGATAGACGTCCGATCCGTCGCGAGCTGAACCGACCAGACGATCTCGCGAATATGCATAACAAGTGGACGTTTCCCACCGCGCTTCTCTATGTCCTCACCGTTTTGACCACTTGTGGTGAGACATTGAAACGGTTTCACCGCCTATCAAACTAACGACAAGCCCCTTGAATAACACGTTTAACCGTAGTGTTTGATCAGGAACTTCAAACAGCGAGTTTCTCAAACTTCTACAAGTGTATTTGCCTTGGTTCCTTTTGCCCTCAGTCGGAGAAAAATGAAAGGTTTTGGCTACATTCTGAAGAACATACGGAGCCACCCAGTTTGGTTTTATTGAGGAGCCTCGAGGGAATGTAGTGAGTTAAGATGCAAACACAGAAGCAGAACGTATAAAAGTGATTTAAAATGGGATGAAGGTATATCACATTTATAGCCAGTGGAGTGTTTTCCTTTCTGTTCGATCTGTGATTGAATCTAGGTGTATTTTGTCGATAGTATCACAATCACACCCTATCAATTCATAATGTTTACCCAGAAGAAATATAAAATCTCGAAATTCTCAAATTTTCAACCGTTTTACAGGTTATGGCGAAGTTTCTGTTGACACTGAAGTTGGAAAAGTATTCGCAGTTGTATTTGCCCTCGTTGGTATCCCACTTATGTTCATCACAGCTGCTGACATCGGCAAATTTCTATCGGAAACTTTGTTGAAATTCGTCAGTAACTGGAACAGAATGACTCGTAAGATCAAAGTGAGTTGATTGAACCATTCTGAAGTAACAAAACCTCTGGAAAAAAGAACCGTTCGATACCTACGATAACTACAGCTCAACTTATCATCCTCTCCACAAACCGAGTGATTCACACGGAAGGCTTTGGCACCGTTTGCTTGGTTTTGAGAAGCAATATAAAATATTTCAAACATTTATTCAGAGCACTCCCTGAAGTGTTGAATGGAAGAGTTGAGCTGTGTTTAGTGACAAAGTATTCTGAATTGATGAATTACCGGTTTTTTTCTATGAAGTTTTCATTAATTATATCCACTAAGGGTAGATGAAATATATTTACAGCAATGGATCTACCGAAGTAGACATGGGAGGCGGAAATCAATGACGTCTGCTAACAACAACACCGACACTCTTGACATCTTAGGAGTGGACGGAACGGAGGAAAAACTGTGGTTTCCCATTGGTCTGTTCTCTTTCTACATTTCTCCTAGTCCATGTTTCAAGTTCTATGAGCAATATCTCTAGTGAATTCATCATACAGGTAGAATTTTCAACACGTTTTCAGTCTGTTACTCACTTTGTTACAGTTAGTTGAAGAAGTGCACATGGCAGGACAACTAAACAAAATGAATAAACAACTTCGGGTTATCGCGCGCAGCGCGAAGCGCTGTGCGTGATTTGTCTTTGGTCCAGCTAATGCGCGCTTTCATTTTTTTAGTTTCACCTCAGTTGATGATTCACATATATCAAGCGAAAGTAGAGAAATCATCGTTTTCTGTAAAACATGAAGTATATCGATTCACGAGTTTATAATCACTCAACTACAGTGTTGACTGAAGACGAATCGAACATTTGGTTCGCCCTGGGTGAGCTGTAGTTGAACCAATACAGAATGTAGCGGCATCCTATTCATCTTCTACTGTCTTGCCTCTGATAGACTACTACTAATACTCTGTCCGTAGTGTAGCCCTAACGAAGACAAGTAAATCGAATCACTGTGAATTTGTCTTCAATTGGAATTCTATTACATTTTTTCAGGTGCCTACGTTGCCTGTATTTGTTTATATTGCTCTATGGGTTCGGCTATGTTCATTAATTGGGAACGGTACTGTTTCATTTGCTTCAGAGTGTTTTGTATCTAGTTTTGCGGCTTTCCACTGGAATATTGATTTGAAATAGAATCATCAATAACCGACTGAGTATGCTCACTATTGCTACTATCAGTTTGAAATGGTCTCGAGTTGTTTCCGACCAAAATATTCGAAATGTTTATTTGATTGCTTTTATGTATAATTTTTCAGAACATGGTCATTCGTTCACGCATTTCATTTTGGTTTCAATTTAATAGTCACAGTTGGTTTGGGAGATATCGTAGTGAAGGACTATATTTTTCTATCCTTGATTGTCGCATTCGTTATCGTGGGTGAGTGTTTCACAATAACTATCACGTCTTCATGAAACATATATATATATATAATATTAAATACCAAAATGTCATTGTTTCAGGTCTTTCTGTTGTTACGATGTGTGTAGATTTGGCGTCAACTCATCTCAAGGCGTACTTCACTAGAATTCATTATTTCGGCAGAGCCAAGCGGTAGGCTGATTTCACCAAATTTCGTGATTTCTATGAAAATGCTTAATGTAGAAATTTTCGCTGTTAATCATCAATAACAGTGGAATGATCGGAGGAGAAGACAATTTGTTTTAAACTTTTATTTATGAACATCACACTGATTGTAAAAACTTTGAAACTCGATCAAACGGTGAAAGTTCACGTTGTGTTCTGTT
The DNA here is from genome assembly GCA_964036275.1 of Litoditis marina. Lineage (NCBI taxonomy): Eukaryota > Metazoa > Nematoda > Chromadorea > Rhabditida > Rhabditidae > Litoditis > Litoditis marina. The sequence goes on along the minus strand of OZ038438.1, from coordinate 11,987,845 downwards.
CTAGGATAAATTCTTTTCAGGTTCCTTGGAATGAGTGAAGAGCTCAAGGAAATTGTTGCTCTCCTCGGGGCCATGAGGAGAAAGAAGGGTGGCAAAGTGCGTCCAGTTGGGCAAAATAACTAACTTCTTTGATGTTCCCAACTTCAAAAGTCATTTGTTAACACTGATGAAACAGTCTACCAATAGAGACAAAACCAAACCACGGTTAACTTAAAAGTGATCACAGAGATGTACCGTTTTGTTGTTAACAAATACACATGAATCGACTGTTAAATTTCCTTTCTGCCACCAGAGATAGGTGACAACCAGATAATTCATTTCAAATGTTCAAAACCTTTTGAAGACATGTTTTCACGGCGCTTGGTAAATTTCAATATAGAGTCGACACGGAGTCACTGCTCGAGGTTATTTGCTAATGTTTTGATTATCTAAGGTGACGTGGAACGACGTGCGTGACTTCCTCGATAATGAGCTTCGCGATCGGCCGTTCGAACCACATGAGCTTCTCATGAAGCTGCGTTTTATCGATGAAACATCGTCAGGTTCGTTTGTTGGAAAGTTACCGGTCTTTTTTGGTCACACATTTCTGAATACAAGAACCTGAACATGATACATTCATTTATGAGTTAATTTTGTAAAACAAGTTCAGTTGGATGGATTTAGAAACATCTAAAAGACATCATTTGACAAGATGATGTTTCTTTTCGTTTAGTCTCCAGTCAATCTTATCATTAGTCCTCAAAACAGTCACAAAGTGTAAGGAAATTGTTAATGAATACAGGAATGTCGACAATTCGACATAACTCTTTCCAATCGGACTTCTTCCGTGAATCAGAATATATTCGGAGAGTACAAGCTCTTAGGCCGGAGCAACCTGCGTATTTGTGATAAATAACATATTATATTCTTTCACTGCCAGTCATTCGTTCAATGTTTCATTATCCTGAACCAGATAGAGGCAAAATTCGTAATTATAGAGATATATGATTCTATCACAATTGAGCTTTAGATAATATATTCGCTATTTATCGATCTCTTTGAAGGGTCTCTCATTCATTGATTCAAACGTATGTTGCGTTATTACCATATCTTCAATAATTAGCGTGACATTTTGTGTCATTTATATATTCGATTTACCTCATGTTTATGGTTTCTTCGGATAACTTTGCGTGTTTTTTTTTCAACAGAGGTTTCATTATTATTTTTGTGGAATTGTATTCTATTGCAATTTCACATTATAACGTCGAATTCATCAATTTATGAAACAAGACCTGAATTCGTACGGATAATACTACGGTCTTTCTCTTTTTGTTCTTTCCAAATACTTATTTAGGTAGTCCTTGAAACTTTAGACTCGATAGATCGCTAGATAATGTGCAAGAAACGATAACTTCACTGTGTTTTCGTTGTGTTCATTTTTCCAGCGTTTTTGTACAACATCACTTGAACTGTTTAGGTACTTATCCGCAATTATGCATAAATTCATTAACAAATGTTAACTTGGTCATGACGTGAGAAAGGTTGCACGGGAATGTGAAATACACAGAGAAAATCGCTTCAGACATAAGATCAAACATTCTCGAGGTGAAATTCGTTGTCTGCTTTGACATTTTGTACAACGGATATCAGAGACAAGGCCGCGTGTTCCAGTCTGAAAGCACGTACAACAAAAACTTTCAAACAAATACGCTGTTCTCGCAACGAACCCACATACTGTGTTATATTTTTCCTCTCTCCATCATTTCGAAAGACCAGTGTAACGGGATCAAACTACAAACACTGGATGGGTAAGCTATAAGATTGCTTCGGTCATAGCAAAAACTCGTAGGATCGCTTCAGAAAGAGCGAAGCTTAGTGCTTAGCTAAATAACTTGTCAGGAAATCCTATAACTTGCTCACATTAACACTCAGCTGCAAGAACGTCTAATTCATTCATATCACTTACAGATATTTCAAACCAACACTGAAAAACCAACTTTCTTGAATCATACACATTATCCGCCATTTGAGTGATTCTTGATTCCAGGTCCTTGCATCTGCGGTAAAGCTTGTGCGCCTAAAATTAGGTTCATTAGTTATTTTATGTTTCATGTGTTCATGAATTTATCATTGAACTAGTTTTATGTCAAAGTGATATCAAACCAAATGTTCAGTTCCAAAAAGTTAGGCAGAGCGGGTGATTTCTACTTGAGCTCTACCCCAGTTATTAGACGGGCTCATAAACTATAGATCGCGGTAAATGCAATGTGGCGCGGTTTCTGATATCATTCACTTAGATGCGCAAATTAGGCGATCAAGCTCATTGAATCCTAAGTTTTGTTTTTGTTAGTGTTCTATCAACAATCATCGATACAAACTCATCACCTTGAAGCTTTCCTTTTCGAGTTCGGTGTCCTTATTCTTCATAATCTTAGTGAGGAGAGTGATCTTGCTCCTTTGATCGGCCTCTCTAGATTTGCTTTGTTTGAGAAAAGCAGATAGCTGAAAACAGTGAGTAGAAATACTTGAAAGTGCCAGAGAGAATGAGAACCATTTCACAACGACATGCTACTTATTGAGTTGCTAGTATCATTCTGTGTATTTTGGGCTAGTAACCAAATTTATTTTTTTTCCGAATGAAAATGAATTCATTTGTAACTTCAAGACTCATGGACTAAGAAAATAAAGTCCAAAAGTATGTACCTGTTCGTTTTTCTCCTCGACAGCTGCCATTTCGAGTCTTAGTTGAACAACTTGTTGCTTGCTGATCGCGAGTTCGTTCTGTTCGACAGAAACTTCGTTGGTAGCTCTGTCACGTTGCTCCGTCAACTCTACTATCTTGAATCAAGAAACATGTTCTGAGGGAAAACAAATTTGCTGCTCAAAAAGCTGCTCTATCCTATTTTGGATCGAGCGTGCGACTACAATTTCTACATCGCTAACACAATAATATTGGAACAACCCGTTTGTTCAACTCAGTTCCCCATGCACTATCTTACTTTTTACTTTTTTAGTATCACTGTAGTAGTGGTTATACTCATGTTGTGAATCGCACTAAGTTTCTCACACTACAGACATGATGTGTTTGATGGTTATTTAATGTCCAACTTAAGAAAGTTTCTTTCCATCCAACTTATTGATATCTATTATCATATTTACTAACATTATGATTCTAACTCAGTTTTTCATCTGACTTTAACAATCTTCTATTCGTAAAATACATTATCTTCTTCATTTGATCAGTTCGACGTCTTTACCACAATTAATGGTCCCGAATAGAGCTTACCGTGGCTTTCATGTTCCATAATTCCTGTTCAAGAAGCTGTTTGTCTTGGTCCCTGTTGTGTTTAAGGTTTTCCATATATTTAATCTGTTCCGCCACTTTTGATTTGTAATCCATTTCCATTTTACACATTGAAGATCGCAACGTGTCTATTGTGTCGCGGAGCTGAAAAACAAACGTCTACATTCGATGGTGGATCAGAACCGGTAAAATATTCATGATCACTAAAAAAATACTTCGTATTTCTCAATTTTTGCTCTGTTTCGTCTCTGTTTTCCAAACTGTAATTTCAGCAACCCGGATTGTAATTTAGTTTTCCGGTAACGTGTTGGAAGAGGGTACACATTAAGACATATGGATCGGTAATTGCCCGAAATGTCAAGGTAACTAATGTTTGTAATAGGCAATCTAGGAATTTGCACAGTGCAAATAAAATTATCTCTCACTCTCCTTCTTTTCATTTCTTTTTCCTTTGGACTTTTTTCCTTTATAAACTATTGAAGTAGCCCGATATTAACAGATAATTTAGCTTGTTTATACAAGCAACATGGTTTTGTATAATAACGTCAATCTTCTAGTTTTTCTTATAATTTAATGAAAAAAAATTCCCTTTCATGATGTTTTTGAAACATGTTTGCGCCTAACAGTTACTAACTATTATTTTATACTGTAACTAAATAAATTAGAGTTTTCTGTCTTATTTGTCCACGCCTTTCACCTCCAGCTGTGTTCGTAACAGTTCCTGCTTTTCGCGAACGAAACGGTTTTCAGTGACGCGAAATGTCGACGTCAACTCCATCGTTCGTTGATCCATACGTGTCTGGTAGTCCATTGACTGGAAAACAGAACAAAACTTTTAGTGCCTGGGTTTAAGCCGCAATTTTACATGCAGTTCAACATGTGCGTATGAAAGGGTAATTAGTACTACGAGATTATTAACGATTACCTCCTGATCGTGTTCTTTCTGCATTTGTAGATTTTTCTTGGTTGCGTCAGTTATCATCTTTTCCATTCTGTCTTGTTGAAGCTGATTTTCTTCCTTGTAGAGCGTCTGTAGGTTGGCGAGCATCTTACTTTTAACCACTTCAGATGCTTCGAATTCATCTTCAAATTTCTGCAAAGCAGCTTACCAGCTTATCAATTTTTATTTTCACAAGATGCTGTGAAATTAATATCACGGACGATTTTGCCATTATGGGTGACTAAACAGTATTTATAATCTGATATTGTGTGGTAGAGCAACAGTCAAGAAGTAATAGCAACTAAACCTTTATACGTTTTTTCATAGCGAGTAAGTCGGTTTTGTGTTCCGAACTAATTCTGCTCAGTTCTTTCTCCTTGTCTTCGGCATAGTTGTTCAACAATCTGTCTGTCTCCATACTTATCGCATTTCTCTCCTGGTTCAGTTCTCTGATGAGATTTGTCTAGAAATACGGTACATTCCTTTGAGGTGCGAAAATATTCATAGTAAGCCCGATCCCCCCCCCCTTTTTTATTGACTTTGAATCCCTCATAACTCCGAATTTAAACGAGGTCAGGTGATCCGTGTTTGACCCCGTTGCACTAACCACACCTTTCACGTTGCTACGTACCTTAAAATAGAAGTAAATTGGATAGTCACGTAAACTTGGCATTTCATTGAGGCAAAGTGTACTTTGTCATTGCACTTTTCTGAGTTTTGCTGTGTTAAACATATTTCACGTGAGTGTGCAATTGACTAACAGAACACCCAAGAGGTAACTCACGTAATGCTTGTTAATCATGTCCCGGTTACCGATAAACATTTTGTTATAGTGATATGGATAAAACTATTGCAAAATTGACTTGCCAAGTCAAATACATGAGAAAAATGGAAAACTAAAATGCGTATTTACGCGACTGCTGAAGGTTCTTTCTCGCGCCCTACTCACCAGATTGTAGACGGTATTGAAGTTGCAGAGTACCCAATCAACTGGTGAGCCATGTCTCCGCTCAATTATAGGTTTCTCGTTGAAGTCCATATAGCCCACACTACCGTTCTCGTGTCCAATGAGAAGAATATCACCATTGAAACGCAACTACAAGTATATCAAAGCTAACCAGTCTTTCTCGGAAAGTATTAACTTTACAAAATATATGCAAAAGATCACGCCAGCGGAGTTTTCAAGGAGAATTATCGTATTGAAAAAAAAAGAAAAAGTCACACATTCTGTTTCGCACATACGAATAGTTCGAAAAACTCCATGAATACGGAGAAACCATGACTGTAATGCATCAATCCTAGTGTTCATAAGTCCTCCACACTTTCAATTGCGGTAAGTTTGGCGAAGTTTTGAATAGGGTTTTGTATTTTATCGACGTTCTGAAACTTGTATATGTAAGTGAACTCGGTGTATCATGTAAGACAAGAAGTTGAAACTCATATGAATTTTCGTGGTTTTTCCATTTTCATAAGGTGGATTAAACAGCTCAAACTCTTTAAATGTGGAGATGTGTTCTCTTTGAAAAACAAACTGGAACAACTGGAACCTACATAGGAAACATTCGTCTTGCTGGCCGGCTTGACGAATACAGGCTCATCAATCTCATCAAAACGTGCAATAATTATGCAACCGTTGTCCGTCGTTGTTGCGATTATTTGGTCATTAGCTGTAAACAACTTCCATATTTCCTTACTTACGAGAAGAATGAGGCTGAATCATTGGTATCAAAACGCGAATGTCTTCATAACAAATGTCAACTAGCTTTGGTAAGAAGAACATGATTTGAAAAAAAAATGGAAGTACTTCATAATTGCTCACCTATCAAGTGTTTCGAAATACATGAATAGCCTACGTCGGCCGCGTGTAAGTTCAGTACCACAGACTCCTGAATTCACGATGAAATAATTTCTGGATTCAGCGTTGTACTAACGACCATCCCAATGCTGAGGTCACCGAGGTTTACTGTCACACAACCGTGTGATACATCTCTAAACCCAAAGCACACAAAGATAATAGGAACACGTGCTGACGCTCATCCACATTTGACGTTCCAGTGATTGTGGGTGTCACTCCACGTTCCCGATAGCCCAACAGTCCCCACACCACTCTCTACGAAAAGTCTATATACATTTTATTCCATTTCGTTTACATATTATGTTACCTTTCCATGTTTGAATGAAGAGACAATGAACTTCTGATCGACTAGATATACGGTTCCATTCGCGTAAGTTATATCAGTAAAAAACCGCAGTTTGTTGTCGAGAGACCAAAGTCTTTTACCAGACTTGATATCAATACAATGAACATGGTCGCTCCTCAATAATAAAATGAGGTATTTGTTGTCTGTTGAGAGCAGCATTTTGGTGATTTCCTGTAAAATGATCACTGAACACCACCATTAAGAGCGATTTGAAAACTTATCAAAAATGCATAGTAAAATAACAGTAATTAGTAAAAAGTGGGGGAACCAACAAATGTGTGAGTTGTGTTTGGTTCGACCTCGATATCAGCAAACAGTGAACGATACGAATTGCTGTGATACTGTAGCAGAAGTATTCTGCAAACATAGAACAATACAAATGTTGCACAATGGTTCACGAAGCCCGCATGATATTTCAGAAATCGCCGAAGGGTATTTCATGTGTGCTTTGACGACATGCGTGCGTTGTGAACCATTGTGCAACATTTGTATTGTTCTATTTTTGCAGAATACTTCTGCTACAGTATCACAGCAATTCGTATCGTTCACTTTTTGCTGATGTCGAGGTCGAACCAAACACAACTCACACATTTGTTGGTTCCCCCACTTTTTACTAATTGTCCTTTTTTTGCTAGTTGTACTCCTACAACTTCATATGTCGCCTATTTACAGAGTGAATCTTGTGAACTCATTATATTATTATGGAAATCTCAGTTTTGTGTGTGCACGAAGCCGAATGCAGACCATAAAATTGCTGATGTTGTAATATAACGCAGGTTACTGGCTCTGTGACTATCAACAACTGAACAAAAACGCTAAACGTTCCGATTGACATGTACACCGCTTTTAGCGGCGATAAGCGATGGGGATTGGCGCCATTGACAAATCTACAATTAGAGACACCAACTCACTTACAATATAGTCATTATTTCCAATACCACATCAAAAACCTTCGTTGAAATTTTTTTTCATTCCTGCGTCAATTGAAACACGCGTCTGGCGCCAGAACGAAACGAAATTTTCTAGGTTTGTGAGCTACCAGTACACACTACATGTGTCAATTACTGATTGGAGCAATATTCAAACTATTCAATTGTCAGTTTCGTGTGTTTTTGTTTTGGCGCCATTTGGCGTCTGTTCCGAGCCAGACGATAAAATTGGATTTTGAATTTGTGGATCTTTATTTCACAATGGAATATTCAATATCTGTTAACTTGAAACAGTTTGATTGACGATAACTGATATTTTTCCAACTTTGGCGCCAATTGGCGCCAGCGCACAATGCCAACAGAACTTTTTTTGATTTTCAGATTGAGCATCTTACTTGCCATGTGATAGTTATTTAGTGTACCGAATTTCAGACGATTCCATTGACGCTGTCGTGAGTTTGGGTTTTGGCGCCATCTGGCGCCTGGTTCGAGCGCCAGAAGAAAATTTTCAGTTTTGGAAAAAGACTTTCACACTTTCCAACAAATTATTCAATTTCTATTAGTGTTCAACATTTTAGTTGATGATAAATAGTGTTTTGCCGTTTTTGGCGCCTATTGGCGCCAGCGCCGGGCGCCAATGGTGATGTATTCATCTCAGATTTGGCGCGACGGGCTAACTTTTGCATTATAACTCATGTTTCAAATTTCAGCTAAATCGGTTCGGTAGTTTTTCCAATAGTGGTTTTTGGCGCCTATTGGCGCCCGCGCCCGGCGCCAATGAGGAGCTATACATCTCATATTTGGCGCGACATGCTAAATTTTGCATTAAAACTCATGTTTCAAATTTCAGCTAAATCGGTTCAGTAGTTTTTCCACTACGATGCTGACAGAATTCCGTGAGGGAGGAGGGACGAGGGAGGAGGGAGGAGGGAGGAGGGAGGAGGGACGAGGGACGAGGGACGATGGACGAGGGACGAGGGACGAGGGACGAATTACGGCGGAACTTTTCAACAACGACACAAAACCATAACTCAGGCGAAAATAATCCGATTTGGCTGAAATTTTCACACAATGTTCAATTCGTGATTCTCTAACGTTCTCTCTTTTTAGTTTTCAAAAAAAGAATATGTTTGAAGATTTTTGTTAATTAAAAGGAAAAAACGAGTCCGCAATGGCCAAACCAAAGACAACTCACGCAGAGCGCTTCGCGCTCCGCGCGATATATAATTATGATAACAATAATTAAACAATTACGTAAGTCTAAGTTATACGGTCAGCTTGAATGAATCCTCGCCTGAGATTCGTTCAGATCATGATCCATCACAATTTCGAGATTCGAAGTATTGAGAATTAAAATAGATCCTGGTCGTAGAATAGCAAAACAGTCCGATTCGTGGGAGGCACAACACTGAATTGGAAGTTTATGGTCAGGCACTATAAAAATCCTGAATTTCTCTACTATTATATGTCGGAAGGAACACTCTGTTTTACAATTGAGAGATTTCAGGAAACTGTCAAAGAAACATGATGTCACGCGTACAACGCAAATTGGTTGCAAATTGGTTTTCACCATCAAAATAGTAGATCGGAGGACAAGTTCTTTCAACTGAAGCCCTTCAATTGTGACGTAGTATTTCTCCAGTCCTTGCTTGGTGATTGCCAATATTTCGTTCGATATAACATTAACCACGAAAAAAAACACATCCTCCAATTTTGATACAATGATGTTCCTCCTGGAAATGAAGTCATCGTATTAAGACGTCAGATATTTTCATCTGTATAGATGGATTACCTAATACGATGAAAACATATGACAATCAAACTAAAAACACAGCGGAAAAGCTAAATGTTGGTTGAAAGTGCGATTCATTTTGAACAAAGTAGAAGGTGAGAAGTTCAGTCATAAAGTGATCAGACCAATACGAGTTGAGAGAAGTTCGGAATTTGCGTTAGACATTCGGAATTTGCATGGAATTTTGCGTTGAAAATAAATTTTTGCTAAGGGGAGTAAAAATAACCTACACACACAAACCTTGTTAGTTTGGATGTTACCATCAACCACCCTTCCGAGTCCAAAGAAACAGTCCAGTCAGTGCATGATTGTATAGCTAGTATTGACGAAAGATGACGAATAGCAATCACTATTCCAGTTTCGGTAGAAACGGGGCCGGCATAGCTGAATCAACTTAACATCATTTTTGTATTCATACACATTCAAACAACCCATGGGATTTCCTCATTCCGAGGAAATCCTAGAAGGTGCATGCCACCCTACTCCGCCACGTGTTCGTGGATTCATCCCGTGGATTTTCGGCTCGAGATAAAACTACAAGAAACACATCTGTTATTGTGTGAAATTGAGTGATTATTTTCAAACAAACAGTGAACTGGGAGAAAAGGTCTTCTCACTTGAAAATGGCTCAAATTACCTCAAAGTAGTTTTTAATAAACGGTGTCCATCTGTATACAACATATTTTCTTCAGCATCAAAGGAGAGTATGCTCGGCAAGTTGTTGCTCTGACATGTCTTAAAAATTGAAAACTGAAGAAAGTTCGAGAAAAATAACGTTGAATCTCGTTCACAAATCTGTGCCACGATTTTCACTGCCACGTTACGTATTGGATCTCGGTCAGAAAACATTTGGTTGGGGATATAAACCGAGAGGTGTTTTCTAAACCTGAAACCTCTTCAGATTAGTTCATTATTTGTACAGAATAGTTTCTGGGAGTTTCTTGACTCAAAAATTCGTTTGTGTTTAATAAACCGATTGTTTCTGAAAATCCGTTCACACCAGTGCAAAATATTCAGTTTTTGGACTGAAACATGAAATACCTCGAGGAAAATCAACTTCACAAATAATGGAGACGGCCAAACAATGATACCTCTTCAACTATAATTTGCTTGCCCTCATCCCATCTAGGACCTTTACGGTCCAGCGGAAAAACGAGAATAATTCCATTTTCTAGAAGTACACCAAAGAAGAGGGCGGACCACGCGAAGAAACGGATGGCGGTCAGATCCATACTGAAAACAGTCTGACGCACTCAAGAGTCATACATTAAATTGCTGCTCGGCTCACAAAACAATGATATATTGTTCGTTTTCTCCCCGCTAAGTTTCCTCCTAACTGTAAAAATGGAAGCCGATCGGATGCGTTGCGGCGCGAGCTGCGTGCCGTCAATTGTTGGGCTTCCGATTCCTCTTCAGGACAGTACTTTGTGTCAGACAGTTGGTGCCTAGAAAAGTTGGCACCCACTGAATTCGTTTTGGCGCTGCCGTTGTTCATGTAGCACGGTAGGAGTTCAAATAGGAATGACCGGGACTATACCTTTGTTGTAGGTTTTTCAGGTCAACCACTTCCAAGGCAATTGTTTCACGGAAGAGTCGTATCAGCCCATTTGAGCAGCCGAAAGCCATGGTGACGTCATTTGACCACCCATGACAGATCACATCATCCAGCTGGAAGTTGATAAATGTTTAACATGCTCAACTATTATGCTGTGCTTGTAGTTTGATCTCGGTCATTTGTTTTTTTCTAATTAGCAAACTACTTACAAACTATGTGCAGATCAGACTTCAATTCTAATTTCTAATTTCTATTGTATCTATCGTATATCTTCAGTTTCTGATATCTTTCATCCCAGAATCGCTCTTGTAACAAATGTATTCATTCAATGTCCTCAAATTGAGCCACCCGATCCTAGAACGTGAAATTAGAACAATATGTTACCGTAATAGACGAGAAATGTTCGACGACTTGGTTGCTGGAACGCAACAAATAAGCGATGCGACCTCCCAATAGACACATGACCTCTTCATCTGCTGGACAATACGATAACTGTAAAAAAACAGTTTGTTTAGCTTGCAGGCTAAAACACATTTTGAATCATTCTTATTGAAAACTTCACATCTATCACCTACACGGTATTTGCCAGGCGGCGTAGCGAACCGTGCAACCTCATGATAAGTTCATATGAGTTTCTCATGAGATACCTCATGAGCTACTGGTGAACTCTCAATGATGCAGCATAGCAATCAATATAATCTCATTAGAAGCTCACTGTAATAGCTCAAGAGTGGATCTCATGAACTTTTGTGGGAATTGCTACGCCGCCTGAGAAGGTCGAGACATCCACCTCAATGTGTACTAAAGGTGAATCAAAAAAATTACAATCGGACGGTCATGCGTAAGTGAATATTTCGACGAAATATGTTCTCGAATTAATAGTTGTGTTCGATTTTCAATTGACTACATTTAACTGTAAAACAGAGTCGTCTACCTGCCATGTCTTATTTGTGCCATCCCACTGAATCTGTCCTTGACAAGAGGAACTCTGCTTGAGATCAAATGTGTTAACTTGAAAACTGTTTTCTGCTACGGAAATCCAAGCTAGAGACTGAAAAATAGAAATTTGGTGGTGGAATTCGATCCAACTAAACCGAGCTAGAAAGAAAATGAACGCACCTCTGCACCGGCAGAAATTGCAATCTCTTGAGGGGGGTGGAGTGCGGAGAGAACATGAACCTCGTCGTATGTGTCACATGAGTAGACTATCACCTTCTGATTCTCTTCCTCTTGAAATCCAACTGCCAGAATGGAATAATCGGGAGATACGCACATACTAGTAATTGTACCAGCAAGGGTTATACTTTGGACCAATGGGATCTCCGAACTCAAATCTATATGATGAAGAAAGCTCTGCGAGGTGTAGGCGACAGAATGTTTTCCAACGAATGCAGCATGCTCGAACCCCGACACGGGAGATACCTCAACCTTTTCTTTCGTAGAGTACATATTGATGGCGGTCGATCAGCAGTTCCGGCGAACTCTTCGCCAGCGCCTCGAAAAAGCATATTAAACTGAAAGTTTGATGATTCTTCATTACTAGCGCACTATTCGAGCACGTTTAATGATAATTTTGTAACGTTACTACTAAATATGCATCTGACTAGCATCACACTACTTTCTACTGAAGCAAAACATTTGAGTAGTAATGTGTAACTAGTATCTAAACTAGAGGTAGAAACTGTTTCCTGCAAGTACGGTGCCCAAACAAACCATGTAACTGTTATTTTCAGAAAAGTACACAACTGCCAGCTATTTTCTTGGATGAGCCTTTTCGGAACACTATTTGGTGTCTGGAACTGTTGAAGTTATTTTTCTTTACTTCATAAATAGTTGTATATCACTCACCTTGAACCAACTGGGATTGAAGTTTCGGAACTTCGTAGCTAATTCTGAGTTTAGGCTACAGCCCACTTCTTCTGCATCACTGCAGTCTGGTTCCTGCTTGGTTTTCTGTAAAGTACTTAAAAGATAATTATGCTATTCAACTAACAAGCTAACGTGATATTAGCGCCAGATATGGTGCAGGCATGTAGACATAGAGAACATTAACCTCTCGGATTTTAAATTAATAGTTTCGTGTCTTGAGTGTGAGTGTTTTCCAACTAGTTTTACCTTTTTCACCTGTGTTCGGTCACGAACTGGTTTTCTTGGTCGATTCTGTGTGGATTCCGATTTGGAGCTGTGAATGGTTGAAGTCGCCGTCTGCATACAACACGCTATTTCGAGTTATTTATGCATTATGAGCATTATTAGCGTAGTAAGCTGTCATCCGTATAATACCACCAGCGAATTTCATAGCTGAACTCATTTTGTGTTAGGAGAAAGGGGGAAGAACGAGATAGAGAGAGAGAGAGAGAGAGAGAGAGAGAGGAAAAGAGAGAGATTAACGAGAACATATACTATGTCAGGGCTTATGTTGAATTAGTATTAATATTCAAAAAGCTTAACTGAAAATAGGTGAGAATAAATACTATTAATTTATAAAGTCAGCTATATTTAAAACAAGTGCAGTACGTTTCGGCTCTTATTCGCTACGGAACTACACTGGCTAGCGGTCGAGCCGCATCAGGTGAACCCGCTAGCCATAAATTTGGATTATATATGGAATTATTCATTTCTACAAATTATCAAAAAGAAACGTTGTTAAAATTATCACCCGCATTTTTGAAACATAGGTATATAATACTGAACACTGATTTTTTAACTACGGTAAGCGGCAAATTAGTAAATAAGCTACTGAAATAAGCTGAGTAAACATTAGGATTATTAACTTTGCAACGTCTTAACTCTTTAATAAGTTGTAAACTTCCATCAATTGATCAAAATGCTTTAATATTCGTGCGTCCTTCAATAACTCTGCAATATCGTTGAAAATGTAGTTTGATGTGTTTGAGCAAGCGTTGTACATTAATAGACAGATTTCTGATACTGCTAGTCTTAGCTCCTGTAATAAATCTCAATTTTATTGGTGATTTATGTAGTTTAGGCGCACCGTAAACTTTGGGAATAGTCATAGAAAGTTGCTCATCTAGTTCTCCATTCCACTTGGAAGATAGTTGACAGTGTTTATTCAACAGAGTTTCTTCGTTCATCAAGGTATATTTTTGATATGGGCTGTCTAAAGTAGTGGTAATCGCGAAATACCCAGTTTCTTCATTCATGAACATAATATAGAGTTTTTTTACAAGTAAATGAATAGTTTGAAGTAGCTTTATCACTTAAAGTCACAATGAAATCTTTGTGAATTTCGGATAGGTCTTCAGTAAGTATTTGATCAAACTGATCATGTGCAAGGTTATTATGATAATTGTCGTTCAACTGATTGAGAGCTGCATTTTTATTATTCAATCTTATTTTAATGGCATTGGTCATGTTACTTATCAGCATTGTTTTCATTTCTTCTAGTACTGGCTCAGAAATATTAATATTTTCACATAATTCGTTGGTTAACTTTGTACATGATATGGCTATTTCCTGGGAGAGTGCATCAAAATTAGGATTCATATGTTTTAGTCGAAAATTTGCACCTTTTAAAATATTTCATGTATAGACAAGTGAGAGAATAATGTAGCGTCTCCAGTGCAAATATGGCCATGGTGAGGGTCGACCCAATCTTTAATTGACTCACAAACACAGGGTGGGTTAAAATTTTTTTGAATTTCTTGATTAGATAGATTTCTTAGAAACTTGGAATAGTTCAAAACGCGAGTACTAATAGGATCAGTGTATTTGAATGTGATTCGAATGTTCAATATATTACGTTGATAATTAGGGATGTACGATTTAATAGTTTCATATATTACGTTCGGTATCTTGGCTGATTCCATGTAACTACCCCAGTACGTTGAATTGGAATTGTGAGCAGTGTGAACATTCTTTTGACGCATCTTGTCATTATTGAACCAATAGAATTTTGCTAAAAATCCGACAATCTTTAGATGAGTTTCATTATCGAGTTCGTCGAGAAGTTGTTTATTTCGTAGAAAAAGAAACAAATTGTTTATTTTACGATTACTGAGATTTTTTAATGTGCAGTGCAGCTGATGAGTACGTTGTTTACTAATAGAATCAATAATCGCAGAAGTATCAATTTGATTTCCACCATGTATTACATTGTGTCGTGTCTTTCTCTTATTACGTTTCTGCTTGAATCGTATTATTTTGAAACCATAGTAAGGATGCGAGCTCTTGTCAAATGGAAGTGTTTCCGAAGAATAATTACCATAGCCAATAACTTGATCATTGAGACCAAATGGATAAGGAGTCATGAGTAGTTTGATCCAGAATAATTCCTTATTAAGTCTAGTCCTTTTATCATCATTTTCGATGTTGTCAAGAATATCAATGTAGAAATTTTTTGAATCGTGTTCCGGTTCATTGAAGTGATTACAAAGATATGTGTTACGCTCCTCATTCCTCATAGAAGATCTGTCTTGATGCATTCTATCTCTTAGCATGGGTTGAGTTTCTCCAGCATATTGTATACTGCATCTTTACAGTAATTGCATAAATGACATACTTAGACTTGCAATTTGCGATTATATCCTTAACAGTACCCATTTTGTAGTTTGTTACTGAGCTAAATATATAGTTATTGAATCTTATTTTTGGGCAAATCAGGCATCTATTATTAGTGCAACGTGTTCCGGTAGCATCCGTTTTGAAATTGACCATTTCCTTAACGTTCTTTCCGTATTTTTTGCTATAAAATAGAGAATTTTTAAAATAATTTAGGGAACTCTGGGAAGGCCACACCTGGTAGAGAGAGCACATAATTTTAGCAGGGCTGCTGCCTTCAGGAAGGGCTTGGTAAAGGCCCACCACATAGGTCCGATCATGGAGGCGGTGAGGGCAACGTACTCCGCCACCACCCTCACCTTTTGTGAACCCCATCAATCTCAAACCCCATATTTTTATAACGAGGGATGGCCCTCGTATTAAGTTTTAGTCGTGTAATAGATAGTTATGCAATAGGGAGACTGAGATATGTGGTTTTGAAGTATTAACAGTGTTATTAACTGAGTTGGTGGGAAAAAACATATATATTAAAGTATGCGAATGAAGCAAAAATAGAGATGTGAGGTGAAATAATTTGGGATATAAAATGGGTGGAAAGAACGTTGAGGAAATATAGGATAATTATTAGATTTTATTTGAGCTAGGTGTCATGAGATCAGGATGCATTTGCATAACTTGTACTGTACAAGGATATAATGCGTTATCTCTTCTTGATTAACAATCTTATTAACTACAACTGATAGTTGTAATTGAATATAGATTTTATGTAGAAATAAATGTCGCCCGAAGGCGTAACTTTCCGAAGAGAGCTTAAAGGTTACCCGAAGGTACAACTCTCCGATGAGAGTCTAATTGGTCGTCCGAAGACGCAACCTCTCCTGGGAGACCGAGGAGAAGTCTAAATGTTGTACCTTATGAGGTACTTAAAATTTTATAATAACAAGTTAAGCGTTATAATTAGGTCAGTTACAAAGTTATAGTATAACATGTTATAAAAGAGAGAGAGAGAGAGGGGGCGAGAGTGAAAGAAAGAGAAAAAGAGAAGAGCAAGAACGGAGGAGGAAGCGGGGGAAATAGTGTTAGAAGCGGGGGAAATAGTGTTTTTTATGTTAGACGTAAAAAAACAACCAAATAATGAACAAATGTGAATGTCCTGATTGGTTTGGTCTCTTCGTTTTCGTATACAATTATACAAAATTCTAATTGTTATGAAAAGAACATTTATTAGAACAACATACATTAATATATTCTGTATAGCATATTTGAGTATATAATCTTGATGCACTGTTATGACAGTAATCCTTTGTTTTCTTCGAATACAAACTTGTATTGGGTGAGCAGTCTGCTAAGCGACGCAACCTGAACAGATCAAATTGTTGCGAGATTGAAATACAAACGTTATTTATTGGTAATAGTGTTTTGCAAAAAAATCACTGAATTGTTATGTTGAAGTGATAGAAAAACCATCGTCAGCTCATACCGTTTTAAAAAAACAATGCTAAGTAAAATATTGAGTAACGTTTGTATACGGACAATTCTTACCTCTCTAGATCGAATTTCGTATGTAGAATTGCCTTGTGATATTTGGACATTCAGCTGGAGGAGCGTATCTTCGCTTGCATCCAACAATTTCCAGGATACAATCTGGAATGAAGAATATAATTTTCCAAAGAAGTAATTCACGACAGAAGTCGTTAAGAAAATCGCATAAAACCACTTTTGGCGGCCCACAAAATCGTGATCGAACACTGAAGGCTATACTGTACTTTCGAACCAACCTGTTCGAAGGTCCAACTCTCAAATATTTTGTGGCTCAGTGGAGTAATGAGACTAATTCCGTTCTTGCCGATAGTCAAATGTAGAGAGGGCAGAGAATGACTTTCAATAGAGCACGACTCCAAAGAGAATGTTGCCTGTCCAAACGAGGCCCAGTGGGACAGAAGCTCTGGAAAGTTAGTTCAGACGTAAAACGTGTGGGAAGACTTTCTTTTCCATTGCTCAGAAAACTGTACAACAGACGTGTTAACTAAACCATCCTTCCAGATTTGTTGATGAACAAAACCACATTCCGCTATTTATTTCCTCCCATGAGGTTTATTGATCATTTTTCTGAAATCTTCAATCCTGTCAATCAAAATTAGCTGCGGTTGGAAATGTATTAAGGTAGGTTTACCAAACGGTTCGCATCCGCTGTAACGCCCATTGTGCAGACACTACTCGCATTCAGTTGTTAAAACCTGTCTTGTACAAATTGTGTTCTCTAAGTAGTGCTGAGCTACCTAAGAAAGCGGCCCTGGCCTGTGTGGGCGTCATGTTGCGATCCATTCCGTGTAGTCGTTGGTTGACTCGGTCAGCCCAGATGTCGTTGTGCATAATACGATGATCAATTATGGGACTAGGAATCAGGGACAGAACGTTTTTCCTAAACCAGAGTTGATGTGAAGTGAACAGGAAACAACTGACAGAATCACAGCTCAAAATTCTATGAAACAAATTGCTATGACACAGCTAACCGCAACTTTTTGGCACTGGGAAACGTAATATGTACACATACAAGTCGCTCAGAATTAGCAAAGACTTGGAGTTAACTGTTTTGGAAAGTCATCTCGTAAATAGCAAATTCCGTGACTGTCCATTCATCCGTTGAGTGTGTTATAAAGTTATAACGCAATTTCCAATTTCCTACTTGTTGACTCTCGATGTTCTTCCTTCACTGGCAGCCAAATTCAAAAGCGCTCCCAGTTTCACGACATCCTCGGTATTTGCTGCACTCAGATGTCCTAAATTGATTCGTTGATTAGAAATGCGCACAACATTTAGCTATACAATTAACATTCAAACACTCACCTCCTTCTTGAAGGCTTATGTAGCTTCCACTCATGTAGTCGGGAACAATCTGCAATAAAGAATGTTGTTCTGTTTATCAGCTGTATTTCCTCTGGGTTCACGTGAAGTAGCCTAACGATCACGCATCCGACACGCATCCTAAGTCAACGAAAAAAGGAAAACGAGGCTGGAGGTATGATCGACTCATTATTCTGAATAAATAGTCTCCAATCAGATTGTGACTTGATGAACCTACCTGGAAAAACATGACATCTATGTAGATAGGATTATCAAGTCTGAGCGGATGAAGCCAAACTGATCGTCGTAGCATGAAATGGAAGGCTTGTTTCTTGTGTTCTAGCTCCGTGCAAATGTCCAGAATGTAGTCGTTGTTTGAGCAATATTCGATGTGGTTGTCTAAAGGTTTAACTTGAATCTGGACCAATCCGAGTGTTCAGTATATCATGTGGCGCTCATTTCAGAACAAAAACAGTGTTTACATTCAACGATCAGCGAAGGAAAATATTAAGTGATGTGTTTGAAGACTTCTGTACCGTGTGATATAGATGTTCTAACAACTCCGATAATAAGCTCCAAATGTTTATTAGGATGTTAAACGGTTTAAACGACCTCACCTTTCTCAAGTACGTAACACAGTGTGAACTCCTGTTGTTCGGATGCGGCTCGTATGTTCAAGTCTTCGCACAGTTCCTCAAAACAGGGACAAAGTTGAGACACAATCTTTACGGAAGATTTACTACTAACTAAATGATATATTACACATGATCAACTGTTTCTACGGTTCATAATGTGGTTTGTGTGTTTTATGTGATTCTCTGAATAAGTTAATACACGGCTCTAATAACTGTGAAAAAATTATTGTCTTTGTTTGATGGTACCAAATATGTTTATCTCAACTTTTCAGAGCTTCTTACGTCTCACCTGAATAACTTCTTCGACAACAGTGACACTTCTTGTATTTATTACTTTCTTGTGACCACCAGGTAACATATACGACTGTCGCTTCAGAATTTTTCCGTTCTGAAATGTTGTGCTTTTCTCAAAAACTCTAACTTAATATAACGTTCACAAACATTAATTGAAATTTTAGCTTGAAACGCGTTAGAATTCTCGTCCTCTATCATGAAATCCATGCAACGGTAATAAAGGTATTGAACTGCAGAGAAAAGGAACAAGAGAAGACCATTCTGTCAAAGTGACCCCATACTCATTTCTTGTAGTCGCATTATTTTGAACGGTTTCGTTGGAAAATGATCCCGAAGTTCATCATGAATGTTGTAGACACTCACAGTAATTTCTTCCACTTCCATCCCACTGAGAAGATATTTTCTTCCTCCGTACTGGAATGTCTGCCTCAAGTTGGTCAGACAAAGTTGCGCAGTTCCTGAGTTAGAAAAGTACTATGAACGCCGTTTTTGAACACTTAAAAAAACCACAAACATTATATTGTTAAGAAATTTCATAAACCAATGTTGTTGTTTTTGTTCACAGCAATATGTTGTTTATAGCGAAACATAACCCGGAAGGTAGGTACCGTGATAAGCTCGTCTTGGATCCTCAGCATTATCTGCCAAATAGTAGAGAAGGTACGGCTTCAGCGACAACGAGCATTCAAAGTATGCAGTGAGAATTGAGAACAGCCTCCAGCCGCGGATTGAACTTTCCGGTCTGAAAAAAATAAAACTCGAGAGGAACTAATAAATGATTTGGCTTGCATAACTGCATATCTACTGATGGAGTTGAAGCGTAACACGACCATATGCGGAATCAGACTACTAAGAGCTTTTGACTCGTTTGCGAATAGAACAAACTTGGGAAACTCACTTGGTAGACTTGTTGTTAGTAGTCTGTCGGATAATCTGGCAATAAACTTCATCTCTGATAGCGACACTTTTATGACAAATCATGAGCAGACGATAGATGGTGTCGGTCGTGGTTTCCCCGCGAGATTTAGAATCATCTCCCATGTAACGCATTATACCTGTAAATGAATACAAACCGTACTTCATCACTATCAAAAACGCGTTACTTTCGAGGCGGTGAACGGAAATCATCTACCAAGTAGACATAAAATCGTTCTGGGAACTGTCAAATCCGTCGAATGTAGAAATAAATGCGTGAATGAAAGGTCCGGTAAATAAGTTTGAACTTACACAGGAATGTTTCACATGCAAGTTTGTCCAAGTCATTTGAATCGAATTTCAGAAGTGGGCTGTGGATAGGTTTGTCTGTCCATTTCACCATTTGGGCTAAGTCTTGCCAAGTCCATTCTTTTCCTAAAAATATGTTGACAAGGTCATGACAGTGCACGTTAATGAAAAGTTCTGAAAAGACCGGACATCAGCAAATGAAGGCTAATTCAAAGTTTTGAGTTTTTTCTTCAGAAAAAAAACAAGACCTACAACTACTACCTTTCATCATAGCATGCTTGGGCAGAGATCAAATGAAAAGAATAATCTGCGTGTACATGATGACGTTCGGTAGATTGAATTCTTTCGGACTGTGCCAATGTGACAACGTAAGCAGGATTTTTTCTGAAGTTCAACTTACTTCCCCTTCTGTCAAATCCTTTGGGACCTCTATAATATTTCATCGCAAATTCCATCATAGAATATTTTCCCGACGATTCGGTCGAATCGTCAAAACTTTGTTCAACGAAGTCTTCAACGTTTCCTGGCTGATCCTGTCCAAGATAATCATTTTTATAGGAATAATACTACTAGAAAATCAAATTAAAGTTCTTTCCTTCCAGGCAGACCACTTGTTCTGAATATATGCTGTACGAAAGATCTGAAGTTACCTCTGGAATTTATTTTAGCATTCAGTTTGCTCAATGACTTTTTTGCTAGCCAAAGTGTGCTTTCAAGCAGGTTCTAATGAAACAAGCTTACCACGTTCTCCTGCTCATGGGATAAAGGGATCGTAGGTGGGACTTCAATTGCATTCATCTGTAAACTCAGCTGTTGATGTGGTTACTATCTTTCTATCGAACACTGTGAACATATGAGAGAGCACTCAATTCGTGAAGATGCATTCGCTTTGTGAGCTCTTCCACGCTTGATGTCATCAACCGACTTACTTTCATAGTTCACTGTGGTTTTGGTTTTTGCTAATGAGAAGTGAAAAAAATATCGAGTAAGACAGATATAACTTGCGGAATCAGTTTGATTGCTGACCACTTAAAAAGCAGGGTAGAATATTATGAAACAATTCAATGCTCACGTTGCGATCGCATGGCGCCACGTATTGAGAAGGTAGATTGCCGAATTTATTGTCGATTTTTCCGTACAACCACGAATCAGACGGGCTTTCTTCTCCGTCATGACGACTTACCTGAAAGTCAGCACATCAATACATAAAACATATAAATAAGTATATGTTGAAGATGAATAATTTGAGAAACACAGGTTTTTTTATTTGGTTGTTTATACGGCTTTCAATATTGATTGAACTTTGTACACTACTGTTGAGCCACACTATAGCAACTAACAAGTTCGATGATATCCCCTTTCTTGAAGGAGAGTAGATTGGGTTGAGTTGTGATGTAGTCGGCCATCGCTTTGACAAACTGTCGCTCCTGCAACATGACAATGGTATATAAATGCTTGAATATATCACACGTTGGCTCTATGCTGCATTAAAACAGAGGTAAAAACAAGATTTATTTAGTTCTGCTTGAGTTTGTGGTTGTGTTCATGTACGGCGTCTATTGAAATGTCTGAGAAATTTGATTGCAAACCTTTACGTCTCCTATCAAACATTTTTTGATTTGATCTTTGATTTGGCTGGCCATTCTTGTTCTCAGTCGGACACTCATTCCGCTATGGGTATGGATACACACAACATCATCGCTCTCCACACTGACCTCACTTATTTCGGAATAGCTGAATTCAACACGTTGAAACATATAAATAGAAAAACTCCCAGGCAGATGAATGGATGGTACCAAAAACCGTTCTTGATATATGTTGATTAGTATGATAATATATTGATATAAGACGAGTCCAACTAATTTTTTTTCAAAATTTCCGTTTTTTTTTTTCCAAAATGTTGTCAACGGAGTGGGTGTGACACGTAAACCATTACCTTGTCAAAGTTGCTGTTGTATCTGGGAAATATTAGAGCCAACCCAAATGACAAGCGCCAACATGGATATTGATGTCTGCCAAGTGATACTATCACTGCTCAACACTGACAATTGCCAGGAACGATCCTCTTTCTTGACACGTGTCAACCAGGTTTTGCCTCATGCGGGAATCGAACCTGACCCGGCCACACTACACACTACACTAAGCGGGCTACGTTCTAGAGCGCGAACAGTTCGTACACACACCGGGGCGGGCATATTCATAACAGGATGAGAATAGATTATCGAATTATAGGTGCGAACCTTTGAAAGAAAAAACGAGAAGCGGAAAAGGGAATACAGTAAACACTTAAACCTGCGATGTTGGGCGAAAAGTTGCTACTGGCTTTTAACTAGCTGAAATGTTTGTTTGGTGTGTTCAACTTTTAAATTCACGTTTTATATTTATGAGAATTGATTTTTTTAATAAACTAATCCCTTTTAATACACTCATGTGTGGCAACCTTAATCTGAACAATTGCGGCGGGGTTTTATATAGCGCGGTCCTTTCTCTTCAAATGCAGGTGCTCCCTTAGTGCAGTGGTAGTGCGCTTGCTTTTGGCCCAACGGCCAAGGGTTCGAATCCTCTCAACGGTTTGGCACGTGTCAAAATGAATCAGTGCAAATGGCAAATGGTAAAGATGATCCCTTTGGGTGACAAGTGACAAGCGAACTCCGTTCACTTAGCATTTGCCAAAAGAATCTGAATCTCATTGTCAAATGCCAACATCGCGTTGACAAGAAACCTAAAGGTGTGTCATTTCGACCGCAAGGCGCAAGAAAAAGTTTCCGTTCACAGATTGACAGAATTCCGGGAATTACTTTGAATTTTGAAATTTTTTTAGTTGGAACCGTCTTATATATTGATACAATGAATGAGCACTGCTCATTGTACACGAAACGATTACCTTGGTTCAGTTGAAAGCTCTGTTTCGCTCAATCTGAGAAACACTTCGAAGAACATTTCGGAAAATGAAAATTGCCTCACAAACCTAAAGTGATCCTGTATTTTCAGCGGATTGACTTTATCTAAAGGCGTGTGCATGAGCAGGCGTATTCCGTGTTCGGCAATCGAAAGCAAAACTGCTACAGACTCGTCCAGCCGCTCTTCAACGACCTGAAAACCGACACTTGTAACCACAAACTGTGGGAACAAATTGAATAAATGACTTAGTGTATGGCCTATTTCATCCGTTCATTTTTATTCCATCATATGTACGTCACATTTTTCTATACTCTATCTCGTTGGCAAGGTCTTTGCTAAACCAACTAGAAACCACGCAATTAGAGGAGGTTCACATCACTAAGCTTTTTGAGACCTGAGAGATTTCTACCGCGCCATGATAGTAGGTTACATGCTTATAATATTTGAAACTTTTGTAGTTTGATCCAACACTGCTGCTCACACTTTAATCAAACTTTAATCAATGTTTGTTTCCAATGCACTCACCTCATAGATCTGACTGAAATACAGTGGCCACTTTCTTGCAGCGGCAATTATTTCCACTTTAATCGCAGTAGGGATCTCCGCTTGTCTATTGAGCATTTCCGGAGGAACATTATAATGTTCTGAAACAAAGTTGTCATAAAAACATCGTCCCGATAGAATGCATCGAGAGGGGTTTATACCCAGGAGTTCACTCCCAATCTACAGGTACCCGATGGCTGTTCTGAAGAGGTGGTTAGTTTGTTTTATTCAAGATTATACACCTTGGAATTCAACCTCTCGTCAAAGTTAGGTATTGTGACAAGCCTGGAAACAACTTTGATTGATATGGACTACTTAGTTATGGAGACAGTCTGATACTCACTGAGAATAGCAACAACATCATCTCTTTCGTAGGCTCTGATTCGATATGCGATCGCTCGACGACAGTCGGCAATAATTTGAGAGAAGACTTGGTTGATCATTACAACATCATCCAATTGTTCAGCAGGATGGAACATCTGAATGGATGAGACATGTTAGGTTATTTATTTGAACAAATTATATTTGTGTCACTAGGACATGTGAAAGGACTTTGACAAAAAATGATTCGGTCATAATACAAAATAAATCACTAAGTTATTTAATTGGGAGAAAAACATAGTGTCACTAGGACTTTTCGGAGCGTGGTATTGTTAATTTAATGTGCTCAGTGAAAAATGTCTGAGCCTCATATATGTTTATTCAAATCTACATGGATTAGAGAAAATGTACCTCTTTTCGGATGGTCAGCTTCCACGGCTGTTTCACGTATGTCACGGCCGGCCTTTCTTGAGGTAGTTTTTCATTGGAATCGGCAGCTGGCAGAATCGGTACTGAAACATGCTAACTGCAGAGTTACAATTGAAAGAAAAACTCAATAAATATTATTAAAAATGAGGTCTTGCTCGAAAATTTGTTTGTTGAACGTTTCGAAATTCTGTCTGATGTCTGTTGGTGAAGAGACTGTATCGAAGCTAAAGTTGGAAAATTGGTATCGAGGTTAATGGTTGATCAAAAGGTTGATGTATGAAAGTTTTCGTAGTGATGACGCGTTATCCGAGGCTACCGTGACACGCCAATGCTTCAAAACTTCTAAGAAACTTCGAAGATCCTCGATTTGTACATCATTGATGAGCACGATATCAGTCCGTGCATCAAATGACCATTCTCGCCAAATATAACCAACCTTTGGGCGACTTGATTCTTCTTTGCAGCTCAGGAGGACGTTCCACATCACCCTCGAATACCCATTCGCTTGCGGCCGGTTCCACCTGAATTACCATTGAAGTGAATTGCATGCAGACGAATTCTCATCAGAGCTAAATCTGCAAACGGAAAACAAAACCAGATTATCGAAGTAACTGGGAAACTTAAAATGTGGTTGTAATACCAAGCTTAACTTTTTGTGAAACAAGATTATTGAAGAACTACTCATATTATAGTGTTCTTGTACCAACGAGCCTAACAATTGATACAACTACTATAGTAAACACGTCAAACGTTATGACTGTTCTCGAATCGAATCAAAAATCGGTAGGTTTAAAGTCATGATTGCGATCAGTTAGTCAGCTACAGCACATACATTTGGACGAGTAGGTTGTCTAGCCAAACGTTGTTAAATTTCCGAGGGGGTTATTATGTTCATCATGAACGGTGCATATTACTGAAATATTAGTCGTAATAATGAACCAACGCTTGGTTGCACCACTGGCTCCGGGAAGTAGATTGGATGAGTCCACGAAGGTTCATCGGGTATAACATGTGTCTTTTTCTCTTCTACGGTAACTACGGGTTCGATCTTCTTCGGCAAGAAGAACTTCACATTGTCGACGGGAGGTGGCAAGTTCTGTTAGTTAGTGGAGTTAGTAGGAGTTACAGTTCGAGTCCCCTGGCTGTATAGTTAGTATTGATACACATATCTGGCTCGTTAGTGCAGAGTGGGGTTAGTAATGATTTAAGTTTTCACTTTAAACCTCACAAGTAACACTGCTGCTCATTGGTTTATGTTCTTCTTGTGAACCAAACTAAGTTACCTTCAGTCTTTCGTTTATTTTGCGAAGTGCGGCCTTCTCCTTTGCTTGAATCTCTTTCACCAAGTTTCGTTCTGGGATGCGGAACTTATTGGGGTTCAAATGCTCTGAGTTGGACACAGTGTTTTGCACAATTGGTTCAGTGTACTCTTCGATGGGTATACGATTGAGGCCCTGCAACAATTAATCTCGACAAAAAGGTGTTTTCGTGAACAGAGTTGTGGAGATTGATGGAAACTCAAACAAAATCACGTTTTAAGCAGCATTAGTTGGCCCTAAACATGAGTTACGTGCACGCTGGTACGCTAATTGACATTTTATGCGCTAATAAAATTAAATCACTCCGTTCGCCACTTTCAATCATAAGAGAATATATTTTTTTTACGTTTAAAGTATATTGGTTGGTTAGTTAAAGCCATGGGGTCTACTGTCAATATAACACCTCTCATTCTTCTAATCTGGACAGGGATTTACCATCTTATTCTCGGCTCGTGGACTCGTCACTGGTGATACGGGGTTGAATTTACGTTGTAGAGTGGGCTCATGGTTCGGCCTGAAAAAAGGAAAAGTAATGAGAATATATACTGGAGAACCCTACAGCTATGCTGGACAGGTTGACACTGTTAACTAACAGTCGAACTTCAGCCGTAGAATGTATTCTAGTGAGAAAAGCAACAAATAAATCATAAATGAAAAGAAAACTCAAAAAAATGTTCACTCTAATTTGTACTTTTCATCAGCATTATTTGTTTCACCTGTTTTGTTGCAGAACTGCTCTCATTGAACGTGGCGAGTCGAATCGGTCTGTTGTTTCGATTGGTGAGCGCTGATAATATAAGCTGTTTACAAATAAAATATTGTTAGTTGTTTGTAAATGTATCAAACTAGTCTAGATTCTGTTCAACTATGTACTTCGAATGTTCAAGACGTGAACCCCAAACAAATCATCAAAAGTTACAATCTACAAAAATTGTTTGCACGGCATTAATAAGTAAATTCAAATTCTTCAAAGTAAGTAGTTAATCACATTTCAAATGTGAGACTCAATATACGTGAGAGTTTTTCTGACATTGAAACATGTGGAAAAAATTGAGCACTGAGTGTCGTACCGCATTAAGGGTATTGAAATCGATAAGCAAACATGGGTATGACACCAAGACAAATTTTACGTCGTGATAAGAGAAGAATGCAAAGTTGTGTGATAGTATTCGCTGAGCGAAAGTTTTACTATATTATGCAGCGTGTGAATTTTACGACTGTCGCCAAAATCTTAGTTTTTTTCTTCTGAAATGCAACACTAATTTCATGTCTATCAACTACCATGATTGATCTTGCTCGAGGAGGGTAGTTGTCAGGAGTTAAGGATCTTCGCGAAACTTCGTCCACAGAAGAAGCACGGATGCTGCAATCAGAGTGAAATCAATGTGACCAATAAACTATTAAAAACTATTAAAAGACCGCAGATTATTCTTTCAAAAAGCTGCAGCTGCAAGTACTACATTTTAACGCGGCTTACATATCTATGGTCATTGAGCAGAAAAGTACTGTGAACTTTTATGTAGTAAAATTACACTCTTTTCGACTTACGCCCTGCTGATAAGCACGTTCTATGTGTATTGAACTGGAAATCCAAACACAGGCGAATACTTTCTCGAAATAATAGTATACTTACTGTGGTTGAACCATATATGGCATGTGACGTGTATTGCTGTTCATCTGTAAACAAGAGAATCAGCACGAGAAAATATGTAGGGTATTGTCAAACTATAAACTCAAAGATCTGTACTTTTGATCGCAATCATCTGAAGTATGTATGAGATTCATAAATTTGCATCGAAATTTTAATAATTCATGACCCACCAAATTATTAGTCTCAATACATTGCGAAAAAAGGAACTTTTAAGAAGAACTTGCAGAAGAAGTTAGATTATGGTGTTTTATTTTATCGGGAGAGTGTGATTCGTTTTGACCAGAAAACTTGCGATACTCTTTATCTTAGCGTTGTAGTCACTCTGAACGTGTGTCGTGAAACTGCGGCTGTTCAAAGTATAGGTTTTACTGTATGACAAACCATTTGCGGTGCCGGATTCATTGTTTGGGGCATCATCATCATCTGACCGAACTCTGCAAAACTTTATCAGTGAAACTTCTTGACCAACATTAAAATATAGGCTATGACTATAAAAGCATAGTGATGATCATAGTTGTTTCCCCGACTGGTTTCATGATTATCGGAAAACTTAACGAAAAGTTCCAAGAAAATTTTCACGGACGTTTGTAGCCGGCCTCTCTACTTATTTAGTACCTCCGATAAATAGATCCCATTATTTCACATTTACAAAATACATTCTCACCGTTCACTTGCATGGGCATCATCATTATCATTTGTTGAGGATACGACGGTGATGGAGGAACCGGAGTAGATGGTGGTTCCAGCCTTCGGTTCTGCTTCCGGTACGACGCAGGGGGCTGATCCACAGAGGACTCCTGAATCGACGTTATTAAAAAAAACGGATTCTATGAATAAACTGAATAAATCTGTTCATTCATGAAATCTATAACAAAGATGTGGCTAAACAGAGACGCGAAATACAGTTTATGTGCATTTTTAATGAATCACTTGTTTCATTGCTGAAGTGAAAATCTTATTTTACAAATTGTCCTACACGAATCTGACTGTATCCGTTGGATCTGTTGGAACGATTCAATTGACTTTGCTCCGGGTCCACGGTATGGTATCTAGGAAGACTGCGAGATCGTGATCGAGAACTGTTGAGGTCCACCGCCCGACCCTAGAAAATGTACTGTGCCCAGAATTCTACAGAACATAATACATTCGAAGTACGAAAAATTCATGCGTATATACATACCGTTGGAGCCATTTCAATATAGTCATATCGTTCCGATTCAGGCTGATACACCGGCTCCGCGGGTTGAGCGTACATTCCACGAGATATGTCTGCATACAGCGGCGTATCCTCGTAAGGCTGAAAGACGAGAAGCTAAATGTGAAATAAATGTTTATAAGTATATGTGAAACAACAATAGCATAACGAACTTCATTCTAAAGCAGGATATGATCAACTACGAAAAAAATATTTTTCTCTGAGCCATTCTCAGCAGTTACGAAAGAGAGCACGATTCCAAGATGCAATCGGTTTTATGAATGTTACCCAAAAAGTGAATAGATATTCCTTTCAAATGAAACGTGCGACATGTACATACTATTGCCATAAAAAAATGAAGATTGGAACACGACAACAGGGTAGTTGAAAATGGAATTGAAAATGTTATTGTATGTCTAGTTATAATATCAACCTCTTTATGTGTGCTGATTAAGTGAAGTCTGTTCCACTTACTGCGTCATAATTGGGCTGTTCACGGACACCTCCTTTGATAGATGCAGCGATTCTACTAGCTGTCACAGCGTCTGCGTTGAAGTCTTCGGGAGAAAGAACCTGGATAGATCAACCATATAAACAACATGTTTGCTCACGAACTCTGTGAAAAAGTCTTGAAACTCACTTAGAAACATTCGCCTGTGAATAAAAACTGGTTCAACTGACTTGATCAAAAACTTCGTCTAAAAACCGATCCACATCCTTTGAGTTGTGGGGAACAGGCATTCTGCGGATGCGTGAGGCCACACTCATCGTGGAGTATTCACTGGGAATGTGGTCACCTCGGTCGAACATAGAAGGTATGCGAGGGTCTGTAGTTCCACGAACACTGTAACTGTTCTGAGTATGAAACACAAAAACGACACCAGGCAACAAAGATAATTTCACCGTAAAATCTACTCTATCTACTGTACTCTTCAATCATCGCAGCTTCATCTGATGATGTCATTATACTCTTATCGATCATACTGCTGTTTTCCTACAGTAATGTTCTGCCTCTTCTATTTGTTTAGCTAAGACTGTACTTAACTCCGTTCCTTTTGAATGTTGTGCAAGCGTGATGGATTTTCTCTATAAGTCTGATGATTCGCATTTTCTGACCTAAGCTGTAGTGCCTCGATTTACCTGTTGTGTTCTCGATTCTGAATATAACCACCATCGGGTCGGGCAGAGTCCGAGTTAACCATTCTCGAGGCCGAATGACCTGAAATACGTTAACAAAACTGCTTGAAAAGCGGCCCAGTATGTTATGATGCATGTAATTGTAGGCGTCATGGAACTCATATGGACACCATACAGTCAATTTTATTGGGACAGATCCAAGGTCTATGCACGTCTGCGTCGTGCTCTACACGCTCTCACATCGGCTGGCAGATAATCAACAACTGCTCGCCCGCATTTCAATGTCGATTGAATTGTTCTTAGACTTTGCTGGTGGAATAAAGACTATATATACCTTTGGCCGTGTCATAGACTGGCTCGGCTGTCTGTGGTAGTTGCATATTCTGACCGTACATGGGATTCATCATTTGCGGCATCATGACTGGGACGTATTGAATCATAGGCTGTAACCAATGTTTTTTTTTTCAAATTGCGAAATGACTTTTTTCGTGAGACGAACATCTGTACAATTTCGAGTTCCAAACGAATATTCTTAAAAATTATATACTTAAAACCTTCGAGATCGAGCGGAAGGTGGAACTCATTTGTACAATTGAGAACGTTAGTCTAAACCTACCATGTTTGTTGGTGCGCCATATGAATAGTTAGGAATATAGTGCTCTGCCCTCGAGTCTTCTTCTGAAGTCTGAAAGCCTGGCGGTACTCGAGGATGTTCCATTGTACTAGGACAGGCTGTGATTGTCTGTAAGGTAATAAGAAACATTAGCCGGACCAAAGACAAATCTCGCACAGCGCTTCGCGCTGCGCGCGATTCACACGAAGCAGTGAAGCTGATAAAAGTGTTCATAACAAAATGGAACTGTGGCACAAACTCTTTCTCAGTTAAGTGTAGTACAGTTCGAGCAGAGACATAACTGCGACCTCTCACAACGTTTGAGAGGTCGTATTAGGACTGTTTGTGAATTGTGTTGTGCGTTTGCAAAACAGCCCACCTCATATGGTTTGTGTCGTTCCACGCAGGGGCTTTCGTATTGGAATGACTTTGGAGGCATATTTTGTGGAGATGTTCCATTTGCTGAAAAAAACTGTTTTAAATTTATTCTCTCTTTTCGATTGTTCGACAATTTTCTTTGCTGACAACATCATCAAACAATTTCAGCCGGTAGGCTGCAAATTAGGTAAAAATTAATACAAGTTTGCTTTTCCTATTGTATTGTTCTCTCGAAATAGATTGTGGTGATATTGTTAGTCAAGTGAAAATTGGTGTGTGATTTTCTCGAATAAAAAAACCCACCGGTTCTGACCGATTTCTTCTTGTTCGGCAATGTATAACTGTAGTCCGACTCGGCTTCTTGTTTTGACAAACCATATGTGCGGATGGGTTGCCTAATTCGGTTAGTTGGACAATCTTCCGACACTTCATCATAACGATTCTCGCCCTTATTGAACTTGGCCCCGGAAGTATATTCGTATCGGTCCTGACTGTTATGACCCTCTTTCGACCGCTGGCGACGACGTTCAACAGGACTCCTTGAACGACTCTTGTTTATTATGAACTTCGAGAATATATACTCTGATATTCATCCATTCTGATATGATCGAACACAGCATGAAACTAGGTATTAGCCAACCTGATCCAGATCTCATGTTTATTTCAAACAAATCATTGTATGAAACTGCGCTTCTGAGAAAAAATCTGTGGAAGAGAATCGAACAGAGAAAGAAAAAAGTGATACCTGAATCTTTCGAAATCGAAGTGATCCAAATACAACGACTTACAGCTCCGAACTCTTAAATCGTCTCTTAGCGATTATAGTAACATCAATTTTGTGATAGCCAATCGACACTGGTTTGGACAATTGAAAGTTTCTAACGAATCATATCCTAATGTTGGGTTTCTTATTTAAACCGAAACACGAGGTAGTATAGATGTTTTATTGAGTGGCGATAAAACATCTATACTACCTCGATCGATTTTGATTCGGTTCAAATAAGAAACCCAACATTGTACAATATGCCGAGGTTTATCGAGCGGAACATGGAAAGTGATCACATCTCACTTGATTTTGTTCTGATCTCCGATGTTCTCCTTTGTTTTGTTAACCGGTGGCAGTGTTCGCTCAGAAGAGAAAGACAGAAAATACGGACTGTAATTATTGAATTTTGTAGGATGCATCAATAGTAATAGTGTCAGTTTGACAGTATGAAACAGGAATAAACTCATGAATATATGCATCACTGGTGAAATTACACTCGAAATTCGTTATTGTAACATGAACGGTGTTCATGTTTCATGGATGGAGAAGCTGAAAAATGTGTGGTAAATAAAAATAGACCACAACTGAATTAACTGCTCTGTTCGGTTATGGTTTCAAACGAATCCACTGTGATTTTTGGAAAAAGGTGTTTGGGAGAATTGTCTACCTTGAATCTTCCTGAGGTTTACTCTCCAAAACGGACAGTGCATCATGGAAGAAGTGAGAGCCAGTTGTGGAAATAATTCGATCTTCATTCTGTAGTTCGATAGTCCAACCGCTCGGATCTCCAACACCCCTGCACACAACATGCACATTTATTATCTGGCGGATAAGGCTCAGTTGCCTTTTATAATCGAAAAAAGTGCGGTCAGTCACATGAACGTTCTGGATGTAACTTTGACCAAGAAAACAACTTTCCTAATCAACAACTTGTAGCATTTTTTTTGGAACAGTTGGTGTTACATGCTCAGATGAACTGACGAAACTATCACTGTCAAGTGTAACTCAGTTTGACGATAACTTCCGTACCGCTGTCGCAGTATTCTTCTGGCCAACTCCTCGTTTGTGATCCAAGGATAAGCTTCAATTTGATCAGTTTTCTCTTCGAGACACGTCACTTCTATGACGGGAGAAGTGTGTGCTTTGATGGCGGCGAGCTCAATATCTGTGCCTGGTAGAAGTCTGGCAACCTGAATGAAAACCCATTCATTTTGTGTGTTAGTTGGTCGATTAGCTTGCTCATCAATGATCGCAAATTACGACTGAAAAATATAGAATCAACCCACAAACACAGGCACCGCAGCAAAGTCGGGAAAGTGGTGAGCTCACACTGATTGAGAACCTGATCACATTCTGGTCACATAGTTGCCAACTTTCCGTGTTTAAGCATAGTGGGGCTGACCCAACTCTGGGTCAGGTAGCGTCGAGCAAACTCTATTATCGAACGATTTCTCTAATGATTGAACATATCTTTCTCAAGTAGTAAAAAAGTTCGAGAAACGCACCTGTACATTGGGAATCCGCAGGCGTCTTGACAAAATCGTTTCACAGTGCTTTCTGTACTTCAGCGGAATGGTGTCGAAATAACTGAAGTTGTGTACAGGGTTTGTTTCAGGAACAGAAAATAGCAGAACAGTTTATTTCGTTTGTCCATTTAGGATATATCTAGTGTGTGCAACAGCGAGAACTACCACCAATAGTTGGTCCGTCATTTCCTTTTCAAGTGTCTCAAATGTACCTGAGTAACATTGGGATGATTTGTTCGGTTGGCGGAAAAGAAGACAACGCGATGATCATGAGTTGATACCCACGAGTTGTGGCTACATTGTCTTGATTACAATATGTTTGATTGCACAGTTGAACCAGTATTTCGTCTCTCTGGCATGGATTCAGTATTCCCTGAAATTCAGTTCGTTTAGAAGATTTTCGAAAAGGAAGACAGTCATGTCCTGATTGTTTACACATCAACACCGTTGAAATTTCTGAAAATTTAAATGAGTGGGATCTAATAGTCATTTCGAAATAACGAATGCAAACGTTTTCATGACTCAATGCTCACGCTCTATAGTCCACACCATTCTTACTGAGACTCCTACAGTACACTTTCGCGTTTTACAATGGCGTTTTTATATTGCAAACTCCAACTTTGTCAAAAACTTATTTGAAATACTCTTTGTAATAGGTTATCATAATCTGAGGTAAAAATTGTTAACCATTCCGATAATATTTGGTTATTTAAACGGACTTAAAATTTCGTAGTTTTACTGTAGAAGCCTCAGTAGGAATGGAAAAAAAACTATACAACCCCTCCCCCAAAAAGGGTTTCTCAAAAATCAGTCCTACCTGTTGCACAATGAATCTGGATAGATCATTCAGTTGAGTCTGAGACATTTTCACATCACTCATGTATTTCAAAATGAGTTTGAATATTTCCAGTGACAGTCGAAAGTCGAACTCATTCTCCTTGTGTAGAAAAGGTGTCATTATTGGTTCACGTCTAACTTCGAGCAGATGTCCCTACAACATTTCGAAATGAGGATAAAATAACAAATATATCATCAATCGATGAAAAAAAGCGATTCATTTCGGGATAAAATATTTTTCACACGCTCGTGAACTCCTACAATAATTTGGAATTGTAGTGCAGTTGTATATATGCAAACGTATTCAAGAATCAATTTTGGATCAACGATTCGATCACAAGATCGGAACCATGAATTTGTATCGTTACTTTGGGAATTGTTCCATGCCAATATTGCAAACCAGAACTCTAATGTTAGACTTCAAGGTTGCACGTAAGAACAACGAGAACTGTTACGTACGAGGCACATTTTGTTCATTGGGCGCCGAGAATGATGAACAAAATGAACAATCACATTTTGGAAATAACAGTAGTATGCATAGTGCCACCAAAACATATCCAGAACTTTCTCGCCGTTCTATTTTGTTCACATATTGTTCATTTACTACTTAAATTTTCCCGTGTGGGAACAATGACGTCAAAAAGTCCATATGGCAGTTATGTTATAATCAACCAACCTTATAGTTAAGCTCAGCAAACTCTTCGATTTTCTGTTTATGAATATAGATCGGCTTCTTGAGTGGAAATGTCAAGTACTGTGTGGTAGTCTTGGTCTGATGATTCGCATTAGAACTGAAATTTCTTGTTTGCTTGGTTGATAAAACTTACTCAGTTCGGGTTTTCACCCGCTTGAAGCACGTGTTCTCAAGTGTTGAAGATCAGTAGCCTTTACCCTACACTCGCGTGAACTACGCGTGTTTTTTGTAGAGAAAGCTCTGAATTTCGCACTGGAATCGATAAATGCACGAGAGATTGGCGTGAGATTTTACTATTCGGGGGATTTGAGATCTAAGATGAATGGCTACTGAAATGAATATGTTCAGTATAACCTTTTTCTGCGGACTATTATTTTACCTGCAACGCGATTCTTCCAGGGCGTCCGATGTTTCTTTACTGATATCAAGATATCCCACTGTTGTTCGGGGAACTTCTTCCTGAATACCAAGTATTCTTGTTCATTTATTGCGTATCAACTACCCTCGCGGTCATCTCTGTAGAAAGCGATCGTTACTTGCCATCTAACATAAAAAGTTGAGTATTGTCTCAAACTTACCTCAATTGTAGGATCGTTCAATCCCTCTCGATATGCCTCCAGTCTTTTGTTGCGTCGAATATGTTTTCCCAACCCGGTCAAAGTTTTCTCCCTCAGGGAAAGTGTCTGTGTTCTATAAGTGAGAAAGGTATAGTTAGCTCCCAGCCCCATAAAAAACAAAGTCTCTATATTACATCCGCTATTCTTCTGTGTTCAAACCTCATTTTTGGTTGGGTAACACCACGAACCAGAGTCTTATGGAGATACGCATAGTAGAAGTGTTGGCTTAGTAGCAATAACAGATTGTACCGAAGTTTAGCATTTCAAATAAACTGTTATCATAGAATTCAATTCGAAATGTATGCCTACCTCGCTTTCCAGCCACGATATCCAGACTGCAGTACGATAGTTGCTGATCTTGTTCGTAAGTAGTTTTTTCTGGCCGCATACATCCTGAGAGTTTTCTGAATAATCTCCCCTGCGCTTCGCCTTGTGCTTTCTCTTGCCAAACACAAACTGTTGGAGAGTTTCTCGCGAAGAAAAACGTAGTTCCTGCCTAAATGAAAAGTTGATGTCTACGAATCTGTATTTAGACAAATATATCGGAGAGGCGAGGGTCTGTGGATCTGAGTGGGCAGTAGAGATGTTGTTTATAATCGAACGTAACTTCTGCGATTTTTGTCAACTCTGGATAATAACTTTGTGAAGTTCTCGTTGAAACATTTACAAAACAAATTTCTTTACGAAAAGCAAGACATTTTCGGCAAACGGACCCAGCTTGTAATCTGATCTGAATTCGTCGCCTTGTCCTTCAAGAATGTCTAGGATGATCTCCTTTTGTTTTTGGCAAAGTGCAATATCCGATGGTAATAGGCAGCGGTACCTGAAACCAATTTCCAATAAAGCTTCACCACAGTTCTCAACGAGAAACAGATATATATGTACATCACTACCTGTAAAATAATTCCAACTGTGTTTCTGACCAGCTCAACTATGCTCAACATGTTCAGACACCGAGTATTTCTGATCCTCGTTTGAGAGTTTGGGCGAACACCAATTCAAGATGATCATTTTTCATTTTGCTTCTCAGTAACGTATATCATCGTTTGTACAGTTTTCCATTACTTCTGTCTGTTTGATCAACGTACCTTTGAGAAAAGTCTAGGAAGGGAATACGAATGGGAAACCCTCTCATGCGGAACACCATAACTTCCACAATTGCTTGCGCCTTGATCTGTCGTGACACAGAGGGAAGATCGAACTTGCCAGCTTGTCTTTCGTTGTTTGATCGAACGCATCGAATATAGTGCGAGTTTGCTCTAGAATAAACATCTACTTTAGCAGTTTTAGCAGAAACTTCAGAAATGCAACGCAGACACTCGATGTTACAGATTGAAGCGAAACGTAGTTAGAACCTCACGGTCTGTTTTATTGTTTCATACACCATTGACACTAGTCTGGAACTAATTTGACTCACTCCAGTATTTTTGCAGTCAATGCATTTGACGACGTGACGAACTGTTGTGCAGCATACACAATGTAGTCGTTTTTCTCTCGGCCGGCGGCTATGGGCCGGAAAAGCATCGAAATGACCTGAACATTGAAATAAAAAACGGCAATTTTAAAAATAAGTAAACTAATGCCAGAAATGCCTCAGGCAAAAATCTTTCCAACGCAAACAAAAAATTTGTATTTTTAATTTCTATAATATGGTATTCATCACGTCAAGTAACAGTCCTGTGTCCTGATTATTAACCTCTGTATTGATTGTTTTCTGTATTTTCACACATTCGAAGAAACAGTAAAAAAAACTAACGGGATTGTTGCTCTCAGTTAGTGTTTTCAGTACAAATCCGGGAACAGTGCGTTTGTTGATGTGCAGGAAATCTTGCACTGTGTACCACGTATTTCCCCCAGAATGGCTGACTGAGAACTCCAGCCGATCTTTGCTTCTCGCCTGAAACGGGAAAAGGTTGAAGTCGTCATATATCTGTCAGTTTGAGTTCGTTCAACAATAGTCATTCTACACTAAGGAATTGCCTTCAACCCGAACCAGTGAAATAAAGAGCAAATAACGTGGAACGTGAAAAATAATTTGACATTTTTCAATTGCACATTCTAGTGTACTATACCAGTATTATAACAGCATGATCGCACTAAGTTTTGCACGCACGTCAATAATAGAATTTCAAGAGAGAGAACTGTCCCCATAGTCAACTACGACCAAACTTACAGATTCGGTAATTGTACAACTTTAGCTCTTGCCTTGTTCCAGTCATGTGCAAAAGGTTATGAAGAATAGTGAATCGTACCAACCCACGTACCTTACCGTACACCCGTTTGTCGAGATGGTTCAAGTTACAATGTTGTAAATACGATTCATCCGATCCCTGAAAACATGCGAACTGATTCGAATGACTAGAAAATGAAAATGAATCACAAAAGAACATTGAGAAACTAAAATGTTATACCTTTGGGAACTTGCACTCATCGTCAAGCAAATTCAGCAGCCCATGAGGATTTTTCGTCAGCAGCTCAATAACACGTGAATTGTCGAGATGTTGGGGGACCTAAAAACCGAAATTTCCAATGTCGCTGTAGTTTATGTGAAGAATTGTTATTTATGGACAAAATAGTTGATTTACACATAAAATACTCACCTCCACTGGTGCGTGAACACCTTCTCTGATGTAGTTTTCCATTGGCTCGGTGAACATTTGCTTGACGAACACGTTCTCCAACTTCTCGTTGACCGTGTTAATCAGCAGCTGCTCCAGACCGTTGTTCATATATCTCTGAAAGAGGGCCAACTTGAAGAGGAGGGCCGTTTCGCTATCGCTCGAAACACAAGTTTCAATTGAATAATCCAAAACGGAACCTGTTTAGGTAGGAATTGTAATTACCACATATATGGGAAACAGTTCATTTGACATGTGATCGAAGATACGCAAAATGCATTGTTGAACTCTGACGGACAATTTTGATTCACGTATTCAATCTGTTAATCTGTTTTTCGAGACTGTTGCGAACTTTCTTCAACAACACTAAAATGTCTAAATGTGTGGTCAGTTCGAAAACAGGGCATTACCTCAAACCCGTAACAATCAACTACATTAATTGTAGCTGTCGGATTGGAACACTTCAGATGAATACCAATTCTACCGAGAATCCAATTGAATAGTTCTTCGTAGAGCATCTGAGACAAAGAATCTCTGAAAATAACGAAACTAGATGGATATAAGCGAAGGATGATATTCGTTCTGACGTAATTCTCTTGAAGTAGTTGGTTTCTATCGAAAAGTTATCAAACAGAGAAGAGATATTCATACCGGGCATCCAATGCTTGCTTCATGTTGTATGACGTTTTCTTGTAGCCATCCTCTGTTTTCTGAAAAAAAAGTATAGATCCAAACAGTTATAGTTTCTAGAGAGACAAAAAAGTACTTTCTGTTTGGTTTTGAATCAATTGT
Organism: Litoditis marina; assembly: GCA_964036275.1. NCBI lineage: Eukaryota > Metazoa > Nematoda > Chromadorea > Rhabditida > Rhabditidae > Litoditis > Litoditis marina. Next base: position 11,949,290 of record OZ038438.1, on the reverse strand, counting down.
GATCATGATACAATGAATATCGCCTACCACGTATTTCTGCGTGAACGCCTGAGCCCAGCTATCTATGTCCAATTCCAGCAAATGAGCTGCCCATTTCACTTCTCCGTCATTGCAAATTTCCACTGTTTCGACAGCAGCGTCTTCCACCTGATAGATTATGCTTCGGTGGATTGGAATGTTATAAGTTATTTTCATTCTCATATAGTTAACACCTTTTGGTAATCAATATACGGAAAGATTACTCTAATCATCGGTATTATGGGTGAGCGGTAGGGACGCCCCCACCCAGTTTTTTTCCAGGGGTTTATGAAGAAATCAGTTATAATTTTGAAAATTATTACATTGCTATGGATAAAAATAAAAGAATATACTGCCTGACGGGTTAAGAGAGGTGTTGACTTCGTCTTCCCAACAACTAGTAATAACAAATAAAATGTACTTTGAACCAAGCAAACCTTTCTGTCTCTTCGAAAATAGACGTTGCCAATATGCAGAATTGCCACTATTGTTTTATAGATAATCTGTCGTTGTTCTTCAGAGAATCCAACAATAGTTAGCGCAGCGTCGAGGTCGTCGAAACATGTTGAATCTTCGGCGCTTGTTTCGGAAGGTTTGCCCTAGTTATATAAACTGTTAACGACACTTATCACGATTGTTCTAAAACTGCATTTACTCATGAACTACAATTCTGAAACTTGTTGTTATCGCATTATTTTTCTAAAGAACTTTATTCTTATCACGATTAATCTCTTAAAATGTTATAACATTGGATTTTCTCATGATCTCTTTCATGGGAAGTTCATGGAACTCTTCCTCGTCAACTTAATTGTGACAGACTTGAAGTCACGAGGAAGTGTCTCAAAGGTTCAAGATAGAGTGTCACCGCGTTAGTTGTCGTAGAGTTCAACAATATGCAACTGGTGAGTATAGATTTGAGATTTGGCATGTCTGGACGGGACACCGAAATGGCAAATACAAATCAGGAGGACCAATAAAATTTTCCAAATCATGATGAAGTATGAGCATACCTGGTTCAGATAGAAAAACTTTTGACCTTCTCGCAATCCGTATTTCGTCTTCAATTGAGCCTCCAGTCCGGCGAGCACCTACAAAAAACAAGTTGTGTTGTCTGGCGGTGATGTCTCTAGTTGAGCTGACAGGTTCATAGGAAAATGGTAGTCAACTCTCAGACTCACGTGGTAGAATACGTGAAAGTTTCGTTCTCCGATTTTCTGATTCACGACCCTCGTTGTTTCCAGTGGAAGAGTTGTGCGGAAACCGAGTCCGGACAGCGTGTCCCTTGAAGTATTATAATTGTAAATGAATTAAAGCGTTAATCTACAAAACTAAACGATGAGTTACCCATCTGATTACAAAGGGACATTCATTACACAACGCATTGAACATCTGCTGGGAACATTGGTTGAGTTAATTTACTATCTATTTTATCAACTCACTTTTTGAACAGAAGTTCGGCTGCGTATCCGAATCTGGTTGCATTTTCATTCTTGCTTGTTCTGGCTGTGGCAAAACTTTTGAAGATTGTGTGTACCGCATCAATCTTTAAATTGTCAATATTAATCATCTGTATTAAAGGGTTCGACACATTCAAGTAGTGCGTCAGTTTCATCCCACTATTTCATGCAATCAAGAAAACATCCAGTTATCACAGAAACGCCGCAGTTCAGAACAATATAACTCCGAGATTGTATAGTATTAATTTACTCACTATGTGAGTACATTTTGTATGTATTGAAAAAACAAGTATGAAAAACTAGTTTTCGATATATCTGCCTTATGTGACACTTGAACACAGCCTAAAAAGAAATATACAGTACACCCCATCTTGATTTCGGCCACGACTATATACCGAGATAAACCACGATCTGCAGCAATAAACTCAACCCACGTGTTTGTCCGTGACTTTCCCAGATGAACCCGAAGTGAAGTACTTCATCACTTGCTTCGCATTGAAGGACTTGCCAGATCCTGACTCTCCGCTGAAATCAGAACGTTCACAACTCCATGTGGCAGTGCATGATTTCATCCAGATTTCTGTCGAAAATCAAAAAAAAATGGTTTTATATCTGAGGAAGGTTACCTGAACACAATGTTTTCAATGGTGGATCCATTTCTTATGGCGTTCAATGCTTCATAGGCCAACGAGAAAATGTGCCTGAAAACCATTAACAAGTGTCAATGACAACTAAAACTAACTGTTCCAACTTGCTTGATCATGGAAACATTTCTTATGGATCACCTGTCTACAATGTTTCAGTCACGCATTAACTAATTCTCAATCATTCATTTCACATTAATTTCCGGTAACGAGGACATATCCCTACCAGTAATATCATGATTGAGCGATAGCGGTGTTCTTTAAAGTATCAAAAATAGCCTGTGTCGCTTGATTCTGCATACTCTCTAATACAGAATTCCGGTCTGTCAGCACCTACGGTGCTAATCAGCGAGGGGCGACCACCACCACCAACAAGCAGGAAGAACCACTTCCGTTTACGGTTATTCCAACATTTTAAAACAAACATAGAGGACGAACAGTGCTATAATTGAGAAACAAGTCTCTTGACGAATACATAAGTATGTGAACTAGAACAATGACAGGCAAGATGGTATCAAACGAGAAAGTAGAGGGCACTCGTATACCGTATTCACCAAGAAAACTGTAAGATTCAACAGAACAACCAGGAAGGAATTATCTGAAACTCACGCAGATTCATTATTTGCCTGATACTGCGAGATAACGGAATCATCGTAGATGGGATACGACTCAAATGGATTGACAGATATCAGAGTACCGCTAATGTTTGTCTGAAAAACACAGAAAACATAAATTTGACGACATTTTTCTCCTGAACTATACCATGTGTGCTGTAGAAAAAATAAAAACACAGAAGTTAACGTATGTCCCTGACTGACCGACTTATAAATCCAATAATCATATAAAAATTTCGTCAAAAAAGTAAAGGATAAGGTTCAAAGGTCGTACATCACATACATTCAGGTATGCGAGCGGTTCCTTTCAAATCGCATTGGGCGCGTGCGGTATCGAAAGAAAACTCAACAAAAAGACTAAAGTTAAATGACATCCAATCGAAAACTCAAGAAAACGTGGGTTTTCAGCTCATTACTTTGAACTCAATGCTTGCTTACGAAAACGAACAATAACCACTCACATAAATTCGTTTTCTTTGGAAGCGGTTTTGAAGAGTATCAAGAACGGACGAGTAAGATGCTTCGCTGAAAAAACAAAAATGAGAGAAACTGAATGATTCATTCAAACAATTTGTAGCGACTGGAAGAATGTAGTTTATTCTGTGGTTTCCAGCTGATAAATTTCGAGAGCCAATTTCCACTAACCAAAAAAACATGGTTTCAGAGAAAATCCACGATGTATCAGTATCACGTGAGAACTTCTTATTCAGGAAAGTTTGCGCTTTGCAATGTTGTGAATCTACGACACTGATCCGTGAAGCAGTTGGTTTTGGAAACTTCCGAGCGACTGTCTGTACATGGAGCCATTCATTCACTGACCTGGAGTTCATCAAATTCTCATTATTCGGTTTGGGAAGGTCCTCCATCCTTTTAGAAGGATACGTTGTGATCAGGTTCGCTAACCAATGACGTACTCTGTAAAAATTTCAAAGGTGTAGGGATACAACATGAACGAAACTATGTAGCATTAATATTCACATCTTTCTCTATCTACTTCATAAAACACATGAATCACAATGTACGACACGTTTCCAAACGTTTGGCTCTTTTCAGAAGACTATAATTGATTTGTGAATGAGAAAACAATAATACCACAGTGGTCACATCAAAGGTATGGTTCGGCTTTCAATGAAAATCAAAGACAAGTACATTAAGCATGAGTAATGCGAACACCATAAAGGTTTTGAATCTTTGCTCATTGAAGCTGTACAACATTAATAAGTGAATGAAAGAGGTTGATGTCAGAAGAGAAGCGAAGACTATGATCAATATTACATAAACAATAGACAAATCTGTGCAGAGTTTGTGAAAATTAAGGTGAGCTGATCGCTCATTTCACATCAGGTCAGCACGAACAGTTCAATTAGTCAGGACAGTTTCTACATTTGAACCGGAACGTGAGTAAAATAGAGAAAACATTTTCTATAGGAAAACCGGTAGTATAATATAAGTAACCAGAAACAGGCTAAAGCGAACGGAACTCCAACACACACGATGAGAAAGTGTGAGATTGTTGATGTTGATGACTGTAAAAACTGTGCGTTTCACAGATAAAGAGGTGTGAAGAGAATAGCCACTCATTTGTAAATGTCTAGCCGCCAACTAGCTGATCATAAGCTGATTCAATCGCTCCATGCTTTAGTATAAGATCCGTGATCGCCCGATAGCAAGCGTCCTGCTCGATCTGCAGCCTAAACAGACCGCAACTTGTTATTACGTCAACAGCCACTGGTAGATTAGCTGAGAATTTGCAAAAATAAATGTTGTTCTATGTATCACTTAATTGACAGTCCTTACTGATATAGTTCCAGTAAATGGGAGTTTGAGCGGATACATAACAGAAATAGTCGAATAAAACCTATATTCAACCTCAAACAAGCCATCTGCTCACAAAAGATCAAAGAAACAAATGAAGAATTTTGATCGGTGTGATCTCGACAACTTCTGATATATTTGATAATGATATATATTGATATCAGGTGTGAAAATCATTCTTAGCGTTTCTTCACATTTGGACAGAATTGCAGTAAAAGCTCCTTTTCGTAGATTCATTTTGGAAAATTGCTAGAAAATAATGATTGTGTATTGTTGAGTAGGTCCGTTGTTAGTAGGGGATCGATGTGTATTGTGGGTCAGCCAAGACGCGGTTCATGGTCATTCTGTATCACCTAATCACAAGTAGAGAAAGGAAAGGAAAATCTACGGATTGAGCGCGCAGCGGACAATGTGTAGCGCAGATCTCATCCAATCTGTAGTTTGTTGATTGTACTTGCACACCGGAAATTTGGCAGCGTTAAGTTTTTACCAACTGTGTAGATAATCACGATATGTATTTACTTATTCATCTTTCCATCCGTTAGCCGGAATTGAGATACGTTAGCCGGAAGACTAGAGAATAAATAATTTTTCTGAGACAGTTGGAGACATCGAACAATATATGAATGTTGCCAATCAAAGGTCAGAGATATATCAGTGGACGAGTATCTGTGCAGACGCGGCTAGTTGCCAGGCCTATAATACCGTAGTAGAGCTTGTAGTTGCCGATTATCCACACGAATTCCTTCTCATTTTATAGCTTTTCCTCACTCACTCAAGTTGTAAGGGAAACAAAATCATTAAATAATTCAAACACAATGAACCATAAAATAGCTGGAACCAGATTTTCGCATTTTCTAAAAGTTCGAACTATTTTTTTTCGAGTGCGTCAAGTTTTGAGTGTGACTTCAACAACCCTATTCAATATATAATGTTTTTTTAATATGGAAGCTTCAGTCATAGATTAGACCAGATTAGACCAGTAGGTTCCTTATTATGACTGAGGTGGATGTTACAATCGCCCAACGTTTGTTGTTGGTTGTGAATTGAAATTCAATCGGTGATAACCATGTTGTTCGGAGCACCAGAAATAAAATGAATTTCGAGAAGCAGAGTTGTATGCCAGTTTTAAAAGTTCTGAGAATGTTGAGAAGTTACCCTGATTGATTCTGGTTTTTTGTATCCCGATTTCTCTCCACCTATGAATTAATGGACCTCAAATGTGCAGACGAAACGATTCTATTCAGCGTCCTGACAAAAACACAGAAACCCCAAATTTAAAAAAAATATCTTATTATATAATCAATGTACACAAGCAAGAACCCATGACAAAATCAACCTGTTCAAAAATAAATATCACTTCGAATTAAGGCAACAAAATTAACTGTACACCAGCGGGAATGCGAAGTTCATCGCTTTTACAGTCGGACTGGGTTGGTCCTTACCATATATTTGCGAGAGATAATTCACAAAAGGAGCATCCCGGAGCATCACAAAAGGCGAATTCTGACACAATGAACAAAACTAAAAAATACAGCGACAATTCCTAGTTTCCTGTGTAACTAATCAATCGGTGGCTGGTGCTTGGGCAGACGACCGAACTTGAACAAGAGCAACGTCAAAGATGCAGAAAATCGACCTGGAAATATTCGAATTCTTTCAGTACAGAGCTTATAAAGTACACACCTTAATTTTCTACATTTCAAATGACAGTAGATCCCCAAACTTCAATCTTGTGTTGTATTAGTATGTGCGACGGAATAGACTCCGCTGCGACAATAAGTCACATCATTTGAATGTCTACTAGGGTTGTTAATCGGTTAAGAAACATAGAATATTTCGAGTTTCTACTCTGCGTGTATTCCAAAAAAATCGAATATCTCCTCACTGTGACATTCAAGGCTTACTGTATATCAGAATCAAGGTCACGTTTTTACGTTTAAAGTAAAAAAATGTGAATGACCAGCCGGACAGTTAGAAATTTTCCGTTGAGTTCTGTTTTCATAGCATCCCACATTTCTCCGCAAATTCGTACACATCACATCGCGCGAAAAATTGTTGAACATAAAATAATTATAATGATTTACCTGCACGTCGGACATGGCGCCTGGCCAGTCAGCCATTGTTCCGGTCGGTTTTGATCCTGCTTGGCAGCGAATATTTTAGCCATGCATAGAACACACCTTAAAATGAAAAACATTATTTCCTTTCTTCTACATTACTGGCACTGTGAGACGAAAACGAACAAACACGTTCTGTCTATTTCACCCGTTCATATCATACGCTTCTGAAGTGTATCGTCGAATACTCGTTAAACAGCTTTATAATGAGCACAAAACACTTTTCTTAACATACTTTTCGAGTTGGTAGTAGTAAGAGTCTGAAGTTTTTCATTTGTCAAGCATCTGCCAGAAGTTTCGATATCATACTGTAGAAGACTCAACATTGCTGGAACACACTATACCTATCACTCAAGCCCAACAAAAATCTCTCAATTGTTTAGTTATTGAAAATCACGATTGGGTCAGTACCACATTGGCCTGCACATGCATCTTTGACATTGTTGCGTTCCGGGCTCACGTGGAATTTCAGCGCATGTCCTGACTAGTTTCATATTTGACTTTGTCTCCGAGCACGCAAGACAGGGCTCCAAATCCTGCAATATTATGAAATATACGGACACAAAATATCTAACTGCTCTCATAATTTCACTAAATCACCTTTTAAGAAACATACACAAACTCGTCGTTTTCCCGATGACCAGCAAGCGAAAAAACTGATCATATCGCCTCAAAAGCAATGTCCCACAGACTGTTGATTATGCTGTTCGCTTTGCGAGATTATGTGAGTTTCCCATAGGAAACATCACGGGATCCTCACTTGATGAAGGAAATATTCAAGTATAAAAATCACCAAATATACTAGGTGTAACAATAAAAAAATTAGATAATAGAGAACTATATCACGCTAGGAGGTGGCCTCCAGCGCAATGGTCGAGAAGTGTCTATCAAATCCTTCAACACTATCCAGAAGTAGTTTAATAATGATGACTCGAATAACGAACTTGTTTGGTTTTTCCGTAGTAAATTGTTCACGACAACGCAACTCATACAGAAAGGCTTTCACTGTTACCCCATTCTCCACGTACCTGTACGTTGTCCACGTAATAGGGTTGATTTTTTGCCGCCTCTTCGGAAAACGCCTATAACAAACAAGCGTGATATCATTGATGTTGGGATTGAAAAACGAAATGGTTTGTTTAAACGGACATTCAAATATCAATTCCAAATAAAATACCTTTGCAAATCGCTCAACGGTGGAAAGTTTCAACACAATGTTCGGTGGAATGCTGATCGGTCTGATAAGGGTTGATTGAAGATCCCTCAATGTCAGGTTATGGATCCTGTGAACAACAAAAATGATTGCACAAAAAATATGCAGAAAATATTAGTCGATAGTTCATTTATGCATTTCGGAAATTATAATTTTTATTATTTGTGTTGAGGTAATTCCAAAACCGCGTTCTCGGTTATGATTGGAACGAAATGTTGACAGAAACTTACTTGAGCACAATATCGCTACCCAGATGAGGAGGAACGCTTATTTGCAATGTTATCAGCTGGATGGCACCCTCAGGATTCAAGGGATTGACCTGAAAATTAAGAGGTCTGGTTTTTATAGATAATGCATTTGATAATCGAAAAAGATGCCAAAACAACCTTCTGTGGTACAACTCTGTCAGAGCAAATTTAGTACTAAGAATAATGTTCTCGATAAAAACAAACTCACAAATATTTCTTCGGCATTGGTGACAGAAAATGCAACGTCAGCCACTTTGTAGACACAAAAATTGAACTTCGAGTAGAAAATGAGCCATGTGTTGGAGATTATAATACGACTTGAACCTGGAGTTGTTGAGTTTAAAGTGCAACCGAATCAGTTCGTTAGATACGATAAAGCGTTTCATGAAGTGTTTCAGATTGTTTTTCACTGCGGTCGAGACTCACATTTCTGAGCCCAACGTTGTTTTGTTTGTTATTCTTGATGTTAGGTCACGGTGTGCTCAGAAAAAGGGAGACTGTCTGTGCGAATTCTCTACCTATACCTACATAGTCACGTTTAGCAGTCATAGCCCGCAGAATGCTTCTGATCGTTTTGAGGATTAGTACCAATCTTTTCACAACCAATATGATTATCAGCATTAGTTTTTTCAGAGGGGGCATCATACGCACAGTATTCAAAATAACATGAATTATGATTTTGTGGGATCATGGAATGGGTTATGTGAGAAGCTTGAGAGCATATGAGCGATTATATACATTATTTACTGACTTGATATATTGTGCTTGAAAGTTTCCAATTGAACAATCTCGCTGGCAATAGATGTGTACAATAGGTGAAGATTGGAACCGTAGTGGGATAGTTGTTTTACAGCTGTCAATTCACGGAAACCTGTCATATGGTGATATGACCAGTAAGTACATGCTCCTGAAACATTTAAACAAGCTTTATTCGTATATCGATATCCTGATTAGTGTTATACAACATTCATAACAGCAATTATACAATCACTTTGTTTTCGGCTAAATGTTGTTGAGCACTCAGGACGCAAATGCACGCATTAAAATCGTGTGCAGTTTTGGCAAAAAAAAGTATGCAGTTTGGCGAAAAGAAGTGTGCAGTTTGGGCGATAAACGTTTAAGGATCGCTCAACAAATTTCAAGGCGTATTCTGTTTATTAATCTGCTTAGAATTGACACCGAAATCAGTTCCCACTCTCGGCAAGCTCTACTGGTGATAATTCAAGGTAGTAATTAAACATACTAGTGCGCAACTGAAACATTCTATGAATCATTTTGGACCTGGGAAATGGGACTCTATATGTAAAACCTCCGATCAAAGCTAATTGTTCCATCAGGTAATAATGTGATTATACATGTACGGTTACTCTTCTCATTTCAATAAATAATTCAAGATAACTCAATAACTCACCTAGCAAAATAGGCAGAGACATATTAGCAAAATAGTGAATTAACCTGGTAGGTTGAATAGCGAATACCAACGCGTGCTCTTGCGAGAGAAAAAGATACAGACAAAACACTGAAATTGGTGGAATACAATTAAAACACATTCATGCTGAAGGTGAAACACATTTCAATGTATTGTTCTGGTTTTGCCTCGTGTTTGCTATGTTTTGATACTGTAGAATAAAGTTGTGCAACTACTAACAAGTTTCATATTTGCTAATCAGAATTTGCAAAAAGTAAAACTGCAGATATTAACAAGTAGACTGTGTTGTTGTAGTTTCTAAGAAGAAACATAGATACTGATCAGTGTTCATCGGAGTTTGGAACTCACAAAATGGAAGAGCGCCCACGAACGTACGATTAACCACAATTCTTCTACTCTGATATTGAACTATATCAGGGTCGGGATTTCCACAATAAGAAGATATGAAGTTCTCCAGAGTGAATCCAATACCTTCAAAAATATTATGTGAAAGAGTTCCCTACTCTTTGTTAGCCATGTTCACCCGGTTTGAATACGAATACGCGTGCTCTCGATCCATAGTTCCCAGCCATAATCTGCCAAAATTAAAACTTTTCTCGTTTAAATAAATAGGGTTTCGATGTTGTTTGGGTCAACGTACAGAACGAAAGCATGTAGCGTTTTATAAAAACTCTAAAATGTCAATCAGTTCGATGAAAACTGTGACATCCTACTACTGTAGAAGTTGAACAGCGTATGAAACCGACGACTGAACAATGTCCGGAAAACCAAGAACGCATTCTAACAAACAGCAAATAATACATAAATCCACCCACCAACTACGCTTTCCGGTGGATAAATGAATAATAACATTAGGAAACAAAAAATTCCAAAATGCAACAGGATGTCATGGTTGGGAAGGATGTAGTTCTCTGAAACATTATTTTTAAAAAGGAATTAATTATTTTAATCCAATATTGAAAAACCACGGCTAACAGAAATATTGAATATCGTAATTCTGACCCTGATTCTTAGCAGTTTTGTTCAAGGGAGGGAGGAGCAGGAGGAAGGGAGGGAGGAACAGAGAGAGAGAGGGGGGGGGATGGAAGAGGAAGAAAAATGATAAGAGAAGAGAACATCAGAGAAAAGAGAGAGAGATAAGAAAGTGGCAGAAAAAGCACAAAAAGAGACTGAAGAGTTTTACCGACCGACCATCGTGCGTAGAACGCGGAAATGACTTCCAATCATTTTGCACGTAACTTTCCCGCTTTCGTCTCGTAAATTCGATTCATTTAGAAATTCTTCAAGGTAAGTGGAAATTCGTTCAAAATGACGAAAATCGTTCAAAAAAAATGGTCTTTTGTTAACACTTGAAAAAAAAACGCTTTCAGTTTAAAGGACCGACGATTCGGTGTTGATTTTACTTTTTGTACAAAACTCATACCCGAGCACGTTCTAGGATCGAACGATGAATCGCAAATCCTAGTTGAAATCTCATTTTATTTTTATTTGCTCATTATAATTTACTCAATTATTTCCCTCGATATCCGAACTTTCTTCAGGTCTCACTCACTGATTCTGCTCAATACGAGATATACACTATTTCTAATTTTTATAAATACGTTACCTTGTATGCTGCTGAATTCGGCCGAAGATATTTGTCTAGCATGGCAAAAATAAATTGAAGTGTAGAAAATAATAAGTTTATTCAACATCTAGAATAGTACGTAGAAAACAATAACAACAGGCATGAATGCGGGGTGTATTATTGATTTTTGGATGGCTCGTTGGAAGGGGTCTGGCCTTGATATTACAACATTGGAACAATCGTGGAAAGACTCGTCGTATATAGGATTGTCATCAGCTATCAAGCCTGATCCGGAAACCAGCCAACTTTTAAGCAAATACCATAAAGAGAAACATGGAAAAACCCAACAAAAACCAGAAGGATCGTACAAAACAGACAATTGTTTGAAATGAATTCTCAAATAAACTACTATAACAAAATTTCTATAAATACAACTAACAGATAACCTTATAGTTTGTCAATTAGAAAAAAAGGCATTTCATACTTTTTGTTCCAGCAAAGCAACAAGAACAAAAAAGCAAAGAACGAGAACTTGTCGAGCGGTCGCTCACACATTCCTAATGTTGTATATTATGCCACATGTCGATATTCAGTGAACTTTATTATTAATATTGTAATATATAGTATATGAATGTGACGAATATGTCAGAAGTATGATCAAGAACACGGTACATGTTGAGCACAGGTTAGAGTCGGGCTTCGTAAAAGTCTTTCCTGTGAGTCGGGTTCCGTAAAAGTCTTTTTTTCTATATAAAGCTCGCTGATCATAAATTATATGGTCTTAAAGTAGGACGATTATGTGGACCAATCCCGTGTCAACGGTCCTTTAAACTGCAAGTGAAAAATGTATTGCAGTTTAAAGGACTGAAGCGTTACGATTGGACCACATAATCGTCCTTCTTCAAATATATTTAAATAATCATTACTCTATAAAAACCGATTAAACACTTTGCCTAACATCAAATGGGATAATCGTTGGCCAAAGGTAAGCCCCGCCTCCAATAGGGCGCGCTTTTCAGGAAACAACATCACAACATAATTAGAGTCGTTAATTTTACATTCAACTCTTCATGAATGCTCTCACCCAGACTAATCGTGTAACTTTAATGATACCGTGCCTTTTACTCTTTCACAATGTTGGAACACGATAAAACATTACCCGTACGGAAAAAAAAAATTTTGGTCGCTTAGACTTCAGCTGAACTTATTTCAGAGGAGTTTGTTCCGAGCGAGTATCTGAATATCCAGCCGCCTTGCTGAAAACGAGCCATTATCATGAAGATCAACTTAATCACCGTTGAGTCCTTTTCTGCATTACAAATCTATTTTTTGCCATGGAACGTTGAAAACATATCGTGATTGGCTAGAACGTCGTAAATCAGGACTCACCGTATCTTTTTGTTAGTACGCCAACAAGTTAACACAATTACAAACTGAACAATAATGACGGTAAATAACATCAGGAGAACGGCAATAGTACCAACACCTAAAGCACGGTATATAGTGTTCTGTGAAAAAATAAGGATTGAAAAAAGCTAATCTATCAAATGTGTTTCGCATTTTCCCGATTATAAGATACATTTAAAAACGACGTGGACCGATTCACACTTCACAAACTCGCGCTCAAATCTGCATTCGTTCTGCTAGCGTGGTTTTCAGAAAAGAGTGTTCTGGATTATATTAAAGTAATATATTACCTACCGCTCACTTGCCGCCCCCCCTCTCTCTCTCTCTCTCTCTCTCTCTCTCTCTCTCTCTTCTTCTTCTTCTTTGAACCAACTGATTCACACGCTGTCGGAACGAAACTGTGCCAAACTTACTAAGCTTACCGCTTAAGAAGTCGTAACTTTCTTCTGTCACTCCAGTACTCGTTATTGGAATATTACAACTCTGTCCAACCCAACCCTTTTCGCATCTGAATGAATACTTTGTTTCAAATAAATGAGCTCATGTCGACCGATGTTTTCAATGATTAGATCTATTTCCACGTCTTTGATTAAGTTGTGCACAGATTTATCGTCACAGTTTAATTTGAGCTGTGTGCAAACACGTTTACTAATTTTTGGACCGGGGTTTTGTAAGTAAACGGCGAGAATAGATACAGTTATTCCTCTCATCTCAATCCATCACTCTCTCTTTCGTGCATTCTCAAATATCAAATGCATTCAAATTAGTAACATTGTATTGATGAAACATAATTAACTTACATACAAACTACGTTTTGTAGTGGATCGACCTGACATGCATCAGCGTGGAGACATTTCCCATTCTCTTCACCCTTGCAGAATCGAAAACCTTTATTCAGTTCAATCGGTTCAACAATAGTTTTTGTTCTTATCGATGCAGACGTATTGTTCTGAAAATAAGAATGTCAAGGAAAGTAGGACGACGTACACGAAGTAAGCCGAACACCATAGACGGGGAGACTGTAGTGGGCTCTTGAAATGTACGTTATTTCTTATTCGATAGAAGTCTTCCATGAGGGAACCCATTGCTACCCAATGAGTTCTACAGAAGGGCCCATTTTTGAAAAAAAAAACGTACCAGATAACATTCATACACTCCGTCATGTACATCCGAAGTATAGTTAACAATTTTCAGGATGGAGTGAGAACTGAAAAGCAAATAGAAGATGAGTTTTGTATCTGATTGACACTAATCACCATCAATAACAAAATATTCTCACAGTTCAAAGTTAAATACTCTAGCCATACTTTGGTCAATTAAACGCGTCCGAAAATATCTCCGATCTTTGTAAGTTTGCGTCTTCACGTATACTTTATATGATTAAAGAACCTGTGGTGATTTTGATGGCATGCTGTTTAGATTTGAGGATGGTTAAACGTTGTCTACGCTGCCACTTCCGTACAAATGTTAGAGAACACTCTCAAAACGGTGAACAACATACCCTTCTGTGTGAATTTCGAGTATCTTGTTATTCGTTTCTCTACCATTGTGAAGCCACTTCTGAAAAGTGTCACCCTTGGCTTCTCTCAAACATCGTAAGATCACGGTCGAGTCGGCATATACACTGACCGGACTCACTGGCTCGGCAGGTTCTGCAAACCTATACATAGTTGGAAAGTATTTGTATGAAAGAAAGAATATGTATGAAGATAGAGTTGATGTCTATGATTCCGGATTACTCGAAGTGACACAATTTTGAACAATGTGAAAAAACCGTAAACAAGCAGTAACGTGTTATCACTGTCGGTTACACGTAACGTAAGCACAATTTTTGTAGACCGTGTTGGTCTCTCCAATTAAATGAATTGAGTTATGTGTTTTGAAAGATACCGAGATTCCTCAAACACCCTACTTCCATATAAGCAGTTGTGGTTTTCTCATATAACAATTCTTAGCGCGTTTCTCAACTTCGAACAACTTACCAGTTAAACGGAGTACGAATTCTAGACCAAATGTAGGAAGTATTCCATAGCAGAGTAGAATTAAGATTGGGATAATATGATACGGCAGGTGCGAACGAGAAATCAAGATCATTTTGAGCTGTTTCTAAAAATAGAATTACAATACAATCAACAAAGATGAAGAACAGCAACATGGATGCATATGAAGTGAAGTCGGAAAAACAAAGTGAGCTTGTCACGGAGTGAATCAGATTAGAACTGCTATTTTGTATGTACTCGTGTTAACCAGGGTACAAATACTCAACAAATGAATTGACTACCGCCTTTAATCCCAGGGTGCTGTACCCTAAATATCAAGGTGAGACCAATGCAGACCGTGGCAGTAGAGCTGGTTAAGACGAGTTTACTCAAAGAGATGAATCACAGAAAACGTCGTGCAGGATGAGTATTGCGTGGGTTCAGCGAGTCATGTTATACCTACAAGAAACGTTAAGAAGGCGTGAATTCGTAATGCCATGAAAGTTCAAATGTGAGCAAATATGGATTGCCTTGCTGATAAGCCCTGTCAATACAAGGTATTGATGCTATTGTACTGGAGAGGTCGAATTATTGGGGAAAACAGTTATCAATGTTTCCACAACAGTGTGCCGATGTCACATCACACAACAACATTTCCCTTGTTTTTATTCAAATTCCTTTTCAATTAATCATAGACTTTAACTCATTCTAAAATAGCTTTTGGTCGATAGAAGCTCACAGTTTAAGTTAAGTGAGTGGATCTAACCTTTTTTTAAACAACCGCAATTGAAGTGGCGTGGGAGTTTAAACAACCAGGCTGTGAAGCTATCCAAACACAAATTGGCGGCATAAAAATATCCAACTAAGTAAGGCTATTATTATTTACGGATTTCTAGCTTGACTTTTAGTGAACTAAGTTGACAAATCCAAACCTCGTGTTTTCGCCCAACTCTCAATAAATAGGATCCGGAAACGTCAACGTTTGGAGTCCGAATTTATTCATGCTCAAAAAAACTCTTTTTCAATACTGAACTAATTTTGATGAGCAGGGTACAATTGGAGCTAAAAACGTTAATAGTGCGTACATTATTAAAATATTGGAAATCATATCCCGGAATAGGTCCGGTGCGTGTCTGCCAACGATATAATAAAGCGAGCAGATCACTGCAGGAAATTATGTAAATCAGTGGCCCAAACTCTACCGAAGTCTACCACATTTTCAAATTCTACGGAACAAAAAATCAATCACAGCTCCACACTTTTGCATTTCTTCAATTTTTTGTCCCTCGCAGATGACGTTTTTCACTGGTGCTACAGGGATGAGTGAAGTGAAACAGGGACTACAGGGACCCACTCATCGTGAGTAACTTGTCTTTCCTCACTCACTTTTTCACTTGATCTCATGAGCGCAGGTACACAAAAAATGCAAATGTGCCGCTGTTAATTTTATGGAACTTATCGTGTGTTTTTTTCTTAAAAACTTCAGGTGAAACGATGGAGTTCATTGGATTGAAGTATTCTGTGTTGTACATACTCGATTTCGCCACCGCTCACCGTCATTGTCTTGTTTTCCGTTCTTTATTGTTTCTTGCAATAACTTGTGCACCAGTTCGTTAAATTGAAAACATTACAATCTGAAGCTAAATTCTTTTCATTTTACGACATTTAGCGTTTCTATAAAAACAGAACAACACGAGAAAAGAGATCGAAATAGCATGATGCTTACCAGTTAAAGATACGTTCAACCTACGAAAATATATTTATATCATCCAACCATTTAACTTTGAATAATGTCGCAAACCAAAATATATTTCTGAACACAGCAGATGGTTGGAAAACATAACATGATACAAAACGTGAAAAAATCGACGTGAGCATTGAGCTTACTAGTTATACATACGGGATTCAAATAAATATGCATATACTATAATAATGAACTTATTAAACATAATTTCTATCAACTAGAAATGAAAATCTTAAAACCCGTTTGTTTCCAGTCCCGACTCCAGATCTTCAGAACCCTTTCCAATAAATAGTTCGTCAACAGATGTCTCTTATTGGGGACTCACTTTTACTGGTACAGTCATCGGATTCCGCTGCTCTAAAATTTTAACAAATTTATTGTGAAAGCAGTTTTTTTCGAAAATGAATGAAAGTTTCCAAAATTAGTCATCTTACACGACCAAAACGTTTTGCAGTCGTTTGAGCCCAATCATTGTACAATTTAGCTGCACAATGCACCCATAACTGTGCACGTGTCATGGTTCACTACAAGCATTATCATTAAAATGACCGATTTTCCCTTGATTACATAGTATGCATTTTTTTGGCCCAGTAAAGTCATCAGTTTTTATGTGCTTTAAACGTGTTCAGTGAATCGACGTTTGACTTGTACTGCTCACTTTCATAGACAAGAAGGGCGCCTTACCTGTACGTATTGGATTGGCGATTCACAAAGTTCCAGAAGCTCATCACCATGATGATTACCAACAGAACAGCAATAACAACATGTTGACGAGCACCTGCAAATATGAGTTGAAGATACGTAGATATGTTTCTAAGAAGCCCTGTACATCAGGTTTTCTTTCAGTTTCTCGTTTTGAGCGCTCAACACAAAATAGTGTTGGTTTTCTTTTTGTGTGGAATCAATAAAAACCATTCTAAGCTGAATGTCTTTCCACTGCGCATTTCTCTTTCCATTACAATCACAAGTTTAGAATGTTTTCATTGAGAAATAGACATTCATATTTGTTGGATTCTTTGCAAACTCGTTCTACCGCCATAAAAACACACGCAAACAAGAAAAAACTGTTTGTTCATGAACCACTTGCTCTACATTCTCGTATTGGTCACTACGTGAGAAAAATTCAATTCTTTTAATCCAATACAGAAGGAAATAGATGTTTTGAGGATTTATGATGGTGAAAAGCCGAGTAATTCAATTTTTAATTCACATTTTAAGGCGTTTTTGGCTACAATTAACTTGCCAGCGTTCGAATGATAATTGTGTGTGAATGCGTATGTGCGTGAAACATCAAATTGACTATGAAGGTTAAACTGTTTGCACGATTAGAACTATATCGTGTGACAACTCTGTCAGTGTCAAGCCTGTGAATTGCAAACTGTTCTGGACTCTCACATTGTTTTATATCGTAGTTGAAAAAAACCGTTTGTATCCGAAAAAAACGTACATGTACATATTCCGCAACCTTCAATAACTGGTTTTGTCGATTGAAGTGGAACGCCACATCTTGAACCCATCCACTCTTTTTCACATCTGTAATGTATCATAGAATTAAAAATAGAATCTAGTGTCGTTTTTAGATTATTTTCACGGTTGAGATAGTTCTGTGAAAATGTTACTTTTATTTTGTTGAAATGACGTACATGCAACTTGTGGCCCCATGCGAGTCGACCTGACATGCAATAGCGTGGTCGCAGTGGGAGTTCTCCTCTCCTTTACAGAAGCGGAAACCTGACGGAAGTACTATGTTCTCGGAGCCCCCACGTAGTCGGATTGAAGACGAGGACATGCCCTGGAGAAAGAAAACTGATTCATCTTTTCAGCTGAAAAGTGTTTCGGGAACGTGATTTGGGGGCTCACTGCGCTTGATGCATGACAAACTAACGAGAGCTCCTAACTCTTAAATATACTACTGTTATCTTTCACTAAATGAACCATCATACTACAGATACGTTGATTCTACAATCATATAATTTTCAAAGCAATATGCTAGATAATTTATAGTCGTGTTGAGGTCAATAGATTAGATGAATCGATTTACCGATCTAATTTATATTTGAAAACATGTCTGATTTACTAAAACTCACAGAGTAACACTCGTAAACTCCATCATGAACCCACGAATCATATTCGTGTATCCTGAGCACAGAATCCGACCTGTAATGCGTTGGTTGTTATAAAAATCACAAAAACACGAAAATCGAATCTATCCATAATTTACATTAACTAGTCAAAATTAGTGTCACTCACGTCTCTTTTATGATTTCACAAGTTCCGAGATCGCTTTTTCCGTTGAAAAACCAGTTCAATTCGTCTTCCACATTTGCTTGCACACATCTCAATGTGACAGTTTGGTTGCATTCAACCGTAACTGGGGTGACGGAATCGGGCGGATCTGAACATGGACTGAGAATTTCACAGTAATATAGATTTCATGTATTAACTCCCACTAGGGACCTATGACATTATCTACATAGGATTATGGGAGGTTCCCTGATTAGATATCACCCAGAAGCGGTCGCGCGCAACTAATATATATGCAGAACAAGTTTTTTTAGTAATAATCCGAATTGAACATGGAACTCGTTACCGAATGATTAGCAGTGAAATTGGCATTTCACTTTCAGCTATGTTCTGAGGTACCCAACTTACCTTGCAGACGAAGTACAATTTCAGTAGAAGTGACATTTCCGAGTATATGCAAAAAAGCATACAGAATAATCGATCGCATCTCTGTAAAGATAACGAAACCTCCAAAACTGGCTGATAGTGAGATGAAGAACAGTATAAAATATACTCTGCTAAGTAGCAATAAATGAATGCTTGAATGCTGATGATGAAGACTACATGGATTGACAGTATTACATGTTTGGTAAAACAAAAAACAGAATTCCATATTAATGATCAGAAAGGAATGTGACTAATGTCTATAGATAACAGGTGAGTGAAAACGAATTCCTTACTAGTGAATAACAACCGAAGTAGTAGGAGGCGGTTACTTCAATGGTATGGTTTCGATATTGTTGTTCTTGATTTACGGATTTTACTTGAGAATGAATGATATATATTAGGACAGTAGGACATATAAAATGATATATAGTTTTTGATGTGTCATAAAAGTACATACGTCAACTGCCGTAGATGCTGTCGGTTTATTCGTTGAACACATAAACATCGACATATAACAAAAAACGCTAAACACAACTCTTAAATGATT
Source organism: Litoditis marina (assembly GCA_964036275.1). Classification (NCBI taxonomy): domain Eukaryota; kingdom Metazoa; phylum Nematoda; class Chromadorea; order Rhabditida; family Rhabditidae; genus Litoditis; species Litoditis marina. Next base: position 11,929,818 of record OZ038438.1, on the reverse strand, counting down.
AGCAGCGATGATGTTTCTGCCGGAATACAACGAAACGAGACGTATAAAAGTGATTTGAGGGCGTGAACAATCCACTTATGAGGTCGTAATGTCCACGATGACTCAAACGGGGATTATGGTAAGTGAGGTGAGTAGGATCGGGTAGAAAAATGCTCGAAAAGTGTACACAAAGCTCAACAGGTCTACTATAAGGATACAAAAAGTACTATAAAGAACTGTATATTCGAAAAAACGTGATGTTAATGGTCAACATTTGTTCCGCCCGCTGAGTAAACTTTGTTTCAACCAATGTGAACATAAAAACACAATATCTTCCATTTTCACCCAAACTTCCGCGTTACCATCAGGATTTTTGAAATATTTCAGCAGTCAGTTGTAGATAAACCACTTCGCTAGCACGCAAAAGTACATAAATGAAGATTCCGTTCTGCAGTATTGTTATTGATCTTTCTGATTTTCTCGAAAAATGTTCCATCTAAGTTGTATGAGCAGTGCGGGTTGCTTCTATGCGGTCTACAGATAAAAACGAACCGCCATTCGAATGTCGAAAATCAAACAAGCGGGGGTTTTGCGCCCGAAGCGTCATTGATATGCAAACAGACTGAATCGTCATCGCGTTACCTTCATGAGGTCACCACAAACTCACAGCCCACGTTTACTCTGAGAAAATTTTGCCGAGTGCCGGCACGGTAACGTCCCGTTTTGCTAAGCCCCGCCCATTTGCCGACTCTTGGCGCTAGTTGCGCTCTGCCAGCAAACTTGGCGTTGCAGCCAGTCGGCATTTGCGGCGCGTTTAGTTGGCAGAAATGAAAGAAGTGATTAGTGTTTACGGAGAACAACGTGAGTAGGTTGTTCTCCGTGAACACAACCAAACAAGCAGTCAATAGCTCGTGAGCAGAAACAAACGGAGATTAGTGGTTGTCCAACCCATTTGATGAAGTAACGTGAAGCCCAGAAGCAATTGTGCATTTTTATAGTTACAGGCTCGCGGCCTCCTATACTGTTACTTAATTGCACAGTCACGTGAAACATGTTAAACACAGCAGACCTCAGAAACGTACAAAGACAAAGTGCACGATGCCTCATTAGAATGCTAACTTTACGTGACTATTCAATTGATTCTAGTATACACGTGTTTTCTGGATGTATGTTCATGAGTGTCTAACGTGAGTTGTTTCCGTAAACACAAACAGACAATCAGTCAACAGTTCGTAAACACAAACAAAGTGAACAATTATTTACAAACATTTCTAGTCTTTTTGGCTCAACATTGAAAGTTCGCAGGTAGTTCAAGAGACGATCGCGAGGTTCATATGAGAAAGACGAACTTTTCATGTGTTCGGAACGATTGCTCGCAGCCTGAAACAGTGAGATTGTAAACTGCAAATTTTCCGAAATTCTGTGATGATAATAACGAATGGTTCCGAATCATTCTTCGTTCAAGAAGCTTCGAATTTACCGTGATGCTAACTGAGTATTCTCCACATCTTCAGTCTCTTTCGAACCAGTGTTTTTCTGATGAAATATAGTTTTGAGCGGTTTCCTGCCACCTCATTCTTTTGAGATGAAGGCAGAATGGCTAGAAGTTACTCTCATTTGATTTCGCGTTTCTGAGTTATTTTTAGGATGGTTTTACTGCCTATTTTATATTTCTTTTCCTACAATATTCTCATTGTTCCATTGTGTAAGTTATAGTTTCTTTGCAATGTTTTACATTTGTTCTCGCTTTCTGAGTCTTTCTTTTACATCTTTTCAAGAAAATTTCTTCATTCTTATACTGTCTGCAACGTATGTGATCAGTATTCTTGACTTATTTTTACCAATTCTTTACCAGTTTTTGGGTTCTTTTGGTGACATTTTACTTTCCAAACTGCATCATGCTTCAATAATCATTCTTAGTATTATTCATAAATATACTGTCTCTAACATATTTGATTAGTAATTTTCGCACATTTCACCCGTTTCGGTCAGCGGCTAACCTTGGATAAGGCGAAAAATTCGTCGGTCGGATTTCAGTTGAAATCCGATAATATCCATATTCACACTGGTTCAAAGTACAAACGCACCGACTTTTGAATACAAAACAGAAAATAACTGCATATGTCTGCTTTATCTAGAGTAACCGCTATAAATACATACGTAACACATCATCTACAGTACTCGGGCATCATTGGCAGACAAGTCCTTTCAGAAAAAACAGCAAGACACATTCATAGACACAGTCATACTGTGCGCGCAACCGCTTCTGGGTGATAAGACACGGTTTCAAATCGCTCGATTTGTAGTTTGATTTTGGAATTTGGGTTTCAAGCATTGTGTTGGCTTCAAGACCAAACAACAAAATAGAGTTTTAAAATCGACATGCAGTACTCTAAAGCTATTGGAATGGTGGCGACTATCGACGGTGCTCTCGGTCTACCTGACAGTGTCGTAAATCATTCACAATGATTTTCTGCGCTCATTCCGGCTTTCTTTTACATCTTCAGTACTGCCAGCAACATTTCCATCAACGAACATGCTTCCCAATCTGGATGTGTCAGAGCCGTCTAGCTGGATTTCGTATCTATCTTTCCACTGTGACAATAACAGAGAGAGTAGTCGGACTGACTACGTAGATAACAAACCAATACTATCACGGGCTCTTCCTTTTATGTGTTACCAGTGCTCCAGATCGCTGCTATTGTGGACACTTTTTTTAATCTAAGATGCTGTGGTTTTGAATGAAACGCAACTTTTGATCATTGTTCGAGAACAATTAAATATGACTACTTTCTTGCTTTGGTGGAATGATGTAGTGACCAAGGCGCTCAATCTAAAAAAAATCATCCCCACACGAGCGTTGTAGTAGAATATCTACAACAGTTGTGACCGCAACAGATGCTTCTCGACTGCATAGGAATCAGCATTACAGAGTTTACCTCTGACACTGTCTGTTGCAGAGATTTTCAATTATGCATATTGCTGTACACAAAACATGGAATCGTCGTACCTGAGTTGTCTTTCCACCTAATCACTTTCGTTTCATTTCTGTATGTACATCTTGCTCAGATTTACCATTGATGGAAATTTTTGTTACTGTTCCTGTATAGAGCCTCTGTATTTCAAGGGTGTATCTCGTCAAGGTGGCTATATTGTTAGTACTGCTTATTTGAGCCTCGCACTAGGCGAAAATGATTACACTTCGTTTGGTTACATTCTCGTTCTCTTTAGTTTCTGGTGATATACTTCTCGAAGACCTTAGGAATCAGTCGAATCGACCGCATCTGATGGTTGCCTGACCTCAAGGAAGCAGATGTTCCAACGAAGCTCCACAGCCAGCAGAGTTCTGCAGTAACTATGTGGCCTCTTCCATCATTCTTTTCTATATTTTTCCCTATGATGTTGATATTAGTTTTGAAAGCGTACAAGCCGATGTTTCACTCGCCCTGCTCTGCTGAAATAACAAAGTGAGGTAGTAAACTGCAGAAAGTTTGCATTTCATTGTTCAATTTGATCTCTCAGTATGTTTGATTTGGAAAGTGATGCGACATGTAAATAATTTGCTGGAACGTTTCTTACTTGATAATGTTGCGGCCGAGCAAGCACACTATTCTCGACTTCTGAGGCCACAATTTTTTGTCCAGAAAGCTTGATGATTTTTAACGAGGTTCTTTATACAGTATTTTTTTGCGGTTTTATCAATGATACGATTTTCAACTGTTGAATGATGTTCTTTTTCACAACGGTAAATAATGTACAGAAAACTCATTTTGTATATAATAACATCCCAGAGCATTGTTCGTTCCAGCCAATTCTTTGAGAATATATGTATGCCATTGAGAGGAGAAACAACTGCACCAATTCTTCAATAAGAAATAATGTTTTATTTGCATTCTCACGATCCAAGAAAACTTTTAACTATAATCAACGACAAAAGCTCATTGATGTTGGAGAGATCTTCAAAAAACTCATTTGAAACATACAAACAAGACTAACAAGTTCTACACACAGTTCTGTTCGAAATGTCTGTCATATTTTAATGCTACACCATCCCATTACAGTATATAATATGTATATATGTATGCATAAATGCTACCGAAAAGTATTGATTTAGTGAGTAAATGAAGATGTTCACTGGTTCACGCAATTACTGAAGTGTACAGGAAATTGATCGGCGAAGCGGAAGTGCGGTTGTCGCGCGTCGCTACTTAGTTTGGAACGACGGAAAACTACATTAACAATTAGTTCTAGGCTGTTCAGAGTTCATCAAACCTTTTCTAAGAGGGAGGTTTCAAAGATCGCTGGAGGGCCTAGGATCGTACTGGAGGGGGAGAGACATAGGACTGACAGCCATGTTTGTAGTACATGCTGACCACACGCTTGATGCAGGAACAGGAGCCCTTGCCGCGATCCTCTGGTTTGGTGGCCGGCGACCAGGAGAAGGTACCGAAGGCTGAACACAATTAGGTTGAGTACTGAAGTAGTGGAACACATTGTACCAGAAAAAAGAAAGAGAGGGAGAAGGTGTGAATGAAGGAGAGAGAGAAAGTGTGAGAGAAAGAGAGAGAGAGCGAAGGGATAGAAGATTGAGAGAGAAAGAGTGAGAAAGAGAGAGAGAGGAAGATAGAGAGAGATAGTAGAGGATTGAGAGAGAGAGAGAGTGAGAAAGAGAGAGAGAGGGAAAGAGAGAGACAGAGAGGGGGAGAAAGATTGTATAGAGAAAGTTTTCGTTTTTATAAAGAGTTAATATGAACAAAACTCTTATGAGGTCAACTTTCGCATCCGAGAAAAGCACCTCGAATTGTTGCGGGGGAAATGTTTTGAATGGAACATTTGATAAAGTGGCCCCAAAAAGCAACGAGCGCTCTAATTTGATTAAATTAACCAGCGGAAACCGTCGTCGTTCTAACCTGTTGGATTAGGCGCCGGAAGTACCTTCCCAATCAAACAATAATGGTGAAATCTATTTCCGATGAGCATGAACTTTTATTGAAAGCCCTCGTGCCGGATTATGTTTATGCACACTAATTATAAGTTTTCAATGTGTGTGGCGAGCGGAATAATAGTTAGAGATACTTCGCCGCCAACTCGTTTTTCTTATTGTTGGCCCAGGGTGGTCCGATTCTCCGATCTGAACATCGTCTCTAATTGAAGTGAATTGCATTTTCATGCGAATTGAAGAAGTTTATGCATAATGAAAACTTGTGGAAAAGGTTAATAGTTGGTCGTGCTCATGTTTGGTGTTCACCCACTACATCTTTTCTGGTAATATATAATTTCTGGCCGACCTGTGCAGTACTGTTTACAGTCCTCCGGTTCTCCCAGTTGTACTGGCTCGATGCTCACACCTTGTATCTCCACATTCTTTAGTATGGCCGCTTTTCCTGACAATGAAATTTAGTGAAAAGTTAATGTCAACATTTGAATACAATTCGTATGGCATGTTAATAACGATCCACCGCATGTTTGGAATTGTGTCGTATCCTTGTGATTTATGTACTGAAGCAACGTTTCTACATCTTATCGAAAATATAATTTATTTTCATAACCACTTTGAAAGCTGTAGAAATTGACTGCGAGTTTACCTCCAACATTGGCCTTCACTCCGCTGTGGAACATGCTATTCTTCTCCGAGTAGTTGATCGACGATTTCAAATAACATCTATAATGACATGTCAATCCCTTCATTTCACAAAGACCACAGATATCTAGAGAACTGAATTTTACCTGTTCGTTTCTTTCGAAAATGTGTAGGCCAGACAACAGTTATGATTGGTGCAAGCAATACAGCACTGCTGCTTGCTGCTGGTGTCGATTTCATCGAAAGTACCGCCAACCAGGTTCAAATTGTCAAGGTATAGACAGGCGGCTAAAATTATACATGAATCTTCAAATGGGACCGAAGGGAAGTTCTCATGTTTCATTACATTTCATCAAATGGTGCATTTTGTTCCAATAGGACGTGAGCCAGACGAGTGAGAAGTGTGGGCACCTGAGAGGTTACTCAAACCGAATTCCACCGTACTTCTTATACTCTTTTCCTGTCTTTCCGGGAAGCTTATGTAGACTTCCTATTGAATTGAATAAAATATAAATATAAACACCTCACCTCCAATTGAAACATGTAGCATTACCGAGATAACAGTCAGTTCAGAGTACATTTTCGAGACCCCTTGAATAGAAAAATTCATAATATGAGCTCAAAGCTGCGGAGATATACAGTTAGAAGCAGCTGAGCAGAAATAGTTATTACAATAGAGCATGATTGGTGATTACAATAGTAAATGAAATATTAAAAGAATAAACTTAGAGAGTTAATAAAGTTCACGAACGCAATAAATAGGTGTTGTCCTATTACGGTAAGAGAGGCGGCAGCGAACCAATTACCACAACCTAATATTTATGTGGGAAGGTTTGCGGGGGGCGTGTCTTCAACAGTCGGAAACAAGTCTCTTCAACAATTTACAAGGCTTCTGTAATTTTCCATTCCACGTGTGATTGACCTACCAAAGCGAGACACAGTCTCATTTTAACATGATCGAGGAGAAACTGCAGCCATTTCATCCCAAAAACTGATCTCGTTTTGGGTGGTGAACCATATTCATTGAGAAAACTTCGTCATGAAATTCAGAACAGAACTATCAGACATTAAACATACTCTTACAAAAAACAGGGGCCTGGTAGTTACACAAGTGATTCCAAATAAGGTTACTTCAGAAGCTTTTAACTACAAAATATCTGATGTTGCTCAGATTAATCTCCTGCACGCTACTATTTGTCTGCAGAAATATATGACGAAATGGTGCGAGAAGGTCGGAGCTACTTATGCGTTCGTAACATTGCAGGGTGATGAAGTGATCACCGCCAAGAAAACAGGATGTTGTTTGGGAAGAGAGAGAGAGAGGTATATTTAGTAAGTCGAAGTCACAAAAGAGTCAGATGGACACAAATGCAACTCATAATTGAGTACTACGTCATCGCCTTTCCTGGTATACCCACTTAACTAATCCAACTTTCGGTTGCAGCGTAATTCTTCTCAGCACAATTGACCGAAATGCTGGAATAAGTGACGACCACTGGAAAGATGAAATGCGGTCATAATCAGGGAGTATAAGAAAAC